>CM056200.1:16259040-16851540 GCA_029692085.1 Gymnothorax javanicus | reverse complement strand
CCAAATCTCTGACTGCCACTCATCAATAATAATAGATTTGTCCTCCAAATTAAAAGACCATTTGTTGACGTTCAAGTGAGCCGCTGGGCTCAGTCCAAGTCCTCATTTCCTACCTCTTCTTCTTGACCTTTCCTGCTCTTTGCATCGCCCATCAGGGACACAAGAAAAAGTTCTGAAGGAAAGACCGGGGAGTGGAAGAAACGTGGAGTGATGGAACGTCCTTCCTCCTCCAGGCGAGATTTTGAAGTCATCTCCACTAGAGTTCTTGGTGTCGTAGATATATAATAGGTGGGCAGGGGTACAGAAGTTTATCACTTGTCCTACATCAGGCACTCTAAGGAGAACACTTCTGCAACGGAAGGTCTAGATATCCCTTAACTGAAGGACCCTTAACTTAGGGTAACAGCTATTTCTTTTTTCCTAACTCATGAAACATTTTAAAAAATCCCTCATGATTGTCGCTGGGAAGGGAAGTGTAGAGTAAGTGTTTGGAGTGAGAGCCCACTTACCTGTTGCCCATTTTGCCATTTTGGACCTAGCCATGCCCCTTCCCTCCATCACACAGAAAGGGCGTCTGCAGTGTGCCTGTGTGGATGAAGCCGCGGCCTGAGGGATCCTCAGAATTGGGCTGAGATGCTTCCTTCACATAGTATGTCAGATAAAATCCAGTCTGGTTCTGCACGTGACTGCACACTGGATTTCAGATGATTGGGGATAATCCCATTAGCGTCAGCGTGGATTTCTGTAGGATGCCGAAGGCCAAGCCACACGGCTTCAACTAATTCCATGCTGATTTCTCACTCCGTCACTTCAAGACCGGCCTGCCCACCACTACTCTGCAAACCAAATTAGGTAAACAGGAGGTATCTGCGTGCTGCCAGGATGCAGGAACCTTCTGAGATCCTCCTTGGCGTTTGGTACCGGGCAGGTAATTCATCCTCACTGTCAAAGATGGAGGCGCACTGGAGGCGGACACATTTCCTCAATTGACCTTGAAAAATACAGTGATGTTCTTTGGGTTCCTAATTAGCACCTTTTTTATTGCAAACAAGGTTCTGATACTTGACTCAGCCAGTGACCAGTAGGGTTCAGTATTACATACCGACAGCACACCAGCTGAGTGAGAAGCCTTGTGTCCTCAGTGAGCAGTGGGTTTCAGTATTACATACCGACAGCACACCAGCTGAGTGAGAAGCCTTGTGTCCTCAGTGAGCAGTGGGGTTCAATATTACATACCGACAGCACAGCAGCTGAGTGAGAAGCCTTGTGTCCTCAATGAGCAGTGGGGTTCAGTATTACATACCGAGAGCACACCAGCTGAGTGAGATACCTTATGTCCTCAGTGAGCAGTGGGGTTCAGTATTACATACCAACAGCACACCAGCTGAGTGAGAAGCCTTGTGTCCTCAGTGAGCAGTGGGGTTTAGTATTACATACCGACAGCACACCAGCTGAGTGAGAAGCCTTGTGTCCTCAGTGAGCAGCGGGGTTCAGTATTACATACCAACAGCACAGCAGCTGAGTGAGAAGCCTTGTGTCCTCAGTGAGCAGTGGGGTTCAGTATTACATACCGACAGCACAGCAGCTGAGTGAGAAGCCTTGTGTCCTCAGTGAGCAGTGGGGTTCAGTATTACATACCGACAGCACAGCAGCTGAGTGAGAAGCCTTGTGTCCTCAGTGAGCAGTGGGGTTCAGTATTACATACCGACAGCACAGCAGCTGAGTGAGAAGCCTTGTGTCCTCAGTGAGCAGTGGGGTTCAGTATTACATACCGACAGCACAGCAGCTGAGTGAGAAGCCTTGTGTCCTCAGTGAGCAGTGGGGTTCAGTATTACATACCGACAGCACAGCAGCTGAGTGAGAAGCCTTGTGTCCTCAGTGAGCAGTGGGGTTCAGTATTACATACCGACAGCACACCAGCTGAGTGTGAGAAGCCTTGTGTCCTCAGTGAGCAGTGGGGTTCAGTATTACATACCGACAGCACACCAGCTGTGTGAGAAGCCTTGTGTCCTCAGAGAGCAGTGGGGATCAGTATTACATATCGACAGCACACCAGCTGAGTGAGAAGCCTTGTGTCCTCAGTGAGCAGTGGGGATCAGTATTACATACCGACAGCACACCAGCTGAGTGAGAAGCCTTGTGTCCTCAGTGAGCAGTGGGGTTCAGTATTACATACCGACAGCACACCAGCTGAGTGAGAAGCCTTGTGTCCTCAGTGAGCAGTGGGGTTCAGTATTACATACCGACAGCACAGCAGCTGAGTGAGAAGCCTTGTGTCCTCAGTGAGCAGTGGGGTTCAGTATTACATACCGACAGCACACCAGCTGAGTGAGAAGCCTTGTGTCCTCAGTGAGCAGTGGGGTTCAGTATTACATACCGACAGCACACCAGCTGAGTGAGAAGCCTTGTGTCCTCAGTGAGCAGTGGGGTTCAGTATTACATACCGACAGCACAGCAGCTGAGTGAGAAGCCTTGTGTCCTCAGTGAGCAGTGGGGTTCAGTATTACATACCGACAGCACACCAGCTGAGTGAGAAGCCTTGTGTCCTCAGTGAGCAGTGGGGTTCAGTATTACATACCGACAGCACACCAGCTGAGTGAGAAGCCTTGTGTCCTCAGTGAGCAGTGGGGTTCAGTATTACATACCGACAGCACAGCAGCTGAGTGAGAAGCCTTGTGTCCTCAGTGAGCAGTGGGGTTCAGTATTACATACGGACAGCACACCAGCTGAGTGAGAAGCCTTGTGTCCTCAGTGAGCAGTGGGGTTCAGTATTACATACCGACAGCACACCAGCTGAGTGAGAAGCCTTGTGTCCTCAGTGAGCAGTGGGGTTCAGTATTACATACCGACAGCACAGCAGCTGAGTGAGAAGCCTTGTGTCCTCAGTGAGCAGTGGGGTTCAGTATTACATACCGACAGCACACCAGCTGAGTGAGAAGCCTTGTGTCCTCAGTGAGCAGTGGGGTTCAGTATTACATACCGACAGCACACCAGCTGAGTGAGAAGCCTTGTGTCCTCAGTGAGCAGTGGGGTTCAGTATTACAAACCGACAGCACACCAGCTGAGTGTGGGAAGCCTTGTGTCCTCTCAGTGAGCAGTGGGTTTCAGTATTACAAACCGACAGCACACCAGCTGAGTGAGAAGTCCTCAGTGTGGGGTTCAGTCCAGTGAAGCTTGTGTCCTCAGTGAGCAGTGGGGTAGTATTACATACCCGACAGCACACCAGCTGAGTGAGAAGCCTTGTGTCCTCAGTGAGCAGTGGGGTTCAGTATTACATACCCGACAGCACACCAGCTGAGTGAAAGCCTTGTGTCCTCAGTGAGCAGTGGGGTTCAGTATTACATACCGACAGCACACCAGCTGAGTGAGAAGCCTTGTGTCCTCAGTGAGCAGTGGGGGTTCAGTATTACATACCCGACAGCACAGCAGCTGAGTGAGAAGCCTTGTGTCCTCAGTGAGCAGTGGGGTTCAGTATTACATACCGACAGCACAGCAGCTGAGTGAGAAGCCTTGTGTCCTCAGTGAGCAGTGGGGTTCAGTATTACATACCGACAGCACAGCAGCTGAGTGAGAAGCCTTGTGTCCTCAGTGAGCAGTGGGGTTCAGTATTACATACCGACAGCACAGCAGCTGAGTGAGAAGCCTTGTGTCCTCAGTGAGCAGTGGGGTTCAGTATTACATACCGACAGCACAGCAGCTGAGTGAGAAGCCTTGTGTCCTCAGTGAGCAGTGGGGTTCAGTATTACATACCGACAGCACACCAGCTGAGTGAGAAGCCTTGTGTCCTCAGTGAGCAGTGGGGTTCAGTATTACATACCGACAGCACACCAGCTGAGTGAGAAGCCTTGTGTCCTCAGTGAGCAGTGGGGTTCAGTATTACATACCGACAGCACACCAGCTGAGTGAGAAGCCTTGTGTCCTCAGTGAGCAGTGGGTTCAGTATTACATACCGACAGCACAGCAGCTGAGTGAGAAGCCTTGTGTCCTCAGTGAGCAGTGGGGTTCAGTATTACATACCGACAGCACAGCAGCTGAGTGAGAAGCCTTGTGTCCTCAGTGAGCAGTGGGGTTCAGTATTACATACCGACAGCACACCAGCTGAGTGAGAAGCCTTGTGTCCTCAGTGAGCAGTGGGGTTCAGTATTACATACCGACAGCACACCAGCTGAGTGAGAAGCCTTGTGTCCTCAGTGAGCAGTGGGGTTCAGTATTATTACATACAGCGACAGTGAGCACAGCAGCTGAGTGAGAAGCCTTGTGTCCTCAGTGAGCAGTGGGGTTCAGTATTACATACCGACAGCACAGCAGCTGAGTGAGAAGCCTTGTGTCCTCAGTGAGCAGTGGGGTTCAGTATTACATACCGACAGCACACCAGCTGAGTGAGAAGCCTTGTGTCCTCAGTGAGCAGTGGGGTTCAGTATTACATACCGACAGCACACCAGCTGAGTGAGAAGCCTTGTGTCCTCAGTGAGCAGTGGGGTTCAGTATTACATACCGACAGCACACCAGCTGAGTGAGTATTACATACCGACAGCACACCAGCTGAGTGAGAAGCCTTGTGTCCTCAGTGAGCAGTGGGGTTCAGTATTACATACCGACAGCACAGCAGCTGAGTGAGAAGCCTTGTGTCCTCAGTGAGCAGTGGGGTTCAGTATTACATACCGACAGCACACCAGCTGAGAAGCCTTGTGTCCTCAGTGAGCAGTGGGGTTCAGTATTACATACCGACAGCACACCAGCTGAGTGAGAAGCCTTGTGTCCTCAGTGAGCAGTGGGGTTCAGTATTACATACCGACAGCACACCAGCTGGTGAGAAGCCTTGTGTCCTCAGTGAGCAGTGGGGTTCAGTATTACATACCGACAGCACACCAGCTGAGTGAGAAGCCTTTGTCCTCAGTGAGCCTGGGGTTCAGCATTGGGGTTCAGTAGAAGCCTTGTGTCCTCAGTGAGCAGTGGGGACAGCACACCAGCTGAGTGAGAAGCCTTGTGTCCTCAGTGAGCAGTGGGGTTCAGTATTACATACCGACAGCACACCAGCTGAGTGAGAAGCCTTGTGTCCTCAGTGAGCAGTGGGGTTCAGTATTACATACCGACAGCACACTCAGCTGGTGAGAAGCCTTGTGTCCTCAGTGAGCAGTGGGGTTCAGTATTACATACCGACAGCACAGCAGCTGAGTGAGAAGCCTTGTGTCCCAGTGAGCAGTGGGGTTCAGTATTACATACCGACAGCACAGCAGCTGAGTGAGTCCTTGTGTCCTCAGTGAGCAGTGGGGTTCAGTACATACAGCACACCGACAGCAGCAGTGAAGCCCAGTCTGAGTGAGCAGTGGGGTTCCTTGTGTCCTCAGTGAGCAGTGGGGTTCTTGTGTCCTCAGTGAGCAGTGGGGTTCAGTATTACAAACCGACAGCACACCAGCTGAGTGAGAAGCCTTGTGTCCTCAGTGAGCAGTGGGGTTCAGTATTACATACCCGACAGCACAGCAGCTGAGTGAGAAGCCTTGTGTCCTCAGTGAGCAGTGGGGTTCAGTATTACATACCGACAGCACAGCAGCTGAGTGAGAAGCCTTGTGTCCTCAGTGAGCAGTGGGGTTCAGTATTACATACCGACAGCACACCAGCTGTGAGAAGCCTTGTGTCCTCAGTGAGCAGTGGGGTTCAGTATTACATACCGACAGCACACCAGCTGAGTGAGAAGCCTTGTGTCCTCAGTGAGCAGTGGGGTTCAGTATTACATACCGACAGCACACCACCGACAGTCCTCAGTGAGCAGTGGGGTTCACAGCAGCGACAGTGAGAAGCCTTGTGTACCGACAGCACACCAGCTGAGTGAGAAGCCTTGTGTCCTCAGTGAGCAGTGGGGTTCAGTATTACATACCCGACAGCACACCAGCTGAGTGAGAAGCCTTGTGTCCTCAGTGAGCAGTGGGGTTCAGTATTACATACCGACAGCACACCAGCTGGTGAGAAGCCTTGTGTCCTCAGTGAGCAGTGGGGTTCAGTATTACATACCGACAGCACACCAGCTGAGTGAGAAGCCTTGTGTCCTCAGTGAGCAGTGGGGTTCAGTATTACATACCGACAGCACAGCAGCTGAGTGAGAAGCCTTGTGTCCTCAGTGAGCAGTGGGGTTCAGTATTACATACCGACAGCACACCAGCTGTGAGAAGCCTTGTGTCCTCAGTGAGCAGTGGGGTTCAGTATTACATACCGACAGCACAGCAGCTGAGTGAGAAGCCTTGTGTCCTCAGTGAGCAGTGGGGTTCAGTATTACATACCGACAGCACACCAGCTGGTGAGAAGCCTTGTGTCCTCAGTGAGCAGTGGGGTTCAGTATTACATACCGACAGCACAGCAGCTGAGTGAGAAGCCTTGTGTCCTCAGTGAGCAGTGGGGTTCAGTATTACATACCGACAGCACACCAGCTGAGTGAGAAGCCTTGTGTCCTCAGTGAGCAGTGGGGTTCAGTATTACATACCGACAGCACACCAGCTGAGTGAGAAGCCTTGTGTCCTCAGTGAGCAGTGGGGTTCAGTATTACATACCGACAGCACACCAGCTGAGTGAGAAGCCTTGTGTCCTCAGTGAGCAGTGGGGTTCAGTATTACATACCGACAGCACACCAGCTGAGTGAGAAGCCTTGTGTCCTCAGTGAGCAGTGGGGTTTCAGTATTACATACCGACAGCACAGCAGCTGAGTGAGAAGCCTTGTGTCCTCAGTGAGCAGTGGGGTTCAGTATTACCGACAGCACAGCAGCTGAGTGAGAAGCCTTGTGTCCTCAGTGAGCAGTGGGGTTCAGTATTACATACCGACAGCACAGCAGCTGAGTGAGAAGCCTTGTGTCCTCAGTGAGCAGTGGGGTTCAGTATTACATACCGACAGCACAGCAGCTGAGTGAGAAGCCTTGTGTCCTCAGTGAGCAGTGGGGTTCAGTATTACATACCGACAGCACACCAGCTGAGTGGGGAGTATTAAGCCTTGTGTCCTCAGTGAGCAGTGGGGTTCAGTATTACATACCGACAGCACACCAGCTGTGAGAAGCCTTGTGTCCTCAGTGAGCAGTGGGGTTCAGTATTACATACCGACAGCACAGCAGCTGAGTGAGAAGCCTTGTGTCCTCAGTGAGCAGTGGGGTTCAGTATTACATACCGACAGCACAGCAGCTGAGTGAGAAGTGGGGTTCAGTGTACCTCAGTGAGCAGAAGCCTTGGGGTTCAGTATTACATACCGACAGCACACCAGCTGAGTGAGAAGCCTTGTGTCCTCAGTGAGCAGTGGGGTTCAGTATTACATACCGACAGCACACCAGCTGAGTGAGAAGCCTTGTGTCCTCAGTGAGCAGTGGGGTTCAGTATTACATACCGACAGCACACCAGCTGAGTGAGAAGCCTTGTGTGTCCTCAGTGAGCAGTGGGGTTCAGTATTACATACCGACAGCACAGCAGCTGAGTGAAGCCTTGTGTCCTCAGTGAGCAGTGGGGTTCAGTATTACATACCGACAGCACAGCAGCTGTGTCCTCAGTGAGCAGTGGGGTTCAGTGTCCTCAGACAGCACACCAGCTGAGTGAGAAGCCTTGTGTCCTCAGTGAGCAGTGGGGTTCAGTATTACATACCGACAGCACACCAGCTGAGTGAGAAGCCTTGTGTCCTCAGTGAGCAGTGGGGTTCAGTGGGGTTTAATATTACATACCGACAGCACACCAGCTGGTGAGAAGCCTTGTGTCCTCAGTGAGCAGTGGGGTTCAGTATTACATACCGACAGCACACCAGCTGAGTGAGAAGCCTTGTGTCCTCAGTGAGCAGTGGGGTTCAGTATTACATACCGACAGCACACCAGCTGAGTGAGAAGCCTTGTGTCCTCAGTGAGCAGTGGGGTTCAGTATTACATCCGACAGCACACCAGCTGAGTGAGAAGCCTTGTGTCCTCAGTGAGCAGGGGGGTTCAGTATTACATACCGACAGCACACCAGCTGAGTGAGAAGCCTTGTGTCCTCAGTGAGCAGTGGGGTTCAGTATTACATACCGACAGCACAGCAGCTGAGTGAGAAGCCTTGTGTCCTCAGTGAGCAGTGGGGTTCAGTATTACATACCGACAGCACACCAGCTGAGTGAGAAGCCTTGTGTCCTCAGTGAGCAGGGGGGTTCAGTATTACATACCGACAGCACAGCTGGTGAGAAGCCTTGTGTCCTCAGTGAGCAGTGGGGTTGAGTACCGACAGCACAGCCTTGAGAAGCCTTGTGTCCTCAGTGAGCAGTGGGGTTTCAGTATTACATACCGACAGCACCAGCCTTGTGTCCTCAGTGAGCAGTGGGGTTCAGTATTACATACCGACCTTGTGCCCCAGTGAGCAGTGGGGTTCAGTATTACATACCGACAGCACCAGCTGAGTGAGAAGCCTTGTGTCCTCAGTGAGCAGTGGGGAGTGACAGAAGCAGCTGGTGAGAAGCCTTGTGTCCTCAGTGAGCAGGGGGGTTCAGTATTACATACCGACAGCACACCAGCTGAGTGAGAAGCCTTGTGTCCTCAGTGAGCAGTGGGGTTCAGTATTACAAACCGACAGCACACCAGCTGAGTGAGAAGCCTTGTGTCCTCAGTGAGCAGTGGGGTTCAGTATTACATACCGACAGCACACCAGCCTTGTGACCTCAGTGAGCAGTGGGGTTGTCCTCAGTGAAGCAGTGGGGTTCAGGGGGTTCATATTACGACAGCACAGCAGCTGAGTGAGAAGCCTTGTGTCCTCAGTGAGCAGTGGGGTTCAGTATTACATACCGACAGCACAGCAGCTGAGTGAGAAGCCTTGTGTCCTCAGTGAGCAGTGGGGTTTAGTATTACATGACCGACTTGTGTCCTCAGTGAGCAGTGGGGCTGTATTACAGACCGACAGCCCAGCTGAGTGAGAAGCCTTTGTGTCCTCAGTGAGCAGTGGGGTTCAGTATTACATACCGACAGCACACCAGCTGAGTGAGAAGCCTTGTGTCCTCAGTGAGCAGTGGGGTTCAGTATTACATACCGACAGCACACCAGCTGAGTGAGAAGCCTTGTGTCCTCAGTGAGCAGTGGGGTTCAGTATTACATACCGACAGCACACCAGCTGAGTGAGAAGCCTTGTGTCCTCAGTGAGCAGTGGGGTTCAGTATTACATACCGACAGCACACCAGCTGAGTGAGAAGCCTTGTGTCCTCAGTGAGCAGTGGGGTTCAGTATTACATACCGACAGCACACCAGCTGAGTGAGAAGCCTTGTGTCCTCAGTGAGCAGTGGGGTTCAGTATTACATACCGACAGCACAGCAGCTGAGTGAGAAGCCTTGTGTCCTCAGTGAGCAGTGGGGTTCAGTATTACATACCGACAGCACAGCAGCTGAGTGAGAAGCCTTGTGTCCTCAGTGAGCAGTGGGGTTCAGTATTACATACCGACAGCACAGCAGCTGAGTGAGAAGCCTTGTGTCCTCAGTGAGCAGTGGGGTTCAGTATTACATACCGACAGCACACCAGCTGAGTGAGAAGCCTTGTGTCCTCAGTGAGCAGTGGGGTTCAGTATTACATACCGACAGCACAGCAGCTGAGTGAGAAGCCTTGTGTCCTCAGTGAGCAGTGGGGTTCAGTATTACATACCGACAGCACACCAGCTGAGTGAGAAGCCTTGTGTCCTCAGTGAGCAGTGGGGTTCAGTATTACATACCGACAGCACAGCAGCTGAGTGAGAAGCCTTGTGTCCTCAGTGAGCAGTGGGGTTCAGTATTACATACCGACAGCACAGCAGCTGAGTGAGAAGCCTTGTGTCCTCAGTGAGCAGTGGGGTTCAGTATTACATACCGACAGCACACCAGCTGAGTGAGAAAAGCCTTGTGTCCTCAGTGAGCAGTGGGGTTCAGTATTACATACCGACAGCACAGCAGCTGAGTGAGAGAAGCCTTGTGTCCTCAGTGAGCAGTGGGGTTCAGTATTACATACCGACAGCACACCAGCTGAGTGAGAAGAGCCTGGTGTCCTCAGTGAGCAGCTGAGGTGGGGTTCAGTATTACATACCGACAGCACAGCAGCTGAGTGAGAAGCCTTGTGTCCTCAGTGAGCAGTGGGGTTCAGTATTACATACCGACAGCACAGCAGCTGAGTGAGAAGCCTTGTGTCCTCAGTGAGCAGTGGGGTTCAGTATTACATACCGACAGCACAGCAGCTGAGTGAAGCCTTGTGTCCTCAGTGAGCAGTGGGGTTCAGTATTACATACCGACAGCACACCAGCTGAGTGAGAAGCCTTGTGTCCTCAGTGAGCATTGCGGTTCATTATTACATACCGACAGCACAGCAGCTGAGTGAGAAGCTTTGTGTCTTCAGTGAGCATTGGGGTTCAGTATTACATACCGACAGCACAGCAGCTGAGTGAGAAGCCTTGTGTCCTCAGTGAGCAGTGGGGTTCAGTATTACATACCGACAGCACACCAGCTGAGTATGACGCCTTGTGTCTTCATAGCCACTTATCATACCCTGTCTCTGAGCATAGCTGCTTTCATAGCCCACAGGAAAACCATTAATTTACCACAGGAAAAACAATGTGACAGTTGTTCTTTTTTTTTGAGCTTGTTTTTTCCAGCCAGATGCTGAAGTGGGAGCAGCTGGCGTCGGTGGGATACTGACGTCCCGAATCTCCTCACCCGCCCCCTGCAGGCTCCCCGTTTGCTCGCTCCAGCATCAAGAGCGGCAAGGAGGGCTCGAGCTTCAGCAAGAGAGAGCGTCGATTCCGCTTCTTCATCCGGCACATCGTGAAGACGCAAGCCTTCTACTGGACCGTGCTGAGCCTGGTGGGCTTAAACACGCTGTGCGTGGCCATCGTTCACCACAACCAGCCCGAGCTGCTGTCCGACTTCCTGTGTGAGTACCTCCACCGCAACCTTGCTACCCGGAAACCCTGGGCCTGGCCCCTCTCCCTGCAACCGTTTGCTCGGCCCAGGAAACCCTGCCCGACCCAGCCCTCCGATTCCCCATCCAGCCAGTCCAAGAGCTCTCCGTGTCTCTGTACTCACAAAAACTGCCTTCCCATAGTTAGAAGACTAATTCAGAAAAAACTCTGAAACATGAGATTGCATTCAAATAAAAGTTTATGATGATCAGATGATGATCATTTCTTTCAATGCAGCCATTTTCTGTATAATTCTCAGCCTGAATGTACAGTGCCTCTGATCTCCTTCACAAAAAAAACATGTCTCTGCAGATCTGTGCGGCCCTCTGCCAGCCAGTGGATTGTTGTCATGGGTTTTCTACTCTTTCTGTTATATCACTGAATGATTTTTCGGACGACATTGGACTCTGGGCACAGACAGAAAGCCCAGTGCTACAGAGCGGGAAATTCTTCATCTCCTCTTTCTTGCTTTTCTTTAGCCCTGCCCGCTAGGTTTGTGAAGCGACCATGATTGGCTTTGAGAGCTAATAAAATTACTTAATGAAAGGATTTTGAAAAAGTGAATGCAACGGATGCAAGATGAACTAGAACGCTGCATTTCAGGCGATTTTATACCATTGCAAATTTAAAGTGACGAAAACACAACTTAGTCCCATGGGTGTTGCAGTTATTTGCATTTGACTCAATACAACCCATGGTCGTTGTCCTCTTCTCTCTGCTAGTGAATCATGACTTTTAATGGCAGTACTGAGTGTGATGTCGCTAAACACACCGCACTGGGGACAGAAGAAGAAAATGGCATCCATCTTGGATTTTACATGGGTTGTATGGAGTTGAATGTAAATAACCATTGCACCGACGGGAAGAAGTTGCATTTTTGTCAATTTAAATTCGCCTTACAACGGTATAAGGTTGCCTGAAATGTAGTCAACAAGTTCATCTTACATCGACTGAGTTTCAATTTGTCTTTCAATAAGCGATTTTATCAGCCCTTAAAGCAGGGGTGTCCAATCTTATCCAGAAAGGGCTGGTGTGGGTGCTGGTTTTTGTTAGAGCCCAACACTAACACACCTGATTCTACCCACTGAGGTCCTGATTGAAACCCCTGATTAGTTAATTAGTGGAATCAGGAGCTGTAGCACTGCTGGCTCGAACAAAAACCTGCACCCACACCGGCCCTTTACGGATAAGATTGGACACCCCTGCCTTAAAGCAATACATGACAGTTTCTTAAACTTTTGACTAAACAGCGCCCCTACAGTTCCCGGGTGTAATTGCACTGTCGTAAATACCCCTCAGACACTTGACGCGCATCCTCCACTACTTCTCAGATCCGTGCGCATCTTTGCGCATAACAACGATGTCATCCGACAAGGTAAAGTGATTTTGCATGACTTTTCAGGAATATTACTAATCACACGCAGTTGTATTCATTTTGTCACATAAGATGAAGAGTAACAAAATATCAAAAAGAACAACAATGCATTATTTTAGCTAAAATGCCGTTAGGTAACATTACTGCTAGCCTAATATTTTAGAGAGCAGCACTACAACGGGACTCACTTAAACACACGATTTCACCACAGAGAAAGTGGTTGGTTTTAGGTGTGAGCACATAAAGTCTGTGGTTAGCCCGGTCTATGCAGTTGAAAATACTGAAAAAGTAACGAGAGGAACCAATATGAGCTGACGTCAACATTCATGTAAATCACGCTCACAATATAGGACGCGCTGCATGAAATGGCTAAACCCAACCAAAACGCCATTTCAACCAGGCGGAATTCTGATGGTCGGCTCTGATGTAACACCGGCTAGTAAAGTTAGCCTTGTACTTACAAATCAAGAAGGAAGAAGCACAGCTCTGCATCTGTCTTCAGTCCCAATCGATCCCGAACCTCTCGCCAGCGACCAAAACCCTTTCCGATGTTCACTCTAGTTTTATCTCTTGCTCGATCGGATTCTCTTTTTCGTTTCTTGGCCTCCTCAGAGTGCATCTGCATCGGTTTCGTTGGCTCCGCCATGATGCCCGAAGCGCATCTGATGCTTAAACTTGTTTATATGTTGTGCGCCGTAAAGTGGAACGCACACGCTTGTGCATTTGACCCAGCGGTCCGGGACGGACCACAGCCACTTCAGGGACTCATAGTGTGAACTGCTGATATTGTAGAAATGGTAGAGTGATCATTTGCAATATTTTTGGTCAATATAACAGTAAAATAATTATAAAGCATTTTTGTTGAGGTACAAAGTTGTCATGTATTGCTTTAAAGCTGAAAATGGTGGATTCACAAGCCTAGTGATCCAGGACCACGGATACGTCATCTGATGGTCTTGAGCAGGGCCAGCTTCCCCTCTGACTCCTTTCATGTTGCGGGAGATAAAGTTAAGTGTTCTACTCTGTATAGTTTGTTTAATCTGAGATCTCTGGTTAACATCTGATTAAGCAGGAAATATCACGGTTCCATCAAAACTCAGAACCCTGGTCTGATTCCTGTCCCTCTCCTCCCTCTTTCCTTCTGTTTCTCCCTCCCTCCCTCCCTCCCCTCCTTTCTGCATGCTGTTGCAGTCTATGCAGAGTTCATCTTCCTGGGCCTCTTCATGTTTGAGATGTTGATAAAGATGTACGGCCTGGGAACCCAGCCCTACTTTCACTCCTCCTTCAACTGCTTTGATTGTGCTGTGAGTCTCCTTCCCCTTTAAGGACCGCCACCCGTTACTCCTCTGTTAGACCAAACCAGGCCATGCTAACAGTCGCAATCGATCAACACTCCGTGACCCCCAGCCAAGCCCTGCCTATGGCCTTGATCTGTTCAAAGTAAAGAGCTTTTTACTATAGACTTCTGTTGCTACCTATGGTGACCAATTACAGAATCTCGCTAAAATACTGTAGCTTGGTAGCTTGCAATAATTTATCCAGTAACATTGTTGTAAACAGTACATCACGCTATTTTTGGAGCAAAGATCATTTTACTGTAAATTTTTGTTGGACTTTGAAATCACTGTGAGTTATGTTCTGTTGTACTGGGTCCTAGCAGCTTATTTATGCGTAATGTCAATGTTATATGTCTTCTCGACGGTCACGCTCCAGCTCCATACAATTCCCTGATGTGAATCAGCAGGCGACAACCTCTCAAAGAGAAGCTGTCAATCACAGCTGTCGATCATGATTTTACACCCCCTTTGTACAGTATCAAATAACTAAATGAAACAAAATGAACAATATAACATGCAGTATATCAGCATGGTAAGAATTACTTAAAATGAGAGAAACCATCTTTGAAAAAAATTATTTGAAAAGTACTTTAATATTTTAGTGGGGCTCATGTCCCGTCCACTAACTGGGAGGAGGCCAGTTTATAATCTGTACTGCAGTCAGCCACTAGAGGGCGATCACTAGAGGGCCCTAGTTTTGGGGAGCTGTTTGGTCGTCCATCTTTTTATACTGTAAATGGTTAACAGCCACAATAGCTCACTCTCTTTAACCCCAGCTTAACAGTGCTATTAGTCACATCCCCTGACATTCTTTTTAGCCCTATAGTCTGGCTGTCTTAACTGAAACTATCCCTCACATTCTCTTTCACCCTAGTTTAGCTGTGCAAACAACCACTATTCCTCACATTCTCATAAGCCTTAGCTTAGCTGTGTTAACAGCCACTATCCCTCACATTCTCTTTAGCCCTATAGTCTTGCTGTGTTAATAGCCTCTATCCTTCATACTTCTTTAGCCCTAGTTTAGCAGTGCTAACAGCCACTATCCCTAAAATTCTCTTTTGCCCTAGCTTAACAGTGCTAACAGCTACTATTTCTCACAGTCTCATTAGCCTTAGCTTAGCTGTTTCGGCAGCCACTATCCCTCACATTCCCATTAGCCCAAGCTTAGCTGTGCTAATAGCGACCATAACTCACATTCTCTTTAGCCCTCCATCCACCAGCCACCATCACCTTCAGCCCAAGCTTAGTTGTGCTAACAGCCACACGGCTGTACCTGCACAGTATCGTCAGCACTAGCCTAGCCGTATTTACAGCTACTTTCTCTATCAATGCTGTTCAGCTAATTTCTACTCTCATGTCATCAGAAGCCTGATGCGCCATTTTGCCAACAGCTCTCATTGGTGCAGGATGCTGTTATCAAAATAAGAGTGTGTGTATTTGTGCGTGCGTGTGTCTTTCTTACAGGTCATCGTGGGCAGTATATTTGAGGTGATCTGGGCCGTCATAAAGCCAGGAACCTCCTTTGGCATCAGTGTCTTACGAGCTCTCAGGTTACTGAGGATCTTCAAAGTGACCAAGTGGGTCTGAATTACAGTGTATTTTCTTAGCTACCTCCACCAAGCACTGTCTGCTAGTTTTTGATGTGATCCTTAGCTCAAGTGCCAAGGAAAGTCACTGATTAGCTTTGGAGTCCACACACTTTGTTTCTAAGGCCTATACTAGCTGTTGATTGAATGGAAATCCCAGAAACCAGCAGACACTGTGGCCCTCAGAACTGGAGTCAGGGACCCCGATCTAAAGCTAATTGTGTCATTTACATGGGGGATATACTGAGGCGGAAGTGGAGCCTGGAACAGCTCTGCTGTGAATCTGTGCTCTCCATTGGAACGTTGTTGCAAACAGCATCACATGATCCGAGTGTCGTATCTTTGCAGGTACTGGTCTTCTCTGCGGAACCTGGTGGTCTCGCTGCTGAACTCGATGAAGTCCATCATCAGCCTGCTCTTTCTCCTCTTCCTCTTCATCGTGGTGTTCGCCCTGCTAGGAATGCAGCTTTTCGGGGGCCAGTCAGTACCTCACTCACTTCCTTAATCTGTTGTTTCCTCTCCAGATGCAAAGCTTGCCACCATTGTGAGCGATTTCTGACTGGACCACTTTGGTTTAAAGAGTCATCTTTGACTTGGGTACCATCAAACTCTACCCAGGATGCACTTCGATGCATCTTCCTGGAATGCTTCCTGGAATGTCTGTGGAAACTTACTCCAGTACATTTCGATGGACATTCCAGGAACCAAGGTACATTTACACTTCGATTGTACCCAGGTCAAAGATGAGACTAATTGCGGCAATTGGGCACAAGGTTTATTTAAAGGTATACTAGCATACACTGAGTGTGGTGTGTGGTGTGGGGACACGGCTCTGTCCTGGGTGATTTCTGCCTGTCCAAGTGGGAGCCAGAGGCTGTTAGCTGCTGCCGGCACCCCCATAGAACAGAGCCCTCAGCAGCGATGACATCGAAGAAGAAACTGCTAATATGCTGCTGAACAGACAGCTTGATGTCATGGCCTGTTAGAACGTGCGCAGAGCTTCATTTGCGCTAAAACATCACCAAGAATGTTACCTGCGTCTGTAGCACAGCAGAAATAGTCCGGATGACAGTGTATTTGGAGAGAGCGTTGTCTCTCGCTGTCTGCTGTCTGACGGAGGGCGTGTTACTCCATCCCAGGTTCAACTTTGAGAGTGGCACCCCGTCCACAAACTTCGACACCTTTCCTGCTGCAATAATGACTGTTTTTCAGGTAAGAAGGAGTGCGTTCAGGTAAATACAGGGGTGTGTTGGACGAGCCCGTTGACTCCTTTAGCTTGGTTTGACATTGAAATAGCAGTTCCGCAAGCTGTAATCGCGCAGTGAAACTTTGCCATATTTTCAGTACAAAGAGGTACAGTCAGCATTTCAGAGGGTTGCATGGTGTATAGTTTGTTAATTAAAGCATGTAATCTATACTTTAAGATCATATTCATAGTTTCAAATCCAGTGTGCTACAGAGTACCAAGGCGAAAAGCGCAAATTGCGTCGCCATCCGAGCAAAGACCTGATGGTACGCACAGGTGTTTTGTAAACTACACATTCCCTGGCATGTCAATGTAACGCCGCCCGTCAAAACTCTCTTTCCTGGTTTGATCTTCGACATGTTAGATTTGTGTCATCGGTCTGATGCGCTTTCAAAGAGCAGAGCTTGTTTTCTCCTTGACTCTGATGGCGTTTTCTACGGCGCAGATCTTGACTGGAGAGGATTGGAACGTGGTGATGTACGATGGCATACAGTCTCAGGGCGGGGTCAACCAAGGCATGGTCTTCTGCATCTTCTTCATCGTCCTCACCCTCTTTGGAAACTGTATCCTTCTCAGCGAGACTCCCTCCATGTGCTGCCAGGACACTGCAATCTGCAAACAGTCAGAGTTAAATCAACTCTCACAGTGTCAATTGAACTCTTACAGTCTCCATTTGGACCCACTATAGTCAGAGTGGGATGAGGGAACTCTTTGCTTGAGAGCTCAGGATCTACAATACGGTTCATCTTTATTTAACCCCATGGGGCAGGTTTTGTGCAAGACAAATCATGAGTGCAAAAAAAAAAAATTATAATAGGCACTGATACAGCCAGACTCTATTCATTTGTGATGAATTAATAAGGTGAATTTATAGTGTATATCATTCGTTTTTGTGCCCCATCTATTGAAGGTCTGTGTTGCACTGCGTGGACGACAGCTGAGGTGGAGAAGCTCAAACTGTTTAGTGTAAAATAGTCTATGAAGTTTATATGAGACGGGGGCCATGTATGGAAAAAAGCATTAATCTCAGAAGGATTTAGCTTCACAGCAGATTGGTTAGCTGCTCATTTTTGTCTGCAGTCCCTGGGCAGGATGACACAGAAACATGATAAACCAGACCTGGTCAAAACCTAGTACTGTACATGGCTGGATCGTCGATATTACAGCGATCGCGATGCTAATTTTTTGTTAGCACCTTAATGTTGATTCCCATTTTGAGTTAGCATTTATGGCTAACTCCATCGCTTAGCCGCTCAGTCAATGAGTGAGTCACGGACATTTGCGTTTGTAGGGCTGGCTCCACTTTTGCATTCCAGCCAAAAGAAGAATATGAAAAGTAGAAAATACAGTTAAAAACACCCCATGATCTGTCATTGCTTTAACCCTTCCAACTTCAGACACCTTACTGAATGTGTTCTTGGCCATTGCTGTGGACAACTTAGCTAACGCCCAGGAGCTGACCAAGGTAAGGGCCGTCATGACGCGTGCAGAAGTCTCCGCTAATATTCCTAGGTGCTGTGCTGTTTCTGCACTCCAGGGAACTGTGGATGCACAGGAATGCTTGGAAGACTTTTGTCCTGGGCTCTGTCCGGCGAATATCCATCTTAGAATTTGACTCACAACTGTATGGAAGTGTTAATTCTCATGCAGTAAAATGT
Organism: Gymnothorax javanicus; assembly: GCA_029692085.1. Classification (NCBI taxonomy): domain Eukaryota; kingdom Metazoa; phylum Chordata; class Actinopteri; order Anguilliformes; family Muraenidae; genus Gymnothorax; species Gymnothorax javanicus. Next base: position 16,833,444 of record CM056200.1, on the reverse strand, counting down.
CCAGTGTTAATTTAAGGGCAATGTATGGTTGGAAACCAGTGAACACGTGGTCCCTGGCAAGAACATCGCCTGAGAGTGCTTAGTTTGATTTTACGCTGGACATTTTGTCAACACGCCTGATAAAGTTTCAATTCAGCAAATTCCAGAAGTATCATCATAAGCATTTTTTGGTTTTTAACTATTTATTTTTGATATTTTTGAAAATAAACTCAGGGCATTTATTTTTGATTTTGATGAATGCTTCATGTGTTGAAGTGCACAAGTATAGGAAATACCTGAAAATGTTGAAATTCTACAAACTAATCAGGAGTAGGGCAGCCCTTTACCTTTAGAATAGTTTCAGTCCCTCTGGAGCAGTGCTGCACAGTTCTTCAGCTGTGTGTGGTTAGACAGGGGCATCCTTTAAGCGGCACAGCGTCCAAACTTCCCAGACACTGAAACATTATAGCCCCATTAAGTTACGTGAACTTACTTCTTCTCTTTAATTCTATTTGTCATCACGTTTTAGATATTGAATTTTAGCTCATAGTTTTCAAAAGTTAAACTTAATTTTACCATTGTTTTGACTAAGTGTGAGTTGAAACAAAGTTCTTCTTTTTGATTTAACTCACATTTAGTTGACTTAAGTCAAATTTTTAAGGCAGGCAGTGAGTTTTTGTTTCTAAGTTGAACTAGTGTTAAATGTATCGCAGATGAGAGGCTCAGCGGTGTTTAGATCTGATGATTTTGTGGGCTGCAGGGGATACTTGATTCTTGCGTTTCTGGAACTGTCCTGCTGTGTTTCTAGCGGTATATGTGGTGTGTTACTGTTTTGGAGTGTCGGGCATCGCAAGGGGACAGCATTTGCTCCATAGAGTGCACCTGGTCTTGTAAAATCGTCTCATTTTGTTTGGCCTGGACGGGTAAACGGAGAGCAATCATTTGACCCAGTGAGTCTCACAAGACTTCTGCCCATACCATTGTAAAACCACTACCATTCATAACATCTAGCAACATTGTTCTGAATACCTGCTCTGGCTTTTTTCCAAACAAACAAGTCTAGATGTCTGAAACAGAGATCTGAGCTGTTACAATTTTTTTTATGTTTGACATACATTGTTGTAATTTTTGACAGTTTACTCAGCCATGTTAATTTTTTTATTTTTGTGACCAACAAACCAGCAATTTGGGCAGTAATGACAGTATTTTGTCACTTTGGAACTTTTGTCAGTACCCTCTCCTTGCTTTAGAGTCCACACATGCTGCCAATTCACATAGAAATTCTCAGGAATCACATTTGCAGATTATTATATACAGTGCAGTGAAAAAGTATTTGCTGATGTCCTTCCTGATTTCTTATTTTTCTGCATATTTGTCTCACTTAAATGTTTCAGATCATCAAACAAATTTTAATATTAGACAAAGACAACCCAAGTAAATACAAAATGCAGTTTTTAAATGACGATTTCATTTATTAAGGGAAAAAAGCTATCCAAACCTACCTGGCCCTATGTGAAAAAGTAATTGCCCCCTACATCCAAATAGCTGGTTGTGCCACCCTTGGCGACAAGAACTGCAATCAAGTGTTTGCGAAAACTGGCAATGTGTCTTTTACATTGCTGTGGAAGAATGTTAGCCCACTCTTCTTTGCAGAATTGTTATAATTCAGCCACACTGAAGGGTTTTTGAGCATGAACGGCCTGTTTAAGGTCATGCCACAGCATCTCAATTGGATTTTAGTCCGGACTTTGACTAGACCACTCTAAAACCTTTACTTGGTTTTTATTAAGCCATTCAGAGGTTGACTTGCTGGTGTGTTTCGGATCATTGTCCTGCTGCATAACCCAAGTGCACTTGAGCTCGAGATCACAATCTGAGGGTTGGACATTCTCCTTCAGGATTTTCCGGTAGAGAGCAGAATTCATAGTTCCATCAATTATGACAAGTCGTCCAGGTCCTGAAGCAGCAAAGCAGCCCCAGACCATCACACTACCACCACCATGTTTGACTGTAGGTATGATGTTCTTCTTATAAAATGATATGTTAGTTTTACGCCTGATGTAATGGGACGCACACCTTCCAGAAAGTTCAACTTTTGTCTCATCAGTCCACAGAATAGTTTACCAAAAGTCTTGGGGATCATCAAGATGTTTTTTAGCAAATGTGAGACGAGCCTTTGTGTTCTTTTTGGTCAGCAATGATTTTCGCCTTGGAACGCTCCCATGGGTGCCATTTTTGCCCAGTCTCTTTCTTATTGTTGAATCATGAACACTGACTTTAACTGAGGCAAATGAGGCCTGCAGTTCTTCAGATGTTGTTTTGGGTTTTTTTGTGGCCTCCTGGATGAGTAGTTGATGCGGTCTTGGAGTAATTTTGGTAGGCTGGCCACTCCTGGGAAGGTTCATAACTGTTCCAAGTTTTCTCCATTTGTGGATAATGGCTCTCACCGTGATTCGCTGGAGTCCCAGAGCCTTAGAAATGGCTTTGCAACCCTTTCCAGGCTGATAGATGTCAATTTCTTTGTTTCTCATCTGTTCTTGAATTTCTTTAGTTCCCAGCATGACATAATGCTTTTTGAGATCTTTTAGCCTACTTCACTTTGTCAGACAGGTTCTATTTAAGTGATTTCTTGATTTAACAGGTCTGGCAGTAATCAGGCCTGGGTGTGGCTAGTGAAACTGGACTCAAAGAATGTGGTTAATCACAGTTAATTTGTGATTTAAGAAGGGGGGCAATTACTTTTTCACATTGGGCCAGGTAGGTTTGGATAGCTTTTTTCCCTTAATAAATGAACTCATCATTTAAAAACTGTATTTTGTATTTACTCGGGTTATCTTTGTCTAATATCAAAATTAGTTTGATGATCTAAAACATTTAAGTGTGAAAAATATGCAAAAAATAAGAAATCAGGAAGGGGGCAAATACTGTTTCACGGCACTGTAATTGCTGTGTAGATACTTCAAAGTTAAAGCTATTTTTTGTTGTTCTTGTTGTCACTTGTACAATAAATGACTGAATGAAGTGAGACTCGCAGCATTTGGCTAAAATTCATCCGAACTGCTTAGAGGCCTTGCATGTGCTGCATTGTGGATTGCAGTGCACACAATGACAGGGACGGTTGCGTACTGTGAAATTGTAGTTTGTCCTCAGGGTATCTTTGGCACACTGGGAAATTTCATGTTGGTCTGGTGCTGTGTACGACTTGGAACTGTTGGCCATGTCAGTAATCAGTGGTAAGTGATGGATGATTCAGACCGCAGTCTTTTTCTGTGTTTGTGGCTGTTTGACTCAGTGTTGTTACCTCATTCGTCCTGGTGCTCCCAGGATGCACTGCACCTCTGATCTCACGCGTGTTTGTTTGTCAGGACGAGCAGGAGGAAGAGGAGGCCACCACACAGAAGATCGCTCTGCAGAAGGCCAAGGAGGTGGCCGAGGTCAGCCCACTGTCTGCAGCGAACCTGTCTATCGCAGCGTGAGTCTTACACACCCCGTACACACACACACTTACAGCCCACTGTCTGCAGCGAACCTGTCTATCGCAGCGTGAGTCTTACACACCCCGTACACACACACACTTACAGCCCACTGTCTGCAGCGAACCCGTCTATCACAGCGTGAGTCTTACACAGCCCGTATACACACGCACTTACAGCCCACTGTCTGCAGCGCACCTGTCTATCGCAGCGTGAGTCTTACACACCCTGTACACACACACACTTACAGCCCACTGTCTGCAGCTCACCTGTCTGTCGCAGCGTGAGTCTTACACACCCCGTACACACACACACTTACAGCCCACTGTCTGTAACAAACCTGTCTATCGCAGCGTGAGTCTTACACACCCCATACACACACACTTACAGCCCACTGTCTGCAGCGAACCTGTCTATCGCAGCGTGAGTCTTACACACCCCGTACACACACACACTTACAGCCCACTGTCTGCAGCGCACCTGTCTATCGCAGCGTGAGTCTTACACACCCTGTACACACACACACTTACAGCCCACTGTCTGCAGCTCACCTGTCTGTCGCAGCGTGAGTCTTACACACCCCGTACACACACACACTTACAGCCCACTGTCTGTAACAAACCTGTCTATCGCAGCGTGAGTCTTACACACCCCATACACACACACTTACAGCCCACAGTCTGCAGCGAACCTGTCTATCGCAGCGTGAGTCTTACACACCCCGTACACACACACACTTACAGCCCACAGTCTGCAGCGAACCTGTCTATCGCAGCGTGAGTCTTACACACCCCGTACACACACACACGCAAGCACACATACTCTGTGAACTCACACACGCACGCATGCACACACACGCACACAGATATGTCTTGAGTTCCTCCTGCTGCTGAATGGATGTTGCATGTACAGACCCCTGTGTTCCCCTCGCTCTCCCGCGGCTGCAGGAAGGAGATGCAAAGGAGCCAGAAGGGCCCGAAGTCCGTGTGGGAGCAGCGGGCCAGTGAGATGCGGCGACAGAACATGATGACCAGCAGGGAGGCGCTATACAACGAGCTCGACTCGGAGGAGCATTGGAAGGTCAGGAGGGGCGGGGTTATATTACAGTTACTCAGAATATCAGGAAACAAAACACACTGCAATATACAGCACATATTCAGAGTTTAAAAATCATGCAGTAAGTGCACTGCTCATCGCAAAAAACTCACCATGGTATATCTGGTGAGTGCTGTACAGTGAAAGGCCCAACACTCTGGTATATCTGGTGTGTGCTGTACAGGGAAAGGCCCAACACTCTGGTATATCTGGTGTGTGCTGTACATTGAAAGGCCAGACACTCTGGTATGTCTGGTGTGTGCTGTACAGGGAAAGGCCAGACACTCTGGTATGTCTGGTGTGTGCTGTACAGTGAAAGGCTGGACACTCTGGTATATCTGGTGTGTGCTGTACAGTGAAAGGCTGGACACTCTGGTATATCTGGTGTGTGCTGTACAGTGAAAGGCCAGACACTCTGGTATGTCTGGTGTGTGCTGTACAGTGAAAGGCTGGACACTCTGGTATATCTGGTGTGTACTGTACAGTGAAAGGCCAGACACTCTGGTATATCTGGTGTGTGCTGTACAGTGAAAGGCTGGACACTCTGGTATATCTGGTGTGTGCTGTACAGTGAAAGGCCAGACACTCTGGTATGTCTGGTGTGTGCTGTACAGTGAAAGGCTGGACACTCTGGTATATCTGGTGTGTGCTGTACATTGAAAGGCCCAACACTCTGGTATATCTGGTGTGTGCTGTACAGTGAAAGGCCAGACACTCTGGTATATCTGGTGTGTGCTGTACAATGAAAGGCCAGACACTCTGGTATGTCTGGTGTGTGCTGTACAGTGAAAGGCCAGACACTCTGGTATATCTGGTGTGTGCTGTACAGTGAAAGGCCGGACACTCTGGTATGTCTGGTGTGTGCTGTGCAGTGAAAGGCTAGACACTCTGGTATATCTGGTTTGTGCTGTACAGTGAAAGGCCGGACACTCTGGTATATCTGGTGTGTGCTGTACAGTGAAAGGCCAGACACTCTGGTATGTCTGGTGTGTGTTTGTGGACACTCTGGTATATCTGGTGTGTGCTGTACAGTGAAAGGCCCAACACTCTGGTATATCTGGTGTGTGCTGTACAGTGAAAGGCCAGACACTCTGGTATATCTGGTGTGTGCTGTACAGTGAAAGGCCAGACACTCTGGTATGTCTGGTGTGTGCTGTACAGTGAAAGGCCAGACACTCTGGTATGTCTGGTGTGTGCTGTACAGTGAAAGGCCAGACACTCTGGTATGTCTGGTGTGTGCTGTACAGTGAAAGGCCAGACACTCTGGTATGTCTGGTGTGTGCTGTACAGTGAAAGGCCAGACACTCTGGTATATCTGGTGTGTGCTGTACAGTGAAAGGCCAGACACTCTGGTATGTCTGGTGTGTGCTGTACAGTGAAAGGCCAGACACTCTGGTATATCTGGTGTGTGCTGTACAGTGAAAGGCCGGACACTCTGGTATGTCTGGTGTGTGCTGTACATTGAAAGGCCGGACACTCTGGGAAATCTGGTGTGTGCTGTACAGTGAAAGGCCGGACACTCTGGTATATCTGGTGTGTGCTGTACAGTGAAAGGCCAGACAGTCTGGTATATCTGGTGTGTGCTGTACAGTGAAAGGCCAGACACTCTGGTATATCTGGTGTGTGCTGTACAGTGAAAGGCCCAACACTCTGGTATATCTGGTGTGTGCTGTACAGTGAAAGGCCGGACACTCTGGTATATCTGGTGTGTGCTGTACAGTGAAAGGCCGGACACTCTGGTATATCTGGTGTGTGCTGTACAGTGAAAGGCCGGACACTCTGGTATGTCTGGTGTGTGCTGTACAGTGAAAGGCCGGACACTCTGGTATGTCTGGTGTGTGCTGTACAGTGAAAGGCCGGACACTCTGGTATATCTGGTGTGTGCTGTACAGTGAAAGGCCGGACACTCTGGTATATCTGGTGTGTGCTGTACAGTGAAAGGCTAGACACTCTGGTATATCTGGTGTGTGCTGTACAGTGAAAGGCCGGACACTCTGGTATATCTGGTGTGTGCTGTACAGTGAAAGGCCGGACACTCTGGTATGTCTGGTGTGTGCTGTACAGTGAAAGGCCGGACACTCTGGTATATCTGGTGTGTGCTGTACAGTGAAAGGCCAGACACTCTGGTATATCTGGTGTGTGCTGTACAGTGAAAGGCCAGACACTCTGGTATATCTGGTGTGTGCTGTACAGTGAAAGGCCGGACACTCTGGTATATCTGGTGTGTGCTGTACAGTGAAAGGCCAGACACTCTGGTATATCTGGTGTGTGCTGTACAGTGAAAGGCCGGACACTCTGGTATATCTGGTGTGTGCTGTACAGTGAAAGGCCGGACACTCTGGTATATCTGGTGTGTGCTGTACAGTGAAAGGCCGGACACTCTGGTATATCTGGTGTGTGCTGTACAGTGAAAGGCCGGACACTCTGGTATATCTGGTGTGTGCTGTACAGTGAAAGGCCAGACACTCTGGTATATCTGGTGTGTGCTGTACAGTGAAAGGCCGGACACTCTGGTATATCTGGTGTGTGCTGTACAGTGAAAGGCCGGACACTCTGGTATATCTGGTGTGTGCTGTACAGTGAAAGGCCGGACACTCTGGTATATCTGGTGTGTGCTGTACAGTGAAAGGCCGGACACTCTGGTATATCTGGTGTGTGCTGTACAGTGAAAGGCGGACACTCTGGTATATCTGGTGTGTGCTGTACAGTGAAAGGCCGGACACTCTGGTATATCTGGTGTGTGCTGTACAGTGAAAGGCCAGACACTCTGGTATATCTGGTGTGTGCTGTACAGTGAAAGGCCAGACACTCTGGTATATCTGGTGTGTGCTGTACAGTGAAAGGCCGGACACTCTGGTATATCTGGTGTGTGCTGTACAGTGAAAGGCCCAACACTCTGGTATATCTGGTGTGTGCTGTACAGTGAAAGGCCGGACACTCTGGTATATCTGGTGTGTGCTGTACAGTGAAAGGCCGGACACTCTGGTATATCTGGTGTGTGCTGTACAGTGAAAGGCCGGACACTCTGGTATATCTGGTGTGTGCTGTACAGTGAAAGGCCGGACACTCTGGTATATCTGGTGTGTGCTGTACAGTGAAAGGCCGGACACTCTGGTATATCTGGTGTGTGCTGTACAGTGAAAGGCCGGACACTCTGGTATGTCTGGTGTGTGCTGTACAGTGAAAGGCCGGACACTCTGGTATATCTGGTGTGTGCTGTACAGTGAAAGGCGGACACTCTGGTATATCTGGTGTGTGCTGTACAGTGAAAGGCCGGACACTCTGGTATATCTGGTGTGTGCTGTACAGTGAAAGGCCGGACACTCTGGTATATCTGGTGTGTGCTGTACAGTGAAAGGCCGGACACTCTGGTATATCTGGTGTGTGCTGTACAGTGAAAGGCCGGACACTCTGGTATATCTGGTGTGTGCTGTACAGTGAAAGGCCGGACACTCTGGTATATCTGGTGTGTGCTGTACAGTGAAAGGCCGGACACTCTGGTATATCTGGTGTGTGCTGTACAGTGAAAGGCCGGACACTCTGGTATATCTGGTGTGTGCTGTACAGTGAAAGGCCAGACACTCTGGTATATCTGGTGTGTGCTGTACAGTGAAAGGCCAGACACTCTGGTATATCTGGTGTGTGCTGTACAGTGAAAGGCCGGACACTCTGGTATATCTGGTGTGTGCTGTACAGTGAAAGGCCGGACACTCTGGTATATCTGGTGTGTGCTGTACAGTGAAAGGCCGGACACTCTGGTATTTCTGGTGTGTGCTGTGCAATGAAAGGCCGGACACTCTGGTATTTCTGGTGTGTGCTGTACAGTGAAAGGCCGGACACTCTGGTATGTCTGGTGTGTGCTGTACAGTGAAAGGCCGGACACTCTGGTATGTCTGGTGTGTGCTGTACAGTGAAAGGCCGGACACTCTGGTATGTCTGGTGTGTGCTGTACAGTGAAAGGCCGGACACTCTGGTATATCTGGTATGTCTGGTGTGTGCTGTACTGTACAGTGAAAGGCCGGACACTCTGGTATATCTGGTGTGTGCTGTACAGTGAAAGGCCAGACACTCTGGTATATCTGGTGTGTGCTGTACAGTGAAAGGCCTGGTATATCTGGACACTCGACACTCTGGTATATCTGGTGTGTGCTGTACAGTGAAAGGCCGGACACTCTGGTATATCTGGTGTGTGCTGTACAGTGAAAGGCCGGACACTCTGGTATATCTGGTGTGTGCTGTACAGTGAAAGGCCGGACACTCTGGTATATCTGGTGTGTGCTGTACAGTGAAAGGCGGACACTCTGGTATGTCTGGTCTGGTGTGCAGTGAAAGGCCGGACACTCTGGTATGTCTGGTGTGTGCTGTACAGTGAAAGGCCGGACACTCTGGTATGTCTGGTGTGTGCTGTACAGTGAAAGGCGGACACTCTGGTATGTCTGGTGTGTCTGTACAGTGAAAGGTGTCTGGTATGTCTGGTGTGTGCTGTACAGTGAAAGGCCGGACACTCTGGTATGTCTGGTGTGTGCTGTACATGTCTGGTGTGTGCTGTACAGTGATCTGGTGTGTGCTGACACTCTGGTATATCTGGTGTGTGCTGTACAGTGAAAGGCGGACACTCTGGTATATCTGGTGTGCTGTACAGTGAAAGGCCGGACACTCTGGTATATCTGGTGTGTGCTGTACAGTGAAAGGCCCGGACACTCTGGTATCAGACACTCTGGTATATCTGGTGTGTGCTGTACAGTGAAAGGCCGGACACTCTGGTATATCTGGTGTGTGCTGTACAGTGAAAGGCCGGACACTCTGGTATATCTGGTGTGTGCTGTACAGTGAAAGGCCGGACACTCTGGTATATCTGGTGTGTGCTGTACAGTGAAAGGCGGACACTCTGGTATATCTGGTGTGTGCTGTGACACTCTGGTATATCTGGTGTGCTGTACAGTGAAAGGCCGGACACTCTGGTATATCTGGTGTGTGCTGTACAGTGAAAGGCCGGACACTCTGGTATGTCTGGTGTGTGCTGTACAGTGAAAGGCCGGACACTCTGGTATGTCTGGTGTGTGTGCTGTACAGTGAAAGGCCGGACACTCTGGTATATCTGGTGTGTGCTGTACAGTGAAAGGCCGGACACTCTGGTATATCTGGTGTGTGCTGTACAGTGAAAGGCCGGACACTCTGGTATATCTGGTGTGTGCTGTACAGTGAAAGGCCGGACACACTCTGGTATATCTGGTGTGTGCTGTACAGTGAAAGGCGGACACTCTGGTATATCTGGTGTGTGCTGTACAGTGAAAGGCGGACACTCTGGTATATCTGGTGTGTGCTGTACAGTGAAAGGCTGGACACTCTGGTATATCTGGTGTGTGCTGTACAGTGAAAGGCGGACACTCTGGTATATGTCTGGTGTGTGCTGTACAGTGAAAGGCCGGACACTCTGGTATATCTGGTGTGTGCTGTACAGTGAAAGGCGGACACTCTGGTATATCTGGTGTGTGCTGCACAGTGAAAGGCGGACACTCTGGTATATCTGGTGTGTGCTGTACAGTGAAATGCCGGACACTCTGGTATATCTGTGTGCTGTGCAGTGCAGCCGGACACTCTGGTATGTCTGGTGTGTGCTGTGCAGTGAAAGGCGGACACTCTGGTATATCTGGTGTGTGCTGTACAGTGAAAGGCTGGACACTCTGGTATATCTGGTGTGTGCTGTACAGTGAAAGGCGGACACTCTGGTATATCTGGTGTGTGCTGTACAGTGAAAGGCTAGACACTCTGGTATATCTGGTGTGTGCTGTACAGTGAAAGGCCGGACACTCTGGTATATCTGGTGTATATGTGTGCTGTACAGTGAAATGCTGGACACTCTGGTATATCTGGTGTGTGCTGTGCAGTGAAAGCGGACACTCTGGTATATCTGGTGTGTGCTGTGCAGTGAAATGCTGGACACTCTGGTATATCTGGTGTGTGCTGTACAGTGAAATGCTGGACACTCTGGTATATCTGGTGTGTGCTGTACAGTGAAAGGCCGGACACTCTGGTATATCTGGTGTGTGCTGTGCAGTGAAATGCTGGACACTCTGGTATATCTGGTGTTTGCTGTACAGTGAAATGCTGGACACTCTGGTATATCTGGTGTGTGCTGTACAGTGAAAGGCCCAACACTCTGGTATATCTGGTGTGTGCTGTACAGTGAAAGGCCAGACTGGTATATCTGTGTGCTGTACAGTGAAAGGCCAGACACTCTGGTATATCTGGTGTGTGCTGTACAGTGAAAGGCCGGACACTCTGGTATATCTGGTGTGTGCTGTACAGTGAAAGGCCAGACACTCTGGTATATCTGGTGTGTGCTGTACAGTGAAAGGCCCAACACTCTGGTATATCTGGTGTGTGCTGTACAGTGAAAGGCCGGACACTCTGGGGTGTGTGCTGTCAGTGAAAGGCCAGACACTCTGGTATATCTGGTGTGTGCTGTACAGTGAAAGGCCAGACACTCTGGTACTCTGGTGTGTGCAGTACACTCTGGTGTGTGCTGTACAGTGAAAGGCCAGACACTCTGGTATATCTGGTGTGTGCTGTACAGTGAAAGGCCCAGACACTCTGGTATATCTGGTGTGTGCTGTACAGTGAAAGGCCGGACACTCTGGTATATCTGGTGTGTGCTGTACAGTGAAAGGCTCTGGACACTCTGTGTATATCTGGTATATCTGGTGTGTGCTGTACAGTGAAAGGCCGGACACTCTGGTATGTCTGGTGTGTGCTGTACAGTGAAAGGCCCAACACTCTGGTATATCTGGTGTGTGCTGTACAGTGAAAGGCCAGACAGTCTGGTATATCTTGTGTGCTGTGTACAGTGAAAGGCCGGATGTCTGGTGTGTGCTGTGCAGTGAAAGGCCCAACACTCTGGTATATCTGGTGTGTGCTGTACAGTGAAAGGCCGGACACTCTGGTATATCTGGTGTGTGCTGTACAGTGAAAGGCCGGACACTCTGGTATATCTGGTGTGTGCTGTACAGTGAAAGTATGTCTGGTGTGGACACTCTGGTATATCTGGTGTGTGCTGTACAGTGAAAGGCCGGACACTCTGGTATATCTGGTGTGTGCTGTACAGTGAAAGGCCGGACACTGGTATATCTGGTGTGTGCTGTACAGTGAAAGGCCACACATGTCTGGTGTGTGCTGTACAGTACTCTGGTATGTCTGGTGTGTGCTGTGCTGGTATACAGTGAAAAGGCCAGACAGTCTGGTATATCTTGTGTGCTGGACAGCGAAAGGCCGGACACTCTGGTATATCTGGTGTGTGCGGTACAGTGAAAGGCCGGGCACTCTGGTATGTCTGGTGTGTGCTGTACATTGAAAGGCCGGACACTCTGGTATATCTGGTGTGTGCTGTACAGTGAAAGGCCAGACACTCTGGTATGTCTGGTGTGTGCTGTACAGTGAAAGGCCGGACACTCTGGTATGTCTGGTGTGTGCTGTACAGTGAAAGGCCGAACACTCTGGTATATCTGGTGTGTGCTGTAAAGTGAATGGCCGGACACTCTGGTATGTCTGGTGTGTGCTGTACAGTGAATGGCCGGACACTCTGGTATGTCTGGTGTGTGCTGTACAGTGAAAGGCCGAACACTCTGGTATATCTGGTGTGTGCTGTACATTGAAAGGCCGGACACTCTGGTATGTCTGGTGTGTGCTGTACAGTGAATGGCCGGACACTCTGGTATGTCTGGTGTGTGCTGTGCAGTGAATGGCCGGACACTCTGGTATGTCTGGTGTGTGCTGTACTCTTAATGCCTGCTCTGTGTGTGAGTTTAACCCAGCACACTCTCCCCAGGTCTCGTACCCACGGCACATGAAAACGCACCTGGACCGGCCCTTAGTGGTGGACCCAAAGGCAAACCGCAACAACAACACTAACAAGCCCCACCCCGGCGGTGGGGGAGCGGGTCCCGAGCAGCAGTTCAGCCACCGACGCGCCGAGGAGTTCCTGCTGAAGCGAGGCGGGGCCAAAGAGGGGCGGGATCAGATCGAGGAATGCTTGGGCCAACACACCCTGAGTCAGGTGTCACTCACACGGCTGGACAGCGCCAATGAGCGACTCGTCCGGAGCCAGCACCGGTCCACAGATGGACACCGTGCCCACCTATACGGCAGGACCCCCGATGATGAAGGCAGAGGGGGGGGGAAGGGGAAGGGGGGGGGAGGGGGGGGCGGGAGACACAGGGGACGGGCGCCTGACGATGGTGAGGACACCAACTATATGGACGAATGGGACAGGAAGCAGAGACACCATCGTCATGGCACCCATTCTACCAAAGACAGCGAAGGAAGGAAAGACGAGGAGAGAGTCCGACAGCAACGTGGCAGGAGGTGAATAAGTTGTATGCGCTCGTGGGTGTCTATGTGTATCTGTGTGTGTATGAGTTTAAGTGTGTGTTCGTGTCCCGTAACTGGACTCCTCTTCTCTCCATCCGCACCGCTCTCTCCGGCTCCTGCTCTTCTCTCTGTGCTGTTCTCTCCTCTTCTCTCCATCTGCACCGCTCTCTCCGGCTCCTGCTCTTCTCTCTGTGCTGTTCTCTCCTCTTCTCTCCATCTGCACCGCTCTCTCCTGCTCCTGCTCTTCTCTCTGTGCTGTTCTCTCCTCTTCTCTCCATCTGCACCGCTGTCTCCGGCTCCTGCTCTTCTCTCTGTGCTGTTCTCTCCTCTTCTCTCCATCTGCACCTCTCTCCGGCTCCTGCTCTTCTCTCTGTGCTGTTCTCTCCTCTTCTCTCCATCTGCACGCTCTCGCTCCTGCTCTCTCCTGCTCCCTCTCTTCTCTCTGTGCTCTTCTCTCTGCTCTCTCTCCATCTGCACCGCTCTCTCCGGCTCCTGCTCTTCTCTCTGTGCTGTTCTCTCCTCTTCTCTCCATCTGCACCGCTCTCTCCTGCTCCTGCTCTTCTCTCTGTGCTGTTCTCTCCTCTTCTCTCCATCTGCACCGCTCTCTCCGGCTCCTGCTCTTCTCTCTGTGCTGTTCTCTCCTCTTCTCTCCATCTGCACCGCTCTCTCCTGCTCCTGCTCTTCTCTCTGTGCTGTTCTCTCCTCTTCTCTCCATCTGCACCGCTCTCTCCTGCTCCTGCTCTTCTCTCTGTGCTGTTCTCTCCTCTTCTCTCCATCTGCACCGCTCTCTCCTGCTCCTGCTCTTCTCTCTGTGCTGTTCTCTCCTCCTTCTCTCCTGCTCCTGCTCTTCTCTCTCCTGCTCTCTGCTCTTCTCTCCTGTGCTGTCTCTCTCCTCCTTCTCTTCTCCATCTGTTCTCTCCTCTTCTCTCCATCTGCTCCTGCTCCTCTCTTCTCTCTGTGCTGTTCTCTCCTCTTCTCTCCATCTGCACCTCTCTCCGGCTCCTGCTCTTCTCTCTGTGCTGTTCTCTCCTCTTCTCTCCATCTGCACCGCTCTCTCCGGCTCCTGCTCTTCTCTCTGTGCTGTTCTCTCCTCTTCTCTCCATCTGCACCGCTCTCTCCGGCTCCTGCTCTTCTCTCTGTGCTGTTCTCTCCTCTTCTCTCCATCTGCACCGCTCTCTCCGGCTCCTGCTCTTCTCTCTGTGCTGTTCTCTCCTCTTCTCTCCATCTGCACCGCTCTCTCCGCTCCTCTCTCTCCTGCTCCTGCTCTTCTCTCTGTGCTGTTCTCTCCTTCTTCTCTCTCCATCTCTCCCATCTCTCTCTGCTCCTGCTCTTCTCTCTGTGCTGTTCTCTCCTCTTCTCTCCATCTGCACCGCTCTCTCCTGCTCCTGCTCTTCTCTCTGTGCTGTTCTCTCCTCTTCCCTCCATCTGCACCGCTCTCTCCTGCTCCTGCTCTTCTCTCTGTGCTGTTCTCTCCTCTTCTCTCCATCTGCACCGCTCTCTCCTGCTCCTGCTCTTCTCTCTGTGCTGTTCTCTCCTCTTCTCTCCATCTGCACCTCTCTCCCTGCTCCTGCTCTTCTCTCTGTGCTGTTCTCTCTCTTCTCTCCATCCTTCGCTCTCTCCTGCTCCTGCTCTTCTCTCTGTGCTGTTCTCTCCTCTTCTCTCCATGCTCTCTCCTGCTCCTCTCTTCTCTCTGTGCTGTTCTCTCCTCTTCTCTCCATCTGCACCTCTCTCCCTGCTCCTGCTCTTCTCTCTGTGCTGTTCTCTCCTCTTCTCTCCATCTGCACGCTCTCTCCTGCTCCTGCTCTTCTCTCTGTGCTGTTCTCTCCTGTTCTCTCCATCTGTTCTCTCTCTCCGGCTCCTGCTCCTTCTCTCTGTGCTGTTCTCTCTTCTCTCCTTTCTCCCGCTCTCTCCGGCTTCTCTTGCTCTTCTCTCCTCTGTTCTCTCCTCTCTCTCTCCATCTGCACCGCTCTCTCCTGCTCCTGCTCTTCTCTCTGTGCTGTTCTCTCCTCTTCTCTCCATCCCTCCTCACGCTCTCTCCTGCTCCTGCTCTTCTCTCTGTGCTGTTCTCCCTCTTCTCTCCATCTCTCCGCTCTCTCCTGCTCCTGCTCTTCTCTCTGTGCTGTTCTCTCTCTTCCCCCCATCTGCACCGCTCTCTCCTGCTCCTGCTCTTCTCTCTGTGCTGTTCTCTCCTCTTCCCTCCATCTCCGCTCTCTCTCCTGCTCCTGCTCTTCTCTCTGTGCTGTTCTCTCCTCTTCTCTCCATCTGCACCGCTCTCTCCCTGCTCCCTGCTCCTTCTCTCTGTGCTGTTCTCTCCTCTTCTCTCCCATCCACCGCTCTCTCCGGCTCCTGCTCCTTCTCTCTGTGCTGTTCTCTCTCTTCTCTCCATCCATCACTGCTCTCTCCTGCTCCTGCTCTTCTCTCTGTGCTGTTCTCTCCTCTTCTCCATCTGCACCGCTCTCTCTCCTGCTCCTGCTCCTCTCTCCTTCTCTCCTGTCTCTTTTCAGGAGCACCTCTTCTCTCCTCTTCTCCCTCTCTCGCCTCTCCTGCTCCCCTGCTCTTCTCTCTGTGCTGTTCTCTCCTCTTCTCTCCATCTGCACCGCTCTCTCCTGCTCCTGCTCTTCTCTCTGTGCTGTTCTCTCCTCTTCTCTCCATCTGCACCGCTCTCTCCGGCTCCTGCTCTTTTCTTTTTGCTCTACTCTTTCTATGTATCACTTTCTTTGTCCATCTCTGTCTTTCTCTTTCCCTCCATATTTCTCTGTGCTGTTCTTCCTCCTCCCTCTCTCCCCCTCTCTCTGTCCTCTTTCCCTTCTCTGACTCCGCCCCACAGTGAGGATCACGGTAACGGCCCCGCCCTCTCCACCACCAGGCCTATCCAGCGGTTGATACCCCGCCCACACAGCCAGCGCAGCGAGGACATGGACAACGTCACCAACAGCAGACTGGCTACCGAGCCGCCCACTGGCCCTGCCCTCCATCTCCACGCCACCCACAGCCGCGCCCACACCCCCGCTGCCATCCTCACCAATCCCGTCCCTGCTCCTACCCCCTGCAAGACCACTAACGCCAAGCCCACTACAACCGGTGGAGATGGTCCATCTATCTACCAACGCCTTCCAGCGCATTGATTCCATCTGTCTGTCCACTACGCCTGGGAGCACATGAGTCCAAGGCCCAGCAGTCGCCCACATGTCTGGGACACACAGGACTAGCGTTATTATGTACCACCACACAAGTAAATTAAAAACTTTCCTTGATTCGATTTGAATAGGATCACTCCCAAAGTGAAATCACTTCTAAGCAGTAAAAGATCTTGCTCTTGCTGTATATGCCCTCTCTCCTTCACTCCTTCTTTACTAACCCTATCTCTCCTCCCTCTCTCTCCCTCTCCACCACGCAGTGAATAAGAATCCAACTGAGCAGGCCAAAAGGACGACCAAAAGAAAGTCCTCCCGGGGAACCATATATCGAGGGCGGAGCCAAACCCATGCCTCCCTTCAGCTCAATGTTCATCCTGTCCACTACCAACCCGTGAGTCCTCCGGTCCATATATCTGTGCACTACCAACGCATTAGTCCATCTGTCTGTCCACTACCAACCCGTGAGTCCTCCCGTCCATATATCTGTGCACTACCAATGCGTTAGTCCATCTGTCTGTCCACTACCAACCCGTGAGTCCTCCGGTCCATATATCTGTGCACTACCAACGCATTAGTCCATCTGTCTGTCCACTACCAACCCATGAGTCCTCCCGTCCATATATCTGTGCACTACCAACGCATTAGTCCATCTGTCTGTCCACTACCAACCCGTGAGTCCTCCAGTCCATATTTCTGTGCACTACCAACGCATTAGTCCATCTGTCTGTCCACTACCAACCCATGAGTCCTCCCGTCCATATGTCTGTGCACTACCAACGCGTTAGTCCATCTGTCTGTCCACTACCAACCCGTGAGTCCTCCGGTCCATCTATCTGTGCACTACCAACGCATTAGTCCATCTGTCTGTCCACTACCAACCCGTGAGTCCTCCCGTCCATATGTCTGTGCACTACCAACGCGTTAGTCCATCTGTCTGTCCACTACCAACCCGTGAGTCCTCCGGTCCATATATCTGTGCACTACCAACGCATTAGTCCATCTGTCTGTCCACTACCAACCCATAAGTCCTCCCGTCCATATGTCCTGTGCACTACTGTGTAGCGTTAGTCCATCTGTCTGTCCACTACCAACCCGTGAGTCCTCCGGTCCATATATCTGTGCACTACCAACGCATTAGTCCATCTGTCTGTCCACTACCAACCCGTGAGTCCTCCTGTCCATATGTCTGTGCACCACCAACGCGTTAGTCCATCTGTCTGTCCACTACCAACCCGTGAGTCCTCCGGTCCATATATCTGTGCACTACCAACGCATTAGTCCATCTGTCTGTCCACTACCAACCCGTAAGTCCTCCCGTCCATATGTTTGTGCACTACCAACGCGTTAGTCCATCTGTCTGTCCACTACCAACCCTTGAGTCCTCCCGTCCCTATGTCTGTGCACTACCAACACATTAGTCTATCTGTCTGTCCACTACCAACCCGTGAGTCCTCCTGTCCATATGTCTGTGCTCCACCAACGCGTTAGTCCATCTGTCTGTCCACCACCAACCCGTGAGTCCTCCGGTCCATGTGTCTGTGCACTACCGATGCGTTAGTCCATCTGTCTGTCCACTACCAACCCGTGAGTCCTCCCGTCCATATGTCTGTGCACTACCAACGCGTTAGTCCATCTGTCTGTCCACTACCAACCTGTGAATCCTCCGGTCCATATGTCTGTTCACCACCAACCCATTTGTCCTCCTGTCCGTCCGTCGGTCCAACACCAACCTGTTAGTCCATCTGTCTGTCTACTACCAACCCATGAGTCCTCCTGTCTGTCAGTCCACCACCAATCCGTGAGTCCTCCTGTCAGTCTGTCGGTCCACCACCAACCTGTTAGTCCATCTGTCTGTCAACTACCATCCCGTTAGTCCATCTGTCTGTGCACCACGAACCTGTGAGTCCATCTGTCTGTCCACTACCAACCCAGGAATCCTCCTGTCAGTGCGTCGGTCCACCACCTACCCGTTGGTCCATCTGTCTGTCCACTACCAACCCGTGAGTCCACCTGACCGTCTGTCAGTCCATTACAAATTTTTAAGTCCTCCTGTCCATCTGCCTGTCCACAACCAACCCGTGAGTCCTCCTGTCTGTCTGTCGGTCCACCATAAACCGTTTGGTCCATCTGTCTGTCCACCACCAACTCATTAGTACATCTGTCTGTCCACTACAATCCGGTTAGTCAATCTGTTTGTGCACCACGAACCTGTGAGTCCAACTTGTCTGTCCACTACCAACCCGTTAGTCCATATGTCTGTCCACTTCCATTCCGTTACTCCATCTGTCTGTCCAGCACCAACCCGTTACTCCATCTGTCTGTCCACGACCATCCCGTGAGTCCGTCTGTCTGTGCACCACAAAGCTGTGAGTCTGTCTTGCTGTCCACTACCAAACCGTTAGTCCATATGTCTGTCCACAACCAACCCGTTAGTCTATCTATCTGTCCACTACCATTCGGTGAGTCCATCTGTCTGTCCACCACCAACCCGTTAGTCCACACCCCTTAGGTGTGAACGACAGTGTATCTCGGTGATTCGGCACTGGATGGGTGTGACCGACAGGGTAGCTTTGTGTATCGGCACTGGATGGGTGTGACAGACGGTGTATCTCCGTGTCTCGGCACTGGATGGGTGTGACCGACATTGCATCTCTGTGTTTCGGCACTGGATGGGTGTGACCGACAGTGTATCTCTGTGTTTGGGCACTGGATAGGTGTGAACAACATTGTATCTCTGTGTTTCGGCATTGAATGGGTGTGACCGACAGTATATCTCTTTGTTTCGGCACTGGATGGGTGCGACTGACAGTGTGTCTCTGTGTTTCGGCACTGGATGGGTGTGACCGACAGTGTATCTCTGTGTTTTTGCACTGGATAGGTGTGGCCGACAATGTTTCTCTGTGTTTTAGCACGGGATGGGTGAGACCGTCAGTGTGTCTCTTTGTTTGGGCAGTGGATAGGTGTGACCGACAGTGTGACTCTG
Organism: Gymnothorax javanicus; assembly: GCA_029692085.1. NCBI lineage: Eukaryota > Metazoa > Chordata > Actinopteri > Anguilliformes > Muraenidae > Gymnothorax > Gymnothorax javanicus. The sequence goes on along the minus strand of CM056200.1, from coordinate 16,814,410 downwards.
TGTTTAGCGCCGGGTCAATGTGATGGTCAGTGTGACTCTGTTTCCGCCCAGGTTCCGGAGGCTGTGCCACTACATTGTGACGCTGCGCTATTTTGAGATGTGCATCCTCCTGGTAATCGGCATGAGTAGCATCGCCTTGGCTGCTGAAGACCCTGTAAAGGCAAACTCGCCCCGCAACAATGTAAGTCTCCCTCTGACCAATCACATCCCTCTGTTCTGGTGTGTCCAGCTCTGGTCCTGGGGGGCTGCAGTGTTTGGAGACTGTTGTGGTCTCTTTCAATCACTCACTAATGAATGTCTCAAGAAAGAAGGTGCCTGAATCTTTCGACATTCAGTGACTTAAGCAAATCACTCGTGTGGAGACACCAAAAAGCAGCAGAGACTGTGACTCCAGGACTGCAGTTTGCCCCATCAGCCTGTTGGTCTGTTTGCCTGTCTGTCTATCTGGTTTTTTGTCTGTTATCCTATGTCTCCATGGTGACGGCCTGTGGTTGTTCGTGTTGCCTGAGTGGGCTCTGCTGGGGTTTGGTCTGATCCCTGTGCTTGTGTGTGTGTATGTGTGTGTGTGCTTGCCTGTGTTTGTGTGTGTGCGTGTGTGTGTGTGTGTGTGCTTGCGTGTGTGTGTGTGTGTGTGTGGTCGCGTGTTTGTTTGTGTGTGTGTGTGCGTGTGTGTGCTTGCACGTGTGTGTGTGTGTGTTTGTCCTTGCCTGTGTTTGTGTGTGCGTGTGTGTGTGTATGTGTGTGTGTGTGTGTATGTGTGGTGTAGTGACTGGTTGAGTGTCATCCTCACTCCTGTTTGTCTGTCCCCTCGTGTGATTCTGATACTGTGCAACACTTACGTTGCACACACTCCAGAATCGTTCCAAAGGGAACCCTGACTGTAGCCCAAGCATATTTAAGGGTTTCTCCAACCAGCAAAATGATTCTTTTACTGGGGAGTTTTCAGACGTGATTAAAAAATGTCCCAATATCAAGTGGACTGTTGGTACTGGAACTTAACAGGAACTGTAACTCCTGCTGTGCCTTTCTTGTGTCATTTTTACAGGTCCTGCGGTATTTTGACTACGTCTTTACCGGAGTGTTCACCTTTGAGATGCTGATCAAGGTAGGCAAATTCATATTGTTCATTCAGCTATTTGTTAAAAATCCTGTGCTTATCAGTGCAAAATTTGTTCTGCTCTACTGTACCTTTAGATGTGTTTTACTGTTGTGTAGTCGGGACTGTGCGATGTACTTCACGTGGTTGTGAGATTTTGTATGGAGTTTTATTTCTATTGTCTACTGACAGTCACAAAGATGCTTTACAGGGTACTAGAGGGGCAAATCAGATTTTTTTAAAAGGCTTTGAAGATGAATTGCCTTTTAATATGTTAAATACATGCTGATATAAGTATAGAATGTTTTCTGATTCGTTGGTAATTCATGCTTTCCACTACATTAGTTAAAAATTACATTTTTTTTTTGTTCCATATAGTAAATGCTGATTTAAAAAGAATGAAATGCTTATGTATTTGCTAATTGGTATCTAATCATTCAGTTGATCACATGCTTTGCAATGCAAAAGTATGAATAATCAATAACTAATAAATTAGTCAATGCATTTGTAAACTAATAATTAAAGTTAGTTTTCAAGCTAAGTTTCAGTATTTATATATTGTCATTTGCTATTGACGAGAGCTTGGGGTCTAAATTAACTTTTTTTAACAATTGATAAACTCTGTATAATCATATGAAAATGTCTCATTTTCTTTATACAACATATAAATATAATAAAATTGTGAAATTTGTGTATTTTCATGCCAGATTGTTTCCTTCCACTTCCTGAAAAACAATTTTACACTTCCTGGCCAAAAAAAAAGTTGCACACTCAAATATTTAGTCGGAACCCCTGTAGCTTTGATTACAGAGCAAATTTGTCATGTCTTTGTTTTGACAATCAAATGCAACATCAGAAAATTTATTTTTATTCATGTTCAATTAGAGTTGCATTAATATTTGGCTGGAGATCTTTTCTTGACAAGATGACTGAACCACCCCATGGTCTTCTCCTGCATGTCCCCATAATTTTCAGTGTGGTTCAGGTCTGGACTCTTGGTGCCCAATTCATGTGTGAAAATAATTCCTTATTCCTTGATTTCCTTGCTTGATGCAGGACAATAATTTGCCCCTTATGAAATACTGTATCATCTTTCCTGCCACTAAGGTATACATCATCCGACGTGATGTTTTAAGAAATAAGAAGCTACATGCTTCATCAGTTAGGGTTAAAATAATTTTCGCCAGCTGAAACATATTAATCGCTGCAATAATGATCCAATCATAGTATATATTTATTTATATCCAAATGGTGACTTTCTTTTGGATGGCCAGTGTATTTTTCACGCGATGGCATTGCATGCCAGAGAGTGGGATTTTGATGAAAATTGTGATTGAATTAGTGCTTCTCCTCCAATCATCGTCCTTCTATGCCAGTTCATATCCAATCTGAGTTTGGAATGTACAATGTTAATTGTACATTTAACATTTAACACATTTAACGTCAATAAAATCCACTCCCCTTACCTCAATAATTTCAATAAATAAAGTTTCTTACCTGTAGGTATGTCAAATCGCAGGAACTGGTTCAATTCTAGTTTTCATTTCATGAAGATCTTAACCACTGCTTTACACAGTTCCAGTGCCAGGGACGTTAGGGTGTCTGTAGAGCTGACTGTGTCCTGTGTGCACTGTGTCAGTGCCCTCGCACTGGTGATGGTCAGTGTCTCTGTGTTGCAGATGGTGGACCTGGGTCTGGTTCTCCACCAGGGGGCGTATTTCCGTGACCTGTGGAACATTCTGGACTTTATAGTGGTTAGTGGTGCCCTGGTGGCCTTTGCCTTCACGTAAGTGTTCTTCCCGGACGAGCCCCCGTTTTCCTCCTGCCTCGCTGTCTGTCTGTCTGTCTGTCTGTCACCCTCAACTGTTCAAACATGGCTGTACAGCCTCCCTGAAGAGCAGCACTTCCTGCCTGTCTGTTTCCTCTCTGCCACTCGTTCATCACATACAATCTATTCATCTCCTTCAGTTCATAAATCAAGCCAGCAATCTATCATCTTACTGCACGCCTCAGTCACACTGCTCTCTACACACACACACACACACGCAATCGGTCATCTTACTGCACCCCTCACTCACACTGCTCTCTAACACACACTCACACGCAATCGGTCATCTTACTGCACCCCTCACTCACACTGCTCTCTCACACACTCACACACGCGCAATCGGTCATCTTACTGCACCCCTCACTCACACTGCTCTCTAACACACTCACACACGCGCAATCGGTCATCTTACTGCACCCCTCACTCACACTGCTCTCTAACACACTCACACACACACACACTAATCGATCATCTTACTGCACCCCTCACTCACACTGCTCTCTAACACACTCACACACACGCAATCGGTCATCTTACTGCACCCCTCACTCACACTGCTCTCTAACACACTCACACACACGCAATCGGTCATCTTACTGCACCCCTCACTCACACTGCTCTCTCACACACTCACACACACGCAATCGGTCATCTTACTGCACCCCTCACTCACACTGCTCTCTAACACACACTGCACACACACACAATCCGGTCATCTTACTGCACCCCTCACTCACACTGCTCTCTAACACACACTCACACACACAATCGGTCATCTTACTGCACCCCTCACTCACACTGCTCTCTCACACACTCACACACATGCATCGGTCATCTTACTGCACCCCTCACTCACACTGCTCTCTAACACACACTCACACACACACGCAATCGGTCATCTTACTGCACCCCTCACTCACACTGCTCTCTAACACACACACACATGCAATCGGTCATCTTACTGCACCCCTCACTCACACTGCTCTCTAACACACTCACACACACGCAATCGGTCATCTTACTGCACCCCTCACTCACACTGCTCTCTAACACACTCACACACACGCAATCGATCATCTTACTGCACCCCTCACTCACACTGCTCTCTAACACACTCACACACACGCAATCAATCATCTTACTGCACCCCTCACTCACACTGCTCTCTAACACACTCACACACATCAATCATCTTACTGCACCCCTCACTCACACTGCTCTCTAACACACTCACACACATGCAATCGGTCATCTTACTGCACCCCTCACTCACACTCTCTAACACACTCACACACACAATCGATCATCTTACTGCACCCCTCACTCACACTGCTCTCTAACACACTCACACACGCAATCTGTCATCTTACTGCACCCCTCACTCACACTGCTCTCTAACACACTCACACACACGCAATCGGTCATCTTACTGCACCCCTCACTCACACTGCTCTCTAACACACACACCACATAATCCGGGGGTCATCTTACTGCCCCTCACTCACACTGCTCTCTACACACACTCACACACGCAATCGATCATCTTACTGCACCCCTCACTCACACTGCTCTCTAACACACTCACACACACACAATCGATCATCTTACTGCACCCCTCACTCTCTCTGCTCTCACACACACACACGCAATCGGTCATCTTACTGCACCCCTCACTCACACTGCTCTCTAACACACTCACACACACGCAATCGATCATCTTACTGCACCCATCTTACACTGCTCTCTAACCCCTCACTCATCACTGCACCCTCTCACTGCTCTCTAACACACACCTCACTGTCGATCATCTTACTGCACCCCTCACTCACACTGCTCTCTAACACACACACACACACGCAATCGGTCATCTTACTGCACCCCTCACTCACACTGCTCTCTAACACACTCACACACAATCGGTCATCTTACTGCACCCCTCACTCACACTGCTCTCTAACACACTCACACACACGCAATCGATCATCTTACTGCACCCCTCACTCACACTGCTCTCTAACACACTCCACACACCACACGCATCGATCATCTTACTGCACCCCTCACTCACACTGCTCTCTCTAACACACTCACACACACGCAATCGGTCATCTTACTGCACCCCTCACTCACACTGCTCTCTCACACACACACACACGCAATCGATCATCTTACTGCACCCCTCACTCACACTGCTCTCTAACACACTCACACACACGCAATCGATCATCTTACTGCACCCCTCACTGCTCTCTAACACACTGCTCTCTAACATCATCACACCCTCACACATCGATCATCTTACTGCACCCCTCACTCACACTGCTCTCTAACACACTCACACACATAATCAGATCATCTTACTGCACCCCTCACTCACTGCTCTCACACACACACACCCTCAATCACACTGCACCCCTCACTCACACTGCTCTCTAACACACACACACGCAATCGATCATCTTACTGCACCCCCCCACTCACACTGCTCTCTAACACACACACACTCTGTCGATCATCTTACTGCACCCCTCACTCACACTGCTCACACACACTCATCGCCTGTCCGGTCATCTTACTGCACCCCTCACTCCACACTGCTCTCTCACACACTCACACACACTGCAATCACAGTCATCTTACTGCACCCCTCACTCACACTGCTCTCTAACACACTCACACACACGCAATCGATCATCTTACTGCACCCCTCACTCACACTGCTCTCTAACACACTCACACACACGCAATCAGTCATCTTACTGCACCCCCCTCACACTGCTCTCTAACACACACACACACACGCAATCGATCATCTTACTGCACCCCTCACTCACACTGCTCTCTCACACACACTCACACACACGCGCAATCGATCATCTTACTGCACCCCTCACTCACACTGCTCTCTAACACACTCACACACACGCAATCGATCATCTTACTGCACCCCTCACTCACACTGCTCTCTAACACCCTCACACACACAATCGATCATCTTACTGCACCCCTCACTCACACTGCTCTCTAACACACACACACACGCAATCGATCATCTTACTGCATCTTACTGCACCCCTAACACACTCACACTGCTGCACCCCTCACACACTGCTCTCACACACACACACATAATGCACCCCGGTCATCTTACTGCACCCCTCACTCACACTGCTCTCCTAACACACTCACACACACACGCAATCGGTCATCTTACTGCACCCCTCCCACACTGCTCTCACACACACACACTGCTCTCATCTTACTGCACCCCTCACTCACACTGCTCTCTAACACACACACACACACAATCAGTCATCTTACTGCACCCCTCACTCACACTGCTCTCTAACACACTCACACACACGCAATCGATCATCTTACTGCACCCCTCACTCACACTGCTCTCTCACACTGCTCTCACACACACACACACAATCGGTCATCTTACTGCACCCTCACTCACACTGCTCTCTAACACACTCACACACGCGCAATCAATCATCTTACTGCACCCCTCACTCACACTGCTCTCTCACACACTCACACACACGCAATCAGTCATCTTACTGCACCCCTCACTCACACTGCTCACACACACACACACACACGCAATCGATCATCTTACTGCACCCCTCACTCACACTGCTCTCTAACACACTCACACCGCATAATAATCGTCATCTTACTGCACCCCTCACTCCACACTGCTCTCACACACTCACACACTCAATCGGTCATCTTACTGCACCCCTCACTCACACTGCTCTCTAACACACACACACACACATAATCCCGTCATCTTACTGCACCCCCTCCTCACACTGCTCTCTCACACACACTCACACACAATCAATCGGTCATCTTACTGCACCCCCCTCACACACTGCTCTCTAACACACTCACACACACGCAATCGATCATCTTACTGCACCCCTCACTCACACTGCTCTCTAACACACTCACACACACAATCGATCATCTTACTGCACCCCTCACTCACACTGCTCTCTAACACACTCACACACACACGCATCGATCATCTTACTGCACCCCTCACTCACACTGCTCTCTAACACACTCACACACACGCACATCATCTTACTGCACCCCTCACTCACACTGCTCTCTAACACACACACACACACGCGCAATCGATCATCTTACTGCACCCCTCACTCACACTGCTCTCTAACACACACACACACACAATCGATCATCTTACTGCACCCCTCACTCACACTGCTCTCTCACACACACACACACACGCAATCGGTCATCTTACTGCACCCCTCACTCACACTGCTCTCTCAACACACACACACACACACGCATCTTATCACCCCTCACTCACACTGCTGCACACCCTCACACTCCAATGGGATCATCTTACTGCACCTCTCTCACACTCACACTCACACACGATCATCACTGCAATCATCATCTTACTGCACCCCTCACTCACCCCTCACACTGCTCTCTAACACACTCACACACACGCAATCGGTCATCTTACTGCACCCCTCACTCACACTGCTCTCTAACACACTCTCACACACACGCAATCGATCATCTTACTGCACCCCTCCTCACACTGCTCTCACACTCTCACACACCTGAATCAGATCATCACTGCACCCCTCCTCATCTCTCTAACACCCTCACTCAATCACACTGCACCTCTCTCCCACACACTCACACACAATCGATCATCTTACTGCACCCCTCACTCACACTGCTCTCTAACACACTCACACACACGCAATCGGTCATCTTACTGCACCCCTCACTCACACTGCTCTCTAACACACACTCACACACACAATCGGTCATCTTACTGCACCCCTCACTCACACTGCTCTCTAACACACTCACACACACGCAATCGATCATCTTACTGCACCCCTCACTCACACTGCTCTCTCACACACTCACACACACGCAATCGATCATCTTACTGCACCCCTCACTCACACTGCTCTCTAACACACTCACACACACGCAATCAATCATCTTACTGCACCCCTCACTCACACTGCTCTCACACACACTCACACACAATCGATCATCTTACTGCACCCCCCCTGCTCTCTCACACACTCATCATCACACACACCCCTCTCTCATCACACACCCCTCATCATCTTACTGCTCTCACACTGCTCTCACACACAATCAATCATCTTACTGCACCCCTCACTCTCACACTGCTCTCTCACACACACTCACACACGCAATCGATCATCTTACTGCACCCCTCACTCACACTGCTCTCTCACACCCTCACACACGCAATCAATCATCTTACTGCACCCCTCACTCACACTGCTCTCTCACACACACTCACACACACGCCAATCGATCATCTTACTGCACCCCTCCTCACCTGCTCTCTCACACAATCGGTCATCTTACTGCACCCCTCACTCACACTGCTCTCTCACACACTCACACACACGCAATCGATCATCTTACTGCACCCCTCACTCACACTGCTCTCTAACACACTCACACACACGCAATCGATCATCTTACTGCACCCCTCACTCACACTGCTCTCTCACACACTCACACACACGCAATCGATCATCTTACTGCACCCCTCACTCACACTGCTCTCTAACACACACACACACACACAATCGATCATCTTACTGCACCCCTCACTCACACTGCTCTCTAACACACTCACACACACAATCGGTCATCTTACTGCACCCCTCACTCACACTGCTCTCACACACACACACCACGTCGGTCATCTTACTGCACCCCTCACTCACACTGCTCTCTCACACACACTCACACACGCAATCGGTCATCTTACTGCACCACTGCTAACACCTCACACACACACTCACACATCGGGTCATCTACTGCACCCCTCACTCACACTGCTCTCTAACACACTCACACACACGCAATCAATCATCCCTCTCACACTGCTCTCTCCACACACTGCTCCCTAACACACTCACTCACAGGCAATCGGTCATCTTACTGCACCCCTCACCACACTGCTCTCCTAACACACTGCGATCATCTTCTTACTGCAACACACTCTCCTCACACACTCACACACACGCAATCGGTCATCTTACTGCACCCCTCACTCACACTGCTCTCTAACACCCACTCACACACACAATCAATCATCTTACTGCACCCCTCCCCTCACACTGCTCTCTAACACACTCACACACACACGCAATCGGTCATCTTACTGCACCCCTCACTCACACTGCTCTCTAACACACACTCACACACGCAATCGGTCATCTTACTGCACCCCTCACTCACACTGCTCTCTAACACACACTCACACACACGCAATCGATCATCTTACTGCACCCCTCACTCACACTGCTCTCTAACACACACTCACACACACGCAATCGGTCATCTTACTGCACCCCTCACTCACACTGCTCTCTAACACACTCACACACACGCAATCAGTCATCTTACTGCACCCCTCACTCACACTGCTCTCTAACACACTCACACACACGCAATCGATCATCTTACTGCACCCCTCACTCACACTGCTCTCTAACACACACTCACACACGCAATCGGTCATCTTACTGCACCCCTCACTCACACTGCTCTCCACACACACACTCCACACACACTGCTCTCTAACACACAATGGGTCATCATTACTGCACCCCTCACTCACACTGCTCTCACACACACTCCACACACCATACTGCATCAATCATCTTACTGCACCCCTCACTCACACTGCTCTCTCACACACACACACACACACGCAATCGGTCATCTTACTGCACCCCTCACTCACACTGCTCTCTAACACACACTCACACACACGCAATCGGTCATCTTACTGCACCCCTCACTCACACTGCTCTCTAACACACACTCACACACACCAATCGGTCATCTTACTGCACCCCTCACTCACACTGCTCTCTAACACACACCCTCACACACACACGCAATCGATCATCTTACTGCACCCCTCACTCACACTGCTCTCTCACACACTCACACACACGCAATCGGTCATCTTACTGCACCCCTCACTCACACTGCTCTCTCACACACACACACACACACGCAATCGGTCATCTTACTGCACCCCTCACTCACACTGCTCTCTAACACACACTCACACACACGTAATCGGTCATCTTACTGCACCCCTCACTCACACTGCTCTCTCACACACACTCACACACGCAATCGGTCATCTTACTGCACCCCTCACTCACACACAGACACACTCACACACACAATCGGTCATCTTACTGCACCCCTCTCACTGCTCTCACACCAGCACACTGCACCCCTCACTGCACACTCACACTCTAACACACACTCACACATCCTCTCGGTCATCTTACTGCACCCCTCACTCACACTGCTCTCTCACACACACTCACACACACCTGAACGGTCATCTTACTGCACCCCTCACTCACACTGCTCTCTCACACACTCACCTCACACACACGGTCATCCGCCTGCACCCCACTCACACTGCTCTCACACACACACACACACACATACACACACACATCTCACACTGCACCCTCCTCCCTCCTCCTCTCACACACCTCACACACACCCCACACTCACACACACACATACATATCAGGCATAGACCACTCATCTTCATTCTCCCACATGCACTCACACACTCACCATCCATCCCCCCGTACTCATCTCCTCTCCTCCTCCCATCCCTGTCTTTCATTCTCTCATTGAAATAGACCCTCTCTATCTTGCTCTGTTATTCTGAGCTGAAGGAGGCAGTCTTTTTCTCCTGCAGTAAAATCCCTCCATCCCTCCCCGTGTGATCTCCTCTCCTCCTCCCATCCCTGTCTTTCATTCTCTCATTCACTCCATTATTCTGCTGTCATCTCTCTCCCTGTCTCTCTCTCTCTCTCTCTCCTTCTATTTCTCCCTCTCTTTGTCCACAGGCCTCGGCCCCGCCCCTTTCTTCCCATCACCCCCAAATGTCAATCATCCAGCATCAGGCAGAAGCCCTGTCCCCCCCCCCCAATGTCCCTCCTCCCCCTCCCTCCTACTTTAACTAACTCTGCGAGTAGCCGCCCTCGGCTCATTTTCGTGTGGGTGACGACCCCAGGCACCTGTAACCCTTTAGTGCCCAGATGGTGCTGGAGCGGAGAGCCCCGCCCTGCCCTGCCCCATTATGCCCCGTCCCCTCGCGCCGGAGCAGGTATTTGAGTCGCGTTCCTCTGCACGGCCTGTAGGTGGTCACCTGACTGCACCCTCGCCGAAGACCCTGTGCACGGCGGCCGTCTTCTCTACTGAGATATCTGAAATACGATACGCCATGATGTCCACAAATATTTGGGCGGTCACGCTGTTTTCAAGGGGCTGCGATTACCTGGACAGTTGACTGGAGACAGATGTGAATAAAGTCTAATTAAATTGGACAATCTGCACTTTTAAAATTTATGCTCATAAATATGGAGGCAAGCCAGCCCTGCCACTGTCCAAATATTTATGAACCTCACTGTGCCTATCTCTTTGGTTCTCCAGATATCTGAGAATAGTGATATATGTTCCCAGGTGTGTTCATGTATGTAGATCCTCCTCAGTCCCATGGTTACAATACAAGTGTGTTCTCTGGCGCCATGTGTGTTTCGAGTCCACATGCAGGTCCGGTGCGCGTTTATGCGGTCATACTTCTGAAAATATCTCTCCCCAGTGTGTAACTGCAGGCTTACGCTGTTATTAGCGCATACGCAGATAAAGTACACATGTAAACACACACATTTACTCCTGCACATCCACACCAGCGATGACTGCTCAGCTGAAATTAGAGGAGAACAGAATATACTTTTTTACTGATAAGTAGTCTTGACCTGCTTTCAGTCATTTCCCTCGATCAACAAGTTTTCCTCTGATTACAGTAATCCATCGGTAGTTAAATACACAGCAGCCTTCTAATTGCAGTACTGTGGCAATTAAATAGTAAATTCAATTTTAAAAAAGTATTTTTTGTGAACTACTCTGTTAACTTCAATGTTTGCTTTTAGCACATCCTGTTGCAATGCAGGCTGTCTAACCTGCGCTTCGTGATATTTTAAATCGCAACAGAGAAAATGAAGATTAGCAGCAAATATTCACACCTGATGATGTTGCAATTTTGAAATGTGATTTTGCATCTTGATGACATGATGCCTCAACAAAGAGTACTGGCCTCAGGCGATGGTGTTGGGTGTTTTCTGAGTTCGTTGTAATGTTAATGTACAGAAATGATTGTAAACAGGTCCAGAGTAATCATTAGTTTAAAGATATGTTCTCTTCGGGTCACCAGCTGCTGCTGAGCCACATGTACATATTTATAAGCACCCTCAAGCACACTGGTATTTCAGCTCTGACCCCAAAATCTCTGGAGCAGGAGGGAATAATGACCGTCTAAGGGTCAGCACCTCTGTGTTGCGTGCCATCACACTGATGACCCTTTATTTAGGAAGCAGGTCAGTCGGACCACAGTCCCAATTCCACCCATTTTTTGGCCTTCAGTGACCTTCAAAGGGAGCTGTTTCTGGGTCCCAGTGCCAAACAGGTCCCAACACTGGGGTCACTGAGTAAAATAAGCGAAGGCCACCACACAGAGTCCAGCAGGGTAACATTCGGTTCCCCGTTCCACCTTTCCCCTTGGAGAACAGGGGTCTCTAGCATCCATTTTGATTTGTCTGCTAATCGGGGTGTGACCTCGGACCGGACTCTCCTGCGGTCCTCCTCAGAGCTGCAGCTGTGAAGCTGATGTAAACTTGATCGCCGGCCGTGTTGAGAAGTGCAGGAACCGTGCACCATTTGGCTTTCTTTGCCGTTGAACCGGACGTCTGCTTGGACCCAAGCAGCAAGTGAACAGGAAATACTCCACATGACACTGTGGTAAAACAGGGGAAGTTGTACATATATGTTTACACCTGGTGTATACATACTTTTATAAATATGTATTTATGGGTGTGTATGTGCAGTGCGTAGCTCGGAATGGCTTAAACATAGATGAAGTGCCTTCAGACAACCTATCGAAGTCCTCAGTGTATCCTTATACTCGGGCTGATAGGTTTGTGAAGGGCTTGGCAAAGAAAGAGTTAAAATCATTCCACGGCACATCCTTATCCGGCATGCAGTCCTGCCCCGCTCTCATTCACCCTACATCTAACCCCCCCACACACACACACACACACACACACACACACTCCATCCGGGGGCTATGCTTGTGCGGGGGGGAGGGGTGCACACCAGCCAGTGACAGACAACCCTCCAGAGTGCTGAGGGCGCCCCCTGCTTGTGAGCTGTGGTATCTCTGTCTTGTTTGTGTTCCCTGCTGCCTAGGGCGTGTGTGGGGCCCACGCTGAAGTTTTATCTGTTGTGCGTTTTCCTCTCTCTGAAGGAAAAATAACACATTTTTACAAAAACGCCTGTTTTATATTATTTTCTGAATATAAAATGGTTATCAAAAATGACGTAAAAATTGTAAAGGAGTGACTGTTTTGGTGTGTTGTGTGAAGTATATAGCGGTTGCTGCTCTGTTATGGTAGCTTTCAGTTAGCCTCAGTTGCCTGCATTTGCTGCAAAGATGTTGACGTGTTTTACTGAAGACACAAGCTGTCGGGAATATTATCATAGTCATGTTTTTTATTTAAAAAACTACCGGCCTGTTTTGCCATGTACCAGCTCAAAAGATTGACAGCCTACGTTTCACAAAGCCAGGCTAGCTAGCCAATGAAGGCACACTGACACATCACGATAGCGAAGTCGGTGAGTCCGCGGAGTCCATAAAGTGGCAGATGTGAATTACTTCAGTGGAGAATGATTTTGAAGGTGTAAATGTGGCTCGCACTGCAAACCAAACTGGCACACCTCATTCCCAGATAGCAAGCACCTCCGCTCCGGATCTGCCCCGGCTCTGTGCTGACTCCAGCTGATCCGGCTCAGAGCCGGGGCAGATCCCGAGCGGAGGTGCTTGCTATCTGGGTTACCTCATCCTTAAAAGACCAAAACATTTTTAATTTGTGCTGTGCATCTCATTGCAATATAGACTTAGAAATGTATTACACTTTTACAGTGTTCTTACTGGTAGAAATTTGCCTTTGCAGAATTGTTTGACAAGTTGCATCCAGCTCTCTCTGGGTAAAAACTAAGACTGTGGCTCTAGAACAGAGGTACCAAACTTCAGTCCTGGAGGGCCACAGTTTCTGATGACGGGCATGCTGGTGTGTTTGGGCGCGCGTGTGTGTGTGTGTGTGTGTGAGAGAGTGTGAGGGAGACAGATAGAGAGAGTATGTCTGTGTGAGTGTGTGAGCAAGAGAAAGAGGAAGTGTGTCAGTATACTTGTTTTACCATACTTCTCGGCACTAAAATATGCCGAGTGGGGACAAAATGACCCCACAAGAACAGTAAAGTCTGAAAAACTGCATGGTGGGGATATTTTGGTTGCCAGTCCCCGTGAGGATTAATGTGTGGTCAAGGACTGGCCTAAATCCATGGTTACAGTTGTGCGCATAGTCAGAACTTGGCCTAGTTTTATAGCTCGGGATTAGAATTAGGCTTTAGGTTAAGGTGAGGTGTTAATTTAAGGTTTGAAGGGTTTATAGGTTAGTGTTTAGAGTAGGGCTATTGAAAATAATTTTTTGGACCGATACAAGTGCTGTGAAACCAAAGCGATATAACTGTGTGTGTGTGTGTGTGTGTGTGTGTGTTTATATGTGTCTATGTAAGAGGTCGGAGAAAGGGGGATACATTAATTCCTGTGTGTGACATGGTCTCAGTGGGCGTGGTTAGAGGTATTATAGGTGGGGTTTGTGGGTTTTGTGTCGATCATGTAGATGCCTAATGTCAGTCTCCACTGCATGAACTCTACACCCCAGCGTGTCACCAGCTGTGCACCTGTGTGCCCGCTTGCCCTGTACTCTTCTCTAAATGGCACCCAAGCTGGCGCTAGTACAGGCTGTCCGGAGAGACAGGCCTCGGTCCTGATGGAGGTGTTCCTGCGCTACCATACAGCTGCAGTGTGGCACACGGGGAAATACATGCATTTTTCCATCAGCAGAGCTTTACAGCACCTGGCTATAGCACTGTATGTTAATAATAATAATAATAATAATAATAATAATTGCATGGGTTAACCCCTTGCGTACGGGTTTGTATTCGACTGTATGCTCAAGTGACCCGCGTATATGCAATACATTCGAGCCAGTCAGGCGGGACCCGCATGTGTGCAAGCAGGCGATCTATTCCCGTGGCCGGGAAGCACGTATTCGCAGATGCTGGATGGTGTGTGGTATCAATATGCAACTGCTGCGAGGCAATTGCTGTGAATGATTCTGTACCAATATTGGGTCAGACTAATGAAGTACCTGATCGCTCATTGGTTGTGCATCCTGATCTCATGGTATAAATTTCAAACGTCCGGGCACGCAAGTCAAAACATACAGGCAACTGCTTCAATTGGCATATAAGCCGAGGTTTTTCAGCAGATTTGTCTTTCGCATCTTGCAATAAGACAATCAACACCAACTGAACTAAACTCTCACATCTTTAACTTCAATAATTTTCAAGTTGATCTAGCCAATCTGTTCGCGTCCACTGACTCCGACCGAGAACCGAAGTTGCCAGCTCCGAACAGACTCCTTGGGGGACATTTCTTGGAGAGCCATCCACCCACAGCAAAGACCCAGAAACCGTGGAAATAGTGCGTCGTCTGTTCCAAGAACAAAGTTCTCTGTGAGTCCCGGTTCAAATGTGACACTTGCGAAGTTAGTTTGCGCGTTGAACCGTGTAATAAACTGTGCCACACGAAACGGGTGTCCTGGAATGTGACTGAGTGATTTTGTAAATTTTTCTGTATTCATTTATACAGAGTGAAAAATGAAGCATAAAAATTCAGTTTCTATTGTCGTGTTATGCCGTCATACAAAAATTGTGGATAAACTACTTTTCCTGGCAAGCATCACAGCAAACAGGCGAAGAATGAAATATTTCCTCGGCGATCGTCACAAGAGCCAGCCAACGATCCCGGCCACGGCAGCGCGCCCGCGTACTCAAATCAGGCCACGGTGGTCAACAGAGCACTCCGCGCATTTGCGGTTCCCGGTATGCGGGTCAGCAAGCAAGCCCGCATATGTGCATTTCCCATACTTAAGGGGTTAATTATTACTGATCATTAATGATTGTTTTATTATTAGTATTAATGAGAAATAGGTGCCTTTTGTTATAAGAGGATAGTAGGGGGAGCAGTGAGGACAGTGAATAGGCTGAAGAGCAGGATGGTGTACTAGGCCTAAAATGGGTCCTCCAGCCCAGCAGGGGCGCTGTCTATTGCAGCATATCCTGATTCCTGTGTCTGTACTGTAGCGATTAGAGAGGGCTCACTTCTTAGTGGTGATGAATATGGGCTTACAACCAATCGCAGGCCTTGTTAGGGGTCAGAGAGAGGTGAGGTCATGACGCTGGTAATTTTCTAACCAATCGCAGGCCTTGTCAGGGGTCAGAGAGAGGTGAGGTCATGACACTGGTAATTTTCTAACCAATCGCAGGCCTTTTTAGGGGTCAGAGAGAGGTGAAATCATGACACTGGTAATTTTCTAACCAATCGCAGGCCTTGTTAGGGGTCAGAGAGAGGTGAGGTCATGACACTGGTAATTTTCTAACCAATCGCAGGCCTTGTTAGGGGTCAGAGAGAGGTGAAATCATGACGCTGGTAATTTTCTAACCAATCGCAGGCCTTGTTAGGGGTCAGAGAAAGGTGAGGTCATGACGCTGGTAATTTTCTAACCAATCGCAGGCCTTGTTAGGGGTCAGAGAGAGGTGAGGTCATGACGCTGGTAATTTTCTAACCAATCGCAGGCCTTGTTAGGGGTCAGAGAGAGGTGAGGTCATGATACTGGTAATTGTCTGACCAATTGCAGGCCTTGTTAGGGGTCAGAGAGAGGTGAGGTCATGACGCTGGTAATTGTCTAACCAATCGCAGGCCTGGGTCTCTTTTCTCCTGTCTGTGTCTGTCTCATATGGATGTTCTCCTCCTTCCCCATTCCTGCTGTTTCCTGTCTTTTTTCCATGTGCTGTCTGTTTCTCTGTCTCTCTCTCTCTCTCGCCCCCTCCACCTCGCCTCTCGCTGTCACTGATCCTCTGTCCTCTCTTCGCCTGGCGACGCCTGCAGGAGCAGTTCTCGGTAAAGTTCTACCTCTCTCTCTCCCTCTCTCTCTCTCACTCTCTCTCACACTGCCTCTCTTGTTATTTTGCTCCTCTGTATGGATTGTCTTGTGTTCACTGTTGGCCGGTCACGTTTTTACAGACAGAAGCCACACTAAACTGAAACTTTATTTATCTGTGTTGTTTGTGTGAATGCCCTGTTCCCTGTACCTCTCTACCATGCATGTATTGGCAGGGTTTTACAGGAGATATGAAGTATCACCATTTCTCAGCTTAGTGCATTATCTACAGAAAATTACAGGGGAAACAAGTGTTCCGGGATGATTGACCCTCTATGTATTTTAAATTCCCTGTAAATCGCTTTAGATAACGGCATCTGCCGAATAACTGTAATATAATCTGTACACACTAGAGACAGTCGCTGTGTTTTAATATGGTGTTTGGGCACATGGTGACCCAACAGCAGCCCTGCATTCGCTGGCTGTTGTCTTGCTTGCATGTTTCAGCGCAAGTACAGTCAGCTAGTGAACGATGTACTAATTATGTCCTTGTCAGTGGAACTGATTGCAGTACATTACTGTAATTCACATGACTGACAGTTGATTAGACTGATCTGGTGGCCGTCCCCCTCTATGGGATTTAGGGCAAAACTGCTGCACTGCTCTTATTGCGGCTATAGGGGAGCTTGAACCAGCAACCCCCTGTGTTCTTGGAAGATGCACAAGCCTAACAAGGCTCCTAACAAGGTGGTACCTGTTGGGACTTGATGCTGCAGTCTTAGCCTGATGTGATAAACCTGGGCCCCAGAGGTAGAGATCCTACAGAAGGACTGTGTTTAGGTTCACTTCATCACTCTTTCCTGTAGCTGCATTGCTCCACAGGTCATAGTAAGGAAAGCATGTAAAGACAGTTTGGTTATGTGAGCATAGATTATGATGAAGTGCTCTGAAAATATTGGTGTTTGATTGCCCTTTGAATTTGGGATGCGGTTTCCGTTGTATGGCCCGGCTGTGAATAGGACTTTCGAGGGCTGTTTCTGATTAATTGATTGGCGCGGAGATGCAGCAGCGCTTGCTGGGTTGTTTCAGGGCTTAGCTCCAGATTTGACTGCGCATTTGTGTGAAGGCTGTGCGTGTGCGGGACTGTCCCAGGATTTCTGAATCGCGTTTGACTGTGTTCTCTCTGTCGCCTCTCTCCCCCCCTCCTGCTGTTCCCCGGATGGCCTGCAGGGGGAACAGTAAAGGGAAGGACATCAGCACCATTAAGTCCCTGCGTGTGCTGAGGGTGCTGCGTCCTCTGAAGACCATCAAACGCCTCCCCAAGCTGAAGGTACCGCCCACCTCTACCCACAATCCCCTGAGAGAGGGAGAAAGTCACCACAGCTCAAGAATAGGAGCCATTTCTTTTCCATCGCACGGAAAGGGGCTGTTTCGCTCAATGGACGTCTTCACATTATTTCATCCTCTTCTCGGAAGGGAAACGTTGATTTCAGAGGAAAAACAATTAGCCAGCCAGCAATAGTGTCGAAAAGCATAAGAAGGGAAACTTTTCAGAAATTGGAAAAGAGAAAACAGAAAAAACTAATTTAACACTGATGCCTGATAACGAGATGGAAACATTTCAGTGCAAACGTTGGAGTGTGTGTCTGTCGCAAAGGTTTGGCTGTGGCTTTTAAGCTGTTTATAAGGACATAGGATGATGGAGATTCAGAAGTATTATCTTCTCTCCCTCTCTCTCTCTCCCTCCCTCCCCCTCTCCTTCTCTCCCTCTGTACAGGCGGTGTTTGACTGCGTGGTGAACTCTCTGAAAAACGTTTTGAACATACTCATAGTGTACCTGCTCTTCATGTTCATATTCGCTGTGGTGGCTGTGCAGCTGTTCAAGGGCCGATTCTTCTCCTGCACCGACGTGTCCAAGGAGTTTGAGCATGACTGCAGGTGAGATTACACACACACGCACACACACAAACACGCACACACACACACACACACACACACACACACACACACACTATACACACCCATACACTCACTCCTTAGATCTCGATTCAGGAAAGACATTCCATCGAGTTTCCTGGAGTCCCTTCTGGAGTAGGGGAGACTGTGGTCTGATATGAGCCATATCACTGATCAATATATATCAGAGCTCCTTAAATTCGGCAAAATAGTGATGTGGGTCATTGGTCCTCATGCCTCTTCGGACCCCAGTCTCTCCCCTACATAACATGAGTGGCGAGAACAGGCCGTTCAGCCCAACTAGGCTCGCCAGTTTCTTTTTATTATTGCAAATATATCGCTTCAGATACTCAATGTCTCAATGGTATCTAGCTTTAAGTCAAGTCTGCTCTTGAAAACTCCCAAGGTCTCTGCCTCAACAATATGGTCAGGCAAGCTGTTTCACATCGAAATTACTCTTTGGGTGAAGAAATATTTCCGAATATCAGTGCTAAATTTACCTTTGGTCAACTTCCATTTATGACCCCGAGTTCTACTAACAACACTTGGTTGAAGGAATCCTACATAATTCACTTTGTTAATCCCTTTAACATATTTAAAGACCTCAATCAGATCACCCCTTAGTCTCCTTTTCCTAAGACTAAAGAGATTAAGGATCTTCAGCCTCTTCCCATTGCTTTCATCTTTTATACCCGGAATTAGCTTAGTGGCTCTTCTCTGAACTTTTTCTTGAGCCTCTATATCTTTCTTAAAGTATGGTCCCCAGAACTGTACACAATACTCCGGATGTGGTCTGACAAATGTGTTGTACAAAAGAAGTATCACATCCTTGGATTTGTACTCAATACTTTGGGCAATGTATCCCAGCATCCAATTGGCTTTTTTAACTGCTACGGCACAATGGCTAGAGCCTGTGGGGGTTTGGTCAACAATCACTCCTAGATCTTTTTCATGTGGAGCTCATTCCAGTTTTAAACCTTCCATGAAGTAATCCCGTCTAATGTTTTTATTACCTACATGTACAACTTAACATTTCTCTACTTTAAATTTCATTTGCCAGATTTCTGTCCAATTCTGGATTCTATCCAAATCATCCTGAATCACTTTAGTGGACTCTAAACTATGTGCCAAATCTCCTGATTTACAACTCCAATTCCGAAAAACAGTTGGGACGAAGTGTAAATTGTGAATAAAATCAAAATGCAATGACTTTCAGATCATATGAGCCAATCTGTCATTTACAATAGAATATAGATAATATTTCAAATGTTGAAACTGAGACATTTTACATTTTTATCCACAAAATGAGCTTATTTCAAATTTTCTGGCTGCACCAGGCTCAAAAAAGTTGGGACACAGACATAAAAGGGCTGAAAAAGTCATTAATATATAAGAGAATCAGCTGAAAGAACATTTAGCAAGTAATTAAGTTAACCGGCATCAGGTGTGTAACATGATTGGCTATAAAAGGGGTGTCTTAGAGAGGCTGAGTCTCTCAGAAGTAAAGATGGCCAGAGGCTCTCCAACCTGTGAAGGCTTGTGTAAAAAAACTGAGGAATACTTTAAAAACAATGTTCCTCAACATCAAATTGCAAAGGCTTTGAAGGTCTCATCATCGACAGTGCATAACATCATCATAAGATTCAGAGAAACTGGAAAAATCTCTGTGCATAAGGGACAAGGCCGAAGACCTTTACTGGATGCCCATGATCTTCGGGCCCTCAGACGCCACTGCATCACTCACCGGCATGATTCTGTCACTGACATTACTAAATGGGCCCAGGAATACTTCAAGAAACCACTGTCTGTAAACACAGTCCGCCGTGCCATCCACAGATGCCACCTAATTCTCTATCATGCAAAAAGGAAGCCATTGTTGAGCATGATCAAGAAGCGCCGCCGTGTTGTGTGGGCCAAAGCTCATTTAAAATGGACTGTAGCAAAGTGTCCTGTGGTCAGACGAGTCCAAATTTGACGTTCTTGTTGGAAATCATGGGCGTCGTGTCCTCCAGGCTAAAGAGGAGAAAGACCACCCCTCCTGTTATCAGCGTTCAGTTCAAAAGCCAGCATCTCTGATGGTATGGGGATGCATTAGTGCATATGGTGTGGGACACTTGCATGTTTTAAAAAGCACCATGAATGCTGAAAGGTATATAAAGGTTTTAGAGCAAAATATGCTCCCCTCCAGACGACAACTATTCCAGGGGAGGCCTTGTGTATTTCAGCAGGACAATGCAAAACCACATACTGCAGCTATTACAACAGCATGGCTTCGTAGTAGAAGAGTCCGTGTGCTGAACTGGCCTGCCTGCAGTCCTGATCTTTCAACGATTGAGAACATTTGAGCCCCTAAGAACCATACTGGGCCAACCCATGTTGGGGTACTTTTGAGAAAATGGGACTCAAAGTTGCCAGAGTAAACACTGCACCTAGAGTCATCTAGTTTAAACACTGCATTTGGTACATACTCAAGATATGTAAAATCATGCACATGCACTTCTTGTGCAGGTTTTGGATGCCCTTCTGCTGCATTAAATTGAAACCAACCTCCTTCTGAGGAGGAAGCATAATCTTCTGATTCATTTGGGACAAACTTTGGGTCTCTGTCATCTTCCACTTCACCATCATCATCAATCACAATAAGCAACTCCTCATCAGTGAGATACCGAGCTGCCATGTTTACAATGAATTATGGGAAGGTTGTGGGATGACGTATTATGGCTAAGGCAGTGCAGTGCATATATACAGGGGCAGAGAAGACATTTGCTTGTATTAACAATCCATGTGGGCAGATTGGGTTGGGCTGTTAGGAAATGTAGATCTCAGTTTTCTGCACATGCTGACTACCACAACTCAATTTCGGCAAAAGTGCGGGATGGCCCGGTATGGTTCTTAGGGGCTCATTTGGCGCATATTTAAACAAAAAGTCCATCAAAGGAGACCCAAAACTCTCCAGCAGCTGGAAGCCTGTATTAAATAGGAGTGGGATCAAATTCCAATGGCTAAACTCAAGAGACTTGTCTCCTCAATGCCCAGACGCCTCCACTCTGTGTTAAAAAGAAGAGGGGATGCTGCACCATGGTAAACAGGCCCCTGTCCCAACTTTTTTGAGACCTGTAGCAGCCATCAAATTTAAAATGAGCTCATTTTGTGGATAAAAATGTAAAATTTCTCAGTTTCGACATTTGCTATGTTATCTCTGTTTTATTGTGAATAAAATACTGGCTGGTGTGATTTGAAAGTAATTGCGTTTTGATTTTATTCACAATTTACACCTTGTCCCAACTATTTCGGAATTGGGGTTGTAGTATCATCCGCAAATTTAAGTAATTTGCTCTCAATATTCCTATCAAGGTCATTAATGTAGATGAGAAACGGCAGGGGTCCCAACACCGATCCCTGAGGGACGCCACTCCCAACCATACCTAGCTCAGATGAGACTCCAGCGACCACCACTCTTTGTGTTCTGTCCTGTAACCAGTTTTGAATCCACTTCAGAATACCTCCTGTAACTCCAATGGAGCTCATTTTTAAAATTAGTCTCTTATGCGGTACTGTATCAAATGCTTTCTGAAAATCCTCGTATATGATGTCATATGCCCTGATCTGATCATAAGTCTTGATGGCCTCTTCAAAAAATTCCAGAACGTTTGTCAGGCATGACCTTCCCTTACAGAAATCATGTTGGCTATCCCTCAAGATATTATTTTGTTCAAGAAATAATTGCAGCTCATCTTTTGTGATAGATTCCAGTGTTTTGCATGCAATGCAAGTTAAACTGACTGGCCTGTAATTTCCTGGCTCAGTACGGTCCCCTTTCT
Source organism: Gymnothorax javanicus (assembly GCA_029692085.1). NCBI lineage: Eukaryota > Metazoa > Chordata > Actinopteri > Anguilliformes > Muraenidae > Gymnothorax > Gymnothorax javanicus. Next base: position 16,791,544 of record CM056200.1, on the reverse strand, counting down.
TATATATTGGTATTATATTGCCCTGCTTCCAATCATCTGGTATTTGTCCAGTTTCTAAAGACCATCTGAAGATAGCTGAGAGCAGTTTAAAGATGATCTCACTAACTTCCCTGAGCATTCTAGGATATAAGCCATCAGGACCCGCCGCCTTATCTGCCTTTAGTTTATGCAACTTCTCAAAACTTCATTATCCCTAACCTCAATTTCCGCTAAATAATCTTGAGCATTGGACATGCGCTCTAGCTGAATAAAAACCCGCTCTGAGGTAAAATTCTCAACAAAAAAACTGTTTAAGGTATCCGCAATATCCTTGTTATCATATAGCAGCGATCCGTCTTTATTCTTTATGCACTTAACCTCCTCTTTGACTTTTGCTTTTCTGTTACAGTACTGAAAGAAGCGCGTAGGGTTAGTTTTTGCTCCCTCTGCCGTCTATCTTTCATGCAGTCTTCTTGCATTCCTCAGCTCTTTTTTGACCACAGCCCGCATTTTGCAGTATTTAGCCTTAGTATTCTCATTGTTATCCTCTATGTACATCTTATAAAGATTCCTCTTTTCCCTCAAACTCTTATGAATAGCTGTGGTCATCCACTGAGGATTCTGCTTTTTCAGCTTACTTTTGGACACCTTTGGAATGAATTTGCATTGTATATCAAGGAAACCCCCTTAAATCTTTCCCACATCTCATTTACAGACTCACAGTCCAGGAATGTCTCCCCATTTTATTTCGCTTAGATATGGGCGCATCCTGTCAAAGTTTGCTCCCCGAAAATTGAAAATTTTGGTTTTCGAGGACACCTTTTTAACTTGCCATGAAACATGAAAATTAACAGTAGAGTGATCACTAGTCCCAAGTGGCTCCAGTGCCTCAACATTGCTAATTCTATCAGGGTCATTACAGAGGACTAAATCTAAAATTGCCTTCTCTCTTGTAGGTTTATTAAGATACTACACCAAAAAAATTGTCATTTGTAACATCTAGAAATTCTTCCTCCCCTTTACCCTGTCCTTTCACCATTTCCTTATCGATATCAGGATGATTGAAGTCTCCCATAATAATAGTCCCCCCTCCTCTACAAGCTTGCAAGGCACGGTCAGCCTAGAAGGCACTAGTGCTCTACAATCAGCCTTGAAGGCAGCAAACGTTACAGCAGCTTGCAGTTTAAGTTTTTATGAAACTCAACTAGACAGCTTATTGAAGAAAATATCTCACAAGTAGGCCAGTTTTATTTTATGTGTATGAGGTATACTTGAAGTTTTATTGTAGAAGTGTTTAAGTTAACAAGAATGACCTGTTTAGCGAAGGTTATGTATATAAGTTAACTGTAAGACAAAAAAAAGCACTTGTTTGCATTGGTTAACATAATCAAAATAGCTGAAATATCTAACTTTACCTCACTAATCAGTTTCTTTAATGAGAAAACTCCATTGAATGCATTTGTTTTTAACAATATTGATGTTCTTAAGCCCACTTACCGAGTAAAGGCTTCCGAATTGAATTGGCTGCCTCCTGAGCGGATTGGTTGTACTCTAGCTCGCGATCTGATTGGTTGTACTTGGGGGCGGCGTTTACGCAGCCTGACAGGCTGAGCAGCCTGGAAGTGGACGTCTGAAGGAAAATTCACCCTGCAGCTACTGTTCTCCTCTCCCCAAACATATAACCACAACCGCAAAGCATTTGGGGAATTTAAGTCAAAACAGATAACAAATACATTTTCCGTTCTTACGTGAATTTTCGTTTAACCTTTAGGGACGGTTGTGCGCATTCTACGCTTACCATTCTTTTTTTTTTTTTTGATAATTTTGCCTGTGTTCATGCATGTAGCATGAATTTTGGTAAGATTTGGGAAACCCTGTTGAGGGTAGCACGGGGTTATTTAAACTAGGGACTTGGGGGACAGGGAGGTTAGAGAGTGTTACACATAGGGAAATGCAGACTGCCCTGATGGAAGCTGGCAGCGCTACATGCACTATTGATGATATATTTTTAAAGCAACAAAGCGTAGTGGGGTGCTTGGAGCAGCAGGCATCTGGGAAATCGAAGGGGAGGGGCATTCGTAATAACCTGAAATGTTTTCGTTTAAATGCAAGAAGCATAAAAAATAAATTTCTAGAACTTGAGGCCGTTATGATTAGTGAGGGCTATGACATTGTTGGGATTACAGAGACATGGCTTAGTGAAGAGGATGGAGATGAATATAATATAGAAGGTTATAAGCTCTTTTGGAAGGATAGATGTAATAGGCGAGGAGGGGGTGTAGCACTCAATGTGAATGGTGTTTACGCAGCCTGACAGGCTGAGCAGCCTGGAAGTCGACATCTGAAGGCAACTTCACCCTGCTGCAGAACGGCGGTATTATGTACGGAAGCGCATTGCGTTCACAGGAATAAAAAAAACATATACACCTTATCTTGTAATTACGAGATCTTGAGAAAAGATTAATGCTACACTCACCGTGTTCTGTGTGATATAGCCAACCTGAATATTTCGGGTCCACAGCCCACTCTGGGTTCCACCCACTACCTCGATGTTTAGAGGACTGGGGCTGGGGCTGTGGAGGTGGCGGGGGGTGGTGGAGGAGGAGGAGGCGGCGTTGATGGTGAAGTAGGCCGGTGTTCTGACAATTTGTGCTGCCTTGTCAAAAAATGCTACCGTAATGCAAAGCGATCGTAAAGTCTTTGTTTTCGCCTAAATATTGCAATATGAATCAGTTTACAGTAGTAACTCTGTTATTTGTGAGCTTATTAAAACATAAGCAGATGTTATAATGAGTTGGGTAAGTTTGTTTAAAGATATATGCCGCATGCCATTATCATCCAATCTCTGCATTTTAAGGAAAACCCAGCATGTACATGCAAATATGTATTCGCTTACAGGTCGAAAGGCGCACCGAAAAAAGACGTATATTTCTGATATTTGAAGATACTTGAGATGTGAGCGAAGAAATGGAGCCCAAGATTTTAGGTTTGCGCAAGCGCAGGACTGCGAGGCAGCATATTTTTATAGGTAGCAAAATTTGACAGAACACCTGCTTCTTTGAATAAAGTAACCTGATATTTTTGACTGCTTTCTCCCATCCATTACCGTACACCAGAGAAAACCACATGCAATTGTCAAACATAGCAGAAAGCCACGCGCAAACACATCGGTAGCCTTGATAAGAAACTAAACGAATTGCATTTAGCCTATCTTAATGAAACAGAATATGTGGGCAAGCAGTTGATAGGGGACACTATTCAAATCTTTAATTTAGATGAATCTTACCTCCACATGTCCTTCCCACAACGACGGCAGGTTATTGTATATCCGGATAATTAGCTTCTTCCCGATGCAAAAAAATAATGTTGGCGTTGCAACAGGTGATGGATGGCGCAGTAACATATTTAACCAACAGATGCCGGCTGCTATTCGGCCTCATCGCGATGCGGCCTTATTTTACTGTCTATGCTTGCGTGGATGCAGCAGAATTTTTTTTTTTTTCCGGGGGTATGTAGTCAAGGCGGGGGGCATTTGTTGTCAAGGCGGCCGCCCTAACTATAAAGTGCTGCGGGAAACCCTGCTCAACATATGCTGACCCAGTGCAAAGGTACCCCTCCAGTTCAGGTGTAGCCCGTCCGGCTTGCACAGGTAACCCCTGTCCCAGAAGAAGTTCCAGTGCCCCATAAACCTGTACCCCTCTTTCCTACACCAGGTTCTTAGCCACGTGTTAAACCTCCAGATAAAATTCTGCTTCCCTCTGCTTGCACGTGGTACCGGTAAAATCCCGGAGAAAATGGAGGATCTGCGCCTAAGCTTTTCAGCTAATTCCACAAATTTGTCTTGCAGAACCTCAAACCTACCCTTACCTATGTCATTTGTCCCAACATGGACCATGACCACTGGATCCCTCCCGGCTCTGGCTAGGAGCTTGTCCGCACGCTCCAGGAGGTCTCCTACCTGAGCACCAGGCAGGCAACACACCGTGCGAGATTCCTTGTTGCGCAAACAGACTAAGCTGTCTATTCCTCTAAGTATTGAGTCCCCCACTATCACTAACTCCCTTTTCTGAGGGGTAGAGGCTAACAGGGTGCCCTGATGCTCATCAATCCCCCCACTCTCAGAGTCAGGGGCCAAGTTGAGTTCCTGCAAGGGCCGGAATCGGTTGGACACCTCAACCACTGAAGGAGCTGTTGTTGTACGGTGTGCGCGCCCTTTCCTGCGCTGACGTCCTACAGTCACTCAACTTTCTCTCCCTGCCTGTTCTGTGGTCTCCGCACAGCCCTGTTTTGGCGTACACACCATTTCTCTAAATGACATACTACTTAGTTCCTCTAGGAACTCTACTGATTGTGAACTATGTTGTGCCGCCAATTGGCCCTGAAGATCAAGAATCTTGCTCCCCAGATGCTCAATTAGCTGGCACCGGTGGCAGACGATCCCACCCTGAAAATCTCTTTCCAGAAGTGCGATCATTCTGCAACCATCACATAGTTTTTCGCCCATTTTGAACTCCCTACCTAATGACCTCGCTCACCCTAGATGAGAAAGAAAATTATTTTTGCCAAGACAGAATCTCAGGAACAACAAGTGGGCTTGAGCTTGAGGTCACAAACTGATGGTCGGACATTCTCCTTCAGGATTTTCTGGTAGAGAGCAAAATTCACGGTTCCATCAATTACGGCAAGTGGTCCAGGTCCTGAAGTAGCAAAGCAGCCCCAGACCATCACACTACCACCACCACGTTTGACTGTTGGTTTGATGTTTTTTTAATGAAATGCTGTGTTGGTTTTACGCCAGATGTAACGGGGTGCACACCTTCCAAAAAGTTCAACTTTTGTCTCGTTAGTCCACCGAATATTTTCCCAAAAGTCTTGGGGATCATCAAGATGTTTTTTGACAAAAGTGAGACGAGCCTTTGTGTTCTTTTTGGTCAGCAGTGGTTTTCACCTTGGAACTCTCCTATGGATGCCATTTTTGCCCAGTCTCTTTCTTATTTTTGAACCATGAACACTCATTTTAACTGAGGCAAGTGAGGCCTGCAGTTCTTCAGATGCTGTTTTGGGTTCTTTTGTGATCTCCTGGATGAGTAGTTGATGCGCACTTGGAGTAATTTTGGTGGGCTGGCCACTCCTGGGAAGGTTCACCACTGTTCCATGTTTTCTCCATTTGTGGATAATGGCTCTCACCATTGTTCAGTGGAGTCCCAAAGCCTTAGAAGTGGCTTTGAAACCCTTTCCAGACTGATAGATGTCAATAACTTTCTTTCTCATCTGTTCTTGAATTTCCTGAGATCGCATCATGATGTGTTGCTTTTTGAGATCTTTTAGCCTACTTCACTTTGTCAAACAGGTTCTATTCAAGTGATTTCTTGATTCAACAGGTCTGGCAGTAATCCGGCCTGGGTGTGGCTAGTGAAATTGAAGTCAAAAATGTGTTTAATCACTGTTAATTCATGATTTAACAAGGGGGGCATTAACTTTTTCGTACAGGGCCCGATAGGTTTGGATAGCTTTTTTCCCTCAATAAATGAAATCATTATTTAAAAACTGCATTTTCTGTTTACTCGGGTTTTCTTCGTCTAATATTAAAATTTGTTTGATGATCTGAAACATTTAAGTGTGAAAAATATGCAAAAAATATGCAAAAAATAAGAAATCAGGAAGGGGGCAAATACTTTTTCACGGCACTGTATATTTGAGGATGCAGCGACAAGATGGTGTCTGTGCGTGAGATATATTTGGGAATATAGCGATAACATAGTGTGCGTGTGGTATCTTTGAGGATGCAGGGATAAGATGGCGTGCGCGTGTGTTTGTGATGCAGGGGCGAGTTTCTGTCATACGAGCGAGAGGTCAAGGCGAAGGAACGAGTGTGGAGGAAGTACAGTTTCCACTACGACAACGTGCTGTGGGCCCTGCTCACCCTCTTCACTGTTTCCACGGGGGAGGGGTGGCCTGAGTGAGTATCACTGCGCCGGAGTGTTAGCCTGGCTGGCTAATCGCGTCTGTACAACCTCAGCACCCTGAGCCCATGCAGCATAACTCAGGGAGAACATGCACACTCCACACACTGCACAGAATGCCTGTTATATGCTCTGTGAATTCCTTATGAATTCCTCATGAAAGCCCAATCAATGCCTTATGAATGGCTAGTGAAATCCTCATGAAAACACTATGATAACCTGATAAAGCACCAGGAAATGCTAACGAATGTTCTATGTATGCCCTGTGAAAATCAAATGGGTGCCAAATGAAGCCCTTTGAATTCTTTGTGTATACCCAATGAGGAATGACTTATGAATGCCTACTGAAAGCGCATGAAAGCACTATGAGGGCCTAATACACTATTAAACCCCTGTAAAAGTCCTGAACACAATATGCATGTCTTAGGAGAGCACCATAAATGGGCTTTGAAAGCCCCGCAAGAACATTGTGAATGCCCCTATAAAAGCCCAATGACAATGCTATGGATTTTCTATGAATGGCTTATGAAGGCCCTGTGAGAACTCATTGAATTCCTCATGAATGGCCCATAAAAGTTAGATGGACGCAGTATTTATGCCCTATGAATGGCCAATGAGAGGTCTTTGAGAACACTGTAAATGTCATATGGAAGCCCTAAGATTGGTCCATGAGAATACTCTGAATGCACAAGGACTGGCTTATGAGAACAGTATGAATGCACTGTGAGAACACTATGAATGATCTATGAAAGCCCTTAGAATGACTTATAAGAACCCTATGAGCTCACTATGAGAGAATAGGAAAACTCTACGAGAACACTATGAAAGCCTCATGAGAACACTGAATGGCTGCGGAAAATCTGATGAGAACACTATGGAAGCAGTAGGAGAACACTATGAATGGGCAATGAAAAGCCAATGAGCACACTATGAATGGCCCATTAATGCCTATGTGGCCACTATGATTGGCAAATGGAAGGCTTATGAGAACATTATGAAAGCCCTATGAGAACAATGTGAATGACCTATAAGAACATCATGCATGGCCACTGAAAGCCCTATGAGAACACTACGAATGCCTTATTAATTTTTTTTGAATGGCCTGTGACGCCCTGAGTGAGAGAGGCGTTGGTGATCTGGCACTGACGTGTGCCCCTTCTGTGACCTCTGACCTCTGTAGAGTTCTGAAAAACTCAGTGGATGCCACATATGAGGATCAGGGCCCTATCCCGGGGTACCGCATGGAGATGTCCATCTTCTACGTGGTGTATTTCGTGGTCTTCCCCTTCTTCTTCGTCAACATCTTCGTGGCTCTCATCATTATCACCTTTCAGGAGCAGGGTGACAAGATGATGGAGGACTACAGTTTGGAAAAGAATGAGGTGACGTAAGACACCACACGTGTGTGTGTGTTTGTTTGGTGTGTTTGGGTGCGTCCGAATACCCACACTTCATATGTACGCATTGAATCTGGTTTGATACTACTGGATTGCAGATGTAGTATGTACAGTGTGTTTGTATCAGCAGTGTATGCACAAAATCAGACATACGTACATACATATCATCCATCACAAGATCCGGTTTACCCGTGGCTTAGAATAAGCTCCCTCCCACTAAAATTTGAAGACACAACTTTACTTCAGAATTGGCGGCATTTATATTTATTTTATGATAATATGTGCTAATACAGTGTTTCTGTTAATTTTATATATCGCATATTTCATTTATCGCTTTCTGTAGAGAGCTACCACTTCCCCTGTTGTCATTAAAATGGCTTGTTAATTTTATATATCGCATATTTCATTTACCATAATCTGTAGAGAGCTATCACTTCCCCTGTAGTCATGAAGACAGCTTTTTATGTCAGTGTCAGTGGCCTTATGGGATAGCGCAATGTCCATCGATCGCATACAGCAGAACTTTGCTGAATGTAGTAGTACATCCAGATATCATTCACACACATTTTGGTCCATACAGTGAATTCGGACATACCTCAGAGTTTGCCTACATATTTTTACCTACTGTACAGTAAATGTGTATGGGTATTCAGACACACCCTGTGTGTGCGGATGTGTTTGTGGATGTGAGCGGTGTGTGTGTGTGTGTGTGTGTGTGTGAGAGAGACAAAGATGGTTCAGTTCTAAGTGGTTACACACACATCCAAGTATTACAACAGGTGCAGGACAAACGTACGGCAAAACTGAAAATGAAAAGTCGGCACAGTGTTAAATCAGCTCACAATGATCTGTTACACAACTGTTTCGACCGATGTGGCCTTCGTCAGGCGCCTAGAAACTTCACAGGTTTCTGTAAATTGGCAGAACTAGTGCAGTGTCGGTTCTAAACGCGCCTGTTCAGAGTGCGCTGGCTGCTTGGTCTTGAGGATTGTTGCTTTCATGAGAATCACTCCGCAAAACACCGTCACGCTCCGCGCTACTTTTCCATGGGTGCTCAGCAATACGGTTGCGGAGAGTAAGAAGGGAGGTTGTTGAGAAAATCGAAGGGCAGACGAGACAGAGAGAGACTCCTCCCACTTTCATTACATGTGCAGTTCTAAAACCCAAGGGGCACAGCTTATGAGAGCCTTTGTCCCTTCCTGACTGATATACCTGTTCTGAATATCGTTTGCACATGTGCTCGTCATTTGTCAAGTCATGATATGGTGGCAAGAACGACACTCCATCTTGTACTGTGTGCCATGTAGTATCTGGAAATTGATCTCAAACCATGGATTACTGAGTGTGTGTGTGTGCGCGCGCGTGTGTGTGTTCTTGTACTTGCTACAAAGTGAGAACCAAAAAACGTTTTTTTTTTCCTACAGAGTGGGGACATTATTGGGAAGTGAGGACATTTTGGCCGGTCCTCACAACTACAAAGGCAAATTGTGACTTCTTAGTTAAGGTTAGGGTAAGGTTAGAATTAGGGATAGGTTGAGGTTAGGGTAAGGGTTAGGGGTAAGGTTAGAATTAGGGATAGGTTAAGGTTAGGGTAAGGGTTTGGGGTAAGGTTAGAATTAGGGATAGGTTAAGGTTAGGGTAAGGGTTTGGGGTAAGGTTAGAATTAGGGATAGGTTAAGGTTAGGGTAAGGGTTTGGGGTAAGGTTAGAATTAGGGATAGGTAAAGGTTAGGGTAAGGGTTTGGGGTAAGGTTAGAATTAGGGATAGGTTAAGGTTAGGGTAAGGGTTTGGGGTAAGGTTAGAATTAGGGATAGGTAAAGGTTAGGTTAAGGGTTTGGGGTAAGGTTAGAATTAGGGATAGGTTAAGGTTAGGGTAAGGGTTTGGGTTAGGCATACATTTCTTACTGTTAAGATTAGGGAAAGGCTGTAGAGACACAGGAAGAATGAATGGAAGTCAATGTAATGTCCTCACAAAGATATAAGTACAAGGATGCATGTGTGTGTGTGTGTGTGTGTGTGTGTGTGTGCATCCTTGTTCTTCTGTATTGTTTTGTGTGGTGCTTGCGTGTTAGTGCATGTAACTGGGTGGGGGGCAAAAAAACTTTAATTCCATGGTCTGGACAGGATTCTTGAAATTGATCTCATAGACCTCACACGGCTGTCAGTGTGTGAATGCGCGTGTGCATGTTTGTGCATTGTCGTGTTTGAGGGTGTGTATGCACTCATGAGCTCATTTCCTGTCCACAACAGAGAGCCTGCATTGACTTCGCCATCAACGCCAAGCCCCTGACGCGCCACATGCCTCAGAACAGACTGAGCTTCCAGTACCGCATGTGGCAGTTTGTGGTGTCGCCTCCATTCGAGTACACCATCATGGCCATGATCGCGCTCAACACCATCGTCCTCATGATGAAGGTTTGGCTCCAGGAACCATTGTTTCTGAGCAGGAGAAGATTCTGACTCTGTGTTAATATCTATAATGATTACTACCCTTTTACTGAAGCACAGCTGTTTCACTGCAGGCTTGATACCATTCCTGTGCTGTCCCTCTCAATACAAATGAGCTACAGTCCCCCTCTATACAAATGAGCTACAGTCCCCCTCTATACAAATGAGCTACAGTCCCTCTCAATACAAATGAGCTACAGTCCCCCTCTATACAAATGAGCTACAGTCCCCTCTATACAAATGAGCTACAGTCCCTCTCAATACAAATGAGCTACAGTCCCCCTCTATACAAATGAGCTACAGTCCCTCTCAATACAAATGAGCTACAGTCCCCCTCTATACAAATGAGCTACAGTCCCTCTCAATACAAATGAGCTACAGTCCCCCTCTATACAAATGAGCTACAGTCCCTCTCAATACAAATGAGCTACAGTCCCTCTCAATACAAATGAGCTACAGTCCCCCTCTATACAAATGAGCTACAGTCCCTCTCCATACAAATGAGCTACAGTCCCTCTCAATACAAATGAGCTACAGTCCCTCTCAATACACATGAGCTACAGTCCCCCTCTATACAAATGAGCTACAGTGCCCCTCTATACAAATGAGCTACAGTCCCTCTCAATACAAATGAGCTACAGTCCCTCTCTATACAAATGAGCTACAGTCCCTCTCTATACAAATGAGCTACAGTCCCTCTCTATACAAATGAGCTACAGTTCCTACAAATGAGCTCAGTATACAGATGAGCTACAGTCCCTCTCTATGCAAATGAGCTACAGTCCCTCTCTATTCAAATGAGCTACAGTCCCTCTCTATACAAATGAGCTACAGTCCCTCTCTATACAAATGAGCTACAGTCCCTCTCTATACAAATGAGCTACAGTCCCCTCTATACAAATGAGCTACAGTCCCTCTCTACAGTCCCCTCTCTATACAAATGAGCTACAGTCCCCCTCTATACAAATGAGCTACAGTCCCCCTCTATACAAATGAGCTACAGCTACTTTACTGTCCCTCTCTATACAAATGAGCTACAGCTACATTCCTCTGTGCGAAATGAGCTTTGGATTTACACTGTTTTTTTAGTGCATCTGTACAAGCATTTTCAAGGTGCCGTGTTACTGTTGTTGCAGTATGTTCTTGACCATCATATTTGTAAGATAGTAAAGATACAACTACAAAAGATACCTGATTATATAATGTCCATGTACTGCACTCACGGACTGTCTGTGACACATTCTCTCTTTCTGTCTGTGCCCTCCTGTCTGTGTGTGTTTACATTTGTATCACCATGTGTGGATGTGTTTGTGCACTTTTTGTGTGTCTGTTTATCGCTACATGTGGGTTTCTGTATGCGTGTGTGTTCGAGTGCTTGAATGTGTGTGTGCATGTGCATGTGCGTGTGTTTGTGTTTGTGTGTATGTGTGTTCATGTTTTTATGTTTGAGTTTTATGTGTTCGTGTGTGTGCGTTGTTTGCTTGTTTTTTTGTGTGTGCTTGCATGTGCGAGTGTGTATATGTGCGTGGGTGTGATTGCATGTTGTTGTGTGTGTGGGTTTGTGTGTACGCATGCATGTGTGAGTTTGTATGTGTGTTTATGTGTGTACGTGCGTGTGTGTGTGTGTGTTTGTTTGTTTATGTCTGTGTGTGTGATTAGTATGACGGAGCCAGTGCAGCCTATGAGTCGGTGCTGAAGAACTTAAACATCGTGTTCACCTCCCTCTTCTCCATGGAGTGTGTGCTGAAGATCGTGGCCTTTGGAGTCCTGGTGAGTCCTACCCTACCCTGCTCTGCTTCTGAAACACTCTTACAGGATCACTTACAAGTCAGCCATTACAGTAATCACACATCTGATTCCACCCAGCACTGTTCTCTGATCAATAATTCCATAAACTGTGCTCATCTGAAAATAACCCAGCACTGTTCTCTGATCAATAATCCCATAAACTGTGCTCACCTGAAAATAACCCAGCACTGTTCTCTGATCAATAATCCCATAGCTGAGTCCGCCAGAACATAACCCAGTACTGTTCTCTGATCAATAATCCCATAGCTAAATCCACCAGAACATAACCCAGCACTGTTCTCTGATCAATAATCCCATAGCTGAGTCCGCCAGAACATAACCCAGCACTGTTCTCTGATCAATAATCCCATAGCTGAGTCCACCAGAACATAGCCCAGCACTGTTCTCTGATCAATAATCCTTAATCTGAGGCCACCAGAACATAACCCAGCACTGTTCTCTGATCAATAATCCCATAGCTGAGTCCACCAGAACATAGCCCAGCACTGTTCTCTGATCAATAATCCTTAATCTGAGGCCACCAGAACATAACCCAGCACTGTTCTCTGATCAATATTGTCATAACTGAGTCCACCAGAATGTAACTCAGCTAAGGGATTATTGATCAGAGAACAGTGCAGAGTCTGCCAGAACATAACCCAGCACTGTTTTCTGATCAATAATCCCATAAACTGTGCTCACCTGAACATAACCCAACACTGTTCTCTGATCAATAATCCCATAAACTGTGCTCACCTGAACATAACCCAAGACTGTTCTCTGATCCATAATCCCATAAACTGTGCTCACCAGAACATAACCCAGCACTGTTCTCTGATCCATAATCCCATAAACTGTGCTCACCAGAACATAACCCAGCACTGTTCTCTGATCCATAATCCCATAAACTGTGCTCACCTGAACATAACCCAACACTGTTCTCTGATCCATAATCCCATAAACTGTGCTCACCTGAACATAACCCAGCACTGCTCTCTGATCAATAATCCCATAAACTGTGCTCACCTGAACATAACCCAACACTGTTCTCTGATCCATAATCCCATAAACTGTGCTCACCTGAACATAACCCAGCACTGCTCTCTGATCCATAATCCCATAAACTGTGCTCACCTGAACATAACCCAGCACTGTTCTCTGATCCATAATCCCATAAACTGTGCTCACCTGAACATAACCCAACACTGTTCTCTGATCCATAATCCCATAAACTGTGCTCACCTGAACATAACCCAACACTGTTCTCTGATCCATAATCCCATAAACTGTGCTCACCTGAACATAACCCAACACTGTTCTCTGATCCATAATCCCATAAACTGTGCTCACCTGAACATAGCCCAAATCTGTTTTCTGATCAATAATCTCATATCTGAATCCACCAGGACATAACTCAGCACTATTTATAATCAGTGGTCCCATAGCTGAGTCCACCAGAACATTACTCAGCTAAGGGATTATTGATCAGAGAACAGTGCAGAGTCAGCCAGATCATAACCCAGCACTGTTCTCTGATCAATAATCCCATATTTGAATCCCCCAGAACTCAACCCAGCACTGTTGTCTGATCAATAATCCCATAAACTGTGCTCACCTGAACATAACCCAGCACTGCTCTCTGATCAATAATCCCATAAACTGTGCTCACCTGAACATAACCCAGCACTGCTCTCTGATCAATAATCCCATAAACTGTGCTCACCTGAACATAACCCAGTGCTTTGCTATGATCAATAAACCCATAGCTGAGTCCACGGGAACATAACCCAGCACTGTTCTCTGATCAATAATCCATAATCTGAGGCCACCAGAACATAATCCTGCACTGTTCTCTCGTCAATAATCCTATAGCTGTGTCACCAGAACATAACCCAGCATTGTTCTCTGATCAATAATCCCATATCTGAGTCCACCACTGTTCTCTGGTCAATAAGCACATAGCTGTGTCCACCAGAACATAACCCAGCACTGTTCTCTGATCAAAAATCCCTTATCTGAGGGCACCAGAACATAACCCAGCACTGTTCTCAGGTCAGCTGTCTCAGAGCTCTGAACCTACTTGAACAGACTGATGATCTCTGGCTAATCTTCTCTTTCCTGCCTCCAATCCTTTTTTTCCTCGACCTACAGAATTATTTCAAAGACGCCTGGAATATTTTTGATTTTGTCACTGTCCTCGGAAGCATCACAGACATTATAGTGACAGAGATATGGGTAAGTGTTCTGGGAAGGGGTGTGTTTGGGGACTTGTGTTGTGCTTATGATCGGTTTTAACCGTGTGCTTTTAGAGGATGTGTGTGGACATGGTTTTTTCCTTACCTATGGGCACCAAAAGACCCCGCAAGAATAGTTAAGTCTGAAAAAACAGCACTGTGGGGACAGTTTTCGGGTCCACATGAGGAAAAGCTTAATTCTGGGCTCGAGACTGGGTCTAAGTCTGGGGTTACTAATGGAAAAATGGTCAGGTCTAGGTCTAGTTAAAAGGCTAGCCATGAGACTTAGTGCCCATATTAAGGTTTGGGTTGTCAGTTAGGGTTAAGATTAGGATTAAGATTACAGTTAGGGTTAATAAAGGGGTTGGGGTATGATGAAGGTTAGGATTACAGTTAGGCTTAACGAAGGAGTTTGGGTTAAAGTTAAGATTAGGGTTAGGCTTAATGAAGGGGTTTGGGTTAGGGTTAAGATTTTGGTTAAGATTACAGTTCGGCTTAATGAAGGGGTTTTGGTTAGGGTTAATATTATAGTCAGGCTTAATGAAGGGGTTTTGGTTTGGGTTAAGATTACGGTTAGGCTTAATGACGGGGTTTGGGTTTGGGTTATGATTAGGGTTAAGATTACGGCTATGCTTAATGAAGGGGTTTGGGTTAGGGTTAAGATTACGGCTAGGCTTAATGAAGGGGTTTGGGTTAGGGTTAAGCTTACGGTTAGGCTTAATAAAGGGGTTTGGGTTAAGGTTAAGATTACGGCTAGGCTTAATAAAGGGGTTTGGGTAAGGGTTATGATTAGGGGGGTAAGGTGATAGGATTTTGGTGCAAAAATAATATTTGGTCCCCACAGGTATAGAAAAACAAACATATGTATTTGTATGTTCATGTGCGACTGTGACTTTGCATTAACACGTTGACTGCCAACTACGAGATAACTCGTAATGGCTGGTCCGGACCAGCGCTAGGCTTGAAAATTCGGGAAATTATCCATCCCTTTATTGACAACAATTAATCCTGGCTAATTCTTGATGGTTTTCCTTTATAAACCGTTTTTCCAATTCAAGAATAATCAAGTGGCAATTGAAGACCGACTTCTCTCCCCATGCGATCTAACAGCAAATAATGGGCTACATTCAGTAGAAAATAATTTAATTATAATTAGGTCTATGCACAGGCACTCAGCAACGTTATTTTTTTTTCCAGGCATTTCAGAACTCATTTGCGAATGAAGGTAATTTGGCAAGTACCTACACCTGTTTTTGCAGCATGGTCACGCAACTTGCTGTAAAAATAGACAGCTGTCAGACTGGAAAACGTAAACGGAGGAAACCACGATACTTGTCACCAGAATTACCTTCATTCGCAAATGAGTTCTGCAATGCCGCTCTCGCTGGAAAAAAAAATACCGTTGCTGAGTGCCAGTGCATAGACTTAATTATAATTAAATTATTTTCTCTACTGAATGTAGCTCATTATTTGCTGTTAGATCGCATGGGGGAGAGAAGCCGTGTCTTCAATTGCCACTTGATTATTCTTGAATTGGAAAACGTGTTTATAAAGGAAAACCATCAAGAATTAGCCAGGACTAATTGTAGTCAATAAAGGGATGGATAATTTCCCCCGAATTTTCAAGTCTAGCGCTGGCCCGGACCAGCCATTACGAGTTATCTCGTAGTTGGCAGTCAACGTGTTAATATGCAGCATCAAACATAGCCTCATAATACACTGCCCTCCATAATTATTGGCACCCCTGGTTAAGATGTGTTCTTTAGCTTCTAATAAATTCAGTTTTTTTCTAAATAATATAGGACCACAATGAAAAAAAGAGGAAAATCCAACTTTTAATTCAAGTGCATTTATTCAGTGGGAAAAAAATCCCACATTAAGAAATAATTCTTTTACATCAAATCATGTGTGCCACAATTATTAGCACCCCTGATGTTAATACTTTGTACAACCCCCTTTTGCCAACAAAACAGCACCTAATCTTCTCCTGTAATGTTTCACAAGATGGGAGAATACAGAAAGAGGGATCTTCGACCATTCCTCTTTGCACAATCTCTCTAAATCATCCAGCGACCTGGGTCCTCTCCTCTGCACTCTCCTCTTCAGCTCACTCCACAGGTTTTCAAAGGGGTTGAGGTCTGGGGACTGAGATGGCCATGGGAGGAGCTTGATTCTGTGTCTGGTGAACCATTTCTGTGTAGATTTGGCCACATGTTTAGGGTCATTATCTTGCTGAAAGACCCAGTGACGACCCATCTTCAGCTTTCGGGCAGAGGCCACCAGATTTTGATTTAAAATGTCCTGGTATTTCAAAGCGTTCATGATGCCATGCACCCTAACAAGGTTCCCAGGGCCTCTGGAAGAGAAACAGGCCCACAGCATCACCGATCCTCCCCCATACTTCACAGTGGGCATGAGGTGCTTTTCTGCATACTCATCTTTTGTGTTCCGCCAGACCCACTTAGAGTGTTTGTTGCCAAAAAGCTCTATCTTCGTCTCATCTGACCAAAGCACACGGTCCCAGTTGAAGTCCCAGTACCGCTTAGCGAACTCCCAGCGTTTGCGTTTATGATTGTGAGTGAGAAAAGGTTTTTTCGTGCATGCCCCCAAACAGCTTGTTGGCATGTAGATAGGGCCTGATGGTTGTTTTGGAGACTTTGTGACCCCAAGATGCTACCATTTGTTGCAATTCTTTAACAGTGAGCTTTGGAGAACTTTTCATTTCTCTTACCATCCTCCTCACTGTGCGTGGTGGCAAAATAACCTTGCGTCCTCGTCCAGGCTTGTTTACCACTGTTCCAGTTGTTTTAAACTTCTTAATGATTCCTCTGACAGTAGATATGGGCAGGTGCAGGCGAGTGGCTATTTTCTTGTAGCCATTGCCTGACTTGTGAAGGTCGACACACATCTGCCTTACTTGAATGGTGTGTTCCTTTGTCTTTCCCATGTTGAAGAGTGGATAAGAGAAATGGCCTCTGTGTCACGTCATATTTATACCCCAGGAAACAGGAAGTGATGAATTACTAATTAAATGTTCCTAGATACTCTGATCAACTTTGTAAACTACTGCAGAAATGACAGAAATACTTCAATTACATTTATTTCCTAGGAATTGTTAGGGGTGCCAATAATTGTGTAACAGGTGATTTTATGAAAAATAATTATTTCTTAGGGATTTTTTTTCCCTTAAAATTCACTTGAGTTGAAAGTTACATTTTTCTACAATTTTCAGTGTGAGAGTATGCTTCTGCAATAAAAATTGAATTTATTTTAAGGCTTTTAACACATCTTAACCAGGGGTGCCAATAATTATGGAGGGCGCTGTATGTAGCATCATCTCAGTTCTGATGGCTATCTCAAGCATGATGACAATTGCAAACCAGGACAATCATAGGAGATACAGAACTAACACTGGACCTAGCCTGATTAAATCACGTATTTTGCTCTATACAAAGAAATTGTGAAGTAAAAATTGGACCGTGAAACAATGTAATAATCAGCATTCATTCAATTTTAAAGTAAACCAAGGGGGTATCAAATGTGTGCTTCCTGAGCAAATTATAATTTTGAAAATATTATTCCCGAAAATATTAATCCTGAAAATAGTGCTTCATTAATTGGATTTGTGGATGAACCATGTGAGCTTGGGCAATAAGTAAACAAACTGTCTCACATATGTGTGCTGGTTTGGGAAAACCGGCTGGCCGGCCGTACGGCACACAGATAGTCCCCTGGGTAGCAGAAAGGCCGATCTGTATAATCCTCGTACAGTCGCCTTACTACTGTATTTATCAGGGCTCGGCCAGTTACCGTCCTGGGGGTTGTTGTGTTTGCTGGATTTCGTTTCCTCTACTTAACCCTTTTACTGGTCGATTTTCTTCCAGCTATGCAGTACCACTCTGAATTTTTTTTTTTTTTTTTTTTGGAAATAAACTTAAAAATTGCAATAATGTTACAACAACTCCTCTTAAAATCAAATAACACACTTTTTTTTGTATTAACTGTTTGTTAATCATATCTGTGCTAGCAGTAGACTTTGGCGAGCGTGTGAATAATGTCGTTGTACCTGTAAGCCAATGGTGGCAGACCATTTTGACCAGTAAATGGGTTAACTGGAATTGGTAAGCTTACTGGTGGCCACACCAGCACTGGTTCACTTGTTGATGAGATTGCAGCAAAAATTCATTTATAAAAACAAGAATAGTCCTTTGCTGTCATTCATGCACTTATTGAGACCTGTAGCTTAATTTGTGGGTGGTGTAAATCAGCAGTGAAGGCCAGCTGTTGGCATGGAAACCAGAAATGGACTCAGCCCTCATTGCCCTCACCTGCAATACGTACAGCAGCCATTGTGAAGTTTGTGTTTGCAGGGTGTGTATGGTGATAAGGGTCTGCCGGTGTGTGAAAGCTCCGGGTATGGTTATGTTTAAGATGGAGTGCCTTCATGGCTTCTAGCTAACGGCGTCCTGCCAGAAAGGACCAGTGTGGCTGCAGGATTTTGTTGTTGCCGAGCACTACAATGCCTGATTCAGGCCACGTAGAAAACTAGTTGGTTACCATCATTCCCATTTCAATTTTCAGGGCCAGGGCATGATGTTATTTTTTTTTAACTTCTTCTTGATAAGAATTTGAGACCGAAATATGGCAACAAATCCAAATCACAAGTATGTGTATTATCATGAAGAATCACATCAGCCAAACCTATAAGTCAGCTGCGTGGACAGGGATTCTGAGCCTGTTATTTTTGGTGCAATTTAAATGTACTTTTCCAAAATAAAAAATAAGGACAAATCAGAGGTGATATGTTTTACCGGGGGGAGGCGGGATACTAACCAACATTTTTTTTTTTTTTTTTTTTTTATGAGGCCTAACTGATCCTGGTCTTCATTAAAGTCCTTGATAAGTAGTATCAGGTATTGTAGCCGTGGGCTAAGAACAGAAGCCTGCGCTCCACACTGGCCCGTTTTCAGTACGAGCAGAGCAGAGTCGGGTGTGATACAGGGACCTCATTGGCCGTTAGAGATACCCACTGTGTGTGTAGGCCTGTGACCCCCTGAATGATGGCTGTGACTGATTTTTTGTGTGAAACGACGGTACGGAAGCGCGTAATGATTACTGTTTCTTGTTTTATCTTTTCACATGCTTTCTTTAAACACTGCTTTGTTGGGCGCCTTCGCCTTCTGATAAATTCATCCAATCAAAATGCACTATGAACTTCACGTGTGCCCATCCATGACATGGTCTGTGTTTCCATGGCAACCTTGCAAAATCTTGCAAATTGGTTGTAAATTGAACCAAACCCCTCTCCCCAAACACCGGCCCTTCCACCCCCCCCTCTTGAAAATGCCGTTGTAAACCATTGATGTGCATCATGTAGAGTCAGGTTGGTTTGTCATGCTGATGTGTAGAAGCATGGCCTCGGTGCATGTGTGCTTTCCTGTGCTGTACCACTGAAGCTTTTCACTGCTGCACGATTCAGCTGATCCCAGTTCAGCTCCTCTGAGTGGAGTGTGCCCAGGGTCTCACACACACTTACATGCACATGCAGAAGTGCACAAAAATTCGCAAACTTGCATGAACTCGCACATGCATTCACATTCATACTCACACAGAAGCTCTCTCTCACACACACACACACACACACACACACACAAGGACCTTCCTAGGTCCACAGCTCTGCACCATGTGACTGTGTGCGTGCAGCACCACTTCAGTAATCTGTCGAGGGAAAACAGACACTCACCCCTGAAAAACACACACTCACCCCTGAAACACACACACTCACCCCTGAAAAACACACACTCACCCCTGAAAAACACACACTCACACCACTGAAAAACACACACTCACCCCTGAAAAACACACACTCACACCCTGAAAAACACACACTCACCCCTGAAAAACACACACTCACCCCTGAAAAACACACACCCCTCACCCCTGAAAACACACACTCACCCCTGAAACACACACTCACCCCTGAAAACACACACTCACCCCTGAAAAAACACACACTGAAAAACACCCCTGAAAACACACACACCCCTGAAAAACACACACTCACACCACTGAAAAACACACACTCACCCACTGAAAAACACACACTCACCCCTGAAAACACACACTCACCCCTGAAAAACACACACTCACCCCTGAAACACACACTCACCCCTGAAAAACACACAATCACCCCTGAAAAACACACACTCACCCCTGAAACACACACTCACCCCTGAAAAACACACACTCACACCACTGAAAAACACACACTCACCCCTGAAAAACACACACTCACCCCTGAAAAAACACACACTCACACCACTGAAAACACACACTCACCCCTGAAAAAACACACTCACACCACTGAAAAACACACACTCACCCCTGAAAAACACACACTCACCACTGAAAAACACACACTCACCCCTGAAAAACACACACTCACACCCCTGAAAAAACACACCCTGAAAAACACACACACCCTGAAAAACACACACTCACTCCTGAAAAACACACACTCACCCCTGAAAAACACACACTCACCCCTGAAACACACACACCCCTGAAAACACACACTCACCCCTGAAAAACACACACTCACACCACTGAAAACACACACTCACCCCTGAAAAACACACTCACCCCTGAAAAACACACACACACTCACCCCTGAAAAACACACACTCACCCCTGAAACACACACTCACCCCTGAAAAACACACACTCTGAAAAACACACCAAAAACACACACTCACCCCTGAAAAACACACACTCACCCCTGAAAAACACACACTCACACCACTGAAAAACACACACACTGAAAAACACACACCCCTGAAACACACATTCACCCCTGAAAAACACACACTCACCCCTGAAACACACACACTCACACCACTGAAAAACACACACTCACCCCTGAAACACACATTCACCCCTGAAAAACACACACTCACACCTGAAAAACACACACTCACACCACTGAAAAACACACACTCACCCCTGAAAACACACATTCACCCCTGAAAAACACACACTCACCCCTGAAAAACACACACTCACCACTGAAAAACACACAATCACACCACTGAAAAACACACACTCACCCCTGAAAAAACACACACTCACCCCTGAAAAACACACACTCACACCACTGAAAAACACACACTCACACCCTGAAAAAAAACACACACTGAAAACACACACTCACACCCTGAAACTGAAAACACACTCACCCCTGAAAAACACACTCACCCCTGAAAAACACACACCACACTCACACCACTGAAAACACAAAAAACACACTCATCTGAAAAACACACACTGAAAACACAATCACACCCCTGAAAAAACACACACACACCACTGAAAAAAACACACAATCACTCCCTGAAAAACACACTCACACCA
Organism: Gymnothorax javanicus; assembly: GCA_029692085.1. Lineage (NCBI taxonomy): Eukaryota > Metazoa > Chordata > Actinopteri > Anguilliformes > Muraenidae > Gymnothorax > Gymnothorax javanicus. The sequence continues at coordinate 16,770,325 of CM056200.1, read as the reverse complement.
CTGAAAAACATACAACACACCCACTGAAAAAACACACTCACACCACTGAAAAACACACACTCACCACTGAAAACACACACCCCTGAAACACACACTCACCCCTGAAAAACACACACACCACTGAAAAACACACACTCACCCACTAAAAACTGAAACACACACTCACCCCTGAAAACACACACCACTGAAAAAAACACACACCCCTGAAAAAAACACACATTCACCCTCACCCACTGAAAAAAAACACACACCACATCACACTCACCAAAAAACACACCACTGAAAAACACAATCACACCATTGAAAAAAACACATTCACCACTGAAAAACACACACACACACCACTGAAAAAACACACACTCACCACAGAAAAACACACACTCACCACACAATTGAAAAACAATCACATCACACTCACCACTGAAAAAACACACACACCACACACTGAAAACACCACTGAAAAACACACCACTGAAAAACACACTCATGCCACTGAAAACACACTCACACCACTGAAAACACACTCACACCACTGAAAAACACACAATCACAGCAATGAAAAATGCACACTCACCACTGAAAAACACACTCACCGCTGAGAAACACACTCACATCATTGAAAAACATACACTCACACCACTGAAAAACACACACTCTCACCACTGAAAAATACACACTCACAACAATGAAAAACGCACACTCACCACTGAAAAACACACACTCACCACTGAAAAACATGCTCACACCGCTGAAAAAAACACACTCACACCACTGAAAAACAAACTCACACCACTGAAAAACACACTCACACTGCTGAAAAACACTCACACCACTGAAAAACGCACGATCACACCAATGAAAAACGCACACACACCACTGGAAAACACACACTCACCGCTGAAAAACACACTCACACCACTGAAAAACATACAATCACCCCTGAAAAACACACACTCACACCACTGAAAAACATACACTCACACCACTGAAAAAACTTGCACTCTCACCGCTAAAAAACACACTCACACCACTGAAAAACACACACCACGAAAAAACACACACTCACCGCTGAAAAACACACCACTGAAAAACACACAATCACACCCATGGAAAAACGCACACTCCCCACTGAAAAACACACTCACACCACTGAAAAACACACACTCTCACCACAGAAAAACACACTCACACCGCAGAAAAACACACAATCGCACCAGTGAAAAACGACACTCACCACTGAAAAACACACAACGCAGAAAAACACACTCTCACCACTGAAAAACACACAATCACACCAATGAAAAACACACACACTCACACCACTGAAAAACACACTCATGCCACTGAAAAACACTCACACCACTGAAAAACACATAATCACAGCAATGAAAAATGCACACTCACCACTGAAAAACACACTCACCGCTGAGAAACACACTCACATCACTGAAAAACATACACTCACACCACTGAAAAACACTCACCACTGAAAAACACACTCTCCACTGAAAAACACTCACACCACTGAAGAACACACACTCACACCACTGAAAAACACACACTTACCATTTAAAAACAGAATTACACCACTGAAAAACACACACTCACACCATTGAAAAACACACTCACCCCTGAAAAACACACACTCTCACCACTGAAAAACACAATCACACCACTGAAAAACACACACTTACCATTTAAAAACAGAATTACACCACTGAAAAACACACACTCACACCATTGAAAAACACACTCACCCCTGAAAAACACACACTCTCACCACTGAAAAACACACAATCACACCAATGAAAAACACACACTCACCACTGAAAAACACTCACACCACTGAAAAACACTGCACCAATGAAAAACACACACCACTGAAAAATGCACACACACCACTGAAAAACACACATTCACACCAATGAAAACACACACACCACTGAAATACACACACTCGCCACTGAAAAACACTCACACCACTGAAAAACACACACTCTCACCACTGAAAAATGCACACTCACCACTGAAAAACACACTCATACCACTGAAAAACACACACACCACTGAAAAACACACACTCACACCACTGAAAAACCCACTCACTCCTGAAAAACACACACTCACCACTGAAAAACACACTCACCCCTGAAAAAACACTCACCAATGAAAAACACACACCCGCACCACTGAAAAACACACACTCACACCATTGAAAAACACACTCACCCCTGAAAAACACACACTCTCACCACTGAAAAACACACACTCACACCACTGAAAAACACACACTTATCCCTGAAAAACACACAATCACACTAGTGAAAAATGCACACTCACCACTGGAAAAACACACTCACACCACTGAAAAATGCACACACACCACTGAAAAACACACACTCACCCCCAAACACACACACACACACACACACACACATGCACACACCACTGAAAAACACACTCACCACTGGAAAAGAAACACCACTGAAAAACACATACTCACCACTGAAAAACACACACTAACACCACTGAAAAACACACAGATATGCACACCTTTCACAAACTCGCATCAACACCCACTAACACAGTCATCACTGAGATCTTGCACTCTGTTTTGAAACATGATCGCACACGACTACACTGAAATATACTTTTACCACTACACACAGAGACTCTGATCCACACTGAGAATATTACACACACAGACACTGATGCACACTGAAAGTATTAAACACACTGAGACACTGATCCACACTGAGACTATTACACACCCCTGAGACACTGATCTACAGTGAAATTACAACACACACTGATATCATTACACACACTGAGACTCATTCCTGGTGCCATCGTAGTGTGTGGGTACGCATGCGTCTGACAGGAGCTGAAGATGTTTGTAGCTCTCACCCCCCACCTGCTACCATTCCCTCCCCTCCCCACCGGCTCGCTCACGGGACGTCCATGTGACTCTCCTGTGTCTGCCAGTGTGTTTTGGCTGAGGGGATGAGCGAGAGAAAGAGAGAGAGAGAGAGAGAGAGAGAGAGAGAGAGAGAGTTTATGTGTGTGAGAAATGACTGAGTGATACACAGTTATTATGTGTTGTGTGAGAGGCAAGCGAGAGAGAAGCAGAGCGTTATTTACACTACTGAGCAACTTTAATTTCTCTCAAGTTGGAGCTTTTGCCCAACGGAGATGCTACACTTGCAAATGAATACCTGCTTAGTGCTGACTGCGGTTTGTGGAAATCAGTGCTGCAGGTGAAGTTTTCAGTCTGTACAGTACCAGTCAAAAGTTTGGACACACTTTGCTAATGTCGCAGCACTCTGTTTTTAGAGAAACCTAAATGGCTTAACTTCTCTATATAATCTAGAATGGAATCATGTGAGAGGTTAACAGTCAGAAGTTAGACGAGAATAATTTATTTGTTTGAATAGTGTCCAAAATTTTGGAGTTCTCAAGGAAGCCATATTTTGCAGAGTAAACAGACAAATACGCTCCTTATATTTTCCAACAGCCAAATTAAAGTCAAGCTGTTTTGGGACTTATTGTGCATGAAAGGTCAATGAAAAGCAAACCACAAGTGCAGCACATCTTTGGGAAGTTAGACAACCATGCAGCTGCAAACTCATTGTAGTCATATGGTTGTGCTTGAGGGGGGAAAAAATTGCGAGTACGCTCAGCAAATATGACAACAAACGCTGGTTAGTTTGATGAATTTAAGAATTAGGTATTTTTTTTGAAAAATAAAAGGTGCTTCTTTCTTTATTCAACATGTATTTTGAGAAAAATGTGGGTGTGTCCAAACTTTTGACTGGTACTGTAAATAGCAGGGTAGTAGCTGGGTTTGGTATCGCCCGCTCCTCTTCCACTAATTCTTTCTACCTCATCCTTAACACGGTGGACCGTGGAGGGTCACATGACTTTGGGAGCCCATCCCCGGGAGAGAGCACTTCCTGTTCGTGCATAGTGTTTTGGACTGACATCACCTTTTGTGGCCTTGTGTTTCCAGAAAGATCAGTGCATTTGATTGTTGTCGAACTAGTCTTCCTGCATTACTACCCGATTGGATGATTTTGACTCTTTAAATCAACAAATTTGTTTTATAATCTTTGTTTTGACCCATTTGATCATTATAATTTTTAAAAATCTGTTGACTAACTGTCTCTTTGGTAGCGCATCACTGTCATTTTGTAAAGTAACAGTTCTGATCCCTCACTCCTCGTTCAGAGAGCTTCTATATTACTTTCTTTTTATTTGCTTTTTATTTCTAATTTTTAACCTATTTTTATTAGCTACAAACAGATATCCAACTCCCTTTTTCACTGTCTTCATCTCTCTTTCACTCTTCCTTGCCCTCTCTCCCTCTCTTCTCTCTCTCCCTCCCTCTCTCTCTCTCTCTCTCTCTATCCTGGTCTCTATCTCCTCCTCTCTCTCCCGAAAATCTTGTTTCCCTTCATACCTCTCTCTGTCCTTTTATTCCCTCGTGAGCTCTGCCCTGTATGCGCCCTCTCCTCGCCCTCGCCCTCCTTCTCCCCTCGCGCTCTTCTCCTCTTCTGTCTCGCGCCTCTCTACTTCCTGTTTTCACTTTGCACCGATGCTCTTTCCCCCCAGAACAACTTCATCAATCTGAGTTTCCTGCGCCTGTTCAGAGCCGCGCGGCTCATTAAACTGCTGCGACAGGGAGAGACGATTCGCATCCTGCTGTGGACCTTCGTCCAGTCCTTCAAGGTACCCACATCCTGGAGCTGTGACGTCTGGAGCTAACAGACATTACTCCTACCATAAAACAGCCCATTCTGTCCAGTAAAGCTTGCCATTTTTGTATCACTAAAGCAGGATTAACATTTTAGATACTCAAAGAATAATCTTGTCCATCGCTGGCTCTGTCTCATTGGCATGGAAGTCTCCTATGTTGGTGGCATTTTAGGAAATATGGCTGCTCAGGACCGTCTCATTTCAGTAGGAAGCATATGAATCAGCCTTGTTAGTTACCTGGATTTAGCAAAATTTCGAGGAAACATCAAGTGGTTCTTTCACAGTGAAGGAAATCCTGAAATCCCTTGCGACTAGCTATGGATTCACCATTTAGATCACAGATGAACAATGGCAGTGGTCAGCATTTAATACATTTTATGTATCAATTAATCATAAAATTTGCTTCTGATAATTTTTTAGGTGAGAAATTGACTGTGACGCTCGTGAATATTGGCTCTTTTGTGGGAGAGAATGTTGAATTAAAAATTTGCGCCAATATTTGTTAAGTGCCGAAGCTCTGCAATCCAGAGTCACAGGAAGCTGACGTCTCACAGAGAAACCACTGGCGCCATCTGACGTCTCACAGAGAAACCACTGATGCCATCTGACGTCTCACATAGAAACCACTGATGCCATCTGACGTCTCACATAGATACCACTGACGCCATCTGACGTCTCACATAGAAACCAATGTTGCCATCTGACGTCTCACATAGAAACCACTGACGCCATCTGACGTCTCACATAGAAACCACTGACGCCATCTGACGCCTCACATAGAAACCACTGACGCCATCTGACGTCTCACATAGAAACCACTGACGCCATCTGACGTCTCACTTAGAAACCATTGACGCCATCTGACGTCTCACATAGAAACCACTGATGCCATCTGACGTCTCACAGAGACCACTGACGCCATCTGACATCTCACATAGAAACCACTGATGCCATCTGACGTCTCACATAGAAACCACTGACGCCATCTGACGTCTCACATAGAAACCACTGATGCCATCTGACGTCTCACATAGAAACCACTGACGCCATCTGACGTCTCACTTAGAAACCACTGATGCCATCTGACGCCTCACATAGAAACCACTGACGCCATCTGACGTCTCACATAGAAACCACTGACGCCATCTGACGTCTCACATAGAAACCACTGACGCCATCTGACGTCTCACATAGAAACCACTGACGCCATCTGACGTCTCACATAGAAACCACAGATGCCATCTGACGTCTCTCATAGAAACCACTGACGCCATCTGACGTCTCACACAGAAACCACTGACGCCATCTGACGTCTCACATAGAAACCACTGACGCCATCTGACGTCTCACATAGAAACCACAGATGCCATCTGACATCTCACATAGAAACCACTGACGCCATCTGACGTCTCACATAGAAACCACTGACGCCATCTGACGTCTCACATAGAAACCACAGATGCCATGCTGTGACGTAAGCTGCACTCGTCACATGACACTTCCTAGTTAGAATATTTCATTTCATGTAACATTTAAATTAATAGTTCCTATTAAAAAAGGGTCCTTACTTGGTACTTAGGTGATAGGAAGCCTCCTTTCAAATGAAACTGAACCACTGTATCAAGCCTGTTTCTGACCCATGACCCTGCAAGCCAGGGCCGGCTGCAGCCTGCTTAGGCTGGTGGTGCAATGAAAATTGCAGGGGGGTAAAGACGTTTTCATTTTGTTGACCAGGGGAGAGGGAGAATCGCGTTTCATTTTGTTGACCGAGGAGGGGGAAGACGCATTTCATTTTGTTGACGCTTCTGATTTACTTCGCACTGCACACTCCTTTTAATTATTAAAATATACGTCAGTAAGTCAGGAGGCGCTGGGTGGGCGCGGTAAAAATCTGCGAGGGCGTAGCCCACCCCTGCTCCGCCTTAGATCCAGCCATGCTGCAAGCTATTACACACTGTGATGATACTGTGTGTAGAAACATACTTGGCAACACTGCTCCACTAAGATCACTACGGTCATTAAAGTCACTTGGCCAAAGTAAGTTGGGTTGGACATTGTTGATGTCATTTTAGGTTACATAAATGGATGGATCCGGCCACCTTGAACCAGCCCATAGCTTCAGTAACCCTGGCTCACTTCCTGCTCTATAGCATCATATGGTCAGCAGCTGAGGCTGCTGGGAGTGATTCACTTCCTGATTTAAGATATAGAGATGGGATTGTTATTCATGAGTGACTCTCCTCTGGGCTCGTAGGCACTGCCGTACGTCTGCCTGCTGATCGCCATGCTGTTCTTCATCTACGCCATCATTGGCATGCAGGTAAGCCCCTGTGGCACTTTCTACTTAGATAGTCAGTTATATGGGCAGACACACTCTCAGTTATTCTTACATTCACACTTTAAGTCATCCTTACAGACACACTTGCAGTTATTGTTACATACACACTTTCAGTCATTCTTATGTACTCACTTTCAGTTATCCTCAAATGTACACTGAAAACTATACAATGTATCCTTAAATTATTTCTGACAGCTCAGGACAGTGATGTCTGTGACATAATCAGTAGTGATTGCTGACAGTTTAGGACGGAGATGTCTGTTGAAGGATCAGTAGTGATCGCTGACAGCTCAGGATAGTAATGTCCATATCATGATCATTAGTGATTACTGATGGCTCAGGACAGTGATGTCAGTAACATGATCATTAGTGATTGCTGACGGTTCAGGACATTTATGTCTGTAATGTGAACAGTACTGATTGCTGACTACTCATGACTGTGTTGTTTGTAATGTGATCAGTAATGATTGCAGACAGCTCAGAAACAGTGATGTTTGTATCATGATCAGTAGCGATTGCTGATGCTAGTGTTTAATGGAAAAAATTAGTAAATCACATTTTTGAGTAAAATGATTTTAACGTTACTTTGGACTTATTGGATTCTTCCGCATCATTTCACATTGGAACTGCATAGACATAATGCACAGGTTTCCAAAAAACACTAATCAAATCTATGGCCTTATTGACGTGGTTGGATATGTTTCCCCATTTTTCTCAAAATGTCTGAAATATGACTTGCTTGCCTTTTCCATTCAATGCCAGGATGGCTCAGGACAGTGATGTCTGTTACGGGACCCATTGTCATGGTTTTTGGAGGCTGGCGAGCTTTCTTTGTTACTCTCGTCCGGGACGATATCGTTTTGCCCACATCGGATTCTTTGGCCAGCTGGCATTAATTGTGGGCAGCACCCGGTCTCTATTTAAACCCAAGTTCCGCCTCATCGCCTTTGCTAGAGTGTCAGTGTTACTATTGCACTGTAGCCCGCAGGATGTCTAGCTAGAGAAGTGTTGAGGAATTAGTTGCAAAAAAGGAAAGTGTTAGTTAGTAAAGGGAATCTTTCTCTTTCCTTTCCTCTGTCTGTGCACCGTCTGGTGCTTTGTCTTTTTATCTCAGTTTCAGAGATTTTTCCTTTGTTTCGTGCAGTCTAGCTCGCTCTGCTTCCTTATTTCGCTCGGGCTAGATTTGTGTCCTTTGGAAGCGCGAGTCTGTGTTTTTTTTGTCTGTGTTTGTCTCTCTTACATTCCTGTACTTCCTTTCGTTCCAGCCACTGCATTTGGCATCTCGAAACACCAGCCATCACACCCATAGTGATTGCTGACATTTCTGGGCAGTGATGTCCGTCACTTCATCAGTAGTGATTGCTAACCGCAGGGGCAGTGATGTCTGTAACATGATCAATAGTGATTGCTGATAGTTCAGAACAGTGATGTCCGTACTGTACTTAGTGACGATTGCTGTTCTGGGCAATGATACCCGTTACCTAATCAGTAGTGATTGCTGATGGCTCTGGACAGTGATGTCCATATCGTGATCAGTAGTGATTGCTGATGGCTCTGGACAGTGATGGATCAGTTGACGTAGTGATTCTGATGGGACAGTGATGTCCATATCGTGATCAGTAGTGATTGTGATGGCTCTGGACAGTGATGTCCATATCGGATCAGTAGTGATTGCTGATGGCTCTGGACAGTGATGTCCATATCGTGATCAGTAGTGATGATGGCTCTGGACAGTGATGGTGATCAGTAGTGACTGATGGTCTGGACAGTGATGTCCATATCGTGATAGTGAGTGATGGTGTGATGTCCATATCGTGATCAGTAGTGATTGGATGGCTCTGGACAGTGATGGACAGATGATGATGGTCTGGACAGTGATGTCGTGATCAGTAGTGATTGCTGATGGCTCTGGACAGTGATGTCTGGACAGTGATGTCGTGATCAGTAGTGATTGCTGATGGCTCTCGTGACAGTGATGTCCATATCGTGATCAGTAGTGATTGTGAATGATATCGTGATGATCAGTAGTGATTGCTGATTGTGATCAGTAGTGATTGCTGATGGCTCTGGACAGTGATGTCCATATCGTGATCAGTAGTGATTGCTGATGGCTCTGGACAGTGATGTCCATATCGTGATCAGTAGTGATTGCTGATGGCTCTGGACAGTGATGTCCATATCGTGATCAGTAGTGATTGCTGATGGCTCTGGACAGTGATGTCCATATCGTGATCAGTAGTGATTGCTGATGGCTCAGGACAGTGATGTCCATATCGTGACAGTGATGTCTGGACAGTGATGTCCATATCGTGATCAGTGATTGTGATCAGGACAGTGATGTCCATATCGTGATGCTCTGGACAGTGATGTCCTGGACAGTGATGTCTGGACAGTGATGTCCATATCGTGATCAGTAGTGATTGCTGATGGCTCTGGACAGTGATGTCCATATCGTGATCAGTAGTGATTGCTGATTGACAGTGATGGCGTGATCAGTAGTGATTGCTGATGGCTCAGGACAGTGATGTCCATATCGTGATCAGTAGTGATCCTGATGGCTCAGGACAGTGATGTGATCAGTAGTGATTGCTGATGGCTCAGGACAGTGATGTCCATATCGTGATCAGTAGTGATTGCTGATGGCTCCATATGGACAGTGATTGCTGATGGTCCATATCCGTGATCAGTAGTGATTGCTGATGGCTCTGGACAGTGACATATCGTGATCAGTAGTGATTGCTGTGATGTCCATGATCAGTAGTGATTGCTGATGGCTCAGGACATCAGTGAGTGATTGCTGATGGCTCTGGACAGTGATGTCCATATCGTGATCAGTAGTGATTGCTGATGGTCTGGACAGTGATGTCCATATCGTGATCAGTAGTGATTGTGATGGCTCTGGACAGTGATGTGATCAGTAGTGATGATGCTCTGGACAGTGATGATCAGTAGTGATTCTGATGGCTCTGGACAGTGATGTCCATATCGTGATCCATGATGGCTCTGGACAGTGATGTCCATATCGTGATCAGTAGTGATTGCTGATGGCTCTGGACAGTGACGTCCATATCGTGATCAGTAGTGATTGCTGATGGCTCTGGACAGTGATGTCAGTAGTGATGATGGACAGTGGTCCATATCGTGATCAGATAGTAGTGATTGCTGATGGCTCTGGACAGTGATGTCCATATCGTGATCAGTAGTGATTAGTGATGGCTCTGGACAGTGATGGATCAGTAGTGATTGCTGATGGCTCTGGACAGTGATGTCCATATCGTGATCAGTAGTGATTGCTGATGGCTCTGGACAGTGATGTCCATATCGTGATCAGTAGTGATTGCTGATGGCTCCTGGATCAGTAGTGATTGTGATGGCTCTGGACCATGTCCATATCGTGATCAGTAGTGATTGCTGATGGCTCTGGACAGTGATGTCCATATCGTGATCAGTAGTGATGGCTCTGGACAGTGATTGATCAGTAGTGATTGCTGATGGCTGATCAGTAGTGATTGCTGATGGCTCTGGACAGTGAGGATCAGTAGTGATTGTGATCTGGACAGTGATGTCCATATCGTGATCAGTAGTGATTGCTGATGGCTCTGGACAGTGATGTCCATATCGTGATCAGTAGTGATTGCTGATGGCTCAGGACAGTGATGTCCATATCGTGATCAGTAGTGATTGCTGATCAGTGGACATGGTGATGTCCATATCGTGATCAGTAGTGATTGCTGATGGCTCTGGACAGTGATGTCCATATATCGTGATCAGTAGTGATTGCTGATGGCTCCTGGACAGTGATGATCGTGATCAGTAGTAGTGATTGTGATGATGGATCAGTAGTGATTCTGATGACAGTGATGTCGGATCAGTAGTGATTGCTGATCAGTGATGATCAGTGATTGTGATTGATCAGTGATGATGGTCAGATCAGGACAGTGATGTCTGGACAGTGATGATCAGTAGTGATTGCTGATCTGGACAGTGATGTCCATATCGTGATCAGTAGTGATTGCTGATGGCTCAGGACAGTGATGTCCATATAGTGATTGCTGATCAGTAGTGATGATTGCTGACAGTTCAGGACAGTGATGTCCATATCGACAGGATCATAGTGATCATGGTCAGGACAGTGATGTCCATTGCTGATGGTTCAGGACATGTCCATAACATAATCAGTCATGATTGCTGACAGTTCAGGACAGTAATGTCTGTATCATGATCAGGAGTGATTGCTGACAGATCAGGACAGTGATGTCTGTATCATGATCAGTAGTGATTGCTGTCAGAGGACAGTGATGTCAGTGATGATCAGTAGTGATTGCTGTCAGATCAGGACAGTGATGTCTGTAATGCGATCAGGAGTGATTGCTGTCAGATCAGGACAGTGATGACTGTATCATGATCAGTAGTGATTGCTGACAGATCAGGACAGTGATGTCTGTATCATGATCAGTAGTGATTGCTGTCAGATCATACAGGACAGTGACTGTATCATGATCAGTAGTGATTGCTGTCAGATCAGGACAGTGATGTCTGTATCATGATCAGTAGTGATTGCTGTCAGATCAGGACAGTGATGACTGTATCATGATCAGTAGTGATTGCTGTCAGATCAGGACAGTGATGTCTGTATCATGATCAGTAGTGATTGCTGTCAGATCAGGACAGTGATGTCTGTATGATGATCAGTAGTGATCATGATCATCATGTAGTGATTGATGACTGTATCATGATCAGTAGTGATTGCTGTCAGATCAGGACAGTAATGTCTGTATCATGATCAGTAGTGATTGCTGACAGATGATGATTGCAGATGTGTCATGATCAGTAGTGATTGCTGTCAGATCAGGACAGTGATGACTGTATCATGATCAGTAGTGATTGCTGTCAGATCAGGACAGTAATGTCTGTATCATGATCAGGAGTGATTGCTGACAGATCAGGACAGTAATGTCTGTATCATGATCAGTAGTGATTGCTGACAGATCAGGACAGTGATGTCTGTGATGATCAGTAGTGTATCAGATGACTGTATCATGATCAGTAGTGATTGCTGTCAGATCAGGACAGTGATGACTGTAATGTGATCAGTAGTGATTGCTCACAGATCACGACAGTGATGTCTGTATCATGATCAGTAGTGATTGCTGTCAGATCAGGACAGTGATGTCTGTATCATGATCAGTAGTGATTGCTGTCAGATCAGGACAGTGATGTCTGTATCATGATCAGTAGTGGTTGCTGACAGATCAGGACAGTGATGTCTGTAATGCGATCAGTAGTGATTGCTGATTGCTCAGAACAGTGACGTCTGTATCACGATCAGTAGTGATTGCTGACAGTTCAGGACAGTGATGTCTGTAATGCGATCAGTAGTGATTGCTGACAGATCAGGACATTGTTGTCTGTAGTGCAATCAGTAGTGATTGCGGACAGATCAGGACAGTGATGTCTCTAATTTGATCAGTAGTGATTGCTGACAGTTCAGGACATTGATGTCTGTATCATGATCAGTAGTGATTGCTGACAGATCAGGACAGTGATGTCTGTATCATGATCAGTAGTGATTGCTGACAGATCAGGACAGTGATGTCTGTATCATGATCAGTAGTGATTGCTGACAGATCAGGACAGTGATGTCTGTATCATGATCAGGAGTGGTTGCTGACAGTTCAGGACAGTGATGTGTGTAATGCGATCAGTAGTGAGTGCTGACAGATCAGGACAGTGATGACTGTAATGCAATCAGTAGTGATTGCTGACAGATCAGGACAGTGATGTCTGTATCATGATGATGACAGATCAGGACAGTGATTGCTGACAGATGACAGGACAGTGATGTCTGTATCATGATCAGGAGTGATTGCTGACAGATCAGGACAGTGATGTCTGTATCATGATCAGGACAGATGATGATGTCTGACAGATCAGGAGTGGACAGTGACAGTGTCTGTATCATGATCAGGAGTGATTGCTGACAGATCAGGACAGTGATGTCTGTATCATGATCAGGAGTGATTGCTGACAGATCAGGACAGTGACGTCTGTATCATGATCAGGAGTGAGTGCTGACAGATCAGGACAGTGATGTCTGTATCATGATCAGGAGTGAGTGCTGACAGATCAGGACAGTGATGTCTGTAATTTGATCAGGAGTGAGTGCTGACAGATCAGGACAGTGATGTCTGTAATGCGATCAGGAGTGATTGCTGACAGATCAGGACAGTGATGTCTGTAATGCGATCAGGAGTGATTGCTGACAGATCAGGACAGTGATGTCTGTAATGCGATCATGAGTGATTGCTGACAGATCAGGACAGTGATGTCTGTAATGCGATCAGGAGTGATTGCTGACAGATCAGGACAGTGATGTCTGTAATGCGATCAGGAGTGATTGCTGACAGATCAGGACAGTAATGTCTCTAATGCGATCAGGAGTGATTGCTGACAGATCAGGACAGTAATGTCTGTCATGCGATCAGGAGTGATTGCTGACAGATCAGGACAGTGATGTCTGTAATGCGATCAGGAGTGATTGCTGATGTCTCTGTTGGTCTGCAGCTCTTTGGAAACCTCGCCCTTGATGTCGAAGAAAGTGCCATCGAAGAGCACAACAACTTCAGAAACTTTGTTATGGCTCTGATGTTGCTCTTCAGGTCAGTTATTTTGCCTCTCTTTCTTTGTCTGTTTCAGTCTGCCTGTCTCTCTGTCTCTCTCTCTCTCTCTGTATCTACCCTTGTCTGTCTGTTTGTCTTTCTATCCATCTCTTTTTCTTTCTTGGCTCAAATTTTGTGCCTTCGCTAGCAGAGACGCATGTGGCGGTAACGCTAAGCACAACTTGTCCGTCATGAATGGCATCTTTATTGTCTTCCTCCAGTTCGGTAGTTTCCTCCTCTAAAATATGATCTTTTGTGTCTAAAGGGGTTGAACTCTGCAAAGAGAGGTGTGACGATGCATGAAAATGGCACGGGCCAATTTTCGCATCGCAGACCTTGTTTGCATTTTGACTCGCCCAAACCACCTTGTAACGCAAACGCTGTCCCTCTATGGTAGTTTCTTGGGACTGAATTGCTGCCATCATTCGAAAATAAATGCATATAGTTTCTTTCCCATTTTTATTTGCGTTATGTGCCTTATAATTAATGCCTACAAAATGATAGTGGGGTCTAACAGGAGGGGATATTTTTACACGTGAATTTTATTTGTGTGTGGGGAAAATGCAAATAATTTACTTCAGTCCCACCCTTGTTTTACTTGTAATAAATGAGTGCTGTTTTGTATACGGTTTAAATAAGCCACATCTTCTCATTCAAAATACATTACCTGGTGTTAGGTTTTGCTTCAAGCTTCTGAGTTTTCACATTATTATTAGTTTCTTTTGGCTGGTTGGTAGTTGGCGGGGCTTACCAATTAACCTGGTGACCCCAGGGTTGATGAGGCACCTGGGTCTTACAAAGAGGAGTCTTTTATTCGTAATGCGGGCGTGTGTGACCTCTCGTTTTTCTCTTGAAGAGCAACAGTACAACAAACAATGAATTACCGCGTTAGCGTGGACCTTCGCCTGAATTAATCCCCAGCCTTTTTGTTAACGACTGTTTCTTTTTGCCAACCTTATAAAATCCAAACTAAACTTGAACCAACAATGTCTATGGATGCCGACAGAGCTGGCCGTTTGTGGAGAGCTCGCGGGAGCTAGTCGTCAAAAGACACAGAGGAGGTAAGACCCCCATCCATTTACCTCCTACCAACCAGCCCTTTGTTTTATATGCACTTTTGTTCGGGAATGATTTTGTATACCCCTAGACATCGTGAGCCGAACTGATAGATCGTCATTCCCATAACACTGGTGTGTCGACTAATATCACTCAAACACCTCCATGCAGTACTGCTCTGGAGCGTGATTCTCGGCGGACCGAAGGAGGTAGCGGTAAGGCAAGTCAGGTGCTTGTTCTTCATCTGACCAAATTCCCAGTTAGCCGTGGCATTAATGCTCTGGTTTTAAAGGGAATGACAGCGCATTACTGCACTGGTTTTAAAGGGAATGACAGCAGCTCATCTGATTGGCTTCAATGGAGCCAGACTCCCACCTCAGCCAAGGAAATAAATTTGCATTCAACTGACCCTTTCGCCAGCTGCGCTGTCACCTCCTGTCTCAAAATTGCAGGAATGGAGTTTGACAGGCTCAGTTCTGACCTGCGATACGGTTGCCACTTGCATTTGCCGACTGCGTTTTGGTCGTCAAAATAGGGCCCTCTGTCTGTCTGTTTGTTTGTACAGCGGCCCTCTGTGTGTGTGTGTGTGTCTGTGTTTGTTTGTGTGTCAGGAGGAATTTGACTAATATCTGAAAGTTATTGACATCCCTGTGTGCATATATGTGTGTGTGTGTGTGTGTGTGTATTTTGCACCTGTGTTCTGCAGGAGCGCGACTGGAGAGGCCTGGCATGAGATAATGCTTGCTTGTCTGGGCGGGAGAAAGTGCGACCCTGAGTCGGGCAATAAGGAATTTGAGTGCGGCAGCGAGTTCGCCTACGTCTACTTCGTGTCATTCATTTTCCTCTGTTCTTTCCTGGTGAGAATCCCCCTCCCTACCTTTTCCTGCCTCACTCTCCCACTCTCCTTTCTTTCTCTAAAATTTCAATGTGAAATGAGCTTTATTTGCATGGCAAAAAATTTAACAAACTTCAATGGAAAACTGTAAACCCCCATGAACCAGCAAAGCAGTGAAATATCCCAGCCTCCTTTCTCTGGAAACCACACAATCTGAGTGTTTCTATCCTTCTAAAGACAGGTGAATCTCATTTGCTTGTGTTTATTGACAATGTCTCACTGGGTTTTGTGTGTGTGTGTGTGCGTGCGTGCGTGCGTGTGTGTGTGCGCGTGTGTGTGTGCACAGATGCTGAACCTCTTTGTCGCTGTCATCATGGATAATTTTGAGTACCTGACTCGTGACTCCTCTATACTGGGGCCTCACCACCTGGATGAGTACGTGAGAATCTGGGGAGAGTACGACCCTGCTGCATGGTGAGTCACACACACACACACACACGCACACCCCCAAACGTTCGCACATACTCACCCACACACACGCACGCACACACACACACACACACACACACACACACACACACTGGTGCTCATGTGAATGCACACATGAAAACACTGACTTGCGAACATGTATACATGTGGACACGACTGGACAGGCATACCACATGTTTAGTTGCCTCATAATTCACTCAGAGGTGTATTTTGTGTAAAATGCAAACACAGACAAGCCTACATTCAATACATGGATGAAGAAAAGTAAAACAACACACATATGCTACATACATACATGTATTTGCGCACAGAAATTACAGATACCTTGAATACAGGCCAGTAGTTGTTAAACCCTGTTAGAAACTGTAGCTGGTTTGCTATGGAAGCTCAGCTAACACACGACAGCGGAGAACAGTGTTACAGTGACGTCAGCTGACCCCAATGCGTCTTTCATCATCGGCTCCCTACTAGATTTCCCAAGCATTTTCCCCGCAGGGATTTTGTTTTCAGCCAAAAAGGATTTGTGGTGAAAGGGACGATATGCCCATTTCCCAGTTTAATATCTTCATTTTTGTAGTCTATTTAAAAACATGCATGTTTTTGTAGTCAAAAAGTGCCGAGTTACAGCTGCAAAGGATGTGTGTGCAGCGCCTCAGGCTCGCTCATCCCCAAAGGCCTATTGGCTCCTGCCTCTTTAAGGCCCCCTGCCTGAAGGCCCACTCGCATGTGATTGGCACACAACTTGGATAATGTGTTTGAAATGTCACGCCCCCTTACTCATAACCGGATTTCAGCTCCATTGGCTTCTGGAACAGCTGAAAGCATCGCTGTTTCGTAGACGTGCCGAACGAACTGCTCGGTGGGCATTATGCAAATATGTTACATTGCGACAAAGACAAGTAATGGAAGAAAATGCTGGACGACAATCGAGGCGTTTTGCGCAGTTTCAAGAATAACTCCCCTTGGTGTGAACTCTGGGCTTTGTCACTTTGAGGAGGTTTCACATGCACAGAAATCTGTATAACACACTAAAGCAAAGGGGAGAGCTCAGAAAGCATAGCATGGTCCCTTTAAGAGGACCTTACGGGGGTTTCACGCGAATCACTGGCCGAACATTGCCGGCTCCTGGCTGCAAACTAAATTCCATAATCCTGTTGGAAGTGTGGTAAGGGAGCCCATGGCTGAATAATGCTGACTCGGGTGCTGCGCGGGTGTTGGGTGTATAAACTGTGGCCTCGTACTAATGACCACTCACTCTCTCCCTCTCCAGCTGAGTGCTTTTGTCCTCACGGCTCCTAATCAGAGCTCTCTTTGGTCACGCCCTGCCCCAGATACCTGCAGTCTGTGCCCTCCCCTCGCCTCCCCTCGCCTCCCCTCCCCCTCCTGCTGAAATGTTATAATCCTGGTGTCTGATATGTTGTTCCAGTCCCTGTCACTCAAATGCCACAGCCTGCCACTCCTGATGAAAAGGGCGGGACATTGTGACCGGGGGCGGGGCTCATCCTTGTAAGGAAGACTGAGGACAGGGACAGGGGAAGAGGGCGGAGCCAGTTGATCAAAAAATCCCCAAGTGCACACACACACACACACACACACACACACACACACACACAGCAGAGAGGCTGCTGGTGTGATCGGGTGCTGTCAGAAGAGACAGACTCGCACTGAAGGAGTTTCATAGTTTGTCTGACGCACAACACTCACCACTTTCCTCCAGGAGTTTGGGTGTCAACCTGCAGAGTCATCTGAAGCTGAGCCTTACTGCCTTTAAATGGGGGGCCCCCTAATGTGGCCAGGGGCCCCAGGTAAAGGATGAAAGAGGAAAAGAGACATGGAGAGAGAGAGAGAGATGAGGACAGAATGAAGGAGGGACAGAAAGAGAAGAGTAGAGAGGGGAGAGAAACATAGAGCAGAGGAGTCATCCTGTGTGTGTGTGTGTGTGTGTGTGTGTGTGTGTGGCAGAGAACACACAGACACGCACACGGACACACGTGTGTGTGTGTGTGTGTGTGTGTGTGTGTGTGTGTGTGTGTGTGTATGGCAGAGAACATGAGGGGGCAGAGCGTACGGACATTCCTCCATTTTATGGCAAGGGGGAGCAGAGAGGACTGCGTGTGTGTGTGTGTGTGTGTGTGATGTGGTGGCTGTCAGGGGGCAGAGCCGTACGGACTGTACGTGTGTGTGTGTGTGTGTGTGTGTGTGTGTGTGTGTGGCAGAGAATCCGCAGGGGGCAGAGCTGTACGGACTGTACGTGTGTGTGTGTGTGTGTGTGGGGTCAGAGAACCTGCAGGGGGAGTCATCTGAACGGACTGAGCCGTGTGTGTGTGTGCCTTTAAATGGGGGGCAGAGAGCTGTACGGACCCGTGTGTGTGTGTGTGTGTGTGTGTGTGTGTGTGTGTGTGTGTGGTGTGTGGATGAAAGAGGGGGGCAGAAAGAGACGTGTGTGTGTGTGTGTGTGTGTGTGGAGAGAGATGGATCCGTGTGTGTGTGTGTGTGTGTGTGGTGTGTGAGAGACTGAGAGACGGACTGTACGTGTGTGTGTGTGTGTGTGTGTGGGGCAGAGCTGAGGACAGAATGAAGGAGGGAGAGAAAAGAGGGGGGGCAGAGAGTACGGGACTGTATGTGTGTGTGTGTGTGTGTGTGTGTGTGTGGGGAGAGAAACATAGGAGCAGAGAGGACTGTCATCCTGTGTGTGTGTGTGTGGTGTGTGTGTGTGTGTGTGTGTGTGTGTGTGGCAGAGAATCCATAGGAGGCAGAGCTGTACGGACTGTACGTGTGTGTGTGTGTGTGTGTGTGTGCAGAGAATCCGCAGGGGGCAGAGCTGTACGGACTGTACGTGTGTGTGTGTGTGTGTGTGTGTGTGGCAGAGAATCCTCAGGGGGCAGAGCTGTACGGACTGTACGTGTGTGTGTGTGTGTGTGTGTGGCAGAGAATCCATAGGGAGGCAGAGGCAGAGCGTGTGTGTGTGTGTGTGGCAGAGAATCCGCAGGGGGCAGAGCTGTATGGACTGTGTGTGTGTGTGTGTGTGTGTGTGTGTGTATGTGTATACATATATACATGTGTGTGTGTCTGTGTGTGTGTATATTTGTGTGTGTGTATGTGTATACATATATACGTGTGTGTGTGTGTCTGTGTGTGTGTATATTTGTGTGTGTGTATGTATATACATATTTGTGTGTGAGTGTGTGTGTGTCTTTGTGTGTGTGTGTGTGTGTGTGTTTGTGTGTCTGTGTCTGAGTATGAAGAGTTGTGTTTGTTTGTGTGTATACATGTGCATAAATATTTATGTGTGAATATATATGTATATGTGTATGTGTTTGTGTGTATATTTATGTGTATGTGTATATTGTGTGTGTTTGTGTGTATATCTATGTGTGTGTGTATATGTGTTTGTGTGTGTGTATATATATATATTTTTTTTATATATATATATATATATATATATATATGTATGTATATTTGTGTGTGTTTGCGTGCATATCTATGTGTGTGTGTGTATACTGTGAGTGTGTGTGTGTGTGTGTATATTTTTACGTGTGTGTGTCCCAGTGTTCTCTCCTCTAACTCCCTGTATTCCTCTTGCAGCGGGCGCATTCATTATAAGGACATGTACAGTTTATTGCGCGTTATCTCCCCTCCGCTGGGATTAGGGAAGAAATGTCCCCATAGGGTGGCCTGCAAGGTTTGGAATCTACTAAAACTGCACCTCTGAAACTCCACCACTGAAACCCTGATGAATGTCGCTTTCTTTTGCCTCTTTACTTCATTCCTTTTCTCCATTTCTAGTTTTGCATTCTGATTTGGGACGAGAATGTGCAGGATGATGCAGACATTGAGCAATGCATGAACTTGCACCCGTGAATGACCTTGACCAAAAAAAAAAAACAACAAAGAATCATTGAGAAAAGAGCGAATGTAGACGTAGCCATCTTGTTTTATTTTCATGCCTGTTGTGTTAGCCTTGGCTAGCCTCAGTAGCTCCTGTAGCGTTGCATTGTTCTTTGGGAAGGGAGGGGGGGCAGGGAGAGACAGAAACTGCATTGACACGACTCCCCATCGTCCGCACCTACAGCAGAACCCGATCTGATTCACCTCTAATTTTACCTGTTTCAATAACCCCCCGACCTCCCAGATCCCCCTGCCTCACTGCTCTGGGTAACCTGTCTCATGTGCGCAGCATCATTTTTTAATTCTGAGCACAATAACGATAACTCCTCTCTTGCAATAACGATAACTCCTCTCTCTCAATAACGATAACTCCTCTCTCTCAATAACGATAACCCCTCTCTCTCAATAACGATAACTCCTCTCTCTCAATAACGATAACCGCTCTCTCAATAATGATAACCCCTCTCTCTCAATAACGATAACCTATCTCTCGCAATAACGATAACTCCTCTCTCTCAATAACAATAACTCCTCTATCTCAATAACGATAACTCCTCTCTCTCAATAACGATAACTCCTCTCAAAAACGATAACCCCTCTCTCTCAATAACGATAACCTATCTCTCTAAATAACGATAACTCCTCTCTCTCAATAACAATAACTCCTCTATCTCAATAACGATAACTCCTCTCAATAACGATTACCCCTCTCTCTCAATAACGATAACTCTCTCAATAACGATAACCCCTCTCTCTAACGATAACCCCTCTCTCACAGTAAAAATAACTCCTCTCTCTCAATAACGATAACTCCTCTCTCTCAATAATGATAACCCCTCTCTCTCAATAACAATAACTGCTCTCTCTCAAAAACGATAACTCCTCTCTTGCAAAAACAATAACCCATCTCTCTCAGTAACAATAACTCCTCTCTCTCAATAACGATAACTCCTCTCTCTCAATAACAATAACCCCTTTCTCTCAATAACGATAACCCCCCTCTCAATAACAATAACCCCTCTCAATAACAATTACCCCTCTCTCTATAACAATAACCCCTCTCTCTCAATAACGATAACCCCTCTCTCTAAGTAACCATAACCCCTCTCTCTCAATAACAATAACCCCTCTCACTCAATAACAATAACTCCTTTCTCTCAGTAACAGTAACTCCTCTCTCTCAGAAACAATAACTCCTCTCTCTCAATAACAATAACTCCTCTCTCTCAATAACGATAATTCTCTCTCTCAATAACGATAACCCCTCTCTCTCAGTAACAATAACTCCTCTCTCTCAGTAACAATAACTCCTCTCTCTCTATAACAGTAACTCCTCTCTCTCAATAACGATAACTCCTCTCTCTCGATAACAATAACCCCTCTCTCTCAATAACAATAACCCCTCTCTCTCAATAACAATAACCCCTCTCTCTCAATAACAATAACCCCTCTCACTCAATAACGATAACTCCTCTCACTCAATAACAATAACTCCTCTCTCTCAATAACAATAAACCCTCTCTCTCAATAGCAATAACCCCTCTCTCTCAATAACGATAACTCCTCTCTCTCAATAACAATAACCCCTCTCCCTCAATAACAATAACCCTTCTCTAAATTACATCAACCTCTCTCAGAAATTGCAAAATCCCTCTCCCTCAATTACAATAACCCCCCTCTCTCTCTCAATAACAGTAACCCCTCTTTCTCAATAACAGTAACCCCTCTCTCTCAAAAACGGCAACATTTCTCTCTCCACTACAATAACCCCCCTCTCATTACCAACCTCAGCGAGCCAGATCACCTTATAAACCTATTAACTTCTTCTCTGACCAGCCAAAAACACCAGATCACCTTATTAACCTAATTACCTCTGCTCTGACTAGCCAAAAACACCAGATCACCTTAGTAACCTATTAACAACTTCTCTGGCCCGCCAAAAACACCAGATCACCTTATTAACCTATTAACCTCTTCCCTTACCAGCCAAAAACACCAGATCACCTTATTAACCTAATAATCTCTTCTCTGACCAGCCAAAAACACCAGATCACCTTATTAACCTATTATCCTCTTCTCTGACCAGCCAAAAACACCAGATCACCTAATTAACCTATTAACCTCTGCTCTGACCAGCCAAAAAACAGTAACCCTCTGCTTTCTTTTCCCCTCCTTTTTTTTGTTCTATTATTATTATTATTGTTATCATCATTATTATTATTATTATTATTATTTTGGATTCCCACACACTCCCCGGTCTCCTTGTGTTTGTTCTCCTTGGTTCTTGGCCACTCAGTGGCAGGATCAGTTACTGTGACATGTATCAGGTGCTCAGGCAAATGTCACCGCCCTTAGGACTGGGACGCAAATGCCCCGCCCGCGTGGCCTACAAGGTAGAAGAAGAAGAGCCCCCAGGGCCCAGCGCTGTGTCTGTAGTGTCAGTGTTTTTGGGGGGGTGGGCGGAGGGGGGGCATGTCCGTCCACAGGAGGGAGGGAACAGAGCAGCCTTCACTGCTGCTCTGCACTGTGCGCCCCCGCCTCGTGCGCGCATATACACACACACACACGCACACACACGCACACACACACACACACACACACACACACACACACACACACACTCACACTCACCACACATACGCACAATAACACACACACACGCACACACACAATAACACACAAACACACATCCATACAATAAAACACACATACACACACACACTTACCTACGTATACAATAACACACACATACGTGCACACACACACATGCACACAATAACACATGCACACACAAAAACACACACGCACAACACATGTAAAAACAAACCAAGAAATACACATACACACACGTATAAACACACACTCTTACGCCCACACGCACAGATACACACACCCACACTAACACACATGAACGGAGATATACACACATGCACATACACACTCTCCCACCACTCTCACCAAACTGTCCCTCATTTTAAGCTCTAGTGGAAGTATTGGATTTCCACTCAATCCAGCTGGCAGGCGTAGAGCAGTCTCCTGTTAGCATTCTCCTGTTAGCATTTTCAGTGTTCAACTGCCCTCTTACAGTGCTGTCCTTCTGTTTGGGAACAACCAAAATACAGACCTAAGAACCAAAGACTCCCTGTTGATGATGTCTCGCAATGAATTTTTAATTTCTTGTTTTCAGAATAATTTCAAAAGATGCTCTCACTTAAATTAATATTCTGTGAGAGCCAAAAGCTTTAATTCGAGGCCAATAAAAATGTGAAAGCCCTTTTTAGAGAAATTTGTGACATGCAGAGATACACACTGTAAGTAGTCACACAAATGCACAGACGCTGACAGGCACACAAACACACACACATGGCACTGTGTTGAACACACAGCGAGGCGCTAGCGTGTGTGTGCAGAGGGGCAGTGAAGGGTTGTGTGTGTGTGCTGTGCTCTGAGTCCCCCCATCCTGCAGATGGCGCTGTACCCAGGCTTCTCCACACAAAGCCGCCTCAGCCTCTGTGTATCCTGTCCACACACTACTGCAGTGACACACCCCATTACTGCGGTCCTATCACACTGAGGAAAGGGAAGATAGCTGCTTTTTCAGTATCATTCCAACTAGAGGCATTACAGCTACTTTTGTATTCAATTATAGAACAAAATGGCTTGGTATCATATTGTATGCACTACAGCAAATTTACACCACAGGATTCCCCCAGATAGACAATATCTGTGTTACTTTTCCCCACTCCTCAAAATAAAAAAACAATAGAATATAATTCTAATCGACCACTGGGACGTCCTTGATGACCCGATGTGAATTCGGCGCAGAATTTGGAAAATAAAAAACACAAATTTCTCCACCATTATTTTGCTCCTTTCTGTCAATGCAGTTGGAATCTGTTTCCGGTCCCTTCTCTGCTCGCTGGTCGCAGCGCCCTCTCTCTCCAGCATGTGGCCATCTGCACTCTTCTTCACCTCCCCTCTTCACCCTTCCACATTCAGCCACTCTCACCCTGTCCAGGTCTATCGCCCCCGCCCCCCCTCCGCACACATCCTCCAACCTCCTGCCTCAATCTCCATGGAAACTCCCGCCATGCGCGTCTGACTGCCGGATGTGTCAAGGGTCGGCATCCGTGACATCATGCTCGACACAGCAGTGACAGCTGTTTGTCAGAAGAATTATCACCCAGTCTTCTGCAGACTCTCCATGACGCTCCTCCCAATGCTCTCTGTGGAGCCCCTCCCACTTTGCCCCACCCTGTGTACCCAGCCTGTCCAATCACATTTCCCAGCCAGCTGCCCGTCACTCCTGGCCCAGACCCCCCTCGATTTAAAGATGGAGGATCTGATCGCTGGGTTTCTCCTGGAGTTACCCAGCTTTACAATTCCTGCTTCCATCCTTTTATTAACCGCCTACTCTTTTTTATAATTGAAGAGCCTAGTGCTAAAAGTATGTAGGTCAAATTTTCACACACTGTGAAGTATGGATTGGAAAACTTCTTGTATATTTACCCAAGTCAGTTTTCTTAATTTTCTCAAAATGGACATTTTTGACTTGGGTACTCTTAGCACTGCAGTCTTCAGTTAGCAGATTTTATGGATCACCTGCATGTTAAGACCCTTTTTCTCTAAATTGACCATTTAGGACTTGAGTACTTTTAGCACTGAGGTCTTTCATGGGGAGCGTGCTCCTCTTGTTCTGGGGCACTCCGGGGGACATGGCAGACAGAACAGCTGAGGAGGTATATAGAGAAAGAGGGGTGAAGCTCCTGGAGAAGTTTTGGGGTTAAGGGCCTTGCTCAAGGGCCCAACAGCAGAGTTCTTCCCAACATCATCTCTCTAGATGAAAGTCAGAATCCCAAACCCCACCAGTCATTGGGCTACCCTGCTGCCCTAACTCTAATCTTCACTCCTTTCTCCCATTCAATCCATCCTTTTCTTTTTTTCTTCCTTAATGTCCACTGTTCCTGCCTCCTGGCACCTTTCACTGTTTCTTCCTTCTCTTCTTTGCCATCTGTTCTTCTCTCTGGTGGAACCAGTAACTCCTCGATTACCAGTCAAACAGCCGACCCCTAGGCTTCCCTGCCGGCCCACTTCACCCCAATGCCTCTCCTCTTTTCTCCTCTTTTCACTCTCTTCCAGCTTCTTAGAGTCTTTCACAATTCCTTCTTTGCCATCCCTTCTCTCTGGTGCTGTCCTCTCCTGGCCTCCACCCCAGGCATCCCTCCGGGACATGTGCTGGTTGTTGATTTTCTCCCTGCATGGGCTGGGCTCCTTCTGTTTAACCCCGCCCCCTCTCCTGAGCCTGCCCTGCCTTGCCCCGCCCCGCCTCGCCCCACCCCGCCCCAAACAAAGCACCCAGGCTCAACCCCTCTGCTCCCCTCTCATAGTGGGTGTGGTTGGGGACAGTAACGCGCCCGTATTTGCTGGGACAGGTCAGCGATGTCGCTCAGCACGCGCGGCTTTGTGCAGACGCGATAGCCGTTCTGCACGGCACCTTACACCAACACACGCCTCTTACTCCAATATCTCTGCCAATTCTGTTGTTTCTCCTTCTCTCTATCTATCGGTCTCTCCTTTTCTCCCTTCTCCTTGGGCAGTCATTTCTTCTTGCCTCAAAAATATTTTGTCATGAAAGACAATTACACCCCCACCCCCACACTAAAATGTGTGATTTCATGTCATATCACCCCCAGCCCATAAGTAGCCACACTCTTTATATCATAACACCCTGGTCACATGGACCAATTTCTCCTTTTCTTTTCGACGAATGCTGCTCTGTTCTAACCCTGTAGGCTTCACAGAGAGAGCAGAGAATCAGGGCAGCGCCATTACTTCTGTAGCCAAAGCTAATGGATGATGATCAGCTGACAGTGTGTTTTCTCACTAATAAACGTCACGCCGCTTTGTGTGTGTGTGTGTGTGTGTGTGCGCGCGTGCACGCACGCATGGCTGCACTGTTGCTTGGCCTGTGCACTGCGTTGCAGTCACTGTGTGTACTCGTACATTTGTGTGTGTGTGTGTGTGTGTGTGTGTGTTTCCGCGCTGCATGCTGCATGGGGGTCCAGGCGTGCTTTGCTGCTGCTGCTGCATGGCTGGGCTTGTTGCCACGGCGACAGGATCAGCATCCCAAGCTTTGGGCACTCGTGTCGAACTCGACTAACCGCATGCGCAGTACGAGAGCCCGGTGGGGAGAAAAACACCACGGATAAAGACGACGGGTGAACGATAGACGAAAATGGCGAGCGTCACATCTCTGCTTTCATTTATCGATTCACCCGTTTCATTTTGACTGAGTTTTTAACTCGCTGCATTTCTGTGAACCTCCACTGGGGGGCTCTATAGCTGAAATTCCACCCCCCAATATCCAAGCTCCCACCTCCTCCTGCCCAACCCCCTCTGGAGAGGCCTAGATGCCTAGACTAGCGATGCTGTCATTCTGTGCTGTGAGGGCACCTTGTTTTCAATAAAGCCAAAGACCTTTATTGAAATCTGTGCAAGCGTGTGCATTGATAGGATGTGTGCATGGAGAAACCGCTCCATACACACTGCTGTGCATCAATGAGTCATTGGCTGTTGATGATTTGGTTTGATTTCGGTGATACATACGGCTGCGTCAGGGGCCCCACTGCGCTCTCACAGACACTCTTCTGATTACGGACGCGGTGGCGATGGGTCGTTTTCGTCCACGATAGCAGCTTGGATAGCGAATGGGAGAGAGGCAGTGTGAGTTACAGGCCAATGACCTGCACAAATTCATGGTTGAAGACGACCTGGAAGAGTGGCCGTATTGACAGTGTTTGAGGCAGATCGAGATGGATATGGCGACCACTCGTTATCTATAGAGCTCCCCAACCCCCCAACCCACTGTTTGGAGGTTCAGAACACCCCCTCCCCTATCTTTAACCACGCCCCTTTCACTGCTGCTGATTGGCTGTCCACAGAGACTGCTTCGGATGGATTTGCCTGTTGCCGATGACAACACGGTTCATTTCAACTCCACCCTGATGGCCTTAATTCGCACGGCGCTGGACATCAAGATCGCAAAGGGTAGGAGGAGCTACGTCATTCTCCTCGTCTTCCCCTCCGCTCTGTCGCCTTTGCAATCCCTTCTTTTCTCTCTCTCTCTCTGTCTCTCTTTTTTCTGCTCAGTCTGTTTCCATCTCTCTCTCTTTATCCCTCACTTTTTCCCCACTGCCCATCTCTCCCATCCCCTCTGTCTCTCTCTCTGTATCCATCTCTACCTCTCTACTTCAGTTGTTCCCCTTCCCAAACCTTCTCTCTCTCTCTATTTCTCCCCCTTTCCCTCTCTGCTTTCTCTGTACCTCTTTCCCAATCCCTCTCTCCCTCCCTCTCTTTCTACCTCTGTCTCTCTAACTTCTTCCCCATGGTTGTAAGGATGGGCTGGTGGACTCAGAGATCTTGGCGTGACACTAACTGATCCTTGTAAGCGCTGTCTCTTGCTCACCAAAGCTGTGATTGGCTGTGACTCTTCAGTATGGGTTACGGTGCAACTGCAGATGCCGTCATGTGCCTTCTGTCAACCAATCAATTACTGTAACAGTTGCACTGGGAAACTGTATTACCTCATTTACTGACCTTTTTCCCTCAATAAATGAAATCATCATTTAAAAACTGCATTTTGTTTTTACTCGGGTTTTCCTTGTCTAATATTAAAATTTGTTTGATGATCTGAAACATTTAAGTGTGACAAATATGCAAAAAAAAAAAGAAATCAGAAAGGGGGCAAATAGTTTTTCACAGCACTGTACATCACGCTATAATATAATCCATAATAATATAATCTATAACATGCAGTGATATAATTCACAACACCATATGATATAATCTACAATGGACTATGATTTAATCTAATGCACCCAATAATATACGTTATTAATTGCTTATTTCCGTATTGCCTTGGTATTGGCCTGAGGGTCGCCGTATTGGCTGAGTGCTAATACCGCGACCCAAAGCAATGCGAAAATAAGCAATTCATAATATTTTTATTGATTGGTTAAGTATGTTGTGCTATCATGACAATATTATGACTATGACTTCTGAAGTACGCGACTTCAAGACTCATTAAAGAGCTAAATGCTAGGTCTCCGACTGTCGTCTGCTTCTTTGAAGAGAGCGAATCCCACAGTTGCCAATGGTTACTTGTGCACGTGCTGAACTCAGCCAATACAGCTTAAGGTCGGCCAGTACAGGATATATTAGCAAGCCGTTTTTACTGTATGCAAGCAATAACATACTTAACCAATTAATAATATAATTTACAGCAGGCTGTCATACAGCGTACAAAGCACTATGATATAATTGGCAGCACCAATGATATAATCTACAACATGCTATAACATAATCTACTACACCCAAAGACATTCTCTGTATCACCCATTGGATAATCCCCTGGACTCTATGACATAATCCACAATGCTTTATGATGCATCAGCCTGTCATAGAATTCTAAATGACCATATGGTGTAGCGGACATTATTAACAACCTGAGCGCTTGCATTACCATATTGCGGAGCCTGCAGTGTTGTAAGAGGGAATGTAGAGTGCTGTTTGACGTCACAGATGGTCGCCTTGGGGAGTAGGGGGTGACCTAGCCATAGTACCTCCTACCCTTCAAACCTGAGGTGGACCAGTGTATACTGAGCAGGCAGCTGCTAATGAAAACCATTTCTGTGTGTTTGTGTTTGGGCATGTGTTTGTGTGTGTGAATGCGTTGCTGTTTGTGTGTGTGTGTGTGTGTGTGTGTGTGTGTATTTGTGTACCCTTGCATGTCTATTTTGTCGTGTGGATATATGGATGTATGTGTGTGCATGTGCATGTGTGTGTATGTATGTATGTGTGTATGTACATTTTCGTGCATGTCGATGGGTGCTTGGATCTATCGATGGATGGATGTGTATGTGTATATGTGTGTGTGTGTGTGTGTGTGTGGTGAGTACAGGCGGTGCAGACAAACACCAGATGGACGCAGAGTTGCGAAAGGAGATGATGGCGATCTGGCCCCATCTCTCCCCGAAGGCGCTGGACCTGCTCGTGACTCCTCACAAGGGTAAGTGACTCCGCCATTTTATCGTTCCCTTCGGCCCAAACCGTCTCAAAAGCCTCTCTACTGGCACACAATTCTATACCACAACAAAGTCCATGTGGAACACCCTTTTAAAGATAACTACTCAAAGAATTTTTCTTCAAAGTCCGCTGTTGACTTGAACACCACAGACTGCCACTTTCAGTAGGTATAAGGGAACAGGTGGAAAGTCCATATGGAGGGTAATTAAGGTCCCCAGTGTCCACACACATGCAGGAATGTGTAATTATCTGAATGGTTTTATCAGTAATGTGGTATCTCTAAATGATCTTATTTAGCCCTGTTAGACCCATCAAACGGATGGCCATTTTCACTGTGAGTGTGTGACCTGGCTTTCCTTCACTTTCTTGAGGGGTGTTTATAGGCATTCTTTAGTCTTCTTTATCTTCTACTGATTCCAGATGCTCTTCAGCTGTGGAATTAAGCACTGAGCTCCAGAACATCAAGCAGTACTTAATATTTCAGTTCTTAGTCTGACCACAGTATAATGGCCTTGAGTCCGTGTGACTCATTAGGAGGAGGCTGAGCTGAGTTTTCTGCCATACATGTGGTCCATCACGGTGTGGCATGCTGCACAGGTGAACTGGTCTCTCTCCCTGCAGCGACAGACCTGACGGTGGGGAAGATCTACGCCGCCATGATGATTATGGAGTATTACCGCCAGAGTAAAGCCAAGAAGATGCAGGCTCTGCAGGAGGAGCAGGTACTCGCCGCGGCCGTGTGTCTCCTGTCTTTAGAGGTGGGAAGGAAAGGAGAATAGGAAAGTAAAATGAGTGATTAGGATGAGCCCTGTATTTCACCTGTCTGCATTTCATCGGTCTTCTTTCTCTTCCTGTTCTTTCCCTTTTTTCTTCTCCTGTTCCGCTTGGAATATAAAGGCTGTATGAGGGTGACTTTTCAGTGCACAGCAGTGGCCTCCAATGGCGACTCACTGTAACTGCATGTGTCTGTGTTGAATTTCGCTGTCAGATCCCAGTGGAACTGGGCGTGCACATGTTTGTCTGTTATTTTATGGTGGAAAAAAATTGTTGAAAAAAAGCAGAACTGCAGAACTGAACTTCATTAATGTTTTGTGTTGTGTCTCCTGCAGAACCGAACACCATTAATGTTCCAGCGTATGGAGCCCCCCCCTCCCTCACTCAGGACCCCGGGCAGGGGGGCATGGGTGTCCTCTCGGAGCCACCACGAGACCCGGCGAACGATGCGTGAGTCCCGCTCCCCCAGCCCCGGCGTCAGGGGGTCAATTAGGGGGGAAATGCCGCCCCCCCCTCCATTGGCTATCAGAGGAGTTTTTTCCTGCTGAAAAAAATTTGGGGACGAGACATAATTTGTTTTGTGTCACTATTTGTATTAATTCATATTCAGTTAACTTAATCAATAAAATTTAAAATGGCAGTGGATATTTTGCCGTGAACCGGTTTTACATTTTTTCGGCTATTTGGCCGTGACCTCCGGTACATATGCGCAGTTGTATTATTTTTGGGCTTCAACAGAAATCTGTGGAGTATATTTGGCCAACGTTAGTTTAAGAACTCGGTAGCTAGCGAACAACTAATCAGGGGTGCGTTTCCCAAAAGCGTAGTTGCTAATTGTGTTACTTACATAGTTCGTCCATTCACAGTCAGAGATTCCAAGTCTCACGCATTCGGCGTAGGTCTCACGCATTTTTTAGGCTTATTCACCGTAGTCCGTAATTATTCATTGAATGCTTAATGAGATTCTCACGCGGAATTAAAATCCTTGTGCATTGAAGTTTCCGTTTCACTTGCGTAAAGGTGCACCTCATCACAAGTAACATGGAAAGCGATTATGACTCCGGACTTCCCGTGCTTCTCTTTACTCAGGGATTGGAAACAATGCATGTGTTTCATGATCGTTTAAATTGTTTCAATGAAATAAAACCATTTGAAACGTTTTTATGCAATTCCATTGCTTTCAATCCCTCAGTAAAGACAAGCGTGAGAATTCCCGAGTCATAATCAATTTCCGTGTCACTAGTGGGGAAATCCACCGTAATGCATGTGAAACTGATTAACTTGATGCACAATGACTTAAATTCCGTGCGTGAATTTCTTCAGCGCGCTTTGATTGAATAATTGCTGACTACGGCACAGGAATGTGAATGCTACGAAGAGGAGAGACTCACGCCTATAAGACGTAACTAAGCATTGGCATCTCTGCAATGAGCCCAACTACGTAAGTTAGCATCAGTGATTTCGGGAAACGCATCCCAGCCTCGTCAATGCATAACTGACCTAGCTACACAGCTAATGCGAAATAATTGCGATGCACTATTTTTTATTGATTTATATGCACCGCAAATGGGTAGTTGAGTTTAACTAGCTTGCTAGCCAAGCGTGCAAGCTAGTTTGTTGGTTTCTTAGCCAATGTTAGCTGGCAACCTTTGTATTCGGACGGTGCATATTAATGCCAGCTAGCGAGCGAAATGCTCGCGGTGCGACTCCAAGTTAGTTCGCATAATAATGGCTATACACATTTTAAAATTGCATGAAATATAATGTTAGCTAGCTAGCTAGCAAGAGAGCCTTTATGCCGACTTAGCTAGCAATATTTAATGTATGTAAATACGAGCTAGCTAACTAAATGGCGAAGTTATAACTATTCACTATTATCCATTGATATCTATGAGGAAGTCCAAAAATAATACAACTGCGCGTGTGTACCGGAAGTCACGGCCAAATAGAAATGTATAACCGGTTCACGACAAAATATCCACTGCGATTTAAAATACAATATATATATATATCTCAAAATAATTCATTACGGCAGATACGTCTCGGCTTGTGTGTCACGACGCGCGTCGTGCTACCGCAAAGTAACGCGCCGACCGGTAGTTTCGTTCACACTGCCGTCTAGGAGCCCAAGGAGATGTGTAGGCAATGGAAGTCCTGAACTCCTGGACTCCCTCACTGCTGTGAGAACTTATTTACAGTTCACCATTTCACACAATTCACAAGTTTTTGATTCACTTTTGCATTGTAGTTGTCATGTCTTCTCCTGTCCTTCAGCCACAAAGGAGTGCAGTTAACTAAAGATGTCCAGACAGAGTGCAACAAGATGCAAGAGAGAGACTTTGAGCAGTCATGAAATTCTACCTTTTTGCATGAATGGTCAATTAAACAGCTAATCATGTATTAAGTTTGTGATTTGCGGTGCTTTCGTGTGTGTGGGTGGGGGCCGGGGGGGGGGGGTATCCTCAGCACTGCTTGCTTAGCTGTGAAAGTCACCGCACGCCACAGAATAGACCATATAGATTAAGTACAGTTAAGTTAAAATGCGTATGCATGTTTGTATGCGCAGGTCTGTGGGAAAATCAACACTGCCCCCCTGTGATCATCACATGCCCCCCTTACAATATGGTTCTGGAGCCGGGGCTGTGCTCCCCCCATGCTTCATCTGTCTCTCTCTCTCTGTCCTGGTCCTGACCATAGACTGCATAAAAAGATGGATGCAGCACCCTGGTCTGAAAAATGAAGTCCATGTGGAAGTACCGTAAAATGGCATTCTATTTAATGGCCAGCAGATGGCGACGTCGGTGATTGCAGAAAGAAGTTCAATGCTACAGAAGTCTATGAGAAAATGACCCTAGTTTTCCACCTGATTTTTCATTTAAATAATGATTTTTCACATTATTTTATGGTAGCTATACCAAGTTTCAAGTCTCCTTCGATATATCATGATGTTCATTTTTGTAAATTTTGGTCCCATATAGACTAGAATAAAGGATGAAGCCAGAATATGCTTTAGGGGCGTGGCTATCCTCTGGTCCTCGTCCAATAAGGTCAGATCCAAAGCCGCAGTCCTCCCCGGATCTTCAATACAAGCTCTCGTCCAATAGAAATCACATCCGGTTTCAAATTGACAACATGGCGCAATGCAAATTGCCAAAATCGAGGCTTCCTTTATGGTATGCTGAAACCAATGGGTGACGTCACGGTAGCTTCGTCCGTCTTTTCATACAGTCTATGGTCCTGACTGCACTGTCTCTTTTTCTCTCTATCTCTCTCTCTCTCCCGATTGCCCTCCATCTCTCAGTCTCTCGGTCTCTCTGTTTCTGCCTCTATCAAATTTAAGTTTGAAATTAGCTTTATTTGCATGTTAAGAAAACTTGCGTTGCATTAACATGGACAAGCATGAACCCTTTCGCGAGCATCGGCCTGAGGCCAGGCCGCTTGGCATAATTGTGTTTTTA
This sequence comes from Gymnothorax javanicus, assembly GCA_029692085.1. Taxonomy (NCBI): domain Eukaryota; kingdom Metazoa; phylum Chordata; class Actinopteri; order Anguilliformes; family Muraenidae; genus Gymnothorax; species Gymnothorax javanicus. Next base: position 16,736,989 of record CM056200.1, on the reverse strand, counting down.
TACCGTCAAGTATTGTGCTACTTTGTAGAACTGCATATCATGCGAAAGTTTGAGGACTCAGCATTCTAACTGTGTAAGCCATTTTATGATCGAAATACGGTAGTAAAAATAGTGTTTACACTTGTTTTATGACAACCATCAGCCTGCCTATGCAGTTCCATAGGTTCAGTTGTATCGCTTTGTTCAGATTTGCCAAAATATGTTGAAATTGATGTTCATACCGTGGTAGTTGTCCAGAGATAAAAACCTGGCATAATTTTTTTATCTGCAAAACAAATAAGCTTGGACATCTGTCCCTATACGTCACTTTGACATAGACGAAGTAGCTTTGCGTCATGTGAATTTTATTATAATTAACTTTTTTACTCATGAAGCAGTGCTGTAGACTGTATTGTAGCCCTTTAGGAACAAGAAAGTGCACCCACAGTCTATTATGTGCTGATCTAACAGAGCAGTGAGTGTTTTAGCCTAACAGCTCTCACTCAAATATAACGGGAAAATCAAAATCTTTTTGTTGACATAGACAGCTAGTGGTCTGAAACACCCAAGAGATGGATGCCTATGGTAGCCAAGGGATTCATTTTTCCGAGTAGGAATTATTTCCATAGATTATGACAAGGGGAGGTTTTGTTAACGAAGCAAAGGAGTTTTGGAAGCAACTTAATCACGCATAGAAAATTGTACACCAGTGCAGGGAATTGGAGGGGTATACTGGAGTTAACATGTTCCTACCTATAAGGAAGAAGACCTGAAAGAAGGAAGTTGTAATACTATTGCAAAAGCAAATGCAACCATGACTAGGAATGCAGGGAAATTTGGACTCTCCAGAATTGTGTTTTGAAACATGCACAAACATAATCAAGAATATGATCTGTAAAATATTCATATTTGGTTACAGAATCATAATATTTGAACCTGCAGTTGTTTTGGCGTCTGACTGTGGCTGTTTTAGTTCTCTAGGCTGGTGACGCTTGATCACGGGTGGATGAAAAGATGGAATCTTTTTCTGACTGATAAAGAATTACATTTCCAGAGTTGTTCCTTAATATTGGTACAATTTTCTGCAATTCTAACCATTTAAGAGCAATTTCCTGAGTATCAACTTTCAAACAAGACCAAAATGATGCATGTTGTCAAAGTGGTTCAAGAGCAGTAAGCATTGTGAGCATTGCATTGTATTTGCTGAAAAAATGATTGCACTTTAACACGTTGACTGCCAGCTAATGGCGGGTCAGGGCCAGCGCCAGACTTGAAAATTCGGGGGAAATTATCCATCCCTTTATTGACAACAATTGGTCCTGGCTAATTCTAGATGGTTTTCCTTTATAAGCACGTTTTCTAATTCAAGAATAATCAAGTGGCAATTGAAGACACGGCTTCTCTCCCCCATGCGATCTAACAGCAAATAATGGGCTACATTCAGTGCAGAAAAATAATTTAATTATAATTAGGTCTATGCACAGGCACTCAGCAACGTTAATTTTTTTTTCCAGCAAGAGCGGCATTTCAGAACTCATTTGCGAATGAAGGTAATTACGGCAAGTACCTACACCTGTTTTTGCAGCACGGTCACGCAACTTGCTGCAAAAAATAGACAGCTGTTAGACTGGAAAATGAAAACGGAGGAAACCACGTATACTTGTCACCAGAATTACCTTCATTTCGCGAAGAGTTCTGAAATTTCGCTCTCGCTGGAAAAAAAAAAAATTACCATTGCTGAGTGCCAGTGCATTGACCTAATTATAATTAAATTATTTTTCTGCACTGAATGTAGCCCATTATTTGCTGTTAGATCGCATGGGGGAGAGAAGCCGTGTCTTCAATTGCCACTTGATTATTCTTGAATTAGAAAACGTGCTTATAAAGGAAAACCATCTAGAATTAGCCAGGACCAATTGTTGTCAATAAAGGGATGGATAATTTCCCCCGAATTTTTCTGGCGCTGGCCCTGACCCGCCATTACGAGTTATCTCGTAGTTGGCAGTCAACGTGTTAAAGGGTTAATGACAGCATCACATTCCCATAGCCAGTGTTGCAGGGGAAACATGCACTGCTGCAGCCCCTCTCTGTACATGTACAATATACAAAAACACTCGTACAAATGGGTATACACTTACACACATGCATTCACAGACACTTTATTGAAATGTAATCATTTTAGCGTGTAATGTAACAATATGAAATATTGGTGAAAAAATGAACAAAATGGATGTGAGGTATTGCTACTTTGTGTTATCCAGTTTCAAAAGCAAGCCAGTCTGTACACTGTTTATATGTGCCTTCATTTTGGGTTTTTGACTCCAGTAAAATATTGTGTAATGGAGTAATTACTTGAGGACAATAAATTTCCAATCCCATCCCGCAGAGGGCGCAGTGTGGCACTGCCTCCTGTAGAGGGCGCAGTGTGGTATTGTGTGCTGTAGGGGGCGCAGTGTGGTATTCCATCCTGTAGGGGGTGCAGTGCGCTATTGCGTGCTGTAGGGGGCGCTGTGGCTGATCAGCTTCTCCTCACAGGCCCATAGACAGAGGGATGAGTGGGAGTCAGTCCTGGATGACGACTCGAGCTCAAGAGATGTTCCAGAAGACGGGGAGCTGGAGTCCAGGCGCGGGGCATCCAGAGGAAATGCAGGACAACCGACACAACCCTCAGGTACAGACACATCCACCCGACAACTGGCGCAATCCTCAGGTATACACACGCTCACCTGGCAACCAACACAATCCTCAGGTATACACACACCCACCCAACAACCGACACAATCCTCAGGCATGCACACACCCACCCGACAACCGACACAATCCTCCGGTATACACACACCCACCCAACAACCGACACGATCCTCAGGTATGCACACACCCACCCAACAACCGACACAATCCTCAGGTATACACACACCCACCCGACAAGCAACAGAATCCTCAGGTATACACACACCCACCCAACAACTGACACAATCCTTAGGTATACATACACCCACCCAACAACCGACACAATCCTCAGGTATACACACACCCACCTGACAACCAACAGAATCCTCAGGTATACACACACCCACCCAACAACCGACACAATCCTCAGGTATGCACACACCCACACACAACAACTGACACAGCCCTCAGGTATACACACACACACACAGCAAGGTACACACACACGCACGCACACATACTCACGCATACGGTCATATGCACACTCATTTACATACATACAGTTATGCACACGTACAGAAATACATACATCACTGTAAAATCTTTCAGCAGGTTGCAAAGTTTTGACTTCTGGGAAAATTTAACCCTTTGAGGAAAATTTTAACCCTTACCTGGGAGCGTTTGTTAAATCAGCATCTTCTCAGGTCATTTTCTTTTACCTTAAAGGGTTAAATTTTTTGATCTTGTCAATTTGAAGGCACACTGCTCAAATATACAAGTAACGTCTATTTAGTAAAGCCCAATTCTCACCTACGAGAGATGTTTTGTATAACCCTACCCCTAACCCCAGTCCTAACCCCAAGCAAGAACAAGGGGAACAGTTAAATCTATCCCATACCTTTAGCAGCTGTAGGGGAAGAAATCTAACAGCTTAGTCTACGTGAGTATTATGAATTCATGGAAGCCAGGACTGTACAGTTCTCGGAGATGAAGACATGACAGTTCTATATTGCCACCTTCTGGTATGCAAGAAAAGAGTATTTCTCATATATACAAGCCGTGCGCCTTAAAATTGACTTGATCCAAATTTTCTGCCTGTCAGTGCACTCATGCTGTGAACTCGTTTCCCACGTGTTCAGTGTCTGTACAATCCCATTGTGCCCACATGTACACTGTGCACACGACTGCTTAAACACTGTTGGATGTGACCTGTGTGTGTTCCCCTCTCATCTGGATTTTTATTGGGCGGACAACTGTGGGGTCCATCCTTCTACTTTCCTGCTCTCTACTGATCAGTGCTCTCTCTCTCCCTCTCTCTCTCTCTTTCTCTCTCTCTCCCTATCTCTTTATCGGATGGTCTGTGACGGTTCTTTCTGAGGGTCTGTTGGGCTTCTTTTTTTGTTTATTGATTATGTTTTTAAGGTCTGCAATCTCTAGTTTTCAGCCTTTTGAGGTCAGCTATGACTGTAGGGAGTGGGTCTTTGATGTCACATCGCTGTCTCTCGCTCACTTAATCACTCGCTCATAATCCACATCTCACTGTGCTCAGGGTTCATCTCATAACGAATCACTTGTGCCCTCCTCTCTCTCTCTCTCTCTCTCTCTCTCTCTCCATCATTCCTTCCCCTCCACCAGTTTCGCTTGGCTCTCATCGGCAGTGTAACCTCAAGATTACCAGCCTGTTTTAAATCCACACACACAAACCGTGACACAATGCCCTTGGCCTCAGTAAGGTGAAACAGTGAGCTGTGCATGCATTATTACAGTTGGAGTGAAAACCTACCGGACAATAGATCTCCAGGAACAGGGTTGGGCAGCCCTGCTCTAGCTGTTGAATGAGGTGAGCTTTGTTAGTGTCGGAGTGAAAAAATCTACAGGACAATAGATCTCCAGGAACAGGACTGGCCCTGTAGATAGGTACCTGACCAAACATCGCTCAGGCTGCGTAACGTCCTCTGTGGGGAGTGTGACGAGGCCCCGCCCACATCAGGCCCCTCCCTCACGCTCTCTGCCCCTCCCCCTGCACACACAGCTGTCACAGCGTCTCACTGTATGTCTACAGAACGTACAGCTGCTACAGAGGGGCGGAGCCTGTCTCCCTGTCCCCATGGAAACTCGCGGGCGTGCCGCATCAATGCCCCGCCTTTCAGCCGTCAATCACGTGAGCACCATCCTCTACCCTCCGTCATCACGTCATCCCCTACCCTCCCCCCCCTCGCACCCCCCCTCGATCTCCCACCCCTCTCCTCCATCCCATTCCAGCCTTATCACCCCACCGCCTCCACAGATGGAGGTGGAGAGTATCCATGGGCTCATTCAGTTTGGGCTCATTCGCCCAAACTGATTTTTACCTTCCTTGCCCCTGCTTTTTTCCCCTAATGGATGATTTTGGCGATTTGGACCCCCGCCCCATGCCAGTATATGGACCTGCGGGAATCAGAAATTTGCCCCCCCTCTAGTGATGCCATAGAAGATCTCTGTCATTCCTAATCATTATTTTGCTCATATATGTAACTGGGGGAATCAGAATGTTGACCCCTCCCACCCTATGGTGATGTCACCGAGGGTCCCTCTGAATTACTCATTATTTCTGTGCAGCCTGTCCTGTTCTCTCTCTGCTACCTGCCCTACAGCCTTACAGTCTCTCTCTCTCTCTCCTCTCTCTCTCTTCTCTCTCTCTCTCTCTCTCTCTCTCTCTCTCTCTCTCTCTCTCTCTGTACATGTGGTGTGGTGTTCACACTAAGTCTGACAGATCCGTCTCCAGGGTTCTGCTGGGGTGGGGGGGGGGTTGGGGGTGTTGAGAGTGAGGCTCCCTCAGGTGGAGGAAGAGGACGGACTGGACTGCTCCCCCCCCCACCCCCCACCCCCCCCCCCCCTCTTAGCTCAAACCTGCCCGTGTTTCCTCCAATTCCTCTTTCCTGAGTATTTTTCCCCAGTGTCTGCTGATGGCTGTGGACACGTTTACACCCCAGTTACCATCCAGAGCTGCGACTGAAATGTTTTTAACATGTGTCACCCTGATAATGCACGAGTGGTGTGTGTGTGTGTGTGTGTTGCGTGGTATAGTATAAGTGCTCTGTGGGGTGGCATTAAATGTTTCTCTGTTGTAGTGCGGTGTAAATATAGGATCTTACATGAGTGGGCGTGTCATATAAAATTTATGAAACGACTTGTGTAAATTTTGTGTTTGCTGAGAGCTTTAGCGAGCAACAAATGCAAAATATACTCAGTGAGTTTCATAAATTTTTCGTGACACAACCATGAGTATGAGATTCTGTTTATCACATAACTGAAATTTGTAATTTAATGGAAAGCAAATGCAAGTTCCGTTAGTGCCCATTGTATGTTAGCACTGCGCTAACTACATCCCTCTGCTTAGTCTGTCACTGAGTCACAGACATTCACGGCTGAAAGCGCAATGGTTCATTAATTCAGTCAATTGAGTAGCTACCTAACGTTAGCTTGCTAGCTAACAAACTAATGTTTCATAATGGTTATAAAACAGTATTGCGTGCATGCTACCTAGCTAAGTAACCTGAACTAAGTTATGTGAGTGGTACTTAACTAGCTCGCTACAGCACTGAGCCATACCAATTTAACCAACATCACACTCAATATTCAGTTTGGCTAAGTATTAACAGCATGACGTAACGCAAAGTGATTTATTTCCCCCACGCTCTCAGCCAATGAAATTTTCGCAAAAAATGATGTTACCCTAGGGTAATATCAAAAATATGTCATGAGCTGGGCTATGGTAAAAGTACTGCAGTTATGTGATAAATGAGTATCTGTTCTGTTGGTTTGAGTTAAATGTTGCTGTGTTGTACCGTGGGGTATATGAGTTTGGTCTATAGTGTGGCACAGAACCATTGTGGTGTAGAAGTTACTGTTCTTAACCGTCATATTTAATAGATTTGTACCACAGAGAGGTGTAGTCTAGAATGGTTGTTTCTATTCTGGAAATTATTGTAGTGGTACGGTAGTACCTGTAGTGATGTAGAATAATTTTGCACAGACCTCTACAGTGGTGCCATAGTTTCTGTCCTGTAAAGTGATGTAGAGTCGTATGGTAGTTACTGTTGTGTAGAGTGGTATAGTAGTTACTGTCTTTTTAGAGTGGTGTTGAGTGGTATAGTGTAGTTACTGTTCTGTGGAGTGGTGAAGAGTAGTAGAGTGGTTACTGTTTTAAGAGTGGTGTTGGGTGGTATAGTCATTACTATTCTTTGGACTGGTGAAGAGTCAGAGATTAAGATTATAGTTACTGTTCTGTAGAGTTGTGTTGAGTGTTATAGCATTTATTGTCCTGTAAAGTGGTGTAGAGTAGTGTAGTTGTTACTTTTCTGTTGAGTGGAGTAGAGTGGTATCATACTTACTGTTCTGTAGAGTGGCGTAAAGTGCTATGGTAAATATTGTTCTGCAGACTTGTGTTGAGTTGTATAGTAGTTACTGCTCTTTAAATTTGTGTTTTGTGGTATAGTATTTGCAGTGCTGTAGAGTGGTGTTGAGTGTTATTGGAGTTTCTGCTTTGTAGAGTGATGTAAAGTGGTATATGAGTTAATGTTCTGTGTGGAAGTGTAATGGGGTAAAGTTAGTATTGTTCTGCAGAGTTGTGTTGAGTGGTATAGTAGTTACAGTTCTGTAGAGTGATTTTGGAGTTACTGTTTTGTAGAGTGACATAGTAGTCACTGTTCTGTACAGAGGTGTAAAGTGGCTTAATAGTTACTGTTCTACAGTACTGAGTGGTGCAGAGTGGCATAGAATTTACAGTACTGTAGAGTGGTGTAGAGTGGAAGAGTTGTTACTGTCCTGAAGAATGATGTACTGTAGAGTGGTAAAGCAGTTATTGTTCTTTAGAGTGGTGTAGAGTGGTTTAATAGTTACTTTCTGAAGAATGATGAAGAATGGTGCAGCCGTTATTGTTCTGTGGAGTGATGTGGAGTGATACAGTAGTTACTGTTCTGTAGAATGGTGGAGAGTGGTGTAGCAGTTATTGTTCTGTACAGTGATGTGGAGTGATACAGTAGTTACTGTTCTGTAGAATGGTGGAGAGTGGTGTAGCAGTTATTGTTCTGTGGAGTGATGTAGAGTGATACAGTAGTTACTGTTCTGTAGAATGGTGGAGAGTGGTGTAGCAGTTATTGTTCTGTACAGTGATGTGGAGTGATACTGTAGTTACTGTTCTGTAGAATGGTGGAGAGTGGTGCAGCTGTTATTGTTCTGTGGAGTGATGTAGAGTGATACAGTAGTTACTGTTCTGTAGAATGGTGGAGAGTGGTGTAGCAGTTATTGTTCTGTACAGTGATGTGGAGTGATACTGTAGTTACTGTTCTGTAGAATGGTGGAGAGTGGTGTAGCAGTTATTGTTCTGTGGAGTGATGTGGAGTGATACAGTAGTTACTGTTCTGTAGAATGGTGGAGAGTGGTGTAGCAGTTATTGTTCTGTGGAGTGATGTAGAGTGATACTGTAGTTACTGTTCTGTAGAATGGTGGAGAGTGGTGTAGCAGTTATTGTTCTGTGGAGTGATGTGGAGTGATACAGTAGTTACTGTTCTGTAGAATGGTGGAGAGTGGTGTAGCAGTTATTGTTCTGTGGAGTGATGTGGAGTGATACAGTAGTTACTGTTCTGTAGAATGGTGGAGAGTGGTGTAGCAGTTATTGTTCTGTGGAGTGATGTGGAGTGATACAGTAGTTACTGTTCTGTAGAATGGTGGAGAGTGGTGTAGCAGTTGTTGTTCTGTACAGTGATGTGGAGTGATACAGTAGTTACTGTTCTGTAGAATGGTGGAGAGTGGTGTAGCAGTTATTGTTCTGTGGAGTGATGTGGAGTGATACTGTAGTTACTGTTCTGTAGAATGGTGGAGAGTGGTGTAGCAGTTATTGTTCTGTGGAGTGATGTGGAGTGATACAGTAGTTACTGTTCTGTAGAATGGTGGAGAGTGGTGTAGCAGTTATTGTTCTGTGGAGTGATGTGGAGTGATACAGTAGTTACTGTTCTGTAGAATGGTGGTGTAGGATGGTGGATGTAGTGATACAGTTATTGTTCTGTGGAGTGATGTGGAGTGATACAGTAGTTACTGTTCTGTAGAATGGTGGAGAGTGGTGTAGCAGTTATTGTTCTGTGGAGTGATGTAGAGTGATACAGTAGTTACTGTTCTGTAGAATGGTGGAGAGTGGTGTGGCAGTTATTGTTCTGTACAGTGATGTGGAGTGATACAGTAGTTACTGTTCTGTAGAATGGTGGAGAGTGGTGTAGCAGTTATTGTTCTGTGGAGTGATGTGGAGTGATACAGTAGTTACTGTTCTGTAGAATGGTGGAGAGTGGTGTAGCAGTTATTGTTCTGTGGAGTGATGTAGAGTGATACAGTAGTTACTGTTCTGTAGAATGGTGGAGAGTGGTGTAGCAGTTATTGTTCTGTACAGTGGTGTGGAGTGTTATAGTAGTTACTATTCTGAATAATGATGTAGAGTGGCACAGCAGTTGCTGTTCTGTGGAATGGTGTAAAAAAAGCTATAGTTCATACTGTTCTGCAGAGTTGTGCTGAGTGGAATAGTAGTTATAGCTTTGTAGAGTGGTGTTGAGTTATATAGGAGTTACTGTTTTATAGAGTGATATTTTCATTACTTCTCTTGTTCAGTAATGTTAGGTGGCTTAGTAGGTACTGTTCTACTGAGTGGTGTAGAGTGATATAGAAATTACTGTGCTGTGGAGTGGTGTATAGTGTATGAGTTGTTAATGTTCTAAAGAATAATGCAGTGTAGAGTGGTGTAGCAGTTATTTTTCTGAAGAGTGGTATGGATTGGTGTAGTAGTTACTATTCTGAATAATGATGTAGAGTGGTACAGTGGTTGCTGTTCTGTGGAGTGGTGTAAAGGGGTATAGTTCATTCTGTTCTGCAGAGTTATGTTGAGGGGAATAGTAGTTACTGTTCTGTCGATTAGTGTTACATGGTATAGTAGTTACAGTTTAGTACAGTATTGTTGAGTAATATTGTCATTACTGTTCTTGTTCTGTGGAATTAGGTGTCTTTGTAGCTACTGTTCTACTGAGTGGTGTTGAGTGGCATAGCAGTTATTGTTCTGTACAGTGATGTAGAGTGGTATAGCAGTTATTGTTCTGTACAGTGATGTAGAGTGGTATAGCAGTTATTGTTATGTACAGTGATATAGAGTGGTATAGCTGTTATTGTTCTGTACAGTGATATAGAGTGGTTTAGCAGTTATTTTTCTGTACAGTGATGTAGTGTGGTATAGCAGTTATTGTTCTGTACAGTGGTGTAGAGTGGTGTAGCAGTTATTGTTCTGTACAGTGGTGTAATGTGGTATAGCTGTAATTGTTCTGTACAGTGAGGTAGAGTGGTATAGCAGTTATTGTTCTGTACAGTGGTGTAGTGTGGTATAGCAGTTATTGTTCTGTACAGTGGTGTAGAATGGTATAGCAGTTATTGTTCTGTACAGTGATGTAGAGTGGTATAGCTGTTATTGTTCTGTACAGTGAGGTAGAGTGGTATAGCAGTTATTGTTCTGTACAGTGATGTAGAGTGGTATAGCTGTTATTGTTCTGTACAGTGATGTAGAGTGGTATTGCATTTATTATACAGTGATGTAGAGTTATTGTTATTGTTATACAGTGATATAGAGTGGTATAGCAGTTACTGTTCTGTACAGTGATGTAGAGTGGTATAGCAGTTATTGTTATGTACAGTGATATAGAGTGGTTTAGCAGTTATTTTTCTGTACAGTGATGTAAAGTGGTTTAGCAGTTATTGTTCTGTAGGGTGATGTTGAATGGTATAGCAGTTATTGTTCTGTACACTGATGTAGAGTGGTATAGCAGTTATTGTTCTGTACAGTGGTGTAGAGTGGTATAGCAGTTATTGTTCTGTAGGGTGATGTAGTGTGGTATAGCTGTTATTGTTCTGTACAGTGAGGTAGAGTGGTATAGCAGTTATTGTTCTGTACAGTGATGTAGAGTGGTATAGCAGTTATTGTTCTGTACAGTGATGTAGAGTGGTATAGCAGTTATTGTTATGTACAGTGATATAGAGTGGTATAGCTGTTATTGTTCTGTACAGTGATATAGAGTGGTTTAGCAGTTATTTTTCTGTACAGTGATGTAGAGTGGTATAGCAGTTATTGTTCTGTACAGTGATGTAGAGTGGTATAGCAGTTATTGTTCTGTAGGGTGATGTAGTGTGGTATAGCAGTTATTGTTCTGTACAGTGATGTAGAGTGGTATAGCAGTTATTGTTCTGTACAGTGGTGTAGAGTGGTATAGCAGTTATTGTTCTGTAGGGTGATGTAGTGTGGTATAGCTGTTATTGTTCTGTACAGTGAGGTAGAGTGGTATAGCAGTTATTGTTCTGTACAGTGATGTAGAGTGGTATAGCAGTTATTGTTATGTACAGTGATGTAGAGTGGTATTGCATTTATTGTTCTGTACAGTGATGTAGAGTGGTATAGCAGTTATTGTTATGTACAGTGATATAGAGTGGTATAGCTGTTATTGTTCTGTACAGTGATATAGAGTGGTTTAGCAGTTATTTTTCTGTACAGTGATGTAGAGTGGTATAGCAGTTATTGTTCTGTACAGTGGTGTAGAGTGGTATAGCAGTTATTGTTCTGTAGGGTGATGTAGAGTGGTATAGCTGTTATTGTTCTGTACAGTGAGGTAGAGTGGTATAGCAGTTATTGTTCTGTACAGTGATGTAGAGTGGTATAGCAGTTATTGTTATGTACAGTGATGTAGAGTGGTATTGCATTTATTTTTCTGTACAGTGATGTAGAGTGGTATAGCAGTTATTGTTATGTACAGTGATATAGAGTGGTATAGCACTTATTGTTATGTACAGTGATGTAGAGTGGTATAGCAGTTATTGTTCTGTACACTGATGTAGAGTGGTATAGCAGTTATTGTTCTGTACAGTGATGTAAAGTGGTATAGCAGTTATTGTTCTGTAGAGTGTTGTTGAATGGTATAGCAGTTATTGTTTTGTACAGTGATGTAGAGTGGTATAGCAGTTATTGTTCTGTACAGTGGTGTAGAGTGGTATTGCAGTTATTGTTCTGTACAGTGGTGTAGAGTGGTGTAGTAGTTTTTGTTCTGTACAGCGATGTAGAGTGGTATAGCAGTTTTTGTTATGTACATTGATGTAGAGTGGTATAGCAGTTATTGTCCTGTACAGCAATGTAGAGTGGTATAGCAGTTATTGTTCTGTTCAGTAATGTAGAGTGGTATAGCAGTTATTGTTCTGTACAGCGATGTAGAGTGGTATAGCAGTTTTTGTTCTGTACAGTGATATAGAGTGGTATAGAAGTTATTGTTCTGTACAGCGATGTAGAGTGGTATAGCAGTTATTGTTCTGTACAGTGATGTAGAGTGGTATAGAAGTTATTGTTCTGTACAGCGATGTAGAGTGGTATAGCAGTTATTGTTCTGTACAGTGATGTAGAGTGGTATAGCAGTTATTGTTCTGTAGAGTGGTCTAGAGTGGTATAGCAGTTATTGTCCTGTAGAGTGGTGTTCAGTGGTTTAGTAGTTACATTTCTGTAGTAATGCCTGTGGTATGGTTCTGTAGGGTGGTATATGTTGGCACACGATGGCTTTATACAGTGGTGTTGGTGTGTGTTCTGTACCCTCTTCACTCTGGTTTGCTGTATCTCTGGCTCAGTCTCTGTCCTTAGTGGCTGTACTTTCTTACGGTGTCATTCTGTACCTCGCTTTAATATTCTTTACTGTGTCTTTCTCTGGTATTCACTCATGCATGTGCTGTTTATTTGTGTGTGTGTGTGTGTTTATCTTACGTGTCTTGTGTCTAACAGAGTTCTCTCCCTCTCTCTCTTTCTTTCTCACTTTTATTCCTCTCTGCCCTCTCCTTCCTTCTCTCATCATCTCCTTCCCTTCCGTTGATTCCTATCTTCTTGCACGTCTGCCTTCCCTCTGACAATATGGGCATCATGTCCCACTGATAATGTGCCCGTCCTTTTCCTCACTCTGCCCCTCCCATCCATTCTGGCCCCTCCCTCATTGCCTCACACCACTCCCCTTACTCGTCCCCCTGTCCTTCGGTGCTTTGGTTGTTGCCCTTGTGGTTTGTGTGTGTTTGGGTTGTGCGTGTGTGTGTGTGTGTGTGTTTTTTGTCATGTAATCCACAGCGGAGGAAAGGAAGGTCTCGTGGACATAATCTCAGTGTAGGTCCCCTGCTCCTGTCCTCTCCCATATTCTCTCTCTCTCTCTCTCCCCTCTCTCTCTCTCTCCCCTGCTCCTGTCCTCTCCCCTGCTCTCTCTCTCTCCACTGCTCTCTCTTTCTCTCTCACCCCTGCTCTCTCTCTCCTGCTCTCTCTCTCTCTCCCCTGGTCTCTTTCTCTCTCTCCCCTGCTCTCTCTCTCTCCTGCTCTCTCTCTCCCCCCTGCTCTCTCTCTCTTACTCCCCTGCTCTCTATCACTCTCCCTCTCTCTCCTGATCTCTCGCCCTCTCCTTCTCCCCTCATCTCTAATCTCTGTCTATGTGCCTTCTCTCCCCACTTACTTGGGTCTCCTGATTGGCTGTGGACTGCTCGTCTCCCGCATTAGTTCTGTCTTAACCTCCTCCTCCTCTCTTCAGCCCTTGTCCTACTCTTTCCTTCTCCTGTCTGGAGAGGAACACTGGCTGCTACTCACTCCTGCTTCCTCTCAGCCACCTTTAATGTGGATGTGATAATGTGAGCATTCCCATGTAAACCAGTCCCACAGCCAGACCTCTGCCACTCTCAGACACCCTTCCCAGCATCCCGTCTGTTTTCCACATGCACTGCGCAGGCTGCTCGCTTCTTCACCTGCTGCTATGTTTGTGTGTGTGTGTGTGTGTGTGTGAACGCACCTCTGGCCTGAGTCATGGCTCTGTCTTGGAATCTGACATCTCAGGAAGCTCTCTGACAGCTGGGTTTCATTAATATCCTGTTACTGCACTATATGTCTTAATGTAATGTCTACTGGGTCTCTGCAACCTGGCATTGCTGAGTTCCTCTTAAAACTACATTTCCCAGAATTCTCTGCTATACAGTATTCCTATGGGGAGAATGCCTTCAAGTGTTCCTTGGAAGTTCTCACTTGCAGGTCCATAAGTCGCCATTATGACCACAAAAATGGATGCCCAAGCACATTTCTTAAAGAATAATATCATAAAGACAAACGATTAAAATATTACTGTTTCCATTCTATTAAGACCCCCAGAATTTTGGTCAGATATTCCCACTGTGTTACATCGCCGAAGACAGTGAAATTTGGCCAGTGTCGTATGTCATATGGGTATCTTTGGCATACTGGTAAATTTTATGTTAGTTACATTTGGATCATTCCGTGTCAACTCAACCAGAGCCCCCCACCTCAAAATTTTGATTTTGATAAAACTTTGCACATTTCAAGAGATATGCATTGGCAGTACTGAGGTCAAATATTTCAGCTCAATTTTTGCCAGTTCCTGAAATTTAGCCTATTTTAGGGAAGGGGGGTCAATCTTAACAAAATCGCCTTAATTTTGGAGGGAGTTTGAGGGCCTCAGAAATGGATTTTCAGAGCTGACAGACCCACAAGTTTCATTTTGTCATCAGAATAGTTGCTGAACTCTTGGTTTAAGCTACTTTTCTTTACTCAGTGTGTTTAGTTTATCTGTACTGTGGCCTGGAAAAAGCAAAAAACACCAATCATACTAATTTTTTCCAAATTTAATGCATTTATTATTCTGTAACTAATTAAGATAGAGCCCTGAGACTTGGTATGCAAACTGTCGGTCAACATTCAGAAGACCACAAAAAATATCAAAGTCACGATGGTTGTATTAAATGTTTTAATGACCTTGGAGGTTGTCTTCAGAATGAAAAGTGCATATTTTGGGTCATTATAGTGGGTATATATCTCAAAAGGGACACAAGTGATCAATGTCATATTTTTAGTGCTTGAAGGCATGGGTCTTGGGTCTAACATATTAAAAAAACTGGAGATGTGAAACTCTTCCTTTAAACTGTTCAGCATGCCAATCACATTAGGTGTCTAACTTAATTTTTGGGGCACCTTAGCCATAGTGTAAGTGAAAAGATGAATGTGACACATACACTTGTTCACCTCCGCCAAGGAGGTGCATGTTTTCGCCGGCTTTGGTTGGTTTGTTTGTTTGGTTGGTTGTCTGTCTGTCTGTCTGTCTGTTAGCAGGATATCTCAAAAACGGCCGCATATATTTTAACCAAACTTTGCCCGATGTTAGAATAGCACAAGAGGAACAAGTGCTTAAATTTGGGCATATCTAGGCCAAAGTACAGCTGAGATATAGGCCAAAGTTCAAATCAAGCTATGCTGGCAGAGATTTCAAGTCTTTCCAATGGGCCATGCTTTTGGGTTTTGCTGCCACCTGGCGGTGGAATGCAACAATACCCTACATCAGCCAATGATAATCACCTAATATGATTGGCATGCTGTACAGTCTAAATGAAAAGTTTTACATCTCCAGTTTTTTAATATGTTAGACCCAAGACCCATGCCTTCAAGCACTAAAAATATGACATTGATCACTTGTGTCCCTTTTGAGATATATACCCACTATAATGACCCAAAATGCGCACTTTTCATTCTGAAGCAAACTTCCAAGGTTATTAAAACATTTAATACATCCATTGTGACTTTGATATTTTTTGTTGTCTTCAGAAAGTTGACCGACAGTTTGCATACCAAGTCTCAGGGCTCTATCTTAATTAGTTACAGAATAATAAATGCATTAAATTTGGAAAAAAATTAGTATGATTGGTGTTTTTTGCTTTTTCCAGGCCACAGTACAGGTAAACTAAACACACTGAGTGAAGAAAAGTATCTTAAGCCAAGAGTTCAGCAACTATTCTGATGACAAAATGAAACTTATGGCTCTGTTTGCTCTGCAAATGCATATCTCAGGCCCTCAAACTTACTCCAAAATTATGGCGATTTTCTTAAAACTGATCCCCCCTCCCTAAAAGAAGCTAAATCTCAGGAACTGGCAATAATTGAGCTTAATTATTTTACCATGTCACACCAGATATATAAATCTTCCACTGTGGGGAATATAATAAAAATAATTTTTTTTTGGTGGGGAAGTTCCTAAAATTTGGTTGATTTGACATGGAATGACCCATATTCTTCACCACTGGCCCCTTGTATAAAACTTGGCATCCCCAATCCTGTCCAAATCTGGAATGTCTGATCTGTGAATCATGTGTTAGCTGCTCATACACGACTCATGCTGCCATCTTGGGAGGGCAAGACAGTTCAGGGCTCTCCTCCAAAACTCACGCCTGTCAACTGGCCCTGCTAGACAGTCATATTCAAACCTTACATACACTGAACAAGGGTGGAGGAAGTGTCAGCATGTGCCTGCTCAGAATGAACATAACAAGCCCCCAGATGGCCAGCAGGAGGTACATGAGCGACAAACAATGCTGACCCAAACCAACTGCACCCCTCCCATTTCCCTGAACAGCGGAAAGCCAATTTTGTGCCGCTATTACAAGGCTGCTGGCCTCAGTCGGTGCTGGGATTTCATCTGATACTGAGGCGGTCACTCCTGCGCCACAGTGTGGCGTCTTTACCAAATGAGCGAACCCAGCTGCCTTTTACTTGCTTCTGTTTGCCACGGTCCCCACTCCAGTGGTGTGTAGTCGGTGATTCTGAACACGGCCCAAAACCCTGCGTGTGCTGTGGGGACAAGGGCAGGAATGTTGCCATGGAAACATTGGTAGAGGGGGTGAATATGAAATGGAGTCTGCGGATGCACATGCGCTTTGATTGGATGATGGGCATGGGGGCGGGGCATGTGTTTGGAGGGCCGGGTACAGGAGATGTCGGCGTTCGACAGGTAAGATTTTGGGTGCATGTTAGGCCTGGCCTGAGCTCCTCCCCTCCCACTGATTGGTTCTTATCTTTCTCTGCCTGCTGGGGGCACCAGTTCCTTGTGGAAAGAATGTGTGGCTACACAGCTGTCCAAAGCAGCTGTGTAGCCAAAATCCATATCACAGAGACACACACATGCTCTAATGTTCTAGCACACTCATGCACATGCACACACACACACACACACGCATATACACATTCACACACACGCATGTGCACCCACACAACAGTACACACAAATACAGTGAGGTCCAAAAGTCTGTGAGCTTTGACACTGCATAAACTCAGCTACTTCTCTTCCTAAAGTTCTTTTAACATTGCATATACTTCACTTCCTGGAGTGTACTCATCACATGACACAAGTGTAAATTCTAGGGAATGATCTACTCGGTTCACATACGTGTGAACTAGCTAATTGAAGCCGACTCTTTAAATGGACTCATATATATTATTGTTTTAAGCGTAATGTGCCAGAGCACAGCGCTGGACTGTAGTTTCCAGCCTGTCAAATGAAGGCTAAAATGAGGACCGTGCGGAACATGCTGGTGTCCTCCACTGGTACTCTGTTAGGCTCACACCCAAACCCCCAACTCATCGCCTCTCCTCCCTCTCTCACTCTCTCTCCCTCTCTCTCCCTGCAGACCCTGGCAGACAGCAGTCCCCTTCGTGGCTCCTCCTCCTCACTGGTACAGGGTCGCTTGGGGCCGGGGGGGAGGCTGGATGATTACTCCCTGGAGAGAGTGATCCCAGAGGAGGGTCATCGTCACGGCCCCCGCCGCCGCGAGCGCAGTCATCGCACCTCCCAGCGATCGCTCAGCCGATATACTGACGCCGATACAGGTCAGGATATCAGAGAGTGTGTGTTTGTGTGCGCGTAAGTGTGTGTCTGTTCATGTTTATGTGAGTGTGTGTGTGAGTGTGTGTGTATGTGTGTGTGCGCGCGCACATGTCTGTGAGTGAGAGTGTGTGTGAGATTGTGTTTTTGTGTATGTGTGTGTCTGTGTGTGTGTATGTAGCTACACGTGTGTATTTCATTAAGTGAGGGCACGTCTGATCTTTGTCAGAGTTACCAGATATAAAATCCACATGACCTCCATGCACCATGTGCATTCCCAAAAAAAAAAAAAACATCTTAATATCAGAAAAATCAATAAGAAATGAGGTGTGATTATAGAGCCGGATGACTGTTCAATTTTGATTAGACGTGGCCTGATGGTTCTGTTCAGTATTGATTAGACATGGCCTGATGGTTCTGTTCAGTATTGATTAGACGTGGCCTGATGGTTCTGTTCAGTATTGATTAGACGTGGCCTGATGGTTCTGTTCAGTATTGATTAGACGTGGCCTGGTGGTTCTGTTCGGTATTGATTGGACGTGACCTGGTGGTTCTGTTCAGTATTGATTGGACATGCCCCGGTGGTTCTGTTCAGTATTGATTGGATGTGCCCCGGTGGTTCTGTTCAGTATTGATTGGATGTGCCCCGGTGGTTCTGTTCAGTATTGATTGGATGTGCCCCGGTGGTTCTGTTCAGTATTGATTGGACGTGCCCTGGTGGTTCTGTTCGGTATTGATTGGACGTGCCCTGGTGGTTCTGTTCAGTATTGATTGGACGTGCCCGGTGGTTCTGTTCGGTATTGATTGGACGTGCCCTGGTGGTTCTGTTCAGTATTGATTGGACGTGCCCTGGTGGTTCTGTTCGGTATTGATTGGACGTGACCTGGTGGTTCTGTTCGGTATTGATTGGACGTGACCTGGTGGTTCTGTTCGTGACCTGGTGGTTCTGTTCAGTATTGATTGGACGTGCCCTGGTGGTTCTGTTCGGTATTGATTGGATGTGCCCCGGTGGTTCTGTTCGGTATTGATTGGACATGACCTGGTGGTTCTGTTCGGTATTGATTGGACATGCCCTGGTGGTTCTGTTCGGTATTGATTTGACGTGCCCCGGTGGTTCTGTTCAGTATTGATTGGACGTGACCTGGTGGTTCTGTTCAGTATTGATTGGACATGACCTGGTGGTTCTGTTCAGTTTGATTTGACGTGCCCCGGTGGTTCTGTTCGGTATTGATTGGACGTGACCTGGTGGTTCTGTTCAGTATTGATTGGACATGACCTGGTGGTTCTGTTCAGTATTGATTTGACATGCCCCGGTGGTTCTGTTCGGTATTGATTGGTTCTGTTCAGTATTGATTGGACGTGACCTGGTGGTTCTGTTCGGTATTGATTGGACGTGCCCCGGTGGTTCTGTTCGGTATTGATTTGACGTGACCTGGTGGTTCTGTTCGGTGTTGATTGGACGTGCCCTGGTGGTTCTGTTCAGTATTGATTGGACGTGCCCTGGTGGTTCTGTTCGGTATTGATTGGACGTGACCTGGTGGTTCTGTTCAGTATTGATTGGACATGGCCCGGTGGTTCTGTTCGGTATTGATTGGACGTGCCCTGGTGGTTCTGTTCGGTATTGATTGGACGTGCCCTGGTGGTTCTGTTCAGTATTGATTGGACGTGACCTGGTGGTTCTGTTCGGTATTGATTGGACGTGCCCTGGTGGTTCTGTTCGGTATTGATTGGACGTGACCTGGTGGTTCTGTTCGGTATTGATTGGACTTGACCTGGTGGTTCTGTTCAGTATTGATTGGACATGGCCCGGTGGTTCTGTTCAGTATTGATTGGACGTGCCCTGTTGGTTCTGTTCGGTATTGATTGGACGTGACCTGGTGGTTCTGTTCGGTATTGATTGGACTTGACCTGGTGGTTCTGTTCAGTATTGATTGGACATGGCCCGGTGGTTCTGTTCAGTATTGATTGGACCTGCCCCGGTGGTTCTGTTCAATGTTGATTGGACGTGACCTGGTGGTTCTGTTCAGTATTGATTGGACATGACCTGGTGGTTCTGTTCAGTTTAATTTGATGTGCCCCGGTGGTTCTGTTCAGTATTGATTGGACGTGACCCGGTGGTTCTGTTCGGTATTGATTGGACGTGACCCGGCAGGGCTCGGCACAGACCTCAGCACCACCACGCAGTCAGGTGACCTGCCGCCGAGGGAGAAGGAGCGGGACTGTGAGCGTGGGCGGGCCAAAGACCGGCGACATCATCACCACCATCATCACCACCACGGGTCTGTGGATAAGGACCGCTACGGGCACGACCGGGGCGAGTACGGCCACCGGATTCACGACCGCGAGCGGCACTGGTCCCGATCCCCCAGCGAGGGCCGAGACAGGCCTCACAGACAGGTGGGCCACGCCCCTCCAGCACTGAACACTCCAACACTTAACACTGAGTCTTAACACTCTAACACACTAAACTCTGAGTTTTAATTATCTAACACTGAACCCTGCAACGCTTAACACCGTGTCTTAACACTCTAACACACAAAACTCTGAGTTTTAATTATCTAACACTGATCACCCCAACGCTTAACACCGTGTCTTAACACTGTAACACCGCTCTCTGAGTCTTAAAGCTGAAACGCTAAACTCTGAGTTTTAATTATCTAACAGTGATCACCCCAACGCTTAACACCGTGTCTTAACACGCGAACAGATTTCTGAGTCTTATCACTCAAACACTAAACTCTGAGTTTTAATTATCTAAAACTGATCACTTCAATGCCTAACACTGTGTCTTAACACTCTAACACATTTCTCTGGGTCTTAATGCTCAAACACTGAACTTTGAGTTTTAATTATCTAACACTGATCACCCCAACACTTAACACCAAGTCTTAACACTCTAACACGCATCTATGAGTCTTATCACGCAAACTTTAAACTCTGAGTTTTAATTATCTGACACTGATCACTCCAACGCTTAACGCTGTGTCTTAATGCTGAAACACTGAACTCATGGTGTTAACACTCAAACACATAACACTGAGTTTTAATTCCTTATTCTAATCAGTCCAGCGCTTCACACTTTACACTCTGAAAGTTAACTCTGAGTCTCATCGCTATAACACTTTGCTCTGAGGTTTTATAGTCTGACACTGAGCATTCCGACAATCAACACTGTATCTATACACTTCTACACTCAGTTCTGAAACTAAAAAATCTAACTCAACACTGAGTCTTAACTCTTTAGCATTTAACAGTGTCAGTATTGTAATACTGACACTTAACACTCTGAGGGCCCTAAATTGACGACCTAAAGGATGTCAGGAGGCACTAGTTCTAACTGTATTGCAGATCAAAACTGGACATTTCTATCTCTATTTTGGTCATTTTGTGACGTGGGGACAGCAGTAACTGTGCTGTGGTGGGGATGTGGTTCCATGAGGGCCAATCAGATGAACCACAGCATTACAAACTGGCAAGATCATCACGCCAGGTGAATTCCAAGCTCCTAACTTGGAAAGGGGAAAGGGGTTTGGTGGGGTATGGAGTGGTTCTCCAGGTAATGCGGTATGCATAGATCTGGGCCATTTAAACCATATACTGAAGAGCACTCCTGGTGTAAATGCTAGGACAATATTAGCGGTAATTTGTTGTATTCCTTCCCACACAAAGAAAATATTCACATGTAAGACTACCTCTTCGCCCTCCCCCACCACCATTTAGGTATTACTTAAGGGATAATTAAACAAAAGTGAATATTAAGAGAGAAGAAAACTGTCATGAATGATATCGTCAGCCTGCTGATAAAACCTTGTATTTCCAATTTGATAAGAAACAAAAACTCATATGTTCACAATAATGACATTGCAAAAATACAAAATTTTATTGATTGGATACATTCTTGGAAGAAAAATAGTCATCCTACCCGAACACAGCTCAACTGCATTCTTACATGCAAAATTAAACATTTTTATGCTCTCCTGTATAGTTTATCATTTTGAACATACAAGGTTTTATCAGCAGGCCGACAATATGCATTTATTTGCAAACAGCCCGCTGGCTGGGATTCAGAGCAACAGTGTCTCTGATTAAAGGTGATCTGGATGAGCCAAAAGGCAAACAAGTTCTCATACGAGAGCTCATTGACACACCCTCTAATGTGATGTTTAATCCATTGTGACATAAACGCCTTGTTTGCAGACCACAAAACAACCAAATTGGGCTAAGGCTATGAGTACGCCGTTTGTGATGGGCAAAACTGCAAATAACGTTGCCTCCACATACTTTTCCATTTCCAAAGGCAAGAAACTAGCTCACTCCAACTCACAATAATAAGCATTAGTGTTAAGCAACTAGCACTTGGATACTTCACATCGAATCTTAACACCAATGCTGAACACTAAATTTTAACAATCTACCATTTAACACTCTGACCCTGAAACTTGAATCTTAATATTCTGACGGATCAGAAGTATCCTATGCATTCTGGTTCTTCAGATTCATCTGCAAAGGGCCGGGGTCAGTGCAAGTTATTATTTTAACCCGGTGCTATTACACCTTATTCAACTAATTAAGTCATCAGGGTGTTCAATCGAGATGTAGATAGATAAAATCAGATGTAGTAGTGTTGTGCTGAACTAAAATAAGCAGCCACACAGGCCCTTGCAGGATCAGCTGTAGATAGATAAAATCAGATCTGGTAGTGTTGTGCTGTACTAAAATAAGCAGCTGCACAGGCCCCTGCAGGATCAGCTGTAGATAGATAAAATCATATGTGATAGTGTTGTGCTATACTAAAATAAGCAGCCACACAGGCCCCTGCAGGATCAGTTGTAGATAGATAAAATCAGATGTGATAGTGTTGTGCTATACTAAAATAAGCAGCCACACAGGCCCCTGCAGGATCAGTTGTAGATAGATAAAATCAGATGTGATAGTGTTGTGCTGTACTAAAATAAGCAGCCGCACAGGCCCCTGCAGGATCAGCTGTAGATAGATAAAATCAGATGTGATAGTGTTGTGCTGTACTAAAATAAGCAGCCACACAGGCCCCTGCAGGATCAGCTGTAGATAGATAAAATCAGATGTGATAGTGTTGTGCTGTACTAAAATAAGCAGCCGCACAGGCCCCTGCAGGATCAGCTGTAGATAGACAAAATCAGATGTGATAGTGTTGTGCTGTACTAAAATAAGCAGCCACACAGGCCCTTGCAGGATCAGCTGTGACACCTTTATCATATAGTCTTATTGTGTTTAATGGATTCATTACTTGATTCAGTCTGCACAGCCGTGTCACTGCTGAACACCCTGCTTCCGTCCAGCTCGACTCTGCTGCTCTACCTCGTCTCCTGCTAACTGAGCTTTTCTTTTCTTCCGTTGTGTGTCCTTTTCTTTGTGTCGTCTCTTCTTTCTGTGAAATGTTGCTCCTGTCTGGTTCACACTCTGAACATCTCCCACCCTCTGGAGGTTCCTGTGTTAGGGTTCCTGTTTTTTTCCACTGTGGTTTTGTCTCTTGTTTGTCCAAACTCTTCACGCTCTCTCTCCTCTTCTAATTCTCTGACCATTCATGTCTCTTTCTTGCTTTCTCTCACTTTCCCCATCTCTACATTCTTCTCCCTTTCTCATTCTCTCCCCATTTTTATCTTTATTTCTTTCTGTTTGTCTCTCTCACAATCTCCCATCTTCCTGTCTCTCTCTTTCTCATTCACTTTCTGTATCCCTTTCCCAATCTCCCCATCTCTCTATCCCTCTCTCCCTCTCTGTCCCTCTCTCCTCTCTCATGACTGCTGTTTGTATAACTCTTGTTGTTGTGTTATGTTGTTGTTCTTTTGTTGTTAATTTTGTCGCACTTCTTTTGTTTGGCTTGTTTAATTTCGGTGTAGGGCAGTAGTTCAGTGAGCGCGAGCCCCGCCCCCTCGACCTCGGGCACCAGCACCCCGCGCCGCGGCCGCCGACAGCTGCCCCAGACACCATCCACGCCGCGGCCGCACGTGGCCTACTCTCCCGCCACGCGTAAGGGCCCTGGGGCGCCGCACGGCCCCGGCAGGCTGGGATCCCCCACCCCTCGCCGCTGCTCCTCTCCGGCCCACGAGCCTCGGCACCACCACCACCGCCACCATCATCATCACCACCACCCGCCGTCCCACCACAGCACCCCTCGCGGCTCGCCTCGCTCTGGACGCCACGCCCACTGGGTCCCAGCACCCCCCGACGACCCGGAGCCAGACGACTGCCTGTACGAGCGGGACTTCGACTATGAGCGGCACCACGAGCCGCCGGCCTACGACCAGAGCATCCACCACCCGTACCCCCACTCGCACTCCAACCCCGGCTCCAACCCTCGCTCTCCCAGGACTTCCCGCCACGCGGTCCCACCCCACTGCCAGCCGCCACCCCCTCGCCGCATGCCCAATGGCTACCGTTCCTCCTCCCCGTCCCCCCACCGGCGGGGGCCCCCACATCTAAATCACCGGCCCCCTCACCCCAGGGGCCCGAGAAAGGGTCTGCACGAACCGTACAGCGAGACCGACGAGGACGACTGGTGCTAGACTCCCGCCATACTTTGGGGGTAGGGACAAGGATGGGGGGGTCAAATAGCTCTGTTCATTCAACAGGAAACAGGAAGTCTGTTTGGGGTGTTAATAAAGGAAAAACGTAAGAGAGAGTGTGTTGCGGCAGGAGGAACACTCGAGAGGACGCGGCCCGTTCAGCCTATTTCCTCTCCTCATTTGGCTCTTTGCTCCCCCTGTGGGGGGTGGGGGGGGGATAGAGAGAAGACAGGACCATGATGGAGGGATGATCTCAGGCCAAGGAGGGGAGGATGGCCTGTGTGCGAGGGCTCTGCGGGGGTGGGGGGCAGCTGCCACTAAGCACAGGATCCCTCCCGCTTGTCATGCCAGAGACGACCTCACATGAGAGCACCAAGGGCTTTGAGCTCATTGCTCTTCAGAGCTTATGCTCTAATAAACGCAAACACAGGATATATATTTTAATACGAAAAGGGGCAGAAGACATATTTTGCTATAATGTATAAAAAAAATAAAGTATACATTTCCAGATGAAGTTCATTAATCAAAACATACTTGAGCAAAGTGAAATATGTGAAAAAAGCCAAAGCTATGAGATCAATACGGGTACATATTCTGTGCTGTAGCACCATATGAGGTTTTTATTATTTTGAAAAATACAGCTACCCTCTGAAGACCAAACAGCAGTAGATGCTTAATGTCCAGTCATGCTTCTTTAAGTCTCAGATTTCATTCTCTGCCATTTTTTTTTTTTTTCAGGTTAAATATGCTGTGCCCTTGCTAAAAAATGGCTTATAGACCAATTTGGGTTCGTTCTGCCATAATGAAATCCAGCTGGTCTAATCCATTCCGCCTATTGGGCGTGTTGAAAGTGACCTCCCGTCGCCACCCAATCACAGAGCTTTGGTGATTCTCTCATGTGACCTCGCTTCTGCATGAATGGCTTCTCTAATGTTATGCACTTGCCGACAGTTTACTGGCGGCCTCAGTATGCAAGACGACTAAGGAAGTGGCGGGAATACCGCTGCTGCTTACTTCACCTGAGAAAAGTAAGGGGGTGGGAAAGGACAAAACGAAACCAACGGATAAACAAAAAGGAGAGAGACAGGATCCTTCCCTTTCACACATTGTGCCATGCCTTCAGAAACAAACTGCAGATGAAAATATACCAAGCACTCACAAAAAAAGGAATGAGTAAAAAAATTGTAAAGGAAATTGGGGGGGTGGCTAGGAAAGAGAGGGTGTTCCACTTTTCAGGGCAGACCAGGGGAGCTCGGGCGACTGCAGTAACTTTTCCCCTGTTGCGGGGTGCTAATAGATGAGTTTTATCATCTGGATTTACTGTCTGTTCCGCTAAAGGTTGATCCTAACGTCACCGCCACCTGTGGGCGTGTGAGTACTGGGGTTGAAGCGTGGGATGCTGGGTATTCTCAGTAACGGGAGAAAGGCCTTTGAACTCTGTGGATGAGGTAAAGGTACGCCTCTCCTTAACACCCCCCTCCAAATCCACTCCTCCTGCTCAACCCACCCGGCCCCTTGAATGAAGAAAGGGGGGGGGGGGCGTGATTGAGGAACAACAGACTAATTCCTCTGAATTTCTTCTCCTACTTCTATTCCTACTTCTTCCCCTTCTTCCTGAACATTGGATTCTTTTGCATCTGCTCGACTTGGTTTGAACTTTTTGGGTAAAAATATGATGGAATCTTGCATGATTAATACTAAACTAATGGAGAGAATCTTTACTGTCTTAAGTGGGGGGTAGGGTGGGTGGGGGACGGGGTAATTCTCCTGGTCCTCTTTTCTCAGGCTGCAGGAGTTCTCTCTTTAGCTCTCTCTATCTACCATTAGGTCTCTTGCTGTGTTCTCACATTATTGAGCATTGGTGTAGAAACGGGGGTATGTGAGGGCTTATATTTCTCTCGTGGAAATAGCTCATTTACCCCCCACAAAACCACAATAATACTTAGCCCCCAGCCCTAAGAAAAGGAAATATTTATTGTAAGTTATATTTACATAAAATGTGAAAATGTGTGGTTCTAAAATAGAGCCATGAGGAACACCTATAAAAATGCTAAGGAGTCAAGCTAATGCCTCCAATGAAATACAGTATTAGCAAGGTAGATATGAAATCCACCCATAGTTTGGTCACTCAGACTGTAACCTACTCGAGTGATTACACCCAAACCACACTAAAACGTGAGTGAAAAAGAGAGAGAGAAAAAGATAGAGGGAGGGAAAAAGAGAATTTCTCAGTTTTTATTAATGATGATAATTCTATAAATAATAATGCCAGTATTAATGATTATGATGATTATGAATGAAGGATTTTTAGAATTGGTCTTTTTTTTATTTTAAATTCAGCTATGCTGTTCTTTTTCTCATTGTTGTAAATGGGGGATGGGAAAGTATGACCAGGGTCAGTATGGGGAGGGTAGAAATGTGGGCATTTCCTGCCTCTAGGATACTATTTCCTGTGTCCATGTGCTTGAAGCTAGTCTTAAAGAGTGATTCTGATCATTGCTGAGTAGGGGAGGAAGCAATTTCAAAGAAAATTTTAGGAATGTGTGAGGGGCCCAAACATATTTACCCTGCCTTGCCAATCACCCATAAACCATGGTAATCTTGTCAACAGCTGCCAATCCTGGAAGCCATTTTATTATGTGGGGGCCAATGGGGAGGGTGCAGATTGAGAGATAAGATGGAGGTCCAGAGGTGAAGGAAGGGGTGCCAGAATGGTTGTCAGAACAGTCGAGTTCTCCTGCTGCCCGCCCTCCACATGCTGTTGGTTAGTGTTGATCAATATCCTGCACCTTCCTCCAATATGAGAAATTCCCCACTTGTTTTTGACTGAGCAAAGACTGAGGTGATGGAGTAATTCACATTGAGGGCTCTCTCAGGAAAATGAAAATGTGAAATACTTTATTTCCCCCTTTATAGCGCCACTTGGTCACACTGCTGTACCACTACAAATGGAGAAGCGTCTGATTTTCATATTGAGTTGACAGAACTCTAGTTGGTGAGAGGAGAAATATGAGACTGCTGGCTTGTGGCTTTTCCTAGGGGACCCCTCCTCCTAAATATGATTTGCGAATATGTTGATTGTTTCTCGTTGTAGTGAGAGAGAGAGTGAGCATGTTTACTCAGATTTGTGTGTTCTTAGCAGCTGTATCTGCCACACTGGGCTTGTGTTTCTTATGCAGAGGGGGAAGGATTGAGCGTTTCTTGACCACAGGGTGGTGCTGTTTTCTTCTTCTGTTTAGGAAGAGATGAGGAGGGCACATGGCCAAGGCTGCTGTCTATAGCTGAGCCCCGCCGAATTTTGTCGTCAACGCTCTACCTTTCAGTTGTTATGACAGTTTACCTGTCTCCAACACGCACGAGATGAGCTTGAGAGGCTTGCTGCATCCAAATTAAATGCAAAGAAGGACCAAGGGCTACACTCCTCCAAAATTTCCCTCTGCCTCACCAGACCCACAACCCCCACCCGCTCCCACGCTCACACACACACGCTCTCTCTCACACACACACACACACACACACACACACACAGATTCACACATACTGCCCTCTACAGGCCCTCTCTGTTCCACTTATGGCAGCTTTTATTTCTCAGTCTTTACGTTCTTCATTATTGCTCATTACACTATACAGCCAACAGTGTGTGGACATATCACTGAAACCCCATCGACATGAACAGAAGACGGACATTTTTAAATTCTAAATATCTAACATTTTAATTGAATTTGGGCTGATTTGGAGAGGATGGACTGATGGGACAGGCTTCCAGCTCTCACATGAGGGTATTTCATGCGATTCTGCCCCATGATTTGGAAATTCTTAACCTGTCTGTCCATGGCCCCCCTCCCTTTCAGAACTCCAACCAGTTTCAATGGAGCCTTCAGTAAGGGGGGGGGCTGAAGCGGGGCTGTAAGTGCTGCTGAGTCCTTACGTTGAAACAGATTTGAACTGCAGTTCCCTCAAATGGAAGCTGCTAGTGTATCAGGCCATACTGACCAATTAGTTACAAATTCAGTTAAAATGTAGTTTCATCTGGAAGTGCTTATATGGTGTTATGTTCACTCCGTGAATGATTTTAGAATGAATTAGTTTGTGTGCTAGATTTTAAAAAGTCACAGGCAGATCAGACCACGTTCTCCTCCAGTTTATATTTATCTGCAGAGTTCCCAACTCCCTATTGCAAATGAATTCCACCGGGAAAGGTAAAGAGTTGTAAACAGTTCATTTGATGTATATCATAGACGCAGATGTTTGATCACATTGTGGTGTTATCCAATCTCACATGGGATGCGCGGGGAGTGTGTATATCAGTGAGGTTTCTGTGAAGACTCCGCGCACGTTTGGCTTTATGGTGCATCTTTGTGGGTCTTGCTAACATTTACAATGCTATATCAATCTGCTCTTCGTATAGCAGGGAAGGCTCGCGGTCCCCATCCCTGCGTATTCTGCAGTACAGATGTGCTGCCAGGAGAGGTCGCTGTGTGTGTGACACACATCACCCACACAGTGATGCGGGCTGCTCTGAGCTGGCTCTGCCTCATGGATATGAGAGGACGAGTATAGTGACGGAGTATATTGGGATTTCCTGGGGGAAATTCAGAATTAATTGTCTCATGATATGATTGGATGTTTCATGACAGAACTTCGTTGTTTGATCTGCGGCTGAGAGGATTGCTCAGGGATGGGGAGAGTTTGGTGTCATCAGCGGAGTCACAGTCCTGTTTGTTTTGCCTGTGTGTGTGTGTGTGTGTGTGTTTGTGTGGCATGCGCGCGTGTGTGTGTGGTGTGCGTGTGTGTATGAATGTGTGTGGTTTCGCCACTCCTCATTTCTGCTCAGTCACGCAGGCGAGACGCAGGAGTGGAGACGTGCATGCCATTGCCGATGCAATCTTGGATAGTGCTTCATCCTTCATCCATGATCATCTTCATCTCCTTCATGTTATTTATAACACACAGACCCTGCCCCCTCGTCTCCATGTCCCCCACACCCCGCCGCGCCCGGAGGGGTAGCCTGGCGAATGGTACAAAATGGAGGACTTCCTTATCAGTCAAGGGCTAATAACTGAGGTATAACTGGGGTGGGTCTAGGGTTGTGATGGGGTGGTTCAGAGGGTCTGTCATCTTTCTGTCTGTACATTAACTCTGTAAATCATTTATATCCTATATCACCCATAAACCTCCAGAAACAATGACTGTGTCCGTTCTCTTGTCTGCTTCGTCCCTCTGTTCATTCCATTCTTTGTCTTGTCTGTTTGCTGGCGTTTCTAGGAGGTCATTTCTCAGGCAGTGTATCATTATGTTCAGTAGCCACAAGGGGGAGTAGAGAGCACGAACAGTATTTTATTATGAGCAGTCCTCGCTGTTCACACAAACACTCATTCCTTCCCGCACAATGCTTCAGTAGAGTGCACACTTTGAAATCTTGCGTTAAATCTAGAGCTGTGGACTGTACTAAGGTCAGGGGGATGCCGAGTTGGATGGTACTAGTGACCTCCATCCACCCATTACCTTCCCACTTCATCCAGTTCAATGTTACTGTGGTAAAGTTGGGTTATCCGGACATCCCTCATCCCGGAAAATTCTTCCAACTCATTCCACGCAGTCCCAGGGGATGCCGACCGAGAAATTCTTCTTGAAACAGGAACATTTCACGAACCACTTTTCAAAAACGCCCATTTTGTTTTAAACCACTCAGTTAAGCGTCATTCCAGTGTCAATTCATCGCACAAATTTCGAGAGTGAATGGAGGCATGTGTGAGCGAGAAACTATGTAAGGGGACGATCTGTGTTCGATTGAGTGTCTGTGTTAGGGTTGGTGTAGAAGCGTGAGGAATTTGGTGTTACGCATCTCTGTCACGGTCTTGCATGAGAAAACATGAACTTCCTTAAAAAAAAAACGTCCCCGTTATCACCACCCACTCTGCGCCAATCCAATTGTACCAAGCAAAGTGTCAGCTACTGAGCTGACCATAACTAACTCGCCAGGATTCCGTGAAAACAGAGCACGCAGGAGCCACTGAGGAATTTAAGAGAAAAAAGAAACATTTAAATGACAAAAAAGAAACGTTATTTACTAACAGAACTGCATGTGCACCGTGCATGCCACTTTGTGGGGTATAAAATCACCTTCAGGAATAATAAAAAAAGAGTATTGAAAAAAGTATATATAAATATAGATAGATGTTTTTGAAAGCAATGTGTTCTTTTTCTTCTATTTTTAAAAACAAAAAAATACTAAAAAGACCAAAAAAAAAATGCCAGAAACAAAAAAAGAAGGAGATGTGTTAGTTTCTTATTGCCACGTGTTGACTGAGAGTACGGGGTTCGAGATAAACACACTGACGCAAAAGTTTGAAAATATAAAAAATAAATATATATTTCCTGTGTGTGTGGGGGAGAAGAATAAAAAAAGAAAATCTCTGTTTGAGCTGGAAATGAAGCTGCCTGAATCTGACGATGTAGCTGTGGAACCTCTCTCTGTGTTTCTCTCTGCTATTTCTACAAGTGCATTTTGTAATTCTGCGGAGAACTCTGTCCAAGAAACACGAATAAACCCAGAGAGAATGCAGCCTGCCGGATGCCTCCAGCATGTCTCTTTATTGTCTCCTTTATTCTTTGAATTTTGCTGCGTGCTTCTTGGACTAAGCATAATTTAGAATTACGACACCTGTCCTTTAGTGGTGGTCTATTTCCGATGTGTCAGTCATTTATCTTTACCTCCGCCATGGAAGTTGGGTTTCTGCCTGTGTTTGTGTGCAACTTTACTCAAAAAGTCATGCTCGATGGATTTTGATGAAATTTTTTGAAAGCATGGGGTATGGCCTCGCCAACGATCCATCAGATTTTGGAAGCGATCCAGATCACCATCCGGATACAGGAATTTTTTAAAGGATTTGCCACCTTTGTGGGGTTTCAAGATTGTGGAAAAAATGCTATACATCTTAAAATCCACTAGGTTGTAGTAAAGTTCAATGCAACAAGACTTCGCCAATTGTGGAAATAGGATGGTTGCCCTAACTGATTCGCATGTCTCGGAAGAGTCGACGGTTTGCTCAGGCGGAGGTCTGCGCTTTCTGAGCGCCATTCTAGCTGATACGTGGAATCTCGCTGTGATTCCAGAAGTATCCTTACTTTCATCCCTAATGTGACCTGAGCGACTGCACTTACCGTACAGTTTAAACCCAGTCAGCTGGAGTCTGATAAATGTGGACAGAAGTAAATGGACTGAGTTCACTTCAACCTGACTCAGGCTTTACCCAAATGAGGCATCTCAATGATCAAATCAGCTGGAATAATGACATTTTTCTGTCGAATATTGACAATCTTTTTAAATATGTCCTTCATTACCCTTAAAACTAAACAAACTCCAGTGCATAAAAGAAATTTTATTATTTTCACTTAGCCTAATGGACTTTGGCTGATCAGGCTGAGTACATGGTAACAGGTGGCGATGAATAAGGAAGTACTTACTGTGCACAGACACTCATCTGTGATTTATATGCACTCCCTGCCACCCGGATTTTACTAAGCAAATAGGCAAGAGGCTGCCATTGGATAATTACTGCAGTGATTAATATGTCTCAGCTGGAAACAAGTTATTTAACCCGAACTGATGCAATGAGTATCTTCTCATGTCTTAAACAGCCATGTCGGCAGACATATCCTGTGATCATGGGAAAGATGTTATTCTATTTCAGAGGGGTCAAATAATTGGTATCAAGCAAAGAAAACTGAAGAGAATGTTGAAACTACTAAAATTGGGTTAAGAAATATCCTGTGCATTATTAAAACCTGAAGTGTTAGTGGTGAACCTTCATCTTCAAGGAAGAAATCTAGTCAGAAAAAAACTCTTTAATGATCGTGATCAGAGACCACTTAAAGATTTGATGAAATCAGATCGTAAAAAAAAAAAAAAATCAACAGTAGAACTCACAGTTATGTTTACTAGAGAAAGGAACATTTCCACATGAACAATGGGAACAGAACTCTAGGGATTGGGACTAAACAGCTGTGTAGCCTCAGAAAAACAATGTATCATTGGGGTTAATCGGGGAAAAAGGCTCCAGTTTGCTGGGGGGCTTTAAGTTTGGACTTTGGAGCCACAGAAGAAGGTCATGTGGTCTGAGGAGTCCAGGTTTACCCTGTTCCAGAGTGATGGGCACATCAGGGTAGGAAGAGGGGTGAAGTGATGCGCCCATCATGCCCAGTGCCTACCGTACAAGCCTGTGGGGGGCAGTGTATGATCTGCAGTTGCCTCAGTTGGTCAGGTCCAGGTTCAGCAACGATATCTGCCCAAAAACTGAGGTCAGCCGACTACATCAATATACTGAATGACCAGGTTTTTCAATCAGTAGATTTTTTTATTCCTCAATGGCAGAGGCATATTCCAAAATGTCAATTTCAGGATTCATCAGGCTCACATTGTGAAAGAGTGGTTCAGGAAGCATGAGACATCATTTTCACGCATGAATTGTTCTCCACAGAGCCCAGACTTTAACCCCGTTGAGAATCTTTGGGATGAGCTGCAGAAGACTTTACACGGCAGTCCAACTCTTTCATCACAAATATAAAATCTTAGTGCAAAATAATGCGACTCTGGGCAGAAATAATTGTTGTGACATTGCATAAGCTTATCAACACAATGCCTCGGCAAATGTGTGCCGTAATAAAACCTAAAGATGGCCCAACAAAATATTACCGCATGTGACTGTTTTTTTCTGGGCAGTGAATATTCCTCTCCTGCTCGCTCTCTCCTCATATCCTCATTTTCCCAGAGATCATGTGACTGAGAGACCTCACTCTGTCTTCCTCCTCATGCTCACTCACTTCTCCTCCGCACAGAAATCCCTTCTCATGTGATTATTATTCTTTTCTTTCAGCCTTGCATTCATCCATCTCTCAAATGTTGAGTCTTTCTGCCATTTTTAGGGGGACATGCCTCTGCTGCGCAACTCTGCTTCCTCAGTTCACATGTCAGAAGCACATCTCACCGTTCCAGGAAGTGATGTTTACAGCTAGCGGGAGAATAATAATGTCCTGAACTTTGTGCAAATTCACAATGCAGCTCCACTGTTCGTTACCGAATACGCCAGCCATTCTACCCCGAACCCCCCCTGTTTTCCCCATCCAAACTGCTCGAGACATATTGTGGCAAAATCTAAACCCAACCCCCCCCCCAACACACACACACGCGCACACACACACACACACACACACACACACGCACACACACAGGCACACCTCCCTCACTTCCTGTTTTTGCTTGCACCCTGATTTCACATAGGTTTCAGACCAAATGCCAGATGAGTTTGGTGCATTCCTCTTTTTCACTAACATACACATACCACACACAAACAAACACATACGCATAAACAAACTAACTCATACACACTCACAAACTAACACATGAGCATAAACAAACTAACTCATACACGCTCACAAACTAACACATACGCATAAACAAACAGACATACGAACACACAGACATATGCAAACACACACACAAACACATACACAAACGCAAACAAACACCTGCACACATAAACTAACACATACGCACACAGACATACACACACACAAATTAATGCATACACACACACACACAAACAGACATATGCACACACAAACACATATGCATACAATCAAGCACATTAACAAACAAATTCACTGAGACAAGGGTCATGGTATGTACGCGCACGAACAAACACACACATACAAATTTATGCTGAGAGAAGGGTTCCAGATAAAATTATGCACACATACACACACACACATACACACACAAGCACAAGCACATACACAAAGAAATGAATTCACGGTGGGACAAGGGCTCACACACACAAACATACACACGCATTCATTAATGGTTATGCACAATATACAAACAGAACTCATTGCAAGGTATCGTTTCAAGGTATTTCCTCCTTGCACTGAGTCTGATGACAGTCCGCGAACACCCCTGCCGCCGTGTCTCACAGGGACATGTTCGACAGGCTCATACCTTTAAACTCTGCTGACTGCTCTATCTCCCATAGAATCATTGTATATTTCTGTTGAACTTTCCGCATCACCATTTAACATACTGACAAACTTTTGCAATTTAAAGCGCGGACCATTCAAATGCTATTCTCCTGACGATATATCAGTGCTCAGATCAGCACTGTCACTGCTCATTATATTGTTTAAGAGGTCTTCGTTTCCCCTCCATTACTCCCACTGGTAGTCATAACAAATGCTTGCATTCCAACCCCAAAGTCTGGAGGCTGCTTGAAGACAACACGCCCAGTTTGGCCATATTTGGGAGAAATGAGGGCGCGGCCACATTTGTTGATTTTGCGCAGAGTTGCTCATTTCCCGTTTATGTGGTTTCCAAGGGGAGCGCATTCCACGTGAACTGCACATTGCGTGTGACTAGTGTTGCTAGCGATCGTGAAAAATAATTAGTTCATGACAAAAATGACTCAAACTGGCACAGAAAAACTCAAACAAGACAATGACACAAATGGGTAAGATAAATAAATAAACAAACAAACGAACAAATAAATAAATGCGTGTAGGCTAAGTATGTATTTAAATAAAATGACTTTTACTAGTATTTATGATGTTATTGCTACTTACTTTTTAAGTGTAATAAAACAAGTCTTTTTAAAATCAAAAGACTGCCATCACCTAGAGTAAATTAAAAGCGAAATGATGTCTCGGATATTGATTCGAGGGAAAATTCCAAGCAGAACAGTAATAGAAAAAATATATATTTTAGGTAGCATTGGAAGCACTTCGCTTCTGAGCAGGTTCAATATTTGTTTAAGCGCTCGGTTTTTGTATCTCTGAGTCATGAATGCTGAGAAGTTGCCACACTGTTTGTAATGCAATTGAAAGTGTTTCATGAACCGTAGAATGTCACTGCTCGAGCCCTCATAAATACCTCATTTCTGCTCAGTGCGGGCATCTATGGTAGATTCCGAATGGAGATTATGAAGAAGGGACGATGAGACAGGAATAGGTGGAAGGTAGTAAAATATAAACTCAAGTCAATCCTCGCCCCAAAAAATACTGAAAACGTAAAATTCGTAAAATAGCAGTTTGGATGAGTGGTAGGGTGGCCAGTTAAAATGTTGACCCCAGGTGATGGGCTCAAATTCTGCCTGAGGCCTCTCCCCCTTTTCGCGTCGGTTTCCTCTGGGAAGTCCTGTTTCCTCCCAGTCCAAACTCATTGAACTACACTCCAAAATGTCCACAGGCCGATTAGCTATCATAAAAAATATGGCTTATCGATGTAAATACAATTTATAAAAAAACATTCACTTTGATAAAATACCAGTGACTGCTGCTCTGTGGTACCTATGCTCGATATACCCAGTAATAACATCTTGTGACCGAATCTAATATAATTTAACTACAGGTAATGTAGTTACCGGTAGTTATCAGTTACCATCATGTAACATAATTCAACGTGTTATCCTGTACAGGCCTATAAATAAATGAAGCAGCCATGAAGCTGCACCTGTAATCGAGGAGAATTGCCTCACCGCGTTTCCAGTGTGCTTTCCCTTCATAATGATCCTGAGCGTGCTGGGGGAGAGCCGCGTGCGGTGAGAGGCCTTGAATGCGGGCTTGCTGCGACCCTCTATTAATCGTGACTTTATCTCCTTTTCCGAGTTTAATCTCCAGTATGAAATCGAGCAATTTGTGCTTCTTAGACTACCATGTTTAAGGTTTTTATTGTAGCTGTGTGTTTTTTTGGTTTTTTTATTATTATTATTATTATTATTATTATTATTTAATGGCCACCAGTAATGAACGCCCTTGTCTCTGCCACAGTTGTTTACATTCACGATTTCCTGGCTTCTGTTGCACGATCATGTTGCATCACTGTTTCTTTTACCCGAGACTGATGCAGATATAGCAAAAAATAAAATATAAAAAATTTATGCGATAAAAATCGTGACTTCGCAGATGGGCCACTGGTCATAATTCTCGATGACTATTTTTGTCTGAAATAGTCACAGGAACAATCAGCAAGTCCTCTGTAATTTGCTTTAGAGCACGCGTCATTGCTGCAGCGTAAAAGAATGTTTGCACGCCCGGACGTGCTCTGCTGACACCACAAGTTGTCAGCGTTCTCCACTTCCGGCCTATCACGTGCTCTCTGCCGAAAATATATGAAGAGTTCATTTGCAAAAACAGTTATGTGCATTTTGATATATTTTTCTAAATCATGTTTTTTTTTTTTTTTTTTAATTGTGCACGTCATGGAATAGCAATCAAATTAGTGTTGGGTTATTTCAGAGAGATATCTCAAAATCTTTTACTTTTCTTAAATTATGTTTTTGGATTGTGTAGTCAAAGGAATATTCATCAAACTGCTGTTGGTTTATTCATTTTAAGAATGGCCTTTATCTGCGTTTGCAAATGAACTCTTCATATGGATGCATCATTCAACAATCAGGAAAACCTGAATATATCATGTTGACGGCCGCAACTTCATGTAGACACCGGTTATCTGTTCACTTAGTTCCCCTGCCTAACCAGCTAAAATTAAACAAAATTGTTTCCCCATGCGGCAGATAAACAGAGAATAAGAAACCTAAGTGACACTTCGAGGGAAATGTATAAGCTAGTTTTAAAATGCAAACAGTTTGCCCATATAGTCTTCATGAAATACAGTCAGTTCAGGCGCAATGTTTAAAAAAACAATAATGGAATGAAAGACAGTAAAGACAATGTCATCTCAAATCATTAATTAAATGTTTATTACACTGAAATACAATTCAGCGACAACAATAAAATATAAATAAACACAAATTTGCTTGTGCACACTCAGAAAGATGCAGAGCAACGCAAAAGAAGAACAGAATTATGGCACAATACCCAAACGCAGGACGCAAGGGTATGTTTGCATTGTATCTGTCCAAACATGCATATTCTCTCAACTGTAGGTCTTGCAATACGGGCCACCGTTGCAATTCGGTAACCCGTGCATGTTAACCGCTCAGCGATCAGCAGCTTTTAGAATTCAGTTCAAAGTCGTCGGTTAACTTCAGTAGCGATTCTGCAGGGAATCCTCGTCGTGTCGCTCCCGATAACTGGAGGAGGAAACCCCGTTGTGCTCTAGCGCATCAGTCAATGTTGTAATGTCCGATACATGTGCTAAGGGGACAGTGCTGAGAATCACCCACTTGCAGCTTAGCAGTCACGCGAACTGCTGGCATTTGAAGCGACTCCAACAGCTGCGAGTCTGACTCATCTCCCATTTTCTGCCAGCGCGCTCAGCTCGCGGGCGGTCAGGGCTTCCCTGACCCGCTCGTGCTCCCCTTTTACGCGACTTCTTGAATGACAGTGAACACCCCTGCAGCCTCCGTGACATATTACGAAAGGCTTGGTCTTCGCCAAGTTGGTGAAGAGGTCAATAATCCTCCCGACGGCGGAAAACCTTTGGTGTCTCTGTCAAAAAGGTCTATCCTGGGCCCGCCAGCGCGCAGACTTGAATCCACATAGCCTGGAATTAATTCGCCACCGGGGCGCTGTGAATTCAGCAGGCGGCAACAACCGGGGACAGTGGTACGGAGGTGAACGTCTCACCCACTCGACAGCTATTCCCTTTACAATTTCTGAGTCCTGCGCTCCGATTGACTGGGCTTGCCTCTGCGCTGTCCATTCTCGCCTTCTTGCTGGGCAGGAAGTCGGGCTCGGCAGATGCCTTGCCGCGACGTTTCCTGGCGTAACGATCAGAACTACTCACTGGGAAGCGGTTCTCCTTGTCCTCATTGTCTATTGCCAGGGATGGATACCCAGGTTTACCCTCGTTCAATGACGGCTGGCTATCCAGTTGGGGAACAACCCTTGAACACTGTGGCTCGGAGGTCTCGACCTGAGCGCTGCTTGTATCCATTTGTTCCTCGGTCGCCGGCAGTTCCATGACACTGCGGACGGCGGCGCGCTGTCCCTCGCTCTCGCACACCGGATGGGCAGTGTGGTAGATGTCACGCGCGGTCCTCATGACCAGAGAGAGCAGAAGGCTGCGATGGAGCCTCAGCCCGCCGCGCTGGGTGCGCGAGCTGTACAGCTTGCCCAGGGACAGAGTCATGATACGCTTGGCCTCGGCGTTCACGTCCATTGTTCTGTTGTTGTGTTACTAGTTTCTTTCACTTAGTGTTCTTAAGGCAGTCTATTTAGACTTTATTTGCTTGCGTCGTTTGACTGGGCCCTGACTGACTGATATTACGTATGAAGCTATATCGTTATTCCGCACTTTGAGTAGATTTCCTTCTCTTGTCACCGAGCCGGCGTGTGCACACACAAACTTCTGGAGTGGCACGGGCGGGTGTTTTATTACAGGTCTGACGCAATGGGCTCAGTTACGTGCGTGACTGACAAGGAAGCCCCGCCCAGGGTTTGCCCTAGCAACAGCGTGTGTTTAATGGAGTATTCTCCCTCTGTTATTTAACGTGAGGAGTTGTGGACAAGCATTGTAGTGAATTTTTGTTTGCCTTTTTATGAGGAGAATATTTTAATTCAGGTCGAGGTCCACCATGCTTCTGCGATTACACACAGCAGTGAAAAACGATTTTAATAGCAATGAACAGACAAGGCAGACATAAAAATATTATTTCATGACGTGATCCAAAATCATTTAACATATTATTAAGAGTAAAAGTCAGGCCACGTACGCGCCCGAGTTCAGTCGGTGCGTTTGAATGACGTGCATTTGGTCATACGTTCAAATAACTTAAGCTAGAATGATAGAATACCACACGAATTACAGTGCGTGGCGCAGCTGCTACGTTTATCCTATAATCATGTTTATCATCATGTTCATAAATCTTACGCCG
The DNA here is from genome assembly GCA_029692085.1 of Gymnothorax javanicus. NCBI lineage: Eukaryota > Metazoa > Chordata > Actinopteri > Anguilliformes > Muraenidae > Gymnothorax > Gymnothorax javanicus. Next base: position 16,698,244 of record CM056200.1, on the reverse strand, counting down.
GGTCAAGGCACCTGTTAAATTAATATTGGGCCTACCTTTTTGTTCGGACAGTTTCTGAAGATCAATTCAGTCTCTGTGAGTAAGATCTCAATCACAGCTTATTCTCAGATTTTTAAATATATATATATATATATATATATATATATATATATATTTTGTATCGGCAAAATCAAAACAATAAGATTTGATGCGTTCATTATATTTTCACCTCGTGCCGGTAGGCTCAAGACTGCAATGAGGGTGAGAGCGCAGTGGTTTATTTAAATGTTCAACAGTTCTGCTCTGGACCAAAGTCCAGATAACAGCATCAACACAGATCGGTGTAATGCATTTTTGTTCCCAGGGTAGGGAAGTTTTTCCACCAACGCAGAACGACCATATATGGTGCATCCGCTGTTCTCGGGGCGCGTGCAGTGGAAAAGCTGTGACGCATGCAGCACTTCCCTTAACCATATTTAGGGGAGACTGTGTGGATGTCGTCACCGCTTACATCCATATTTGGCGTTGTCAACCGTGCAGTTCTCTCTACTCCTGCAAGAGGCATCGGCTGCGAGGTGACCGAGGTCTGGCAGCATCTGGCCGTCCGGCAATGGGTGATCAGGAGGTCTTTGCACTTCGAAATTGCAACGATCTCCTCTTTGTTGGAGCGTGGTTACGAATAATACATGAATATCTGACCAATCATGACAGCAGGTTCATTCGATGATAAAACATATTGGACCATTGTTGCTTCCATGTCTCCAAGGTGTTCTGATTGGCTGGAAGCGCTGTGCTTGTGAAGGAGTATGGACGAATGTTATCACTAAGAGAGGAAGGAGTCTGCAAGGGCAATGTCACTAAGAGAGGAAATGGGAGGGTAGGATGTGGAAGGGTGGCGGGGTGAGCTAGGTTAGGCTCCAAAAGAACTCAGAGTGTCACAACAACAGCGAAAGGAATGCAAAAACGGGGTTACAGTAGCCGAGTAAGGGTGGAACTGACATGAAAAGCTGTGAGGCGCAAATGAGGTGTTTTACGCAAGCTAAATTAAGGAATTATTGCAGTGTCTGGGCTGTCTGGAGACGCTTGGTCTCAGAGACAGAAAAGGAAAGCAAATAAACAAAGACTCTCAGAGGGAAATAATGTGTGAGCTCATGCGAGAATGCCTGTCTGTACCATGTCACGTCTTGGCTGATGAGTGTGTTTCAGCAGAAGCTTGCTTGTTCAAGCAGACTCCAGGGGTGCAATCTCTGAGTTCTGGAGTAGGCACTGAACCTTCAGAGCTGGAATCTATGAGGTTTTTCTTAAGAACGGCTGTGAATTTTTATTTTTAAATTCTGGTTGATTCAGAAGGGAAACCCTTTGGATCAGAGATAATCAGCTCTCTGTCCTTCAGACCAGAGTGACTGCTGGATTTCCACTCTGCCTTCACTAAGAAGTCAGATGTAAAGACAGTCTGGCCAATCAGAAGCACATATTGTTCCGTTAATCAGTTTATTACCCTGGGAGAAAAAATATCAGGCGTGGATTTGAGCTGGAGGGCCAGATTTTGTGATCCCTGATCCAGACTACTGAACAGTTAAAATAATCATGACATAAAATCCCTGACTTTATAATATGCTGTTATTGTTATCACCATCATGCTCTATGACTGAGGAGTAGATTTGGGACCAATATGCAAAATTGGGAGGGGTTATTATTATTATTATTATTATAGTTATTACATACCCCAATTCCAATTAGGTTGGGATGTTGTGTAAAACACGAATAAAAACAGAAGATAATGATGTGCAAATCTCATAAACCCACATTTTATTCACAATAGAACATAGACCACACATCAGATGTTAAAAGTGAGACATTTTACCATTTCATGAAAAATATTAGCTCATTGAGAATTTGATGGCAGCAACACATCTCAAAAAAGTTGGGACAAGGGCAACAAAAAGCTAGAAAAGTAAGTGGTGCAAATAAAAAACAGCTGGAGAAGCATTTTGCAACTAATTAGGTTAATTGGCAACAGGTCAGTAACATGACTGGGTATAAAAAGAGCATTTTAGAGAGGCAGAGTCTCTCAGAAGTAAAGATGGGCAGAGGCTCACCAATCTGTGAAAAACTGAGTCTAAAAATTGTGGAGCAACTTCAGAAAAATGTTCCTCAATGTAAAATTGCGAAGACTTTGAATGTCCCACCATCTACAGTACATAATATCATTAAAAGATTCAGAAAATCTGGAGAAATCTCTGTGCACAAGGGACAAGACCAAAGGTCAACATTGGATGCTCGTGATCTTTGGGCCCTCAGGCAGCACTGCATTAAAAACAGGCCTGATTCTGCACTAGAATTCATTGCATGGGCTCAGGAGCACTTCCAGAAATCATTTTCTGTGAACACAGTTCGCTAAGCATTCTGCAAATGCAAGTTAAAGCTGTATCATGCAAAGAAGAAGTCATATGTGAACATGATCCAGAAACACTGCTGTCTTCTCTGGGCCGAAGTTCATTTTAAATGGACTGAGACAAAATTGAAAACGGTTCTGTGGTCAGATTAATCAAAATTTGAAATTCTTTTTGGAAACACGGACACTGTGTCGTGCGGTCTAAAGAGATGAGGGACCATCCAGCTTGTTATCAGCGCTCAGTTCAAAAGCTTGCACCTCTGATGGTATCGGGTTGCATTAGTGCCTATGGTGCGGGCAGCTTACACATCTGGAAAGGCACTATCAATGCTGAATAGTATAGTGAAACACAGTTCAAACGCAACGCCTAATTTTTGAAATTGGAGCTGATTTTTTGAAGCTATCAAAATTACCACAGAAGAAATATAGTGGTATGAAGGTTAAAAGCTGGAAGTCTGGGTTCAAACCCAGTTTGTGCGTCTGTCCGGGGATCACTTCTCCAAAACACAACTTTGCCATGTCATTTGCAGCAGGTTGAATTCATCACTTGAATGACATGCAAGTGCAAAGCAAGACATTGGACGCATACAAGGCACAGTGGTTCATCCCCATCAGCATCAGTGTCAGAATGCCACAGCTTACAGAACAGCAGAGGGAGTGAGCTTTGGGGATGCTACTTGGGGGAACATTTCAAAAAGAGGTTGCCCACCGGTTCAGGGTCAGTTCTTCCACCATCAACAGACTGAAGCATCACTACCAACAGACAGGAAGAGTTCACCACCGCCTCTAACCAGGACAACGTCCGGTTACGACGGCACGTCAGACCGACAAATCTGGCGTATACATCTAAGGAAACGGTTTCAAACAGCAGCAGTCACGGCTTGCAACATGATAGTACGCCACGGACGTCCCTTCCATGCCATGACTGTGATTCGGCGACTGCAAGCCGTGAGGTTAAGGTGCCGGAGGCCGTATCGAGGCAACAGCATGACACAACGTCACAGAAACAACAGACTCCAGTTTGCTAGATGTCGTCATCTTCAGCCGCCACGAGTCTTACACCGTTGGGTTTCTTCAGACGAATCGATGTTCTGTGTATCATTTGCTGACGGCCAACAACGGGTGTACTGGAGGCAATATGAGCGTCATCAAGACAGGTGTGTTCTGGAGAGAAATTGGTTTGGTGGGGGTTGTGTCGTGGTCTGGGCTGCCATTAATGTGAGATTTCAGGGTGAAATTGTTGTGATTCGTGGAGGTCTAATGGCACAGTAATATGTGAATGAGATTTTAAGACCAGTTCTCCAACCACTATTGAGCAACCGTGGACAACCACAATGACCGTTCACGTTCCAACACGACAACGCCCATCCCCATACTTCATGCCTCACCAGAGACTTTCTCCAATGAACAGGGATCGATATTCTCCCGTGGCCATCCATTTAACCCGATCTTATCCCCATTGAACACATGTGGGATGGGCTGGGTCGTCGTGTGCGCTGGCGTCAACGTCAACCACACAGTGTCGCAGAGTTCACAGCAGCACTACAGGAGGAGTGGAGGAACTTGCCCCAAGCAACTGTGCAACGTTTGTATGAATCGATGCCTCGCCGTTTACGCACATGTGTGCAAACACAGGGAGGACACGCTCGCTACTGACAGTTTGTGGAGGGTCTGTGCATTCACAATGGCATATCGAAAACATTTGATGAGATAACGTGATGAAACTTTACAGTGTTATGGACAATTAAATTCTTTTTCTACTCTTATGGGTATTGCGTTTTCAGCGTGTGTCAGTATACAACGTATATAGAGGTTTTACAACAACATATTGTCCTATCCAGACACTGTCTCTTTCAGGGAAGGTCTTGCATATTTCAGCAAGACAATGCTAAACCACATATTGCATCCATCACAACAGCATGGCTTCACTGTAGAAGAGTCTGGGTGCTGAAATGGCCTGCCTGCAGTCCAGACTTTTCACCAATAGAAAACATTTGGTGCATCATAAAATGGAAAATCCGGCAAAGAAGACCCAGGACTGTTGAGCAGCTAGAATCCTACATCTGACAAGAGTGGGACAACATTTCTCTCCCAAAACTCTAGCAATTGGTCTCCTCACTTCCCAGACGTTTAGAGACTGTTGTTAAAAGAAGAGGAGATCCTACACAATGGTGAACACAGCCCTGTCCCAACTTTTCTGAGGTGTGTTGCTGCCATCAAATTCAAAATGAGCTAATATTTTTCATGAAATGGTAAAATGTCTCATTTTCAACATCTGATATGTTGTCTATGTTCTATTGTGACTAAAATATGGGTTTATGAGATTTGCAAATCATTGTATTCTGTTTTTATTCACGTTTTACACAACATCCCAACTTCATTGGAATTGGGGTTGTACTACTATGACTGCTATCAGGAAGCACAGTGGCTCAGTGGCTAGATCTGCCACCTCATAACAGGAAGGTGTGAATCGGCCTGGGGCCTCTCTGTGTGGAGTTTGCATGCTCTCCCTGCGCTTGCGTGGGTTTCCTCCAGGTGCTCCGGTTTCCTCCTACAGTCCAAACACATGCACATCAGGCTAACTGGAGAAACTAAATTGCCTGTAAGTATGAGTGGGTGTGTGAATGGTGCGTGCTATGGATTGGCGAGCTGTCCAGGGTGTGTCCCTGCCTTTTGCCTAGAGTCAGCTAGGATAGTCTCCAGCTCCCCCGCGACCCAGATGAGGAGGAAACTGTATAAATAACGGATGGATAATAATAATAATAATAATGATAATAATAATGCTTAAATGAACATCGCATGCACACTACAGCTCTTACTTAATGGTATTCAAAGCGCTTTACAGTGATGTTGGGGAATCTCATCTCACCACCACCAATGTGCAGCTCTCTCCTGGATGATGCTACGGCAGCCATTTTGCTCCAGATTGCTCTCCACATATCAGCTGAGGTGGACAGGGACAAGACAATTGACATAGTCCATTGGGTCAGGGGATGATTAGATGACTGGTTCGGAATTCAGTCATGACACCAGAGAACCTTCTACTCTTGTCGAAGACTGTCATTGGTTCTTTAATGACCGCAGTGAGCCGGAACTTTGGCTTTTATATCTCATCCAAAAAAGGGCATCTCCTACTGTACTGTGTCCTCATCAAATACACATCAGAACTTGTCAGAAAGCTTCAGATTTATATTTAACCCTTAAAATCTTACTGAAGAGTTAAGTTTTCCCTTAATTAAAGGTGACCTAGAATGGTTGAACGGGGTATTTATCCTTGTTCTGTGATGTGACATATAGACAACAAAATGTTGGTTCGGTCTGTAATGCCTCAGAAGCTTCCTAAAAACCTCTCTCAAAAAGCTATGTCAGGGTAGGGGATTTTAAACGCGTTGTTTTGCACCTATCTGGAGACCTTTCAGGCTTAAATGGCAACCTCATGATGAAATGCAAGCACTTGACGCTGATTGACTGACTTTGCTGCCACTCAAAAGAATGTAACTTCGCCCAGAGCGGAAGGGAAAATGGAAAACACTCGCCAGGTTCGGAACACAGACAGATCAACTTTATGCAGCTATGGCATCTTCAGAGATTCACCCTTATATGTTTGAGCCCGAATCGGATGAGGACACTGAATTGGAGGAGGAACCAGTCCAGCAAAGGCTGGATTTAAATGTTTCTGAATGGTAAGTATTTTTGAATGTTCCTTTTTTTTTCAAATGTAATAACCATGCCAAGGCTTACACATTCGGAGTGAGTCTCTTGCATTGACATTGCTGTGCCGTAATCAGCAAGTATTCAAAGCGCACTGAAGAAATTCATTTGCGGAATTTAAGTCCTTGTGCAATAAGTTAATCCGTTTCACGTGCATTACGGCGGATTTCCCCACTAGTGACACGGAAATCGATTATGACTTTGGAATTCTCACGCTTGTATTTACTGAGGGATTGGAAGCAATTGAATTGCATGAAGATGTGTATGCAAATTATTTTGAAGGGGAGGAAACGGAATGAGAGTGGGGGGGGCTGTGAGATACATGTGACATCGTATGTATCCGTTGTTCAGATTGGCCCGTTTTCTGGCGGTCATTTTTAAAAGAGGAATTTATATAAAACAGAGATGTTCAGAATGTCTAGCACTTTTCATATGTTCTTGAATGCGGGTAGACTACCGTTATTCAACATAGACAAGGTAAAAACAGTTTTTGATTCTATGTCACCTTTAAGTTCAAAGTCAGAAAAATAATTTTTTTTTTTTTTTTTTTACACATTGCAGGACAATGTCACAGACACATTGTCTATTTGTTGATTGTAGCGCTTCACTGAAGCCACATCACACTTAGATTGTGATAAAAAAATTCAACCCAGGATGTATTGTTTTCATGGCCATAGTACTGCAGCAAATGGAAAATCTCCCTTGCGCATTATTTAATTCTCGTTTCCCTGCAATTCATCAAGAAGCATTTGGGATACAGGGAAACCTTGGAATCTCCACTAGATGTGAGGTATCGTTCAGGAACCAGTCGCGATAACCAGAAATAGCAAAAAATGTGATTTTATTAGCGAGGGGGTAAACCCCCGCAGGACCGAAGGCAAAAGTACAAAGTCCACAATCCAAAATCACAATCCTAGGGGCAGAATCCAGAGTCGAAAAACCAGGGCAGCAATACAGAAATCGTAGTCAGGCAAAAAGGGTTCGATACACAGGAGCAGATAATAAAGCCAAATCAGAGCCAAAAAGAGGTAGTCGGGCGGTCCAGTCAGAAGATTAACACTATGAGTACAAGGCGAGAAACAAGAGCAGCACAGGTAAACAAGGGAAACGTTCTGACGGGGAACTGCAGTGAGAAGACAGCTTAAATACACTCAAGGGAAGTCACATGCTATGATTAGGGAAAGGTGAACTGGATCAGACTAATTACGTGGGAGCAAAACATGAGGGAGAACCTAACCACATGAAATTGGCGAAAGCCAAAACGTGGGACAGGGAACACGAGACAACCTATGACAAAACATACAGGTCCGGTTAGGGAGTTCTAATGTGCACAGATAATGAGAGGTAGGACAGAGTGGAGCAGGTGCGGAGGATCCGCTGAATTGCAGCAAAGACTAAGTGAAGGCAAGAGGCGGAGACTAGAACAGGGCGAGTGCTGAGAGCTTGTTAATCAATTAGTAAGTGTAGCTATACAATCCCTAGTGCTCGTTAGTAAGTTAGTATTATATACAATGTTAGTCTTGGTTAGTATCTAAACAAAAATAACAAACTGTTAGTAAGGGTTAGTAAAATAGAAAAGCAAAGCGAAGGAAGCAAACGAGATTAGAAGGAATGTTTGAAACCCAGAAACCATGAAATCACCCAAACATGTGACACGCAGGACTTGGGGAGAAGCTGTAGCTCAAAAGACCAGACAGGGGAGACAAAGTGCAATGCAGGGTAAGAACAAAGACATGGACCGGAATATAACAGAAAAGTGGATTGGGAATGGCAAAAACGAAAACATGGCAAAGTACAAAAACTAAACAGAACATGGCAAAAACCTAACATACATAATCATAAACATAACAGGGAAAAGGGAAAACATAACAAGCATGGCAAAATCATAATAAACATGGCAGAAACAAGACAAACATAGCAGAATCGTAACACTAGCATTTTAAATGAAAAGTTCCACAGGTTTGAATACAGCTGCTGTCTCTATAGGACTTAAGGGGTTCGGAGTTTTTTTCTGCTGAATAGAAAACTCACCTGAACCAGAAATATAAAATACTGCAACAATACATTTTTCTTTCATAAAGTTTGCAGCATCTGTTGTGTTTGGAGAGTGCAGATGAGTAATGCTGTTCAGGAGGTGCCACTGCTCATACATCAGGTTACATTATGTCCTGTCTTAATGATTTTCTTATGCTTTCGTGGTGTATTTGATTCAACCAAGTAGGCCCAGCAATAAAAGAACTGACTGATTCATCAGTTGGTGAAATCCTTTGACTATTCAGCCATTCCAAATTGGGGCACAATCAGAATTTTTTTAACATTCTTTTTTATTTATTTGTCAGTCAATAACTATCCATTACGATTTTTGTGGAAATCTTGTAATCATTATTTGCCGGGATAGCTTTGGTACTCCAAATGAGAGTGGATTTCAAACCAATAAACTTCTGATTTTTTTATTTGTTGAGATGTAGAGGTACTGTATGTGAAAGTAACCATGATGGTCTGCTGCTTTAATAAATGCAGTGGTATATTTAACAACTGTGAGTCAGGACTCTGAATAAATCACTGAGGTCATCTGCTTTCGTGGCCCTCAGCACTGGGTTATATCTGGTCCTGATAGGAGAATTCTATAGGCTCAATAAACACCAATCAGCCACACCGTTAAAACCACCTGACAAATATTGTGTGGGTTCCTCTTATGCTACCAAAACAGCACTGACCTTCGAGGCATGGATTCTACAAGATCTCTCAGGGTGAGCTGTGGTATCTAGCACCTAGACGCAAGCAGCAGATCCTCTATGTCCTGTACGTTGCAAGGTGGGGCCTCAATGGATCGAACTTGTTTTTCCCACAGATTTTCAATCAAACTGAGATCTGAAGAATTTGGAGGCCAAGTCAATGTATTAGATTCTTTGCCACATTCCTCAAAACCATTCCTTATCATTGTCTTTAACATTGTACCAGGGTGTATTATCCTGTTGATGGAGGCCACAGGAATCAGGGAATACTGTGAAGAGGTGCAGTTTGTCTACAACAGTGTTTACGAAGGTAGTACTTGTAATGGTAGTACTGTACATTAAAACTTGCATTTAGGAGATTGTTTGACCCTATTGTCTCGACGTTGCGATTTAGCTCTTGTAAAAGTTGTTCAGATTCTTCCGTTTGCTCATTTCTCGTGTTTCCTACTCATCAACTTCAAGAACTATTTACTGGCTGTCTCGTGTATCCCATGATTCCCATCCTATTGACCAGTGCCATTTAATGAGATGATCGCTGTTATTCATGTCACCTGTCTGTGGTCTTCATGTTGTAGCGCATCAGTGTATTTTAATGATTAGTGGATTTTAGTAATATCTGGATCTAATGTCTAACTGTGATATACATCGTCCCCCCGCAAAAGCTAAAAATCTGCAGTGAAAATCACTGTAGATGAGTGTCTTGGCATGTAACTCTGTACTCAATGAAAAAATTGTCTTCAGAGACTAAGAGAATAAAGGCTCAACATAACTGTTGCTTGAGCGCTCATTGGTTTGGGAAAACATCTGTAAGCAAACTGTGTAAAGGATGTCTATTCCTTCTTTACTTCACATATTTTTGACTGATTTATTGAGCTTGAACTTGAGGTATATTCAAATCAAATCAAATCAAGTGTATTTATTTATAAAGCACATTTAAAACAACAGCAGTTGACCAAAGTGCTGTACAATCATCAACATAAAAATAACACAGTAAGAATACAAACAGGTAAAAACAGACTGAAATGACAAACTCTCATACTGAGTTAAAAGCCAAATAATAAAAATGAATTTTAAGACATGACTTAAAAACAGGCAGTGAGCGGGACAGTCAGACATGCAGAGGCGGCTCGTTCCAAAGTTTAGGGGCTACGACAGAGAAAGCCCGGTCTCCCCTGTGCTTTAAACTAGATCAAGGCACAACTAAAAGCGACTGGTCAGCGGACCTGAGAGTTCTCAATGGAACATGTGCCACTAAAGGATCAGACAAGTAAGTTGGAGCTAGGCCATGTAAAGATTTGTAGGTAAACATTGAAAATTTAAAATCAATCCTAAAACGTACAGGGAGTCAGTGAAGGGAGGCTAGCATGGGGAAAATGTGCTCACATTTGCCTGTTCTTCTTAAAAGACGAGCTGCTGCATTTTGGACTGACTGTAAGCATGGAAGGGAGTTCTGACCAACACCAACATAAAGAGCATTACAGTAGTCAAGACGTGAGGAAATAAAAGCATGGATGACCCTTTCAAAATCATTAAAAGACAGACGGGACTAAATCTTTGATAAAAGCCTCAGTTGGAAAAAGCTGGACTTCACAACTGAATTTATGTGTTTAATCAATTTAAAATCACTGTCCATAATCACATCCAGATTTTTAACAGAGGATTTTACATGTGGACTTAAAGAACTCAGGTCCATATGCGGGCCACCGCAAGCACTACTGGGGGGTCCAAATAACAAAATCTCTGTTTCGTTTGCATTAAAACTTAAAAAGTTTATGGCCATCCAAGCTTTAATGTCACTAAGGCAATCCCACAGTGGCTGCAAGGTGTCATTTTGTTTCAGGGGCAGATAAATTTGTGTGTCATCTGCATAAAAGTGCAATGAAATACCATGTTTTCTGAGTATGGACCCCAGAGGTAACATATAAAGAGAAAATAGGATTGGCCCAAGTATAGACCCCTGAGGAAGTCCACAATATAAAGGCACCAAGGAGGACACACAATCACCGAGGCTGACAAAAAACTTCTGTCAGACAAGTAAGACCTGAACCACTCTAGAGCAGTACACACAATGCTCTAGGCATGAAATAAGGATACTGCGATCCACTGTATTGAATGCAGCTGAGAGGCCTAAAAGCATAAGAGTGGCAAAATCACCTGAATCAGTAGCTTATGAAAGATTATTAAAAACTTTTAAAAGTGCAGATTCAGTGCTGTGAAAAGCTTTAAAACCAGACTGGTACACCTCAAGAATACATGTAAGGTTAAAAAAAGATTGCAATTGAACAAGAACAATTTTTTTTCCAGAATTTTTGAAATAAAAGGAAGTTTTGATATCGGTCTAAAATGTGAGAGGACTGAGGTGTCCAGATTAGGTTTCTTGATCAGTGGTTGCATAACTGCATGTTTAACAGTAGCTGATACAACACCTGAAGCCAGACTGCTGTTTATAACTGTTTGGATGTTAGGTCCAATGGTCTCAAAGCTCTCTTTAAAAAAGCGAGGGAGGACAACATATGTGGGACAAGTTGAGGGTTTCATATGACCAATAATCTCCTTTAACTGGGAAAGAGACACAGGCTCAAACTGCTCAAAAACAGCAGAGCAGGTGACAGCAATAGAGGGGTCATAGGAAGGAGGTGAGATGGGTGCTCTAATGGTCATAATCTTGTCATCAAAAAAGTGAAGGAATTTTTCACATTTTTCCAGGGACAAATCAAGACAAGCAGATGGATAGTTATTAAGAACAGCGTTAATGGTGTTAAAAAGAATGTGAGGTTTGTGGCAGTAATTTGAAATAATATTAGAAAAATATTTAGCGTTTTCCTCTTAGACAGTTTACTGATATTTGCACCACCTGTCCTTCAAAATTTCAAGACACCTGCAGCTTGTCTCCCTGCCACTTGCGTTCAGCTTTCCTGCATTCTCATCTGACAGCGCAAGTAGTGTCGTTCAACCGTGGTTCAGATTTAGGTCTGAATTATTATTATTATTATTATTATTATTATTATTATGCCACGGAGGACCATAACACGAGCCCTATGACGAGTCAGAACACAGACGAACCACTGTCATGTGACAGGGGACTGGCAGCGAGGAGGTGGTGCCAAGCCGCTCGATCGTGGGTCCTGAAGGGAAGGTTTCAACATGTCGCTGGAGGACCCGTTCTTCGTCGTTAAGGGGTGAGATAGCGTCTTTTCTCTGTTCTCTTTTGGCGGCTGTACTCGGGCTCACACCGAAGTTGCTGCCGTCGAACTTCCCGATGTGTTTACAGAACAATTGTAAGGGCAAAATGAGCGTAATGCCAGTGGGAAGAGAGCGAAAAAATGCGTGTGAGCTGAATTGTCGAAGTGCTGTGGTTGGAGCAGAAGTGTAACGCTGGGAACTGAGGGGGCACTGGGTTAAGAACGGTTTGCTGTTTCAGAAGACGTTACTTGACGATTGATTTCCTGCATTGCGCTCACGCGTTAACAGCGCAACAGAATTTGCTTACGGGAAGTTCACGGAAACATTACATGGACCGCGATGAGTGCATTGCGCGATGGTGTTCCTGGCTTGTTGAGTCAGAAGTGAAGTGAACTGTTGGCTCCTTCGCGTGTAGTCTCAAACACTGGTGACTGTTTGGCACCCTGTTGCATTATCAGCTGTGGCGATAAGGCAACTGAGATTTACTCTTTTCATTGCTATTGTTTGCCTGCCTCAATCCAAAGGCTTGTCTGGCACATTGATTCCCTCATAGAAACTCACTGCACATCCCCGTTTACTCTGTTGACGAGGAGCAGTTCATGCTTGGGTAACCGCGAAAGACACGATCTGAGCAAAGTGACTCCGAAGTTGTTGACATGCGCTCAGTTTTCTAGTCGCCTTCTCTGCAGACATAGCACTGTGGCGAGAAATAGTTTGGAGGGAGATGTTAGTCGGAGAGACATGGGGGATGACTGAGTTGTGCTGGTATTGGGTTTTATTTGCAGTCTTCTTGAGTTTTCTTTCTGAAGGCAGTGCCGTTTACAGATCAGATGACTTTATTGTAATGGAAATACAGCATTTCATCTAGCTAAGCTTGTCAGAGTAAGTGGGGAGCAGGATTGTACTTCCAAGCACTGGACGATGCGTGAGCATCAGGATCTGCTTCTGTTGAAGCTGACCTGTCCTGTGAGTTACTCGGTAATAAAACATAGGTGCTGTGTGTCAGTGTAAAGGAAGCAGCTGCTGTGGTGTAGCTAGGAGTACAGGGCACTGTGAGGAAATATTTCTCGGGGTAGTTGGGACCCCATCTTACGGTACTGTCTGTGGGCCTCCCCTGAGCCATGGCCCCCGGAATCTTCACCCATCACCCATGGCTGCATGAATCATGATGGAGTCATGAGGTCGTGCTGCAGCATGCTAACAATGCGAGGTATACTATGGTGGGGGGGAGGGTCTAGCTGGATCAGTTTGTGTCTGTGAAGTGGAGGATTGTGGTCCTCATGTGGAGAATATTGAGAACTGGGACACCTGATTATATTTGACCTCGAATCTCGAGGCTTAGACTTGACGTCAAGTTACATGATTCCGTATGATTCAGTTACAATACAAATATTACTGTGACATGATAGAAGTATTGTTGAGAATTTCTGCTGTAAGCTGTCCAGGTAGCTGATGGATTCAATGCAAACAGAAGTGAATTTATTGTTATAGTATGCACAACGCGTTCAAGGAGTGTGTTTCTGGCTACAGTACCCTGCAGTACTTGCAAGTAGGCACATAATGTGACACACAAAGAGAAATGAAATATAAATTTGTTTTTAACAAAGTCTTCAAGGTATAGCAGGATTTAAAAAGTACAAAATACATGCCATGCACAGTGAAGACAGGGCACAGATGAATGTGTAAACAGAGGAGCAAATGGGTGCATGTTGGCATATACATGCGGAATAAACTATTTATGATAGAGAGGGCATGTGGGGGAAGAAATTGTTGTATCCAGGAGTTCAGGTGCTCGTAGCAAGTTTTGGCAAAATCTGCACACTACTTCTGTACAAAATGCAGTACAGTTGCGCTCAAAAGTTTGCATACCCTAGCTGAATTTGTAATATGGGTAACATTTTTTCAAGAAAAAACAAATGGTCAGGCGAAACAAATTTCTTTTATTTCTTATTGGATTCATATCCAACTGTACGTCATGTAGAATGGCAAAATTATCAAGTAAAACATGGAAATAAGAGAAAAAAATGAAATAAACCCTGTTCTAAAGTGTGCATACCCTTAATTCTTAATACTGTGTATTGCCCCCTTCAGCATCAATAACAGCGTGCAGTCTTTTGTGATAGTTGTCCATGAGGCCCCTAATTCTCTCAGGTGGTATAGCTGCCCATTCCACCTTGCAAAATGCCTCCAGCTCCTGCAAATTCTTTGGTCGTCTTCCATGAACTGCACGTTTGGGATCTGCCCAAAGCAGCTCAATGATATTGCGGTCAGGAGACTGTGATTGGCCACTCCAGAACCTTCACCTTTCTCTTCTGGGCCAGGTCACGTGGTAATGGAGTTACAAAATTGTAACTCCATTACCATTTTTGCCGTTTTCATCCAAAATAAATCAAATGAACAAAATTAGCTATTTTGTTGTTTGAAGTACTAGGGAATACCTACACAAAGCCATTTAAATTGTAACTCTATCTTACTTGATTTTGGAGCTTTGATACAAAATACACCAATTTTGTAACTCCGTGACTGCGTGACCTGGCCCTTCTGTGACCTCAGGAGGGTCAAATTGGCCTTGTGCTTTGGATCATTGTCATGCTGGAAAGTCAAAGTGCGTCCCATGTGCAGCTTTCGTGCTGAAGAATGCAATTTGTCTGCCAGTATTTCCTGATAGCATGCTGCATTCATCTTGCCATCAATTTTCACGAGATTCCCTGTCCCTTTAGAGCTCACTCACCCCCCAAAACACCAGAGAGCCGCCACCATGCGTTACAGTGGGAATGGTGTTGACTCCTCTTCAAACTATCGCTTATAGTTGTGACCATATAGTTCTATTTTGGTTGTGAGGTGTGTCAAGGGTGTTGTCTGGCATATTTTAGGCGGGCTTTTTTGTGGGATTGGCGCAATAATGGCTTCTTTCTTGCAACTTGACTATGCAGCTCATTCTTGTTTAAGTACCTCCTTATTGTGCTCCTTGAAATGACCACACCATCATTTTCCAGAGCATACTGTATGTCTCTTGAGGCAGCTTGCGGATTTTTCTTTGTGTCCCGAGCAAGTCTGCTGGTAGTTTGGGCTGAAATCTTTCTTGGCCTACCTGACCTTGGCTTGGTATCAACATATCCCCTTATTTTCCACCTCTTAATCATGGACTGAACAGTACTGACTGGCATTTTCAAGTCTTTGGATATCTTGTGATAACCTTTCCCATCTTTAAAAAGTTGAACTACCTCGTTACGAAGGTCCTTCAACAGTTCAGTTCTTTTCCGCTCCCTACGGCTCAGTGTCTTGTCAGATCAGTGCATCCACTCGGGAGCTAACAAACTCAATGACTGCACACAGACACTAGTTGCAATTTAAAAAGCCACAGTTGTGGAACCTTTAATAGCCATTTAAACCTGAGTGTGTCACCTTGTGTCTGTATAACAAGGTCAAACATTCAAGGGTATGTAAACTTATGATCAGGGCTGTTTTGGTGATTTGATGGATGAGAGGATGGATGATATAATGGATGGATTAGGTAATGAATGGATGAGATGATGATAGCTGAGATGATGGATTAGAGGATGGATGATATAATGGACGGATTAGGTAATGAATGGATGAGATGATGATGGATGAGATGATGGATTAGAGGATGGATGATATAATGGATGGATTAGGTAATGAATCGATGAGATGATGATAGCTGAGATGATGGATTAGAGGATGGATGATATAATGGATGGATTAGGTAATGAATGGATGAGATGATGATAGCTGAGATGATGGATTAGAGGATGGATGATATAATGGACAGATTAGGTAATGAATGGATGAGATGATGATGGATGAGATGATGGATGAGAGGATGGATGATATAGCCTAATGGATGGATTAGGTAATGAATGGATGAGATGATGATAGCTGAGATGATGGATGAAAGGATGGATGATATAATGGATGGATTAGGTAATGAATGGTTGAGATGATGGATAGATGAGATGATGGATGAGAGGATGGATGATATAATGGATGGATTAGGTAATGAATGGATGAGATGACGGATAGATGTGATGATGGAAGGATTTGTTAAGAGATAGGAGACATTCCGTGTCAATTGTACTAACCTTCCCGGATGACCATCTCCGAATTTCTTCCAACTTTGATATATCATTTGTCAATGTATCTGAAGTACTCTCCCCAAATATTTAATCAAAATTCCACACAGTCCTCGAGTTTCAGGCCTTTCAGTGTGGTATTTTGTTTATCATTTTAAGCTTGTTCCTACCATTTCCCACATGGACCACTTTAGGATACAGCTGCAATCAGTGTTAGAAGTACTAAAATAGGTACCAGGGGACATGTTCATGCCCACTAAATATATCTGAATAAAAAACATCATGGGCTGGCACCATATTTTGGCAGGAATATAAGCTCCAATGTGCCTGGATCTGTGTCAACTCAACCAGACCCCCCAGATGACCATCTTGAATTTCCTTCTAACCCAGGAATAAGGTTCACTAATGTATCTGAAGTACTCTCCCCAAATATCTCACCATATTCATTGTAATAACAGCTAACAGGACTATTGGGATGAAAATAGGTCATGAGGTTCAATAGCAGTGAGACTACTCTAGGCAGATTCTATTCTAAAGAGGGCATCAGGCTGTCCATGTCCGTCCAGGCAAAATAGTAAATAACCTGTATTGATTTCCAAGTATCCCCAGCCTGAAATAATCCAATTATGGTATTGCACATCTGGTAAATGCAATGTATAAAAGCATAAATTATCAACTATTCTGATTTCCAAGTATCCCCAGCCTGAAATAATCCAATTATGGTATTGCACACCTGGTAAATGCAATGTATAAAAGCATAAATTATCAACTATTCTTATTTTGAACCCTTAAAATTTCAGGAAGTTGAACATGAGGATGGACATTTTTCCCTTATACAAAATAATGATGCGAACGTTATATTTTTGTCCATTCTGGTTTCTCACGTTCGCTACTCTAACCATAAATGTTCCCTCTTTGACTGTCCAAGAAACGCTCTTACTTAATATGCAAATTTATGCTTGGATCATTAAATCTTGTCAACTTTTCCAACATGTGTTACATGTTTATATGCCTAAAAGCATAATAAATTTTGCGAACGTGAGTCCGTCCAGAACCACTCAATAACGTTCACAAATTTTTTTGATGCGCATGCAGCGACGTGCTGCGGAAAGATGAGGAACGAATGCTGCTAGCGCATGCTCAATGGAATCGCCGCTGTTG
Organism: Gymnothorax javanicus; assembly: GCA_029692085.1. Classification (NCBI taxonomy): domain Eukaryota; kingdom Metazoa; phylum Chordata; class Actinopteri; order Anguilliformes; family Muraenidae; genus Gymnothorax; species Gymnothorax javanicus. The sequence continues at coordinate 16,680,986 of CM056200.1, read as the reverse complement.
TGGATGTTTGGGATCTTCAAGGAGGGTGTTTTCCGGTGAAATATTCACTTATTTTGTCCGTCCTTGAATCTTATGACCGCAATAAATAACGTTAGCAATACGAAGATACTGTTTGTGGCAAAATTGATAGGTTTTCATGTTTAGTTTGATGTTTATTATCCCTGAAAATGACAGGATTCGATGATGGCTGCCTGTCGCCAAGTGCTTGGGTATACATTTTGGCGAACTCGTTTATTGCGAACGTCAGACTAGGACGGAATGACTGCGTGTCTAACGTCATATGTGGACGGACAGCACTGTGACAAATTTAAACATACCCAACAGATGAACTTAAAAAATTATGAAATAAAACAAGACCTAATACATAAATAAACAAATCTTATCAGGATAATCCATCACAACAAAGTTCAAAGGGGATAGTATTGTTAGGTCCGTCCCTCTGAATAGTTGGAATGTCCGTCCTTATAACATTAGCAAAACCCCCAAAAATATTTCAACCTTTTTTTTTTACCCACCCTGGGGTTGGACTGCTCCCAAAATGGTTGCTTAAGTTAGTTAATAGCATACTAATGGGATTTTAACAGCTATTGGGAAGGTTTGACAGATTTTACACAATGATACCATGTGGGAACATTCTGCACTGTTTAGAGTAGAATCTGCCTCTAGTCAAAGTCTGTAAAGTCATACTGTACCTGAACTTCAGTAGAGATTGTACTGCTCAAAAGTGTCACAAATTCTTTTGAACTCATTGTTCTGAATTTTGTAGTTCCTTCCTGTGTTGGTAGTTGGTGCTGTAATCACACATGGAATATCACCATTTGGGATCCACCAGATATCCTCCCTGGCAGGCCACCTGAATGATTTTTTTGGCCCTCTGGGTGACATAAATTTGATGCTATAGCCTAGTCCTCATTGTCTGTACAAAATTCCACAACCATTCCAATTCGCCAGTGTCCATCATATGTACAAGCCACATACTGTCCAGGACTTGGGGTAGTGATTTGTCTTGCAGTGTGACAGCCTTGCACATGTACCATTGAAATGCTATCGTCAGTGGAGATGCGCTTGGCTAAGAGTCCACCCTCTGTTGGCTCTGAGATGTAACACATCATCTGTACCATATAGCTTTATGTTTCTTTTTTGATGAGAGACCAACTAGTGATCATTGTGAGTGCTTGAAGTCATAGTGTAGTTCTGAATCATTCTTCTTTCATTCCAGTATTTTAATATCTGGACCAGTATTCCAATCAGTGTCAAAATCTGTTAATTAATTGATTAATTCCATTTTTTAAAAGATCATAATAGTCATGTTATATGTTGTGGAAAAAGAAAATCAGCAGGAATCCGATCATCATAGGTGAGTCTTAACATGGATTGATGAGGGATATGTGTGATTTTCACTGATTACAGCTGTATCCTAAGGTGGTCCATGTGGGAAATGGTAGGAACAAGCTTAAAATGACAGACAAAATACTGCACTTTGATGAAATTATTTCACCCAGAAAGAAATACGGAACACCTTGGGAACCACATTCAATCGAAAGCTGAAAATGTAGTCTTTCAAGGAAAAAATTTTGCAAATCGATAAAAGTTGGGCCACATGGCCTTAATGGCTGCCGAAATTAGGCCATTTCACTAAATGATGACTTTGGCCACCAGTGGTGCCACGTGTACGGTGTTTTAAGGAATAATTGTTATGCCCATACAAGCTCCATATCTACCTTAATTAGTAGCCCAAAGATTTAGTTGCTGGAGATAGAATTCTAATTTTGACAAATATTTGATTATTTAAAATTTGTTATGGCCCATTGATTTTTTTCCCCCCGTTTTCCGAGCCTCGGTGCATCAGCCCATGACATAAGGGGTATGATTTTATATTTTCTCCCTGGTCTCCATAAGTAGTAATACTTGTGTAATTAAACTTAGACCTGTACCACTTTTGGATTTCTCATAGTAGCCCCCTCAAAATGGCCCAGAAATAAGGATTTGCTCAGGAGCGCAGACCCCCCTCCCACTTAAAGGCCTGAAACTCGAGGACTATGTGGAATTTTGATTAAATATTTGGGGAAAGTACTTCAGATTGATAAATGATATATCAAAGTAGGAAGAAATTTGGAGATGGTCATCCGGGAAGGTTAGTCCAATTGACACAGAATGTCTCATAGATAAGATGATGGATAGACGGGATAATGGATGAGATGATAGTTGGATTAGTAAATGATGGATGAAGTAATGGATGGGATAATGAGGATGGGATGATGGATGGATGAGATGATGAATGGATTAGTCAAGGATGGATGAGATAATGGATGGACATGATTATGGATGAGATGTTGGATGGGATAATGGATGGATCTGGTAATGAATGGATGAGATGATGAATAGATGTGATGATGGAAGGATTAGTTTGCAGATAGATGAGATGATGGATGGATGAGGTAATGGATGGGATAATGAGAGGATGAGATGATGGATGGAGTAGTTAATGGATGGATGAGATGGTGGATGGATGAGATGATGGATGGGATTAGGTAATGAATGGATGTGATGATGGAAGGATTAGTTAAGAGATGGATGAAATGATGTTGAGATGATGGGATGATGGATGGATGAGATGATGGATGGGTGGATTAGCTAATGAATGGATGAGTTGATGATAGATGAGATTATGGAAGGATGGGATAATGGATTGATGAAATGATGGATGGATGAGATGATATATGGATGAGATGATGGATGAAATGGTAAATTGGATGAGGCAATGGATGGGATGATGGACATATGAGATGAATGGATTAGTTAATGGATGGATGGATGAGATGATGGATGGACATGATTATGGATGAGATGGAGGATGGGATGATGAATGGATGAGGTAATGAATGGATGAGATGATGGATAGATGTGATGATTGAAGGATTAGTTAAGAGATGGATGAAATGATGATAGATGAGATGATGATGGATGGATGAAATGATGGAGGTGTCTCTCTCCCCAGCGAGGTGCAGAAGGCCCTCTCTCGGGCTCGGTGCCTGATGGAGAGGTGGGAAGAGCTTCTGCAGGACGGGACGCCCGTCAGCCGTGACGAGCTGGACTGGAGCACGAACGAGCTGCGAAACTGTCTGAGGGCCATCGACTGGGACCTGGAGGATCTGCACGAGACCATCAGTATCCTGAGCACCAGATGCTGTGTACACATTGTACACTGTCTAAAAATTATGAGCTGTCCACTAGTGGTGTAACGAGACACAGATTCAGTATCATATCGTGATACAAAGCCTCCGATGCGATACATCGATTCGGAGGACATGTATCGGGATGCGCAAGGCTTTTTAAAATGGTCCACATATTTTCTTAAACCCAGAAATTGCAACATTTTCTTTCGCTTTAAGTGAAAACGTAGTGACCTGCCTCATATTCCACGTGGTTGCATCGCTCCAAGTGCAATTTGTGGAAGTGTTGTTTCAACTTGTTTGACGTTAAGTTCCCAGACTTCAAGTTAACTACTAGTGATAAGTAGTTTGCAATGTGACTGTTTCTTCTAGTAAATAGTAGTGGAGACCTATTCAGCTTTTATCAGTTTTTTAAGTTGAAGACATTGTCTTGAACTGTGAACGCACAGTGGTACTTAAAGGTAAACTAACTGTATACCTTTGTTTTAATGAACTTCAAAAGCCTTGTCTTGGGAAATCTGTTAGTGTTGCTGTGTACTTCTAAGTAGAAAGAAAATCAGCAGTAAAATAATTTGTAGTGTATCGGGATACGTATCGTATTGCGACCCCTGTATCGGGATTCGTATCGTATCGTGACCCCTCCGTATCGTTACACCTCTACTGACCACACGCTGTGTAACAACTTATCTGCCCTCATCATAGAATGTATAAAAACTTTGAGCTGTCCACACCATACAGGGCTCAACGGTGCGAGTGTTTCATTCGCATTTGCGACTGCAGATAGGTGTGTGCGAATTGTAATATGTATTTAGTAGCACTTGTGCGAATAACAAAACTGACCAGTGCGTGCAGTGAGTAGCTCAGTGTGGGCGCCTGCACACCGGAAAGACTAAGAAGAACAGTCGCCTCTGCATTGACTGAACCAATGCTGTGTGACAAAAACATCACATGATCCATTCATCCAACCAGTTAGTAGATGCCGCATTAGCAGCTTTGGCCTGTTGCTCCCATAGACTGTATAAAAAGATGGACGAAGCAACTGTGATGTCACCCATTGGTTTTAGCATACCATTTAGGAAGCCTCGATTTTGGCAATTTGAATAGCGCCATTTTATAATTTTGAAACCGGATGTGATGCCTATTGGACGAGAGCATGAATTGAATATCCAGGGAGGAGCAAGGGATGGATCTACGGGTGGATCTGGCCGTATCGGACGAGCCACGCACCATAAAGCATATCTGGCTTTATCCTTTATTCTAGTCTATTTGGGACCATAATTTACAAAAATGAACATGATATATCGAAGGAGACCTGAAACTTGCGATAGATACCATAAAGTAATGTGGAAAATCTTTATTGAAGTAATAAATCAGGTGGGAAAGTAGGGTCATTTTCCCATAGACTTCCATAGGACTAAACTTCTCTCTGCAACCACCCACGTCGCCATCTGCTGGCCATTAAATAGAATGCAAATTTTAGAGATTTCCACATTGGCCTCAGTTTTCAGACTCGGGCGCTGCGTCCATCTTTTTATACAGTCTATGGTTGGTCCGATACTTCCGAGCGTAAGCCACATCAGGGAGGGCAGGGCCCGCATGTAAACAAATGCAAACAAACGGGGGCGACGTGGATTTTCTTAATCCACGACGTTTACACTTCTCAACCGATTTCAACAAGCCGTATATATAGGGTTTATGATTTACATGGAGTACGAAGAGAACGTTTTAATCTTCAGTAAATTTGAATCTCGGTAAGTTAAGCTACGATTGCTGCTAGATGCTCAAGAGAGGATTATGGTATCAAAGTTAGCCTCATTAAATAAACTGAATTTGTTACGTGGTGGAAAATAATTCACTGTCTTAAGGAATTGTAAAAGCTCGTTCAAGCATGTATTTAGCTTCTGTCTTCTGAAGGCGGGAGAGCGCAAAAAAAGAATAACGCTAATATTACCCCGAGACCAATATCCGCAAATGTCCATTTTAATACTTTCAAGAGCCTTAGTTTTCGCTGTAATTATTTATCAACATATAATACTTTCTAGAGCCCGTTAAAGGTCTCCGCTTTCCTTGCTAGCTAACATTACCGTTATTGATGACGTTAGCTTGGCTAATACCGGGGAAAGAATTAGAGAATTCCTAATCCAACCTCCACTTTATCGCCTTTTCATTTGGCAGAATGATTTGAAAAGGGGGCGTCAATGTTTTTTTTGGGGGGGCGTGTTTATTAGTGAGAAGGGGGTTTAGGATTTCTTATGGTGCGTCATCAGTATCATGGCTGCTGCCGTTATATGCCATTACCACGTTAGAAATTAAACTCTAAATTCTCGACTGGATGTACGCTTGATGTTTTTACGCACCGGAAAATCACTCAGACAACTATACATTAAGGCCTGTTTTAATTGCAGGTTGCAAGTGATAAAGTTGCTCAGTTGACAGTTACTTGCTTGCGGTGGCGGTTCTAGCTACCATGGCGCCCTGGCCGAATTCTCGATGTGCTACTAAATTTTGTAATTTAGTAGCACGTGTTACTTCGGAAAAAAGCCAGTGTCGAAACCTGCCATACACTTTGCGACAACTTATCTGTCCTCACCATAGAATGTATGAAAACTATGAGCTGTTTAGACCATACACTGCGTAAAAACTGATCTCTCCACATCATAGAATGTATAAAAACTATGGGCTGTTTACACCATACACTGTGTGACAACTTATCTGTCCACACCATAGAATGTATAAAAACTATGAGCTGTCCACACCATACACTGTGTAAAAACTGATCTCTCCACACTATAGAATGTATAAAAACTATGAGCTGTTTACACCATACACTGTAAAAACTGATCTCTCCACACCATAGAATGTATAAAAACTATGAGCTGTTTACACCATACACTGTAAAAAACTGATCTCTCCACACCATAGAATGTATAAAAACTGTGGGCTGTTTACACCATACACTGTGTGACAACTTATCTGTCCACACCATAGAATGTATAAAAACTATGAGCTGTCCACACCATACACTGTGTAAAAACTGATCTCTCCACACCATAGAATGTATAAAAACTATGAGCTGTTTACACCATACACTGTAAAAACTGATCTCTCCACACCATAGAATGTATAAAAACTATGAGCTGTTCACACCATACACTGTGTAAAAACTGATCTCTCCACACCATAGAATGTATAAAAACTATGAGCTGTTTACACCATACACTGTAAAAACTGATCTCTCCACACCATAGAATGTATAAAAACTATGAGCTGTTTACACCATACACTGTAAAAACTGATCTCTCCACACCATAGAATGTATAAAAACTATGAGCTGTTTACACCATACACTGTAAAAACTGATCTCTCCACACCATAGAATGTATAAAAACTATGAGCTGTTTACACCATACACTGTAAAAAACTGATCTCTCCACACCATAGAATGTATAAAAACTATGAGCTGTTTACACCATACACTGTAAAAACTGATCTCTCCACACCATAGAATGTATAAAAACTATGGGCTGTTTACACCATACACTGTAAAAACTGATCTCTCCACTCCATAGAATGTATGAAAACTATGGGCTGTTTACACCATACACTGCGTAAAAACTGATCTCTCCACACTATAGAATGTATAAAAACTATGGGCTGTTTACACCATACACTGCGTAAAAACTGATCTCTCCACTCCATAGAATGTATAAAAACTATGGGCTGTTTACACCATACACTGTAAAAACTGATCTCTCCACTCCATAGAATGTATAAAAACTATGGGCTGTTTACACCATACACACTGTAAAAAACTGATCTCTCCACTCCATAGAATGTATGAAAACTATGGGCTGTTTACACCATACACTGCGTAAAAACTGATCTCTCCACTCCATAGAATGTATAAAAACTATGGGCTGTTTACACCATACACTGCGTAAAAACTGATCTCTCCACTCCATAGAATGTATAAAAACTATGGGCTGTTTACACCATACACTGTAAAAACTGATCTCTCCACACCATAGACTATACAAGAACCCTGAGCTGTCTGCACAGTACAGCATATAAAAACTGGACCAAATTACAGTTAATTTCCTCTGGCTCAAGGAAAAAAAAATTCCTGCTGACTGTTCCGCCCTTGGCCCCAGGTTCGAGTTGTCCTCTAAGCCTGTTGAATACAGTTATGTAACCTACGATGATTCGTTCACATTACATTTCCCTGTCAAGAAAGTAGCGTAGTTGCTTGACAAATCGGTGCCTGGGGAGACAATTGGACAAATAAAAACAAATTAAGTGCACGGTTACTAACAGGAGAAAAACGGTTGACTTTATATTTTCACGTTAAAATGACCTTCGACTTGAATGAAGAATGGATTGTACTTGAACTACACTGGACTCCGCTGGAGTGGCATAATCATCTTGGTCCACATGAACTGAGATCTTGCAATGTGTATTAGATAAAGATTACCCGATACCCGTGCTATGCACGGGCTATATGCGCGGGCATTGCTTTTCAATGCAATGTAGGCAACCTGGGTCTAAAAGTTCATAGAATTTCCTTGTATACAACAATTGTGGTGATTTTTTTTTTTAACACGATAACAGCTGATTGAATTAGCTGGTTTTACTTGCAAAAACTGCTTCAAAATGCAGTTTTCACTTCATAACTAAGTTTGAAACCTGGCGCATTGTCTTTGTCACACAGTAAAACCGGTGTATGCGGAAAACAGACTCATTATTCACGGTGGTTTCGGAGGACATGTGCGAAATTACGCAAATCGCCAACTCCATAATAATATATAGATCACCCTTTGCAATGGCTGAGTGACTGATAAGTTATATTTTTATTCTCTTTTCCTGGGGGCTGATCAGCGTGATCAAACTCAGAGACTTAACACTCAAATCAATTTTTTTTTTAATTTCTTTTTTTTCCTCTAGGCTTTGTCCACACTAATGCATTATAATTTTAAGATGCGTAACTTTTGCTTGCTACGCTTTCGCCTAACGTCCACACAACTCCAGATTTCAAACCCCTAAACGGAGACTTCTGAAAATGCTACTGACTCTGTTTTTAGTTTGAAAACTCCAGGATTACGTTTTAGTGTGGATGGTGATCCTTTTCGTTTTAATTTTAAAATGAAAACGTGTTGGCGTGGACATGGTCGTAGAGCGCTCAGTTGGTGTTCTAGAACTCCTGGGTCATTAGTCCATCGCTGATTGTTAGATCAGCTTTGGAGTGTTCAGGTGAGGGCAATCAAATATTCTAATCAAATATTGCCATGTAATTGCCATTTAGTGAAATACAGGCTTCCTTATCATTGGTTCATATAATTCTGGGGATATAATGCTGAAGGTGATCCACGGCGTCCTGTCACACTGATGTGTAGTGAGGTTCAGCTGTCCTCTTGTTACTGCAGTTGGTTTGGAGGTCAGGCATACCTGCATAGTTTCAACATAAACAGTTCCTTACACCATCTTACAGATTACCTCAGCAGACCCCGCCTGGGACGGAATGAAGCCCGTCTCAGGTGTCACTGAAGGGAAGTGTGTCCAGTGTTTAGTAGCCCAGTGACATGTTACAACAGAAGACCAAAACATACCAGATCTAGGACTTCCATCTAGGCTGTATCAGTCTCCAAGAGTCGGCCCGTCTCTGGTGTCTTATATGAGTATCACTGATTCTCTGCACAAGCTTTTTGGGGTTTCGGCTTCAGAGTATATCAGTGAACGTGCGTCTTAATTGTGTCTACTGATGACCCTGTGTGTGTGTGAATGAAGTGCCTGTGGAGGCCTTGACTTCACCAGGCATCGTGGAGTCAAACCCCGGAAAGTTCCGTCTAGGGGAGAAGGAGCTACAGGAGAGGAAGGCCTTTGTGGAGCGCACGCGGGACACTGTACAGGTGGGTCTGCAGGGTGCGACCGCGTGCCACTAATTGATTTTGACTTGATAATTCCTCATGATTAGAGGAAATACTGTTGACAGTGTTTATTGTTAACTGCGCTGGGTGCTTGATGATTAAAATTAAAGTACTGGCAAATATCTGCTCAGATGTGCTGGAAAAACGTGGATCCGAAACGCATCATTTATAGGGGGGTCATAGTCCCCCTCCCATATCACAAACATGCTAATGAGCCCCCCCCGCCATTATATGATACATTGTATCAAAATGTATTTTGAATTTTTGATGATAACAACATGTATCTCAGTATGGGTGGCACGGTGGCGCAGAGGTTAGCACTGTCACCTCACAGCAAGAAGATTGTGGGTTCGAGTCCGGCCTGGGGCCTCTCTGTGTGGAGTTTGCATGTTCTCCCCATGTTTGCATGGGTTTTCTCCGGGTACTCCGGGCACCCGCACCCAGAAAAAGAACTGGAGTTCTTTAGAAGTGGAGTTGGTCCCTGGGCACGGCTGCGGCTGCCCACTGCTCCTAACTATAGGATGGGTCAAATGCAGAGGGCAAATTACCCCACAGGGTTCAATAAAGTATATCTTCTAGCATTTACTTTTTTAATTTCAGTAGACCACGCCTAAAAGGGAGTAGACGTGTCCAATGAGAGTTTGGGTGCCTGCTTGATTGGGCGAAAGGACAAATCAATCAACTGTCATAGCAGCCAGTGTCATAGCAGCCTGGTCCCTCTGCATACACACCTCGGCTGAATGTAACCTGGATGCTATGCTAACGCTAGGGAAACGGCCTTACCCTGTCTCCCTCTGAATATGCTCTTGTTGATGCATCTCAAAGAAGAGAATCTCTGGAGTTGGTTCTCACTAAAGAGAGTGTGTGTGTGTGTGTGTGGCTCTTATCTCCCGTGTAGGAGATGAAAGATCAGCTCTCCAGCCCCTCTGCTGTGGCCCAGCGGGAAAAGAAAAATCGAGAGGTCAGTCTGTCATTCACTGTGATGTCATAGTAATGTCACTTAAACGCACAGACACGTCCAGTCTGTCCAAGGGCAGGTCGTTAATCAGTGTATTATTTATCTCGCGCTCACTAATGAGGTGAGTTTAGGGCTGGGCGATGTGGACTAAAAGCCATATCTCAATATTTTTTGGCTGAATGGTGATACTCGATATATATATCGATATTTTTTTGCCTGTGAACCAGGTTTACAGTTCTAAGGCTATTTGACCCTGACTTCCAGTACGCATGCGCAGTTGTATAACTTTCGGACTTGGTTATATGTGTGCAGGACTAGGAAAAGGGGTCACTTGGGATTTTTTTCCATTCTGAGATTAACGGGGTATCTCAGTGATATCCCAGTGATAGTGATATCCCAGCACTACTGTACTGTCAATTTACAACACTTTGCTGTGCACAAATTCACCCAATTTTTTTCTCAAAATGAAAAACTTGGATCACTCTTTGATTTTGTTGGAAAATCTCAATTTTCATAAAATGACCCAAGTGACCCCTTTTCCTAGTCCTGCACACATATCAGTAGGCTTGTTACTCTCATTTCTAGGTGAACGTTGTTATTTAGCTATCTAGCTCCATTTGGTTATGGAGAGGTACTGAGTGAATATTTGTGAATATAGTTCGTTTGCAAACGAGCCACCGGTAGTCAACTACTGTTTTCTGTGGATTTAAAATCCGCAAAAGTTTGTTTAAACGCGAATGAGTGGCGAAATCACTGCGTAAGCTTTAAGCAATAAGACCGCTGGCTATTTGCGCTTGAGCTTATCAACTATAAACTCTTAAGCATATGTTTCTCAAGCTTACGCTAGGGCGCACGCCAGTTACAGAATAGACACTTGCTAGGGGGAGGCGCGCGGTTCTCAACAGCTTTGTTTACTACCAAACACATTTAATTTCCGTTTGCACCTTAGTGGTTGCAGATTCCCATTTGCTATATCTGAGCATTGCGCTAATTCCATGACTCTCTCTCATTTGCATTTGAACGAACGTTTACGGATTTTAAATCCACAGAAAACCGAGTGGTTAATTAACGGTGGCTCGTTTGCAAACAAACTATATATATATTTACTGACCAACCCCTCTTCTGCGGCGTGCTCCGTCTCCATGTTGTCACTGAGTGTAGGTGAGAGTGGAGGCAGAGGGGGAGGGGCAGGGGGGAGGGTTTGTGGTCACAGAGCGAGGGAGGCGGAGCAGAAAGGTTGTGTGTGTGAGACAGGGACACGGAGAGGGAGAGGAGAAATGGGTGCGAACTTGCAGCCCATTTATTGTCATTTTAACGCAAAATGAACTATATCAATACAAGCGATATTGTCCCGTGTTATATCTCATTTAGAAATACATTGATATATATTAAAATACCGAAATATCGCCCAGCCCTAGGTGAGGTGCGTTATGCCAATAACCGTCAACATTTTAGCTAACAACCTGTCAGCTATCAAGTGCTGATATAGCAGTCAACGCTGTTTTTTCCTGACTCTACCGCTGTTTTTTCCTGTTAGCCTCACCCGATATACAACAGCCTCAATACTCCTGTTACGCTGACTGCCGAACTCATGAGGAGCTCATCGCTTTCAATGCTTTGATTTGATTTTGTATCGCTGGGCGGCATGGTGGTGCAGTGGGTACCACAGTTTCCCCGAAAAACCTGAACCCCGCATGACCCCTGACCCTGCCTCCCATACATCTCTCTCATGACCCCTGACCCTGTCTCCCATACATCTCTCTCATGACCCCTGACCCTGTCTCCCTTACATCTCTCTCATGACCCCTGACCCTGTCTCCCATACATCTCTCTCATGACCCCTGACCCTGTCTCCCTTACATCTCTCTCATGACCCCTGACCCTGTCTCCCGTACATCTCTCTCATGACCCCTGACCCTGTCTATAGTACATTTCTCTCATGACCCCTGACCCTTCCTCCTGTACATCTCTCTCATGACCCCTGACCCTAGCTACAGTACATCTCTCTCATGACCCCTGACCCTGTCTCCCGTACATCTCTCTCATGACCCCTGACCCTGTCTCCCATACATCTCTTTCATGACCTCTGACCCTGTCTCCCATACAGCTCTCTCATGACCCCTGACCCTGTCTCCCGTACATCTCTCTCATGACCCCTGACCCGGTCTCCCGTACATTTCTCTCATGACCCCTGACCCTGCCTCCCGTACATCTCTCTCATGACCCCTGACCCTGTCTCCCATACATCTCTCGTATGACCCCTGACCCTGTCTCCCGTACATCTCTCTCATGACCCCTGACCCTGTCTCCCGTACATCCCTCTCATGACCCCTGACCCTGTCTCCTGTACATCTCTCTCAAGACCCCTGACCCTGCCTGCTGTACATCTCTCTCATAACCCTGCCTACAGTACATCTCTCTCATGACCCCTGACCCTGTCTATAGTACATTTCTCTCATGACCCCTGACCCTGTATCCCGTACATCTCTCTCATGACCCCTGACCCTGTCTCCCGTACATCTCTCTCATGACCCCTGACCCTGTCTCCCGTACATCCCTCTCATGACCCCTGACCCTGTCTCCTGTACATCTCTCTCAAGACCCCTGACCCTGCCTGCTGTACATCTCTCTCATGACCCTGCCTACAGTACATCTCTCTCATGACCCCTGACCCTGTCTATAGTACATTTCTCTCATGACCCCTGACCCTGTATCCCGTACATCTCTCTCATGACCCCTGACCCTGTCTCCCGTACATCTCTCTCATGACCCCTGACCCTGTCTCCTATACATCTCTCTCATGACCTCTGACCCTGTCTCCCGTACATCTCTCTCATGACCCCTGACCCTGTCTCCTTTACATCTCTCTCATGACCCCTGACTCTTCCTCCCGTACATTTCTCTCATGACCCCTGACCCTGTCTCCCGTACATCTCTCTCATGACCCCTGACCCTTCCTCCTGTACATCTCTCTCATGACCCCTGACCCTGCCTGCTGTACATCTCTCTCATGACCCCTGACCCTGCCTGCTGTACATCTCTCTCATGACCCCTGACCCTACCGACAGTACATCCCTCTCATGACCCCTGACCCGATCTCCTGTACATCTCTCTCATGACCCCTGACCCTACCTACAGTACATCTCTCTCATGACCCCTGACCCTGTCTCCCGTACATCTCTCTCATGATCCCTGACCCTACCTACAGTACATCTCTCTCATGATCCCTGACCCTGTCTCCCGTACATCTCTCTCATGACCCCTGACCCTGCCTCCCGTACATCTCTCTCATGACCCCTGACCCTGCCTCCCGTACATCTCTCTCATGACCCCTGACCCTGTCTCCTGTATATCTCTCTCATGACCCCTGACCCTGTCTCCCATATATCTCTCTCATGACCCCTGACCCTGTCTCCTTTACGTCTCTCTCATGACCCCTGACTCTTCCTCCCGTACATTTCTCTCATGACCCCTGACCCTGTCTCCCGTACATCTCTCTCATGACCCCTGACCCTGCCTCCTGTACATCTCTCTCATGACCCCTGACCCTGTCTCCCGTACATCTCTCTCATGACCCCTGACCCTGTCTCCTGTATATCTCTCTCATGACCCCTGACCCTGTCTCCCATACATCTCTCTCATGACCCCTGACCCTGTCTCCTTTACGTCTCTCTCATGACCCCTGACTCTTCCTCCCGTACATTTCTCTCATGACCCCTGACCCTGTCTCCCGTACATCTCTCTCATGACCCCTGACCCTGCCTCCAGTACATCTCTCTCATGACCCCTGACCCTGTCTCCCGTACATCTCTCTCATGACCCCTGACCCTGTCTCCCGTACATCTCTCTCATGACCCCTGACCCTACCTACAGTACATCTCTCTCATGACCCCTGACCCTGTCTCCTGTACATCTCTCTCATGACCCCTGACCCTGCCTCCCATACATCTCTCTCATGACCCCTGACCCTGTCTCCCGTACATCTCTCTCTCATGACCCCTGACCCTGTCTCCTGTATATCTCTCTCATGACCCCTGACCCTGTCTCCCATACATCTCTCTCATGACCCCTGACCCTGTCTCCTTTACATCTCTCTCATGACCCCTGACCCTTCCTCCCGTACATTTCTCTCATGACCCCTGACCCTGTCTCCTGTACATCTCTCTCATGACCCCTGACCCTGTCTCCAGTACATCTCTCTCATGACCCCTGACCCTGTCTCCCGTACATCTCTCTCATGACCCCTGACCCTGTCTCCTGTACATCTCTCTCATGACCCCTGACCCTGCCTGCTATACATCTCTCTCATGACCCCTGACCCTGTGCCTGCTATATCTCTCTCATGACCCCTGACCCTGTCATGACATCTCCCATGACCCCTGACCCTGCCTCCAGTACATCTCTCTCATGACCCCCTGACCCTGCCTACTGTACATTTCTCTCATGACCCCTGACCCTGCCTCCCGTACATCTCTCTCATGACCCCCTGCCCCTGCCTCTCATGTACCCTGCCTCTATCATCTCTCATGACCCCTGACCCTGCCTACTGTACATTTCTCTCATGACCCCTGACCCTGTCTCCCATACATCTCTCTGATGACCCCTGACCCTGCCTACAGTAGATCTCTCTCATGACTACTGACCCTGCCCACTGTACATCTCTCTCATGACCCCTGACCCTGCCTACAGTAGATCTCTCTCATGACTACTGACCCTGCCCACTGTACATCTCTCTCATGACCCCTGACCATGCCTACAGTAGATCTCTCTCATGACTACTGACCCTGCCCACTGTACATCTCTCTCATGACCCCTGACCATGCCTACAGTACATCTCTCTCATGACCCTTGACCCTGCCTACTGTACATTTCTCTCAGGCTCTCGTGGGAGCCACAGGGCCCGAGCGATTTGATGGCCTGCAGCCTCACATGGTGGCGTCAGACCCCAGCTACATCCATGAGCAACAGCAGGTGAGAGGGAGGGAGGGAGAGAGGGACAGAGAGGATCGAGAATGTAAATGAATGTAGAATGAAAAGAGGTTGGGCAATTGAGACAGAAGGGTACACCAGAGTTAAAAAAGAGGAGAATTGATGAGCTATGAGATTAAAAGCTGGAGTTGGACTGCAGGTAAGAGTTGGAGTAGCTGCAGGGAGAGAAATAATTTTTATTTTATTTTTATCTTTTCTACTTGCTCTTCCACCCATATGAATAATTATCATGCACCTTCTTATCACTTATGACCAATAAAAATTTGCTTCTCTATAAATGTTCACAATGGCCAGATTCTTCCAGAGATTTCTGATCATTGGGGCCTTTTCTCTGTAAAGGGGGAGTTTAGTCCCTGCTGTGCTGTAGTGCGGCATTAGCAGTGCTGCGTGTGTGTGAACAGTGCTGCATGAGTGGAGCTGAATGTGAGCCCTGCTCTGTCTGCAGCTGATCATACAGGATCAGGACGAGCAGCTGGAGCTGGTGTCTGGCAGCATCCGAGTGCTCAAGGACATGTCCGGCCGCATCGGGGACCAGCTGGAGGAGCAGGCCATGTGTGTGTGTGTGTGTGTGTGTGTGTGTGTGTCTCACCTGTGCTGTACCTGAGGTTTCTGTGCGATCCCATCACCATCTGCACTCTGTTTGTGCGTGTGTGTGTGTGTGTGTGTGTGTGTGTGTGTGTGTGTGTGTGCCTGTGTCTGTGTTTGTGTGTGTGTGTCTCACCTGTGCTTTACCTAGGGCTTCTGTTCAATCCCATCACCATCTGCACTCTGTATGTGTGTGTGTGTGTGTGTGTGTGTGTGTGTGTGTGCCTGTGTCTGTGTTTGTGTTTGTGTGTGTGTGTCTCACCTGTGCTTTACCTGGGGCTTCTGTTCAATCCCATCACCATCTGCACTCTGTATGTGTGTGTGTGTGTGTGTCTCACCTGTGCTTTACCTGGGGCTTCTGTTCAATCCCATCACCATCTGCACTCTGTGTGTGTGTGTGTGTGTGTGTGTGTGTGTGTGTGTGTGTGTGTGTGTGTGTGTGTGTGTGTGTGTGTGTGTGTGTGTGTGTGTGTCTCACCTGTGCTTTACCTGGGGTTTCTGTTCGATCCCATCACCATCTGCACTCTGTATATATGTGTGTGTGAGCGCGCGCGTCTGTGTCTCTGTGTGTGTGTGTGTGTGTGTGTGTGTGTGTCTGTCTCACCTGTGCTGTACCTGGGGCTTCTGTTCGATCCCATCACCATCTGCACTCTGTATATGTGTGTGTGTGTGTGTGTGTGTGCGTGCGCGTCTATGTCTCTGTGTGTGTGTGTGTGTGTGTGTGTGTGTGTGTGTCTCAACTGTGCTGTACCTGGGGCTTCTGTTCACTCCCATAACCAAGTATGTAACCTTCTGCAACCCTGTGGCAGATAACCACAGTGTTTCGATAATGTTGTGTTCTCAGTCTTACTCATGGAAATACCGAGGGTCATTACGGCTGTGTTTGCATCATGACACTCGGCCACACTGGGGTTTATTACAGTTGTATTAACTGAATGACACACTGCGGTGTCATGGCATAATGAGTGTTCGCTAATTTGAGTGTTTGGTGAAGAAAAGGTGTTCATGTTGTACAGAGTGCTGGGGGAGATCGGTGATGAGATGGCGTGTGTGTTTTACAGAGTGCTGGAGGAGTTTGGTGATGAGACGGTGTGTGTGTTGTACAGAATTCTGGGGAAGTTTGGTGATGAGATGGTGTGTGTGTTGTACAGAATTCTGGGGGAGTTTGGTGATGAGATGGTGTGTGTGTTGTACAGAATTCTGGGGGAGTTTGGTTATGAGATGGTGTGTGTGTTGTACAGAATTCTGGGAGAGTTTGGTGATGAGATGGTGTGTGTGTTGTACAGAATTCTGGGAGAGTTTGGTTATGAGATGAAATGGTGTGTGTGTTGTACAGTATTCTGGGATAGCTGAGAGGGCCACGAGCTGCATTTCATGTTGACATTGACCCCTTTCTGATCCTAGATGTATCTGAGCTTTTAACTTTCTCAGCTTTCCCCACTCTGCTTGTTAATTAGTTAGCTCATTGTGTAATTTGTTCCCCTGCCCCCTTTCACTCCTCATTGCTCTCCCTCGTCTGCTTTGAGTTTGAGCTGATAACCAGTGACTTGATTTTACTTGGACATGATGACTTGGTCACAACTCTGTTGTGTTTTACAGAGTGCTGGGGGAGGTTGGTTATGAGATGGTGTGTGTGATGTACAGAATGCTGGGGGAGTTTGGTGATGAGATGGTGTGTGTGTGTGTTGTACAGAGTGCTGGGAGAGTTTGGTGATGAGATGGCGTGTGTATGTTGTACAGAATTCTGGGAGAGTTTGGTGATGGTGTGTATATTGTACAGAATGCTGGGGGAGTTTGGTGATGAGATGGTGTGTGTGTGTGTGTGTGTGTGTTGTACAGAATGCTGGGGAACTTCAGAGATGAGATGGTGTGTGTGTTGTACAGAATTCTGGGGGACTTGGGAGATGAGATGGTGTGTTTGTGTTGTACAGAGTGCTGGGGGAGTTTGGTGATGAGATGGCGTGTGTGTTGTACAGAGTGCTGGGGGAGTTTGGTTATGAGATGGTGTGTGTGTGTTGTACAGAGTGCTGGGGGAGTTTGTTAATGAGATGGTGTGTGTGTGTGTTGTACAGATTGCTGGGGGACTTCGGAGATGAGATGGTGTGTGTGTGTTGTACATAATTCTGGGAGAGTTTGGTGATGAGATGGTGTGTGTATTTTGTACAGAGTGCTGGGGGAGTTTGGTGATGAGATGGCCTGTGTGTTGTACAGAGTGCTGGGGGAGTTTGGTGATGAGATGGCGTGTGTGTTGTACAGAGTGCTGGGAGAGTTTGGTGATGAGATGGCGTGTGTATGTTGTACAGAATTCTGGGAGAGTTTGGTGATGAGATGGTGTGTATATTGTCAGAATTCTGGGGGAGTTTGGTGATGAGATGGTGTGTGTGTGTGTTGTACAGAATGCTGGGGGACTTTGGTGATGAGTGTGTGTTTGTGTTGTACAGAATGCTGGGGGACTTTGGTGTGTGTATGTTGTACAGAATGCTGGGGGAGTTTGGTGATGAGATGGCCTGTGTGTTGTACAGAGTGCTGGGGGAGTTTGGTGATGAGATGGCGTGTGTGTTGTACAGAGTGCTGGGAGAGTTTGGTGATGAGATGGCGTGTCTATGTTGTACAGAATTCTGGGAGAGTTTGGTGATGAGATGGTGTGTATATTGTACAGAATTCTGGGGGAGTTTGGTGATGAGATGGTGTGTGTGTGTGTTGTACAGAATGCTGGGGGACTTTGGTGATGAGTGTGTGTTTGTGTTGTACAGAATGCTGGGGGACTTTGGTGTGTGTATGTTGTACAGAATGCTGGGGGACTTTGGAGATGAGATGGTGTGTATGTGTTGTACAGAATGCTGTAGGACTTCGGAGATGAGATTGTGTGTGTGTTGTACAGAATGCTGGGGGAGTTTGGTGATGAGATGGTGTGTGTGTGTTGTATAGAGTGCTGGGGGAGTTTGTTCATGACATGGTGTGTGTGTGTGTTGTACAGAATGCTGGTGGAGTTTGGTGATGAGACGGTGTGTGTGTTGTACAGAGTTTTGGGGGAGTTTGGTGATGAGATGGTGTGTGTGTTGTACAGAATTCTGGGGGAGTTTGGTGATGAGATGGTGTGTGTGTTGTACAGAATTCTGGGATAGTTTGGTGATGAGATGGTTTGTGTGTTGTACAGAATGCTGGGGGACGTCGGAGATGAGTTGGTGTGTGTGTGTTGTACAGAATTTTGGGAGAGTTTGGTGATGTGATGGCGTGTGTTGTACAGAATTCTGGGAGAGTTTGGTGATGAGATGGTGTGTGTATGTTGTACAGAGTGCTGGGGGAGTTTGGTGATGAGATGACGTGTGTGTTGTACAGAGTGCTGGGGGAGTTTGGTGATGAGATGGTGTGTGTGTTATGCAGAATGCTGGGGGAGTTTGGTGATGAGATTGTGTGTGTGTTATGCAGAATGCTGGGGGACTTCGGAGATGAGATGGTGTGTGTGTGTGTTGTACAGAGTGCTGGGGGAGTTTGGTGATGAGATGGCGTGTGTGTTGTACAGAGTGCTGGGAGAGTTTGGAGATGAGATGGCGTGTATATGTTGTACAGAATTCTGGGAGAGTTTGGTGATGGTGTGTATATTGTACAGAATTCTGGGGGAGTTTGGTGATGAGATGGCGTGTGTATGTTGTACAGAATTCTGGGAGAGTTTGGTGATGGTGTGTATATTGTACAGAATTCTGGGGGAGTTTAGTGATGAGATGGCGTGTGTATGTTGTACAGAATTCTGGGAGAGTTTGGTGATGGTGTGTATATTGTACAGAGTGCTGGGGGAGTTTGATGATGAGATGGTGTGTGTGTTGTACAGAATGCTGGGGGACTTTGGTGATGAGAGTGTGTGTTTGTGTTGTACAGAATGCTGGGGGACTTTGGCGTGTGTATGTTGTACAGAATGCTGGGGGACTTTGGAGATGAGATGGTGTGTATGTGTGTTGTACAGAATTCTGGGGGAGTTTGGCGATTAGATGGTTTCTGTGTTGTACAGAGTGCTGGGGGAGTTTGGTAATGAGATGGTGTGTGTGTGTTGTACAGAATGCTGGGGGAGTTTGGTAATGAGATGGTGTGTGTGTGTGTTGCACAGAATGCTGGAGGACTTCGGAGATGAGATGGTGTGTGTGTGTTGTACAGAATGCTGGGGGAGTTTGGTGATGAGACGGTGTGTGTGTTGTACAGAGTTTTGGGGGAGTTTGGTGATGAGACGGTGTGTGTGTTGTACAGAGTTTTGGGGGAGTTTGGTGATGAGACGGTGTGTGTGTTGTACAGAGTTTTGGGGGGAGTTTGGTGATGAGATGGTGTGTGTGTGTGTTGTACAGAATGCTGGGGGACGTCAGAGATGAGTTGGTGTGTGTGTGTTGTACAGAATTTTGGAAGAGTTTGGTGATGAGATGGTGTGTTTGTTGTACAGAGTGCTGGGGGAGTTTGTTAATGAGATGGTGTGTGTGTGTGTTGTACAGATTGCTGGGGGACTTTGGAGATGAGATGGTGTGTGTGTGTTGTACATAATTCTGGGAGAGTTTGGTGATGAGATGGTGTGTATGTGTTGTACAGAATGCTGGGGGACTTCGGAGATGAGATGGTGTGTGTGTTTGTGTTGTACAGAATGCTGGGGGACTTCAGAGATGAGATGGAGTGTGTGTGTGTGTGTGTGTGTGTTGTACAGAATGCTGGGGGACTTCGGAGATGAGATGGACCAGACCGCATCGCGGATGGACTCTGTGCTGAAGAAGATGGAGAAGGTTTCTCTCTTGACCAGCAGTAAGGACTTCACCTCCGACCCTCTGCTCTCACTCCCTCTGTTCTCTCTCTCTGCTTGCGCTGCCCGCTTCTCCCTCCTCGCATGATCCTTCTGTCTCACTGCGATCCGTTCATCTCCGTATATCTCTCTGTCTCTGTGACACTTGCATGTGAATGCATGCATTTAAAAAAAGCAACAGAATGCTAACCTTTTTTCCCTAAGGAGAGCAGTGGTCATTTTTCCAGTGAGCATAAGGAAATAATGCGTCTAAAATTCTCTGAGCCGTAAGGGTGCACTGCAATAACAAAATCTTTCCAAGCATTTTAATTGCGAATTGAGACTTAAAACACTAATTTATACCTTTTTTTCACAAAAAAAATTCTGCAGCTGATTGTGAGATAATTTTGGCTCAAGTTTTTGATTATGCCCTTGGGGCAAGTGAAATGTGATCCCACATTCAGTTGAAGAATGTTTTATTTAGAAAAAAGGTAGTAGAAAAAAGTGCTTTTTGTCTCTCTATGAGATTAAAATGCCAGGTAAGATTTTTTTTTTTTTTTTTTTGCAGTGTACACGGTCTTTAATTTTAATGATAAGTATCCTTGTCGTGATTTTCTGTCTGTGTTTGTGTGCATGTCTGTACTAAACACATAACTGTCGCGTGTGTTCCTGCGTTTCAGGTCGCGTGTGTTCCTGTGCTTCAGGTCATGTGTGTTCCTGTGTTTCAGGTCATCCGTGTTCCTGTGTTTCAGGTCGCGTGTGTTCCTGTGTTTCAGGTCGCGTGTGTTCCTGTGTTTCAGGTCATGTGTGTTCCTGTGTTTCAGGTCATGCGTGTTCCTGTGTTTCAGGTCGCGTGTGTTCCTGTGTTTCTGATCGCGTGTGTTCCTGTGTTTCCGGTCATGTGTGTTCCTGCGTTTCAGGTCGCGTGTGTTCCTGTGCTTCAGGTCATGTGTGTTCCTGTGTTTCAGGTCGCGTGTGTTCCTGTGTTTCAGGTCATGCGTGTTCCTGTGTTTCAGGTCGCGTGTGTTTCTGTTTTTCAGGTCGCATGTGTTCCTGTGTTTCAGGTTGCGTATGTTCCTGTGTTTCAGGTCGCATGTGTTCCTGTGTTTTAGGTCATGTGTATTCCTGTGTTTTTGGTCGCGCATGTTCTTGTGTTTCAGATCCCATGTGTTCCTGTTTTTCCGGTCATGTGTGTTCCTGTGTTTCAGGTCGCGTGTGTTCCTGTGTTTCTGGTCGCGTGTGTTCCTGTGTTTCCGGTCATGTGTGTTCCTGTGTTTCAGGTCATGTGTGTTCCTGTGTTTCAGGTCACTCGTGTTCCTGTGTGTCAGGTCGCGTGTGTTCCTGTGTTTCTGGTCGCGTGTGTTCCTGTGTTTCTGGTCGCGTGTGTTCCTGTGTTTCTGGTCGCGTGTGTTCCTGTGTTTCTGGTCGCGTGTGTTCCTGTGTTTCGGTCGCGTGTGTTCCTGTGTTTCAGGTCCCGTGTGTTCCTGTGTTTCAGGTTGCGTATGTTCCTGTGTTTCAGGTCGCATGTGTTCCTGTGTTTTAGGTCATGTGTGTTCCTGTGTTTCTGGTCGCGCATGTTCTTGTGTTTCAGGTCCCATGTGTTCCTGTGTTTCCGGTCATGTGTGTTCCTGTGTTTCAGGTCGCGTGTGTTCCTGTGTTTCTGGTCGCGTGTGTTCCTGTGTTTCCGGTCATGGGTGTTCCTGCATTTCAGGTCATGTGTTTTCCTGTGTTTCAGGTCCTGTGTTTTGTGTCATGTGTGTTCCTGTGTTTCTGGTCGCGTGTGTTCCTGTGTTTCTGGTCGCGTGTGTTCCTGTGTTTCCGGTCGCGTGTGTTCCTGTGTTTCCGGGTCATGTGTGTTCCTGTGTTTCAGGTCGCATGTGTTCCTGTGTTTCTGGTCGCATGTGTTCCTGTGTTTCCGGTCATGTGTGTTCCTGCATTTCAGGTCATGTGTGTTCCTGTGTTTCTGGTCATGTGTGTTCCTGTGTTTCTGGTCATGTGTGTTCCTGTGTTTCTGGTCACGCCTGTTCCTGTGTTTCTGGTCATGTGTTTTCCTGTGTTTCTGGTCATGCCTGTTCCTGTGTTTCAGTTTGTGTGTTTTCCTGTGTTTTAGGTCGCATGTGTTCCTGTGTTTCAGGTCGCGTGTGTTCCTGTGTTTCTGGTCATGTGTGTTCCTGTGTTTCTGGTCGCAGGTGTTCCTGTGTTTCGGTCGCGTGTGTTCCTGTGTTTCCGGTCATGTGTGTTCCTGTGTTTCAGGTCGCATGTGTTCCTGTGTTTCTGGTCGCATGTGTTCCTGTGTTTCCGGTCATGTGTGTTCCTGTGCTTCAGGTCATGTGTGTTCCTGTGTTTCTGGTCATGTGTGTTCCTGTGTTTCTGGTCATGTGTGTTCCTGTGTTTCCGGTCACGCCTGTTCCTGTGTTTCAGGTCATGTGTTTTCCTGTGTTTCTGGTCATGCCTGTTCCTGTGTTTCAGTTTGTGTGTTTTCCTGTGTTTTAGGTCGCATGTGTTCCTGTGCTTCAGGTCGCGTGTGTTCTTGTGTTTCAGGTTGCGTATGTTCCAGTGCATGCCACGAGACGGACGCGATCGCGCTGGCGCCCCAGTGGTGGAGCTAGAACAGGGAATTGGGGGGGCACAGACACGTCCCTTTATGACAATAGTTAGTCCTGGCTAGTTCTCAATCATTTTCCTTTATTGACGCGTTTTCCAATTATCGTAATTGTCAACTGAAGACACGGTTTCTCTCCATGTGCGATCTAACGGCGATGAAATCATGGGGTAAATTCAGTACAGAAAAATAATTTACTTATTAATAGGCCGATGCTTCGCGTTGATTGAACTGGTCCGCTTCCCAATGAAATATCGCCTTTCGTTCTCGGTATTGCGTGGGTCGATAAAAAAAAAGTGGCACTCGGAAGTTAAACAGGTTATACAAAACCCAAAACCAGTGAAGTTGGCACGTTATGTAAATCGTAGATAAAAACAGAATACAATGATTTGCAAATCCTTTTCAACTTATATTCAATTGAATACACTGCAAAGACAAGATGTTTAATGTTCAAACTGAGAAACTTTATTTTTTTTTGCAAATAATCATTAACTTAGAATTTAAAGGCAGCAATACATTGCAAAAAAGTTGGCACAGGGGCCTTTTTACCACTGTGTTACATCACCTTTCCTTTTAACGACACTCAGTAAACGTTGGGGAACTGAGGAGACCAATTTTTGAAGCTTTTTCAGGTGGAACTCTTTCCCATTCTTGCTTGATGTACAGCTTAAGTTGTTCAACAGTCCGGGGTCTCCGTTTGTCGTATTTTACGCTTCATAATGCGCCACACATTTTCAATGGGAGACAGGTCTGGACTACAGGCAGGCCAGTCTAGTACCCACACTCTTTTACTACGGAGCCATGCTGTTGTAACACGTGCAGAATGTGGCTTGGTATTGTCTTGCTGAAATAAGCAGGGGCGTCCATGAAAAAGACGTTGCTTGGATGGCAACATATGTTGCTCCAAAACCTGTATGTACCTTTCAGCATTAATGGTGCCTTCACATATGTGTAAGTTGCCCATGCCTTGGGCACTAATACACCCCCCATACCGTCACAGATGCTGGCTTTTGAACTTTGCGCCTATAACAGTCCGGATGGTTCTTTTCCTCTTTGGTCCGGAGGACACGACGTCCACAGTTTCCAAAAACAATTTGAAATGTGGACTCGTCAGACCACAGAACACTTTTTCCACTTTGCATCAGTCCATCTTAGATGAGCTTGGGCCCAGCGAAGCCGGGCGGGCGTTTCTGGGTGCTGTTGATAAATGGCTTTTTCGCTTTGCATTGTAGAGTTTTAACTTGCACTTGCAGATGTAGCAACGAACTGTAGTTACTGACAGTGGTTTTCTGAAGTGTTCCTGAGCCCATGTGGTGATGTCCTTTACACACTGATGTCGGTTTTTGATGCAGTACCGCCTGAGGGATCAAGGTCACGGGCATTCAATGTTGGTTTTCGGCCTTGTAAACTACGTGCAGTGATTTCTCCAGATTCTCTGAACCTTTTGACGATATTACGGACCGTAGATGATGAAATCCCTAAATTTCTTGCAATAGCTTGTTGAGGAATGTTGTTTTTAAACTGTTCGACAATCAGCTCACGCATTTGTTCACTAAGTGGTGACCCTCGCCCCATCCTTGTTTGTGAATGACTGAGCATTTCAGGGAAGCTGCTTTTATACCCAATCATGGCACCCACCTGTTCCCAATTAGTCCGTTCACCTGTGGGATGTTCCAAATAAGTGTTTGATGAGCATTCCTCAATTCTCTCAGTCTTTTTTGCCACTTGTGCCAGCTTTTTTGAAACATGTTGCAGGCATCAAATTCCAAATGAGCTAATATTTGCAAAAAATTACAAAGTTTACCTGTTCGAACATTAAGTAACTTGTCTTTGCAGTGTATTCAATTGAATATAGGTTGAAAAGGATTTGCAAATCATTGTATTCTGTTTTTATTTACGATTTACACAACGTGCCAACTTCACTGGTTTTGGGTTTTGTAAAAAGCATGTGGCTCAAGCTATTTGCCTGTAAGTCGACAGGTATGCAATTTTGAATAACGTTGATGTAAATACAGCAAATACGCGTCCAGATGAATGATTGTCGTCTTACCTAATCAGGGAGAACAAGCAGCACCTGTTAAGTGTGGAGTGCTCTCGAAGTGAGCCTTTTGTTAATCCAGAAAATGACTGAGAACAGGTCAGGACTAATAATTGTTTTAAACGGAAGTTTTGTGCAACCCAATTCTCTGTTCTTGTTCTGCAACTGTACTGAATTTAGCCCATGATTTAATCGCTGTTAGATCGCATGGAGAGAAACCGTGTCTTCGGTTGCCAATTCCAATAATTGGAAAACGCGTCAACAAAGGAAAATGATTGAGAACTTGCCAGAATTAACTGTTGTCATAAAGGGGTGCGTCTGTGCCCCCCCAATTCCTATTTCTAGCTCCGCCACTGGGGCGCCAGCGCGATCGCGCCCGTCTCGTGGCATGCACTGATGTTCCTGTTTTTCAGGTCGGGTGTGTTCCTTTGTTTCAGGTAATGTGTGTTCCTGTGTTTCAGGTCATGCGTGTTCCTGTGTTTCAGGTCATGCGTGTTCCTTTGTTTCAGGTCGTATGTTATCCTGTGTTTTACGTCGTGTATGTTCCTGTGTTTCTGGTCGCGCATGTTCCTGTGTTTCAGGTCGCATGTGTTCCTGTGTTTCTGGTTATGTGTGTTCCTGTGTTTCTGGTCGTGCATGTTCCTGTGTTTCAGGTCGCATGTGTTCCTGTGTTTCAGGTAATGTGTGTTCCTGTGTTTCAGGTCATGCATGTTCCTTTGTTTCAGGTCATGCGTGTTCCTTTGTTTCAGGTCGTATGTGTTCCTGTGTTTTACGTCGCGTATGTTCCTGTGTTTCAGGTCGCATGTGTTCCTGTGTTTCAGATCGCATGTGTTCCTGTGTTTCAGATCGCATGTGTTCCTGTGTTTCAGGTAATGTGTGTACCTGTGTTTCTGGTCATGCATGTTCCTGTGTTTCAGGTTGCGTCTGTTCTTTTGTTTCAGGTCGACGGCAGTGGTGTGTGATCGGAGTCCTGGTGGTGATCCTGATCGTCGTCCTGATCCTAATATTTGCACTTTGACCGTCCAAGCACCTCTATTTACTGGTGAATGGAGGGGAGTGTCAGGAAATGGGATGAATGAACAGATGAATGGGTGGATGGAGTGATGCGCTGGGCAGTGGAGAAGTAAACTCCTTTCCTCCTCCATTGCCTTTTGTCCTCGGCAAAAAGAGAGCAGCCGAGACCAGAACACGGTCGTGTAATCTCTATCCTCTTTTGGGCTGGGCTGTATTGTGACGTCCCCATTCACTGACTGCCACAGGACATATTGATAACATTATTGTGACGTCCCCATTCACTGACTGCCACAGGACGCATTGATAACATTATTGTGACGTCCCCATTCACTGACTGCCACAGGAGGCATTGATAACATGCAGTGGTGGAACACCACATTTTGTGGTCAGTGTAATTCGTTTTAAGGCTTTAGGAGGTCATTGTGTTGGTTTTATTCGCTCAAATACGGTACTGGCGTGGATGTCAAAGGCTGAAAAAAGAAAAGCTTGTTAAAACTGTCGCCTTATTCTATTTTTGTACGCGATTGCTCCTCTGTAACTGTATGTCACAAAGAGAAAATATATTTGTTTTAAGATAAGGCCGGAAGAAGAATTTGTATTTACCATGAAACTTAAACACTTCTGAAAATATACATTTTCAACCGTCACTGTTGCCCCCGGTGGGAAAAAAGTGCTGAATTTTTGTATGCAGAGACCTCCATTTTCTGACCTTTTGATGGAGGGCGCATTACCAATCAGGAATGGTAGGAAATGGGAGGAGGTTTATATCCGTGTTTATTTCAGGTTCGTCTGTGGGGCGTTTGGCTGCAGCGATGTGGCCTGGATGCGTATTCCGTGCACCCACTCCTGTTTTTGGAAACAGTGCTGCGCTCATTCCAGTCGGTTATTTTTAACTGATTCCCAACTCCTCCTTGACCCTGGCTCCACCCATTGGGATGAGAGAGAAGAGGCAGAAAGAAAAACCGGGTTGAGTGGGGTCCACGGCTACGTTTGAATAGTCAGGAAATAACGTCCTACTGTCTGCTAACCACTTTTTCTAAACCTTAATGGAAAACGTCAAGAGGTTAAAGAAAGATGTAAAAGATAACTGATGAGGATAACTGGAAAAGACGACCTTGCAGCACATATCATGGCTGTCACGTAAATACTTTCGCATCATTTAGTTTAGGAGCTTTCGTTAGCAAAAACGACTATTCAAACGCAGCCAAAGACACGAGAATTGGCGAAATTGAACTTCCTTTAAACGTTATGTTGGAGTGACGTCAGTTATTTAGATTCCGGCGTCGCAGATGGAGACAAGTTTATTTACAGGTCAATGACGCATGTGTTAAGTGTTCCAGATGAAAACTGCCTCCAGGAATATCTGAAGGAACAAAATATATCTAACGGATATGGATCCCCGTAATGATGGCGGACCTCAGTTTCCGGGTTTGGCATAAGAAAGGAGTGAATTATGTGGGCGGAAAAAAAAGCCAATTGTATGAGCCCAAATACCTCGCATCCAAGCGCAGTGAAGCAGCAATGAACTGTGACCGAATAACCCATTTCTCCGCTTTTCCACCTCAGACGGCTCACATCTGCCAAGTGGGTCAATGCCTTAATGTCAACTTCTATTTTTCAAAACTGCTGTAAGAATTAGACTTGATTAAACAGATTCCCTTCCATAATGCCTTTCGATCATTCTTCTCACAACTGCCCGCTACTTTTTTTTTTTTGTATTACCGCGGTATGAAAGAGGATTTTATCATATTGATTTGCGGAAGCGTCGGGTATACATATATTCTATTGCAATCTTGACCCTGTTCGTTTGTTAGGGTTTTCATTTTGTCATCATATGGCATTTTGCTGAAATTTTGAAGCCTCCAAATATGGTTCAAGTTTGTCTTGGTGATTGCTCGTCAATTAAACTCCTTATTTTTTTAAATTAAATGCTCAGCCCACCATTGTACCTACCATGTCATGGATTGTCAAATATCTTCGGGTTTGATTTTACTTGATTTAGTTCAAGGGAACTTTGAATTCCTTTGCAGGTGGAAAAGGTGTCGATGATGTAGATAACTGAGTGAACCCGCCGGTTGTCAATTACTGAGCTCTGGAATGTTGGGCTTACTGAATTCCCTTCCCGCGTTCAGCAGGCGCGTGCCTGCTGTTTTTAAACCCACATTTTGATGATACGCTGTCTTGCGCATAGCTGACGGCCATTTCCTTCTTTGGTATGGAAACAGGGAGGATATTGTCAGTGTTTTTAGCTTACTGGCCCTATGGGCCGATAAGCTATTGTCATAGTGTGGCGTCCTGTCGTTTGTCGTCCGGAACATTTTTTATCTTTTTTTTTTGGCCTGATGAATTTTCATGTAAATTTGCCATAACATACTGCTAGACCATATCTCCGGATGTTGTTTTCGGATTTTTGATTGAATTGTTTTTTTCCGTCTTACGGGCCCTTGAAATTTTGGCCCCAATGTTAAAGATAGGACTGAGAAATTAAAAAAAAAAAATTTTTTCAAAAACGGCAAGATACATTTTTTTCTAAATCAGGCAATAAACTTCCCTTGGTACTGTCAATGTACAGTGTGAGCGCCATTTTGATTGAATCGACGGAAGTGGGTCTATTGGGGGCGCTGTATTTTATGAATATGCAAGATGGCCTATGGAGGCCAAATGGTTTCAGATGGAGATTAAGTTTATATTATCGACATATAGGAAGTCATATATGACCTATATATTGGCAATATTAAATTTGACCACAGATGACTTTGAAAGGTCAAACTCGAGGTCAGGGAAAATATTAACAATGTTAAAAGATATGGCTTAAAATTTCAAAAAATGTTTCTCAAAAACTGTCATAACTTTTTTTCTAAATCTGGCAATCAACTCCCCTCAATACACTTTATGTACAGTGCGAGTGCCATTTTGATTGAATCAACGGAAGTGGGTCTAATGGGGGCGCTGTACTTTAACATTGGGTCTTATGGAGAATGGGCAGAATCGCCTGTGGAAGCTAAATGGTTGCAGATAGAGATTAAGTTTGTGTTCCTGACATATAGGAAGTTATATATGACCTATATATTGGCTGTGTTAAAGTTAAAGGTCAAACTTGAGGTCAAGAAAAATGTTACAATTTTCAAAGGCTTCTAGGCTTGAAAATATTGAAGATTGGGAACATGTGTATTGAACACTTATAGGAAGTCATATATGAACTTTCATTTGGTGGCCTTGAACTTGACCTTCGGTGACCTTCGAAGGTCAAACTTCACGTAGTGAAATTTCAGTGACTACTATCACCAAAACTATTACAGATAGAGCTTAGGTTTGTATTGCGGGCATACAGCAGGTCATGTATGAAGTTTAATTTGCTGACATTGAATTTGACCTTCAGTGACCTTCAATGACAAAACTTCACAGAGAAATTTCAATGACTTATATCAGCAAAATCGTTACAGATAGAGTGTAGGTTTGTATTGGAGATGTATAGGAAGTCATATATGAACTTTCATTTGGTGGTCTTCAACTTGACCTTCGGTGACCTTGGAAGATCAAACTTCTCTTAATAAAATTTCAATGACCTCTATCACCGAAACTATTACAGATAGAGGTAAGGTTTGTATTGTGGGCATATAGGAAGTCATGTATGAAGTTCCATTGGGTGACCTTGAACTTGACCTTCAGTGACCAACAATGGCCAAACTATAAAGTGAAATTTCAATGACTTATATCAGCAAAATCGTTACAGATGGAGTGTATTGGAGGAAGTCACGCATGAACTTTCATTTGGTGACCTTCATGTTCATCTTTGAAGGTCAAACTTCACAAAGTGAAAATTCAACAACTTCTGTCACTGAAAAAGTCAGATGGAGCCTAGGTTTGTGCCACTGACTTGTAGGAAGTCACATATGAACTTTAATTTGGTGAGATTCAATTTGAATGTTGGTGACCTTTGAGGGTCAAACTTGACAAAATACAATTACAATGACTCGTATTGCCAAAACGGTCACAGATGGAGCCTAGGTTTGTATTGCAGACATATAGGAAGTCATATATGAACTTTCATCTGGTGACATTCATATTTACCTTCAAAGGTCAAATGTGACCTAATGAAAATTCAATGACTCGTATCACTAAAATGGTCACAGATGGAGCCTAGGTTTGTGTTTCTGACATCTAGGAAGTCACTTATGAACTTTCAGTTGGTGCCATTCAACTTCACTGTCAGTGACCTTTTGAGGGTCAAACTCGACAGTGAAATTACAGAACATAACATAACATGAATGGCGAGAACAGGCCATTCAGCCCAACTAGGCTCACCAGTTTCTTTATACTATTGTGAATATATCACTTCAGATACTCAATGACTCAATGGTGTCTAGCTTTAAGTCAAGCCTACTCTTGAAAATTCCCAAGGTTTCTGCCTCAACAATATGGTCAGGCAAGCTGTTCCACATCGAAATTACTCTTTGGGTGAAGAAATATTTCCTAATATCAGTGCTAAATTTACCTTTGGTCAGCTTCCATTTGTGACCCCGAGTTCTACTAACAACACTTGGTCGAAGGAATCCTACATAATTCACTTTGTTAATCCCTTTAACATATTTAAAGACCTCAGTCAGATCACCCCTAAGTCTCCTTTTCCTAAGACTGAAGAGATTAAGGATCTTCAGCCTCTTCTCATAGCTTTCATCTTTTAGACCCGGAAATAGCTTAGTGGCTCTTCTCTGAACTTTTTCTAGAGTCTCTCTATCTTTCTTAAAGTATGGTCCCCAGAACTGTACACAATACTCCAGATGTGGTCTGACGAATGTGTTGTGCAAAAGAAGCATCACCTCCTTAGATTTGTACTCAATACTTTTGGCAATGTATCCCAGCATCCGATTGGCTTTTTTAACTGCTACGGCACAATGGCTAGAACCTGTGAGGGTTTGGTCAACAATCACTCCCAGATCTTTTTCGTGTGGAGCACATTCCAGTTTTAAACCTCCCATGAAGTAATCCTGTCTAATGTTTTTATTTCCTACATGTACAACTTTACATTTCGCTACATTAAATGTCATTTGCCACATTTCTGCCCAATTCTGGATTCTATCCAAATCATCCTGAATCACTTTAGTGGACTCTAAACTATTTGCCAAACCTCCCAATTTAGTATCACCTGCAAATTTAACTAATTTGCTTTCAATATTCCTATCAAGGTCATTAATATAGATGAGGAACAGCAGGGGTCCCAACACCGATCCCTGGGGGACGCCACTCCCCACCATACCTAGCTCAGATGAGATACCACTGACCACCACTCTTTGTGTTCTGTCCTGTAAGCAGTTTTGAATCCACTTCAGAATACCTCCAGTAACTCCAATGGAGCTCATTTTATAAATTAGTCTCTTATGTGGTACTGTATCAAATGCTTTCTGAAAATCCAAGTATATGATGTCATAAGCCCTGCTCTGGTCATAAGTCTTGGTGGCCTCTTCAAAAAATTCCAGGTTTGTCAGGCATGACCTTCCCTTACGGAAACCATGTTGGCTATCCCTCAAGATATTATTACGTTCAAGAAATAAGTCCGCCTCCTCTTTTATGATAGATTCCAGTATTTTGCACGCAATGCAAGTTAAACTGACTGGCCTGTAATTTCCTGGCTTAGTACGGTCCCCTTTCTCATATATTGGAATTATATTGCCCTGCTTCCAATCAGTTGGTATTTCTCCAGTTTCTAAAGACTGTCTGAAGATGGCGGATAGCGGCTTAAAGATGATCTCACTAACTTCCCTGAGCACTCTAGGATATAAGCCATCAGGACCCGCCGCCTTATCTGCCTTTAGTTTATGCAACTTGACTAATACTTCGTTATCCCTAACCTCAATTTCCGCTAAATAATCGAGCATTGGACATGCCCTCTGGCCGAATGAAAACCCGCTCTGAGGTAAAATTCTCAACAAAGTAACTGTTTAAGGTATCCGCAATATCCTTGTTATCATATAGCGGCGATCCATATTTATTCTTTATGCACTTAACCTCCTCTTCGACTTTCCTTTTTCTGCGACAGTACTGAAAGAAGCGCTTAGGGTTAGTTTTTGCCCCTTTTGCAATCTGTCTTTCATACAGTCTTCTAGCATTCCTCAGCTCTTTTTTGACCACAGCCCGCATTTTACAGTATTCAGCTTTAGTTTTCTCATTGTTATCCTTTATGTACATCTTATAAAGATTCCTCTTTTCCCTCAAACTCCTACGAATAGCTGCGGTCATCCACTGAGGATTCTGCTTTTTCAGCTTACTTTTGGACACCTTTGGAATGAATTTGCACTGTGAATCAAGTAAAACCCCCTTAAATCTGTCCCACATCTCATTTACAGACTCACAGTCCAGAAGTGTCTCCCATTTTATTTCACTTAGATATGAGCGCATCCTGTCAAAGTTTGCTCGCCTAAAATTGAAAATTTTTGTTTTTGAAGACACCTTTTTAACTTCCCATGAAACCTCAAAATTAACAGTCGAGTGATCACTTGTCCCAAGTGGCTCCAGTACCTCAACATTGCTAATTCTATCTGGGTCATTACAGAGCACTAAGTCTAAAATTGCCTTCTCTCTTGTAGGTTTATTAACATACTGCACCAAAAAATTATCATTTATAACATCTAGAAATTCTTCCTCCCCTTTACCCTGTCCTTTCACCATTTTCCAATCAATACCAGGATAATTGAAGCCTCCCATAATAATAGTCCATCCTCTGCAAGCTTGCCTAATCCTCTTAAAGAGCATTTAATTAACAATACTGTCCAAAGCTGGCGATCGATAGCACACTCCTATGTTTAAACCTGTCTCGTGTTTGCCAGTGAGCCTGACCCAGATATCTTCACAGGGCAAGGAATGCTCAATTTCGGCAATTTCCTGTACATTTGTGTTTTCATTCACATAGAGTGCTACACCCCCTCCTCGCCTATTACATCTATCCTTCCTAAAGAGCTTATAACCTTCTATATTATATTCATCTCCATCCTCTTCACTAAGCCATGTCTCTGTAATCCCAACTATGTCATAGCCCTCACTAATGATAACGGCCTCAAGTTCTGGAAATTTATTTTTTATGCTTCTTGCATTTAGATAAAAACATTTCAGGTTATCACGAATGCTCTTCATGATTACAAAGACTTGTTTCACCAAAATGGTCACAGATTGAGTCAAGGTATCTATGACATTTAGAAAGTCATATAAGAAGTCCATATGCTAACCTCAACTTGACCTTCTGTGACCTTTAAAGTTCACAACTGACATAATGAATTTTCAATTACTTGTATCACCAAAACTGCTTCAGAGCTTAGGATTGTGTTTGTGTTACAGGGGGCCTTATAAATGTATGTGAACTTTTATTTGGTGACCTTGACATTGATTTTCATTGATTAGAATGTCAAACTTCACATGAAATTTTCGTAACTTATATCATCACTATAAGATTGCTTGCCGGTAAACTCAGGACCCTTGGTCTTATTTTTTTAACTTTTGGGTCCTTAATTCCTCTTTGTTGGAGTCATAGATGGTTCTGCACATCTGGCGTTCCTCTTGCCTCCTGCTGCTCAGTTCACGTCCATGTCAAAGTGGCTTGCAATGACGGCTTGCGTTAATCGATTTTTTATTTTTTTTTAATAAGTCGATAAAGTTTTCACCTATTGTGTAGATTTTTTGGAAATGCTGACGTTGTCTTAATAAATGACAATATGCTTTTAATTCCTCGTCTCGCGTCTTACTGTTACAATTACTGGCAGGAATTTGAAAATTTCTTGAAAAGTTCAGCAAAAGATCTCCGATCACCTGGTCTCGATAACTGGGCATCTCCATTTAGGGATGGAAGGAACACACAGCAGCACTTATACTGTCATGACTCTTTAACTTCACACCTCACCAACACTGCTGAAATTCAAGTTTTTTGGCTTTTAAACACAATCATGTTTCACAATAATGGCTGATACCAAAAACATTGACTGTTGCATAGAAAATATTTACTTTCACCAAAATAAAAATGCACAAACCTTCTAACCACACTCCAATAATACCAGGCCCAAGCATGGTGAATTAATTTTTTAAAAAGTAATGTACTCAAATGAATGCAAAAAAGACACTTTGTTACAAACCTTTTATTAAGATACTCAGTTTTTTGCCTTTTTTACAGTAGTTAATGTGCAATTGTGTTTATTGGGTCACAGTTAGGAATTCACAAAGTTATTGGCACTTGAAACACAGAATAAACACTGGCATTACAGGGACATGGGGAGGGGCTCATGGGGGTCTTTGACAACAGTAGACTCTACTGCGTTGGTTCGATAAGCGTTTCTGGATTAATACCTCATGCTGTGAGTGCACAACTAACAATCAAATTTCATTAGTGCTTCTATGTGTAATATACAGTGTCATTCACATCGGTTTACCCCCACGCCTCACCAGAGACAAAGCTGTCGACTGCCACGTTAATAAAACACCCAGGATACATGTATGTATATAAAAAAAAAACTATCCTAATTTTTGTTTTTAATTTTTCTCCCCAATGACGTGCGGCTTTTGAAAGCTCTTTTCAGCGTACAGGGGCATTTATACAGAGCGTGAGGCCACTGAGCAATGCCCCTCCGAAACACATGGGGGCACTGTGGGTCAGGTCAAGCAGGGCAGCCTGCAGTGTCTGTGGTGAGCTGGGGCTCATAAACAGAGCAGAATAATCTTATGGTTTTTGAACAAAAGTCTACAGGTGGCTGTCAAAGGAATGCACAGAGATGAACACAGGTTTTTTTTTTTTTTTTAAATGTACATAAAAGGGATTGACAGGTCACAGCACCAATCAGAAGGGAGACTGATAAAGAGGTGGGGGGGGAGGGGTAAACTCACAAACAAAAAATGGGCCCAATTCAGAGAGGGTCCAGCCCACCCACCCACACCCAGAAATGCCCCTCTCCTTGCATCACTGGGGGGGTCACACAAACACCAGAGATTATCAGGTACAGCACTTTATTAAGCCTCTGGCGTGAAATGGCTCATTCACACTCATTTACCCACTGACTTTTGCGGCGAGATGACTCAATTTTTTATTACAGCAAAAATTCTGATATTCCTTCACAATGAACTAATAATACTCAAAGAACAGTTTTTTTTTTTTTTTGAGCCACACAAAAGATTTTGGTAAAATGTTTTATTCCTGTATAATCTCTCTCAGTTTATGTGCCCTGTGTGCGCACTCGGGGACCGAGGAAAGCTCCACAGTGAGGATATGGCAGGCTTCATGATGCAGCTTCCATAGGCAATCAAAGGAACCAGTCACTGTGGACTCTGTCCAAACCTTTCTGCGTGCCAGCGACGACACCCCATCCACCCCATCATACTGAGTGTAGCCCTCCCGCCTTCGCTGCCCCCACCCCGACCTCACAGGAGCAGCTAAATAATCTAAAAATATATTTACTGAAAATAAACAAATCACTCCTATGTCTTCCCCGCCCAAACCCATCCCATTTCAGACTTTTTTTTACAACCAATCACAATCCAAGGTGCCAGTGGGCCGGCTCGCAGCGAGCGCTAGCCCGGAAGGTGCTTATTCCCCAAATCCCCCCCCCCACTAATACCCTACCCGACATGTGAAGGAAAAATTGCTGATCTCCATTTCTCCATTACAAAATTCTACTTCCCCCTTCTGGTTTGGTCACAAGTTAAACTCTGCGCTTACACAACAATTTCACCTCCCCTCGTTACAAAAAACACACTCCTTGCTTTTAAATTGAAAAATTCAACTAAATATTTACGTTTTAAATAAATTTGGATCTCCAAAGGCCTTTCATCTCTCAGTAAAGGGGACCAGGACAAAACCCCAGTCAGGGCGGTAGTGCCTCAGCAGCTCCCCCTGGCGGCCTACAGCTGCAATAGCAACAGTCGGCTGCAAACGCGAACTTCTAGACGCTCAGCAACTTTGACAAATGCACATGAAAGCCAAATTGAAACCTTTACTCTAAGATTAGGCCTTTTATTTTCATGCTATTCTTCTGGGCTAAAATTGCACTTAATAGCTGAAGCCAGGGGAACTTCCACCTCACGTTAGAGGTTCTGTGTCCTGCTGGCTCTTCCTATTTATATTAGTTTATTCCAGCATTTAAAGCCTGTTTAGCACTTTGGTCAACTGTGGTTGTTTTAAATGTGCTATACAAATAAATCTAGACTTGAATCGACTTGGCTCTCTGTAGATATGTGGCCCCCTAGAGGCCACAAGGAGAAATGCATGAAATGATTCAAACGAGCAGCAACACCAGGTGTGCTGCAGCCCAGCACCGAGACAAGGACTTCAGTGCTCGGTTTCTCAGCCAACAACACTTTCCGAAAGTGGGTCCGTACTCTGCAGTCCCTCTATTCAAGACACTGAGCGACTCCCCAATCTCCCCCCCACTCAACTATGTCAGAAGGACCCCCCCCCCCCCAGTATCTGTGCCTACCCCCCACCCCCAAATTCCCATCAGCACTTCAAAAAACGTACACAATGCAAAAATATCCGCTAACTCTCTCTACAACCATTGTACGCTTCTGGTTTGCTCTGTCCTGTTTAAAAAATTGGCAGCGCTACTCGTTAATCAGGAATTAGTCGTACTCCAAAAGGCCTAATGTTACTAAAGTTATTTACTTTCTTCGAAAAAAAAAAAAAACTAACTAAAAATATTAAAAAATATAAAGTAAGGCTGTAATACAGATGCCGTTGGGCATCCTCAGGGCAAGCAACGCTTCAAAGCACGAGTCCTTAGTCCTGACATCAACCAGCCCTGTGCTTAGCAAGCAATTTACCCCCCCCCCCCCCCACCAAAGCTAGCCCTGTGCTTAGCGAGCGAATTTCCCCACCCCCACACCTTTCAGTAGCAGTTTCATTAGTAGCCATGGGGCTCCTAACCATAAAAACAATGCAGATGTCCTCCAGTACATACACACACAGACACACTCTCGCACACTCACACACACGCACACTGCTCCCAATCTCTATCTTTCAAAGGTTACAGGGAGGGAGTTTCACCATGAACATTCTACCTTCACCCTTCATGCATCTTAAGTGTTCTCAGACTAGGAGGCCTCTTCTTCACAGGCAAAATCCTCAACACACACCCCACCCCCACCCGCACCCCCACCCACCCCCACCCCCACCCACACCCCCCCCCCGCACCCCCACCCCCACCCGCGGGAGAAAAAAAAGGGGAAAAAAAACCCTTGGAATCTACAGCCGTATAAAAATCAGCTCGGCAGTCTCATTAATATTTACATCAGGATTCACGCCAACTCCGTACATTCTGTGGCCGGCCGAGCTTCCGAAATGTAGATCACCGCGATCGAAAAGGTGCAGAATTACGTGCTCCGTCCCCCGTGACCATAACGATTACCCAGCAGCTGCCTCGTCCGCCTGTGTGTAGCAATGCATGAGCGTGAGAGCACGTTTCACAGTGTACGCTCATCACCTGAACTGACCCTGCTCCTCGTCCGTGAGGGCTTGTGCCCACCATGCGTCACTCCTGATGAGTCACAGACCAGCACGGTCCTCAGAGGAGTGCGCAAACGAGCTCGCACACTCTCACGCATATGCACATATATATTTACGCACACAAAGGAGTATACACACACACACACACACACACACACAACTGCACATATACATACACAAAACTGCATATATACAAACACACAACAGCATTTATACACACACGCATGCACACAACTGCACAAACACACACACACAGCTGCACATATATATGCACAAACGCAACTTGCGCGCACACACGAAAGTTACGAGTATACAAGGGGTGGTCAAATCATCAGAAACAACTAGGGCGGGGCCAAAGTACTTTTTGATGACGTTCTTTGGTGTTGGAAATGTAGTCATCACTTCTGACGCAGTTCCCCTTGCGACCTATCATAATTTTTCGTGACTGACACACCCACAATTCCATAACCAACCATTTTACCCCTGTGGAATTCTGTTAGTATCCCCATCCTGCTTTGGAAACGTGTCTGGCAAAAAAATTTGATAGTTACAACTCTTGAGCAGACACGCTGCTAATTGGCATTCAAATGAATGGGAATGACCAGTGCAGTTGTTTTCATAACTGTGGCATGGACACTTCAAAGTTAAAGCCATTTTCCAGGCCGACAATTTGTCCACCCCCTATGCACACGCACCCGCCCCCTGCACACGTGTTATCGACAGTGTCTTCAAACCAATCACATTCGCACTCACACTTTTGCTCCCACAAGCAGGCCAATGGCACGGAGCCTCAGGCACAGGCGCACACATGATCTCTGTCGAGGTTTCATTCCGATGCCGCCCCGGCACAAGCGCTCTTCTAAGGCAATACAGAAACACGATTCACAATTGTGCAAAAATCTCCGTTTCCATTTTTAAAAAGCCACGCTGGGCTTCTTCGAACAGTACCACATAACCCCGCGCTAAAAAGCATGACAAATTAACCGTCCTGTCGCACCGTTTCTCATCCCATACCCGCGAAATAAACCCCAATTCAAACACGTCCTCACAAGAAACAATTACACATCCGTCCGTGTTTATACGCCATTTAAAAAAAAAAAAAAACATTGACAATGCATCACAAAAAATACTCTTTCTCACGATACAAGACATCTGAAAACATTTTTTCTTTTCAGTTTAAGATATTTGTTTCAGGAGAGGAGATGTCCAAAATTACCTCCGTAGCCTTCCTGGAAATTGAATCGCCAATATAAACATAAGGTACCGCATGATAACGCTATAACTGAGGAAAGGAGGCCATTCTGCAGTACTGCATATGACACGAGACATAAGCTAACGTACTAATGTCCCCTGGCGAGCACAATCACTCCACAAGATTCAATACGGAATTTAACTTCGCACAACACAATAAAGGGGGTCAATGAAGCACACACATTAACCCTGTACTGCCCATGACTCAACCAAGGTTTTCCTGTGCGATCCTTACCAGCTTTATACGAGGATCTTTCG
Source organism: Gymnothorax javanicus (assembly GCA_029692085.1). Lineage (NCBI taxonomy): Eukaryota > Metazoa > Chordata > Actinopteri > Anguilliformes > Muraenidae > Gymnothorax > Gymnothorax javanicus. The sequence goes on along the minus strand of CM056200.1, from coordinate 16,641,971 downwards.
TGAGAAAGCCGATTACAGTAATTTTTCTCTAGTCTTTTACGGGCAGGTTTCGCAAGATTTTTTCTAAACAAAGTTGAATGCTATCACATTCCGTGTTTTTTTTTTTTTTTTTAACCAGGGCTTTCCAGGTAAAAGATATTTAAGATATATTGACCAGGCTCGTTCGCCAGAATTCGGTTGTCATGCAAGAAAAAAAAAAAAAAAAAAAGGTCGGGAACCCCGGAAGTGCCAGAACCCGCGACTGCCAGCTGCCAGCAAGATGGCACAGTGAGTTGGACACCTTATAACTCCTGAACCACAAACAAGGTGCAAATATTCAAACCTCGCGACTGACACACCAGTGCTGTCTCCCGCACATAAACACAAAGGCCCTCAGACACACACAAACCCATATCACTATTGCAGAGCTAGAGACACACTAAAACAACTATATTTGGCCAAGATATGCAGAAATGTCAAAATGAGAGGGGGAACAATTTAGTTTGGTCTTCTTTGTTCACTGAAATAGTATTGTGGGGAGAATGAACTTCATCAAACTCTCTGAAAACACCTCTCATCACGCCCTGTACAGCCTTCAGTAACTGTGCAGTGACACCAGGAACACTTGGCATGTTACACACACACACACGGAGAAAAGCATTACAAAATTTAAAAAATAAACAATATACAAAGAAAATTAACAAACAGAAATGGTCGATATTCTTATAAGAACTTGAAAAGGTTTCCGATTTGGAGGGCGGGATTAAGAAGGAAAGTGGGCAGGACAGACTTGATTGACGTACCCAAACGCGCTGCAAGTTCCCAGGGCAACGCCCAGCCTCCATTTCACTTTGAGGGAGACGCGTGTCCGAGGCCACAGCACCGACATGGGCCCTAAGCTTTTCCGGAAACTTCCATCATTCGCAACCCGGACAGCGTGTTTCTCAGAGCTGGTGGGGGTGGGGGGTCTTGTCCCTACAGTGGCTGACCCCCTGACCCCGCCCACACGTCAGGGCCCGACAGGGCAATGAGTTTGCGCTGATATGGAGACGGCAGCCCAGGTGGGAACAGGGTTCGATGAGTGACACTGGCGTCGACTCTTCCGTCGCCGCGGTAACAACCCCTCCACCTCCGTAATAATTACAACTTTATACAGCAAGCTGAGGGAGGGGAAGGGGGCTGTCTTATTTGGCGGGGGGGCAGTAAAACTCCTGCTCACCTCTTTACCCCCCCGGCCCCACTGAACCACCACTCTTGCCCCCCCAGAGAGGAAACTTAACCCAGGGAGAGCGGAGGCCATGGGGCCCAAAAATGGGGGGGGGGTCAAGAGGGTGGCGGGGGGGGCGGGGCGTCACTCCCTAAAACAAAGTGCTGCCGTCCCCCTGCAGCGCCTCATTGGAGGTTCCCGCCTCTCCGGCTGGCCCCGCCTCCAGGGCGGCAGCGGCGTCAAAGGCTGGCTCCGTCCCCAGGCCGTCGTCCTCCATCTTGGCGGCGTCGGGCAGGAAGCTGGCGTAGGGGTCACCGTCAGCCATCAGCAGCTTGAGTTTTGGGATCCAGCTCTTCCGCACCACGCGCCGAGCGTTGGTGCACATGTCTGCTGCGATGGCGTTCATCTCGCTCTCCTTGAAGCTCGGCGCGAAGTTCTGGCAGTAAACTGTGAAAGACGGGGGTCAGCGAGTCACAGAGCTGCATCAGAACTGACAGAGGGCAGGACAGGCTATACTCCACAGCTGTGTGCATTCGCTTGTGCTGGCCTCAAGGAGACGATTCCATCGTCAGCAGTGCCTTAATGAGGTGCGTGTGCCATGCACGTGTGTTTATGAGTGTGTGTGTTTTCTACAGTTTGAATTGGGCCTGAAATCTTGAAAGTGCTGTCTGAGCTTGAACGGACCAGACGCAAAATTTATACATCCAGTCTGAACCTAAACACAGACCGCTGAATTCACGACAGAGACTGACCCGATCCAACACGGAGCCCGACAATTGTGTCAGAATATCCAAAACACCACAGGCAAAACTAGAGAAAATTTCCAGGCTACAATATTGCCCATTTCCTCATAATAAACACAATCAACATCCACCAATATCAAATCCTTTTTTCACAATAGGCCTGAACCAGAATTGTCACCGTTTTACAAAATCAAAAATCCTGTCCCGCTTGTCTGTGTGCATGTTGGTCTTTCATACAAGGGAGCATGAGTCATCTTGTCATGATAGCCATTTATAAGCATTTTGATCAAAGACAAAACTTAGACCCATAGAGGTCCCTTTGCATTGAATAGTTCCGCTGACAGTCAGTCACAGCTGTGCCTACTGGGCGAGTGTTGTAACCTATGAAGCAGACGAAACAGTGAATGCCTGATGCGCCTGTTCTACAGTCGACAGTCTGCTCTGCGCGGCCCAAACAAACAACATGAGCTATAAATCCCACAGCTCTCCTTATGAAAGTCAAAACTTGTTCAAAATCGATTTAATAAAGGACCATACGACCTGCAGAACGGCAGTGAATTACGCACAAGTGATGCACAAGCCGTGACGTAGCCTCTTCTTCGCCTACCAAAAAATAAGCGTTTTAGTACTAAAAAAGAGCCAACAAATTCGAGGGAAACCAACAGATAATGATGGAATAGGAAGAAGGCGAACCAGAAAATTCTGCATCGGTTGACAGAAGCCGTATGTAAATTTTGAGCCTGACCAGAACCCGATGTGCATTTCGGAGGAGACGTCCAAAGCGTGTGTGCGTGTGTGTGAGAGAGTGTGTGTGTGTATTACACTCACACTTGACTGCGTGCAGCACCCTGCTGTCCAGAGGTTTGCGGCTGGGGTCGTTAGTGGAGGAGCGAATGCCAGTGCCACAGCTGTTGGCCAGGGTGCTCCTGTACAGACAAACAGTACATTTATTTAGCCCACTGAACTCGTACAGACCACATACCATTTTAAATACAGTGTGGTCTGTAGGTATTAGAAGAGGGGTCCTACGCAGACCCTGGATATAAACATACATGTCCAAACATTAGAGCCCAGTGTTTGAGCTAACCGTGTAGGAATGAAAGCCATTTAAAATGAGTCACTTTCAGCACATCGATGAGACCTCACTGTCTGTGGATACAGATTTCCGCACCAAAGCAGCTTGCACACGCTCAGTAAGCCCAGAGGGTCAGCTGTGGCGTTGCACTACACACACACTGCAGGGAGCCTGAAGATTCTGTTAGCTCAAAGGGGCCCCTCTGGCCTCGTGCTAAAAGCTAACGCTGAGTGCAGAGCTTGGAGACTGTTAGCTCTGAGGGGTAGTGGTAGTGTTGCGTTGCGTTACACTCTAGCATGGCAAGTAACAATAGATTAGGATGCCACAGACTCATGCCATGTGTAACTGTGGGCTAGGTTTTGTGACTTGGTGAGGTGGTAAATGGCAGATGGTTAGGTTACGCTACAGGTAACATGATGCACTACATGCTTAAGTGTCATGCAGCGGTAGGTTATGTTTTGAAACATGCTATTGAGGAGTGTACCAGAAGGTCAGGCTATGCTACATACCAACAGTGTGTAATAGTAGGTTAGACTGTTGAATGTCAAGCGCGATTTGTGACAGTAGGTTAGGTTGTGTTACATCCTAGCATGGTGTGTAACAGAGGGTTGAGCTGTGCTATATGCCAACATGCCCTGTAGCCAGAGGTTAGGCTATGCTACCTGCTAATGCAATGTGAAACCGTATGTAGCTGTAGGTTAGGCAGTGCTACATGCTAATGCAGTGTGTAACAGCAGGTTGGGCTGTGTTATGTGCCAACATGATGAGTAGCAGAAGGTTGGGTTATGCTACATGCCAACAGTGTGTATAACAGTAGGCTAGGCCATGCTATGTGCTAACGCAGTACGTAACAGTAAGGTGAGTCTTGCTACATGCTGATACAGTGTGTGGTAACAGTATGTTGCGTTGTGCTACATGCCAACAGGGTGTATAACGGTCGGTTGAGTTGTGTTACATGCTAACAGGGTGTAGAACAGTAGATTGAGTTGTGCTATATGCTAACGCGATGCGCGAGGAGGCTCACCGGTCAAAGAAAGAGGCCAGCAGCCTCCGCAGCAGCACTTTATGTCGAGTCCCAGCGCTGACGTGGCAGTTCATCAGCTGAGCACGCGTAATGAACACACTGGTGCCTGCAGAGTCCAACGCACACATACACACATACATACACACAAATAGAAACACACATGTGTGTGCGCACAAATGCACAAACATAAACAAATATAAACATGCACAAGCACAGACACACACACACACACATACACACACACACACACACCATTAAAGAGCTGGGCTCAGCTTTCACCAGTTCAGTAACCAGTCCAAACACAGGCCGGAGAGGGGATGAGGAGGGAGAGTGTGGGCTGGTGTCAGTACGCAAACACAAACACACCTCTGTGCCTGACCCATATAGAGACGCAGAAACGCGCGGCCTCACGGTGACTCACTGACAGCGCCCCCACGGAAATTCCTCGCATTCTCACCCCGGCGATCCAGCTCTGCAGCTCATCTCAGATTCACATCAGTTCAGCTTTTAAACACGACAACCGACATGATCTTCTACGGAAAACATCTCCCGCGCGAGCTTGGGCAGAGACTGACCTGAGGCCAGTTACGGTCTGATTAGAGCGGGGGCTACCCAATCCAGTACGCTTTCACCCCCTAATCTCTGCAGCACTCTTCCCATTCATCTTAGATCTGCTCACACTCCTGAATCCTGTACGTCATTGCTGAAGACTCCCTCTTCTTCTTGGCTTTCAATTCCAGTTGAGCAGGACACCTTGACTCATTGTCTGTCGTACTATAATCATTTTATGCATTATGTTTTGTTTTTATCATTTTTTCCACATTTATATTTGTTTATTTTGGTATGTTAAGCTGGTTCAGCACTGTGGTTGTTCTAGATGTGCAATACAAATACATTTTGACTTGACTTGCCACTCATTTCAGTAAATCTTTTTTTCTCATCACTGTTTGAGGATTTTTCTCCCCATTTAGTTTTTTTTTTTTTTTTTGCCTCATTTGCCATTTTGGAGATTAGGCTGCCCCCTTTCCGCTCTATAAAGCGCCTTTGTGACAGACTGTCTGGGAAAAGTGCTATACAAATAAAAGTGAATTGAATTTATTCAGTGCACCTGATTCCACCGTTTATCTCATGGAGAGATCTCCAGCTGTTGACAGATTAGCTTATTTGGGTTTCGAGTGAAAACTAGCAGGGCAGTTCCAGGGATAGGGTTGGTGATTTGGTTACGACAGATTCAGGGAGCGAGAAACTGACCTTCCTTACACACAGTTCTAGGGGGAAAAGCTGGTTGGTAAATAGAGGATCTTAAGCGAGTTGAGTAAATTTTGCATTTGTTGTGAGCTTTAGCACGAACAGGAGTATAAGATTCTATTCATCACATAACTGAATCGCATAATTTAATAGAAAACCTTCTGTTAGCGCCGTAACTGCAATTCCCATTATGTCAACACAGAGGTAACGTCTCACTCCGATACGCCGCAAGTCATCAAGTCACAGACAGTTGAACTAGACGTGGTTTTTAAATTCACAGTCAACTGAGTAGCTAGCTAGCTAACAAACTAATGTTACATGAAGTTTATGGAAAGGCACTCCATACACGCTGGCTAGATAGCTCAGTAACGATAACTTAGTTTAGAGAGTAGTACTTAGTGCTAAGCCATGTTAATTTATAAACGTTACACTTGGTAATCAGTTTGGCTAAATATTAAGAGTGCGACATAACATGGAGCGATTTTTTCCCACGCTTCAGCCAATGAAATTTTGCAAAAGTGGTATTATTCTAGGGTAATATCAAAAAAATGTCATGAGCTGGGCTATGGGAAAAGTACTGCAGTTATTTAATAAAAACTGATCTGGGATCAGCAGCTCCAGAGAGAAATGAGGGAGTGGGGCAGAAACACTGACCTGAGACCAGCTCCAGCTTCTCGGCGGGGTCTCCCTCCTCGTACAGTTTGGGGTGGCAGCGGTTACCGATCTGTGTGATGAGCTCGGCCGGCAGCGAAGACATGTCCTGCCGCATGCGCATCCTGCCGCGCGTGTCAGAGGTCAGGTGGTCTGGGAGGGCGTCCACACGCTCACCTGCTGCGCACACATAGGGCGGACTGTACGTCAGTCACGTGCCAAATCCAAGCCACAACCCCCTGCCCTCTAATAGAATTCTTTTCGTTTCATTTCTTTAACGATTCAGCATATTCACTTTGTTTTTCCCCACCTTCATTTCTGTGCCCTCCCCATGCCTCGCCCCCGCACCTGTGGCCCCTCCCCATGCTCCGCCCCCTCACCTGTGGCCCCTCTCCATGCCATGCCCTCTTACCTGAGGCCCTTCCCCATGCCACGCCTTCTCACTGAAGGCCCCTCCCCATGCTCCGCCTTCTTACCTGTGGCCCCTCCCCATGCTGTGCCCTCTCACCTGTGGCCCCTCCCCACGCTCCGCCCTCTCACCTGTGGCCCATCCCCATGCTCCGCCCTCTCACCTGTGGCCCCTCCCCATGCTCCGCCCTCTCACCTGTGGCCCACCCCCATGCTCCGCCCTCTCACCCGTGGCCCCTCCCCATGCTCCGCCTTCTCACCTGTCACCCTTCCCCCATGCTCCGCCCACTCACCTGTGGCCCCTCCCCATGCTCCACCTTCTCACTTGTCGCCCCTCCCCATGCTCCTTCCTCTCACCCGTGGCCCCTCCCAATGCTCCGCCCTCTCACCTGTGGCCCCTCCCCATGCTCCGCCCTCGCACCTGTGGCCCCTCCCCTTGCTCCGCCCTCTCACCTGTGGCCCCCACGTTGAGCATGCTGTACATGGTGTACATGTTGCAGATCTGCCGGTACTGCTCCTCTGTGCCATCGTCGGTGCCCTCCTCCTCCTCCTCTTCCTCATGGTAGGATATGGGCGAGTCGCTGGTATAGGCACTCAGGTTTCCCGGGCTGGTGCCCTCGCAGCTGGCCCCGCCCCCGCCACCGTTGTTATTGTTGTTGCTGTTGTTGGTGATGATTGGAGCTCCGTTGCCCCCGCCCAGGCTCGCGCCCCCCCCCCCCCCCCGCCATCCCGCTGGCCCCCTTACCCCCCCCCTCCTGGGAGAATCGAGCAGCCTTCCTCATGCTGGCCCCCCCCCCCGGCCCCGCCCACCTCGCGGCTCCCCCCCTCCCATAGCCGCTTGGCCACCGGGGTACAGACCACCGCCTGAGACCCCGCCTCCTGCTGCTCCAGCTTCACCCGCGACACCAGCGGCAGGGGCGTCAGGCAGGAGGCGGGGCGTCCCCCCGCCGCGGCTGCGGCCCCGCCCCCCGAGGTCTGAGTGACGGGGCTCTGGGGCTCAGAAGGCGGGGTCTCCTCGGCGTGCAGCCCCTGTGAGTCGCAGCTGGGGGAGCTGACCTTCAGGAAGAACTCGGTGCCCTTCTCCATGATCTGCTGGATCTGCAGGAACCCGGCCGTGTACATCAGCAGGAACTGGTCGCCCACGTTCATGCTGAGGCGCCCAGTGTAGCAGAAGGCCAGAATCTGCTGGAAGCTCTGTGGCTGCACCGCCGGCGGCAGCTCCACCACCGAGCTCTTGCTGCCCGAGTTGAAGAGGTCGCGGAAGTAGGAGCTGCTCGCGGCCAGCACGGCGCGGTGGGCCTTAAAGGCGTGGCCCTTCACCACCACCGACACGTCGCAGTACAGACCCTGCAGGCGCTGCTCATTCAGACACTCCAGAACACTGTTTCCGAAATTTGGGATGGCCATCTGAAGCGTCTGAGCCATGGCGCTACGCCCAGCACCTCAGAATCTGGAGAGAGGGATGGAGAGAGAGAGAGAGAGGTGGGGAGAGGGAGTGACAGATATAGAGGGATTGGAGAGGTGAAGACAGAAATAGGAAAGAGGAATGAGGGAGGGGAGAGAGAAAGAGGGGGATAGAGAGACAGAAAGAAAAGAGAGAGGGAGGGAGAAAAAGAGGGAAGAGTGACGGGGGAGAGAAGGATAGAGAGAGAGAGGGACAGAGAGGGGGACAAAAGGATAGAGGGAAACAGGGAGAGAGGGAGGGACAGAGAGTGAGACAGATGAGGGAGAGAGTGATTACTCCATGGAGGACACCACGCTGTCGTCAATGAAGACAAATGGAGTCACTCATCACTCCTGTGGGAGAGTCAAAGTGAAAATAACACCAACACCGGAGACACACAGGGACACGACACTGAGTGGCACCTGCAGTCCACATCAGCACTGACACTGATGATCGATAAACACAATCACCATACACAGCAAAGGGCCGACCAGCTCGACTCATCTCCGTTAATACACACGCGGCGACAGAGGTTATTAATATTATTAGAATAAATGACTGATGTGCTGCAGTCCAGTCCCACTGGGCCAATTCTAACTCATCCTTCTGGGCCAGATGGACAGCATTTTATATTTACCCCAGATTTATCAACACAGGAGTAAAATCATGCACTAAACACCAGAGTCAATCCGTAAAAACAGCCGGTTTCATCTCTGATATCGCAGTCTCTACTCAGCGGCAATAATCTGGTCTTCTTGAGAGAAGTTGCCAACTAGTGCCACTGTGGTTGGCTCAAGCGTAGGTCATCGAGGTCGTGTTCTCCACTCAAGTCAATTCAACAAAAAACCATTAATTCAATAACCCCCTCCTCACCACCAGATAATGTCCAATCAACATGCCTTTTTCTTTGGCTGTCTGTCCCACTGTGTGCTGACTTGTTAAGCTAGAGAGCCATTTGGACAAGAGAGAAATATTCTGCTGACAATTGAGCAGCAATTCATAACCCTGTCAAACGAGCATGGTGGACTCGGACTTTACGGCTGTAGTGCGCAGACTCTAGACATAACTTGATTCGGCCTATAAACTGCACTTCCATGCGCCAAAATGCTTTTCGTTAAGCCTGGAAAAACCATTGTCTGTAATGCAGCTGTGGCTTAAGCCGCTTTCACACTGGACGCGAAACGAATTTTTCGCACGACAGATTACATTCAAAGTCCATGCAAAGACGCGAATACACGCGTTTGCATTGACTTTGAATGTAATCTGTCGTCGAAAAAAAAATTCGCTTCAAGGTCCGGTGTAAAAGCAGCCTTAGTCCATATTTTTCAGCCGTATTCGGCCTCAGGTGGAGCATAAATGTGAGCTCAGCAGCGAAAGCTCAAAGCTAAGCCTCAGCTTCCAGTGCTTGAGAAAACACACGCTAGTCAATGGCATCTGACGGCATCCGAAGGGTGTGTTCTGAGTGAATCTGGTGGAGTTAGGCTGGCTTCAGAGGAGCAGTAACTGTAACTCGGGGATCGGTTTATGTGCACCTGCTGGAAGGGGCTCCATGGAGTAAACTTCTGTCTGTGACGGCGACTGAGCGAAATTTCAGTCAGTGAAAAAGATCGGCTCGACTGGACTGCTGACCTCCGCTCGTTTTAAACCATTTTCCTTGACTGACAAGGTGTTTAAGTCAGAAAATAATCCTTACAGCAAGATAAAGCCAGTTATCCTCAGTTAGAAAAGATGTCTACCTGTGAGTCAAATTATGCAAACATCAATCAATTTTGTTTAAAATTTTGGATGCGTGAAGCTGCTTTTTGTCTTATTTTATTTAATTTTAACAATAAAGAAGCACAGGTTATACAGCCAACACTGCGTGATGTACTCAAGGCTACCACGGACATTAGGAAAGCGGTTTATCATTTTTTCGTTAAGCGTATTTAATGAATAAAACATTTTTCTAAATTAAATTTCTTCTTTAATCACCATAAAATTGCAAGAAGCTGTGCGTTTAGGTTTTTTAAATAATTGGAGAAGCCATCAATAGAATAAAATGAATGAAAAGAGGTCAAGACTAATCTTCATCTTAAGAGAATGTTTCTGGCCTCCTCAATCTGCCACTAATCACAGTCGAATCAGCCAACAGCCATTAACTTGTATTCTTGGTCTCCATCCATGTTATCTTATAGAACATAAGGAGGGAAAAATACTGTCTACATTTCAAACCTCTCATTTAAGAAAAGAAACACTCAACTCTAAAGTTCCAAACTCCCTGGCAAATGATACCTGAACAAATGTTCAAAAAAGGGAAGGCGTCCATAAGGAATAATCTTCTTAAAAAACCCAGCAGCATTATGATCAGATGAATGTCTCTCTGAAGATGTGGCAGTTATAAACACAAGGATACCAAAGCAGGTGCTGAAGTGTGGACACAAGGCAGCCAAATATAGATCAGATTCAAGTCATTTCAGAACTAATAATAGATGCTCCTTTGCACACCAACAGTGTTAAAACTAATTATGAAGATCTAGCATCGGAGGAAACAGTATCAGTCGAAGAGCCAGCCTAAACTCCAATTAAACACTGATAATTAGTTCTTCTGAGAATTTTACCACCAGTGGTACGCAGGCTGGCGGAGTCAGGCTACATATCATCAGGGCCCCTACTAAAAAAAAAAAAAAAAAAAAAAAAATCTTAAAGTTACTGTGCTGATCTCGGATCAGATTTGTCTTTTCCTCTTCCAGTGGTCACAATGGGGAATTAGACAGGGGAAACTGGTCTTAGATCCATGCTCCAGCAATTCATATGGCCGCAAAGCTGCACTAAAATATCTGCTGTAGATGACTGGAAGTTCAAACACGTGTAATGTCTGTATACTGTATAAGCATGTAGCGATAATTTTTACACAAACCCCTTCTCCCATAGTGCCGCTTTGAAAATAACTAGCCAATAATGTGTGCGTGTGGGGCACTTCTAGGTATTCCCACATTTGCAGTATACGGACAGAAAATAAAACTTTGCCCTCCTCCACCTCTTCTTCTCGAAAGGCAGAAAAGGTGCTTGGTTTGTAAAGAATGGAAAGTGAGCACTCAAGTCACATGACTAGAATATACACCAATAGCAAATGGGCAATAAACAAAAATAAAAAGACAGATATATTCAAAAACATTATAATAACCAAGGGACATTTTTTTGACAACTAAACATGCATTCTGTTCCATGAGTTAATTGCAGTGATTTAGCTCATTCTATGCTGGCACATATTAAAGCAGGTATAATACCTTATTTGGATCAGCTGCTTCTACATCACGATCTTAGTGCCGACTCCAAATAAACTTGTGTAAGGTCAAACATGTTTCATTATTAAACCTATACACACAGTGACTTTCAGTCTTATCATGGACCCCCGTAAGAGCGGTGTGGTGTTAAACGTGTAGCACAGGGGCTCAACTACAGCACTGATAACACAGGGGCTACAATTGTTAAGTGACTTGAACCACCAACCTTCTGAGTCCCAGTTATTGAAAAGAAATCTTTGTCCACAGTCAAATCCAAGTAAAATCTGGCATTTTCGTACAAGGATAAGCCAAAAAGGTGCACCCACAATGCAGCACTTCAGAAAAGACTGGGCCCCTCTGTTTTAGAAACCACCAGCAACCCACATGAAAGTCAGTCAAAACTCTGCGTTCCTCAGGTTTACCAAACAGCCCATAAATAAATAAATAAATAAAAATAGCCAAATAACTTAATTTGGCAATAAGGGAAAAACTGGCCATCAAAGGCAAAAATGTCACGAGAGTTTACCCGCTGTAAGTTATTCAAACACACAACGATAGGATCCACATGGCAATAAGTTACCCCGAATCGTACTCATGATATATAACAATTTCACTCGGACGATTATCATTTTAAAACACAATAATTCTGAAATTGGCAATTGGTTTTGCACCAATTATGACTGATTTTCATTGGGACAATTTGAATTTTGAATACAAGAGAAAACAACCAAATAATCATAAAGTGACATCAAAATATGATTTTAAAAAAATTCAAAACGAAAATATAATCTAAAGGAACCATATGATAATACATCGCCTGGGTAAATTGCAATTTATCGACTAGCCATGTCTGGTGACATTACATTTCCTGGTTAAAAGGTTAGCCAAGGTAGCCGACCTCAAAGCTCCGCAAATACCAGAGGAATACAACTCCTGTGCACTTCCCGGATCATGTTTTTATTATCGATCTTCGAATTTTTGATTACTTCAACAATTAAAACTAATATTGAAATTTGATTGAAAATGTTCCCTGCAGACAATAATTAGCCTGTCTGCTAGCTAGCGTCTCTCCCGACGCGTAATGATGTAACCCTCTTTCCCAGACAACAATTAATACAGAAATAAGAATTGGAATATATTACTCCAAACCTCAAATGTAGGAAGTGCGATGTAGGGCTCCTTCCCTTTCTCTCTCCGACCGGCCCCGGCAAACACTCCTTCCCTTTCTCTCTCCGACCGGCCCCGGCAAACAGCACAGCCGTCTCGTTAGCGGACCGGCCGTGTCCCGGCGTGTGCCAGTATCTCTGCCCAGTGGAATCGGGGCGCTCAGCTGGCACGGCCAAGGGGGAGAACCGCCGACGATAAATTAGGAATCACCCGGTATTCTGTGTTGGACCGGAGCTTCCTCGCCATAAACTACAGGGCCTTCATGAATTCGTTCAAAAAATAGTCAAACAAATAAATGATTTAAGAAGCCCACATCCGTCGCTCTCGCCCAGCCCGTGCCAATGCAATGTCGGGTTGCGTTACATCCTCCGGCCTACAGAGACGAGATATTCTGACTGTCGTCAAATTTTTAGGTTCGCTCAACAAACGCGTATTTTATTATTCCCGAGACAACAGCCCAATCGGTGCACATTAAACCGGATCGCACACTGTTTGGGGACAAATAAAACCAATGAATGTTAAATTCAGGCTACCTGTAAAAATGCACGATTTTAAAAAATATTTTTTGGCGGCGGTAGTTGTGCTGGGGTCCGAGGGGAGGCCCGCTACATCCACCTCACACACTCCATCTTTCCCGACATCAACAGGTCATCCCGGGACAAATGCAGCAACTGGGGGCGAGCCAGACTGAACCAGCGCTCCGAGGAGGGGGGTTAGAAGTCGCCAGACAAGACAACAGTTAACCACTTGTCGCCGGTGCGTAACGTTACTGCATATCAGCCTCATCTTAAATTCAAAATTCGCATCATCTTTTTTTGGCAGTTACTCATTACGAGTTGCTTCTTCTTGAGCTCCAGTCACATTTTTCCCCCAAGCTGCAAAGTGATTCCTGGCTCCTGCGAGCGAGGGAAGCGGAGGTGATGGCACTGATAGCTATGCCACTGAAGCAGTTAAAGTTTTGTTGGTGCCGTTCCCAACCAGCCCATCCCCCATCGCACACCTTCCCAAAAACAATAACCCCAAACCCACTCCGAACCGACCCGATTTTACCCACAAAACCGAACCATAAATACACGGGTGACAGCCCAGATCTCGACAATCCACTCCTTTGCCCTGCTAAACCCCGGCAAGCCGTACGGAATCCGGGCAAAACTCACCCCGCGCTGTATGCCGTTGGAAATTGTTTCAATGGTGGAGTCGGAAAGCTTTCTCTCCCTCACTCGCTACAGGCAGCCATTCATTGTGAACACAGGCGAGTCGCCGAGCGCAGAATTATCGAGGCCAAACACTTTCCCTGGGGGTGAGGATCACAGATGTCACCGATCGCCTTGACAGACGACTCCCCCCGCACTGTCTCAGTTTCGAGAAAAACTGTACATTGAATGCAGCTCCAATGAAGACACACCTCAAAAACCGAGATTGTGGCGGCTGTCCATGTGTAAAGCCACAACATTGCTCGGAGTCGCAAAAACACCCCCTTCTCTGAATGAGGTGGACAAACCGAATGATGCTGTGACAAGTTGGCTGTTTGATGGTGTCCTGACTCCGCCAGGTGAACCCCTTCAGGTTTGAGTTGCGAGTGCACATTGAATATCAAGTAGTGGTATTGTCTGTGCTAGAACATTGTGATTTTTTGACCGCGTCCGTGTCACCAGTGAACATCGTATAAAATGCAAGCGGTTACTGAGAAAAAAAGGCCTTTTTAATAACCCCCAGAAACTGTTGCCGATACTACGCAGTCGCATGTGTACAAATGACTTTAAACATGACCATAAACATACCCTTTGTTTTGAATTCTTACTGAATATTTTTAATGTTTTTGAAAATATTAAGAACAAACCAGAAATTAATTTAAAGTCTTATATACACCGGCAAAGCCTGAAACCTGAAAACTAAATGTCGGCCTAAAACATATCAGAATATATATGCATAACAAAACCCCATACATTTTTTCCTTATAGCAGGAGGCAGAGCGATATTGCGAATCTATTTGGCAACACCATCTTTATGAATGCATTATTTTTGTTTTCAGGCCATAATATTACACACATTAACCATCGGCACCGGATATTTGAATTTATCTGAAATAACGAGATGATTTGGTGGAATACATACTGGTTCAATTCCCAGCAATTTTTATGACATTTTTTCCTCAAAGAGAAAAGAGGTGAGATAATTTTTCAACCACAGCCTTCTGTATGACATGCCGTATACATGCATATTGACCCCAGTTTATCTGATAGCCTATTTACATCGGTTTGCAGCAGGCACGAAGTCGTGAAAATGAGCACATCCTCCGCTATTCCAGTCTTAAAATTTATTCAGAACTACAAAGCATATTGTGTTGTTGCATGTTACGTTTGCCAAGAATTCCATAATTACTATGCTAATAAATTAAGAAATAGTAGTTGGAATATGTCCAGCTTGGTTCCTGGATAGTATCCACAAGTTTTTTCCCCCCTAAACATGTGAATGGATTACATTTCGTACCATTCTGGTAAGAACAGACCCATTCAGCTGTTTATGTGTTTTTGTAGTCGGTTCCTAACCAAAATTAAATGGTCTTAATGTCTCGTGAGAAATAATGCTTGCATATTTAGATCTGTTGATAATTCGGACTGCATCGTTTTGACAACATTCGTTTATTTTTTATTGCTGTGTCATAGTACGCAGCATCATATTTTCTGCATAAAAATAGTTGTTAAAGTAACAGAAATATTTACAGACCTGTCAAAGGCATGAGGTCCATGTGTAGTACTATGCGATGAAACAAGGATAGAATGCATGCCCCCTCTGTTCCATACGTGTCCTTACATTACCCGTTTGAGACGCATCCGGTGGCGTTCCCGACCGCAGACCAGCATGGGCGATTGCAAATGGGCTTCCGTAGTTTCACGATCCAGCATGTCCGCCAGCGTGTGAAGGGAAGCCGTCTTGGAAATGTAGGCTATCCTCTTTAAGTTGAGTGTACGTGTCCGCTTCAGTGCAAATGCAATAGTTCTTCGCTGTTTTTCGGGTGATTAGTAAATACTCATTAAGATCCGATCGCTTCTTTGCGATAAGTTATTTAATGAGGCTCTACAGCCAGAGCTATTAGGTAATAAGCTAGCTCGCTAATGCTATGTAAGCAACTACCAATGTTCACGTTTCTGTCAGAGAAGCGTCAGATGCGTATTGCTACGTTCGCACTTTAATCAGGATTTTGTCTTGGTGGGGTTGCTTCTATTGGATTCACCAGTTGTCACACAATTATGTTTACATTATGATATTTACGTGTTAAGTAGCTAATTATGATTTTTGGGCGTCTGATGGGGTCAGGTCCAGTGCTACCAGCAACATGCTGCTCTTGGTTATTGGATGTCGTTCCGTTACGGTGTTGCCTAGCCTGCAGCAAACTGCGGCTTTTGTCTGGCAAGACACAAACAAGCGGTCTTGCTTTGAGTGTGTCGGCGTTTTATCACTTAGGTGTCCAGTTGGTTAAGTACTTGCAGGACTGGACGGCTTGAGGAGGCTCCACAGTTTCACTTCCATGCTGTCAATGCTGATTTTTGTTTGCACGTATTTGCAGGTTGGAAGCTTCGTGCCTTTCATGCGCCTCAGTGCTGCGCGGCTGCTGCTGAGAGTAACTGCCCTCCGCGCCTCGGGGTACTGCGTGCGCGATCCCTTTCTCAGGACACTGCGTGAAACAACCATCTCCACCCGCAGGTTTACCGCCATGGATGCTCTCACAAGCTCAACAGACTCGCAAGTCATCAGCGCCAACCGCGGGTCAGACGCAAAAAGCCCGGAAGTCCAGAACGGAGCCTCTATACTGGATGGTGTGGTTAAGGATGCAGCCCTGTCTTCAGGAGAAGCCAGCCAAACCGAGCCCACCAAAATGGAACTGTTGCTTGGGGAAACGATGGTGAAAGAGGGCAAAGCGACCATCTTGTTTCCGAGTGCCAATGAGGTCTTCTACAACCCTGTGCAGGAGTTCAACAGGGACTTGACGTGAGTTGTGTCCTGTCAGTTCCAAGGCCCCTGCTAATAATCTGGGTCGCATGTTGTCATCATCTCGTCTTGTGATGTTGCATCTTAGCTGGGGTTTTCTTTCATAGTTCTACCAAAAATTTTCACCCTTGAATCATTCTGTGGCTATGTAGTGAAAATGAAAAGCTACCATCGCTGTTACAGGGATCAGGAATTTGTTTTGTTGTTATGTGCCCGTTTCACTGTTCATCGGTCACGTTCTGGATGAATCCATTGAGAACTTGTTGAAATTTCTGTGTGTCTTTGAAACTGACCTGATGAGTGTCAGGCTGCTTGAGTATGCATGCTGCTGTTAGGGTGTGTAAATGTTGTTGGCTGTGTAAGTGTGTTTGGGCTGCATAAAGGCTTTGGGCTGTGGTGTGTTTGCCCCTCTCAGGTGCGCGGTGATCACGGAGTTTGCTCGGGAGCAGTTGGCGCAGCGCGGCGTGCGTGTGGTGGTTCCGGGGGAGAAGGAGCGCGTGGTGGTCAGTCTGTCTGAGGATAGCCAGGCCTCTGAGCAGCAGGAGGAGCAGGAGGAGGCGGGGGAGACGAAGGGCGAGCGGCAGGAGGAGACGCAGGAGACTGCAGTCGTGGGAGAGCGCTGTGAGGTAGCTCTGGGTCAGGCAGCGCACCGCTGTTTCTGTGGCGCTTGTGTGGCAAGGGTTTAGCCAGGCACTGAGCCACCCAGCTTTCAGAGAGGCATTTTAACATTTAGACGAGTTTAGATGGGGAAAACTCAAACCAGACATGCAACATAAAACTGTAAATCTGTGTACATTTTAAAATGTCCCTCCTAGATGGGTAGACTGGCACCTGGCTAAACCCATGTTGTCTTGTGTTGATTAATGTGTCTCATTCACCCCTTAGTTTATATCTGAGTAAAGTAGCACTGCTTCACTTATTCACAAAGGCCCATAGGACCTGACTCATGAAAACCTTCAGCATGTGCAAAGGCTGGTGGCTCACTGAACCTATGACACGACCAGTGGTTGGTCAGGGTGTCTGTTTTTGCACCTGCTAGAGGTCTTTGTAAATCAGTAATTGGGGAGTGTGTTTTAGTGTGCAGTTCCTGTCTCTGGAGTGGTGTGTTTTGGGTGGAGCTGGGATGGGATTGGTGGATGTGGTGAGTGAGGTAGTATGGGATTGGTCGATGGGGTGAGTGGAGCTGGGATGGGATTGGTGGATGTGGTGAGTGAGGTAGTATGGGATTGGTCGATGGGGTGAGTGGAGCTGGGATGGGATTGGTGGATGTGGTGAGTGAGGTAGTATGGTCTCTGTGAGTGGGTTGGACTGATCCTCTTTCAGTGACATAAATACTGGGTATTTATGTTTTCATCCTGTGCTTGCACTGGTCTGTGCGAGTAATTGGGCCTGTACCATAAAGCTGGATTAACACACCCGGGGTTTCTCTTAGTTGTCTGGCTGCACTTATCAGGAATGCTGAAGTCTGGTTAAGCGGTACCACGAAGCCAGTTATCAACTCGGTAATTGAACCCAGGGTTTTCCAATCTAGGTATGAGTGCGTTCACATAAAAGGGGGGTGTTTGAAACAAATGACCAATTGCAAACATGGACAAACTGACTGGAAGCAAAGCTGCGTGCTTTTCAAATGCGGAGCAAGAGCTCTCAATTATAATATGAAGAGAATAAACATGTCATCCTGGCAAAAATTAACACCGTTGCAGCTGCCGAATACAGAAAGGAGTTGGCAAAAAATCTCTGACCGTGTAAATGCGTAAGTTAATTAAAATGATAATATCACCACAAATAACTCCCCTACTCATGATTGTATGTGGGCTATTGCTGCAATAGTGATGATTTAATTTTACTTCTGCTGCAGTAAATCATGACAACAGGCGCTATGTAGGCTAGGGGGCGCATCTCTCTCCTTTTCTGCTTTACAGGATATGTTTTATCCAGCACGAAGTCTATTGGGTATAGGGATGTGCGTGGCTTATCGTTTATAATGTCACTGCCCCATCAGTAAAATTACAGTTGCGTATTTCATTAAATTGACGTGAAGCGAGGATGTATTCTTATGGTGTGCATGGATTTTTTTTCCAGGGCAACCCCGGCGGTGTCAAAAGAGCTGGTGAACAAATAATGAATTACTACAAAAATATAATTCAAAGCGGTCAGTAGGCTTGCTTTCATAAGTGCAACAAGTACAAGGCTTTAGTGCTTTTGCCTGTGGAAAAATACAGCATTGTTATACACTCAAGATGTGAAACTATATAAAGACGACTCCACTCGTTAGCCACATGTCAAACCCTCAGATGAGAACCTGTATTGTACATACTGGTATTCATCCGCGCGCCGAACTCCGCTGAAACCTCTATGGACAGTGATGCCATTTTCTCAGAGAACTGATTGGTCAGTAGGCGGTGCTTTTGGACGCTGTGATCTGAATCTAGAACTAAACCTGCTCCGGAGCAGGTTAGCCATTCAGCTTATGTTGCCGTGGTGATATACCTCGGTAAGAAGTGAGCCGCCTTCGGGGTACAGAAAACCCAGGGTTAAACCTGAAGTTGCCGCGATAAGCCCAAATCCAGCTTAATGGTACAGCCCCATTGAGTTATGTCAGTCAGTAAGGCTGGAGATCTCACACTTCTCCTGAAAGAGGTGGTGTGGGAGCAGGTCTTCATTCCAGCCAAACCCTGACACACCTTATACTTCTGCTCAAGGCCTTCAGCAAAGACTGTGGGGTTCATCAGCAGAATCAGGTGTGTCACCGCCTGGATGGAATGAAAGCCTGCATCCTGTGTTGCTGCGTTCATACAGGGTGGTAGTGCACTGCGTTGGACATTATCAAGGGCTGATTTGTGGTATTTAAAGTTGGGGGAATAGTTCAGTGTTGTAGGGGCAGGGGTAGGTGGCCTGAAGGTGTTGCGCTGTGTTTAATGGGTTCGGGTCAGTAATGGTAATGGCCTGCGTGTTAGTTCATACATCTTGTGTTTTTGCGTTTGACTCCTTGTTTGTGTGTGCTTTCTTTTGTGGCTGTGCATCTGTCTTATTGTACGTGCATCTCTGTGTGTGTGTGTGTCTCTCTCTCTCTCTCTCTCTCTCTCTCTCTCTCTCTCTGCGTGTCCAGCGCGGGCTGCGAGTTCTGGAAGGCCTTGCTGCATCGGGCCTGCGCTCGGTCCGCTTCGCCCTTGAGGTTCCGGGCCTGAAGAGCATTACCGCCAACGATTTCTCTGCCCGCGCTGCTGCCCTCATCGCCCGAAATGCGGAACACAATGGCGTTTCACACCTGCTGCAGGCCAGCCAGCGCGATGCCAGGTATGGATTACCACTCTCGTATATGTTAAATTCGGTCGTGTCAATAGTAAATTTGCTCACTTAAATGCTGAATTCGCACCCAAAAATGTTAAATCTGCTCTCCTAAATATTAATTTGCTCGTGTTAGTATTAAATTGGCTCTCGTAAATGTTAAATTTGTGCTCCTAGATGTTAAATTTGCTTGCGTAAAAATGTTAAATTTGCTCTTGTTCATGTTGAATGTGCTCTCGTAAATGTTAAACTTGTGCTCATAAATGTTAAACTTGTTCTCATTTATGTTAAATTTGATGTCTGCTTTGTTAAACTTGCATGTGTTAATGACACATTTGCTCGCGTTAATATTTAATTTGCTCACGTGAATGTTAAATTTGTTTGCAAAAATGTTCAATTTGCTCGCATACAAGTCAAATTTGCTTGCGTAAACATTTTTCTTTGCATAAATGTTAAAGTGGTTCTCAAAAGTATTCAATTAGGTTGTGTAAATGTTAAATTTGCTTGCATACATGGTAAATTCACTCTCATAAATGTAATCATGTGTGAAGAGCTGTCGACAGATGGCGTGAATAGTTTCAAGACACTCGGGAGCCTGTGCAGTGTGCAGACTCATTACATTACATTACATTACTGTTTCTTGGCAGACGCTGTCATCCAGAGCGACATACAAAAGTGCAAAAGATTGGTACAAAAGTGCAGAGCTCCTAGGAGACAAGTACAAGTGCTAACAGTAAAAGTAACAGAGAACACATTTGGTTGTTACAGGTCCAAACCACTAGGTAAACACCAAATATACTGATATTATATACTAAAATATACTAATACACTAAGGGCAACAGAATCAAGAGCAATAAAATCAATTAAGACTCCTGTTTTGTACTGCGTTCAGCATTCTGTCTGCTGGTTATCCGAGCCTGTTGATGCGTTTGGTATAACCGTTCAAGGATTTGAGCTGCTTGTTGGTTCAGTGGATAGGATAGGCACCTCACAGCAAGAAGGTCATAGGGTTGAATCCAGCCTGGGGCCTCTCTGTGTGGAGTTTGCATGTTCCCCCTGTGTTTGCATGGGTTCCCCCAAGTGCTCTTTTTCTCTGCCACAGTCCAAACACATGCACATCAGGCTAGCTGGAGACTCTGTTGGCCTGAGTGTATTGGTATGACTGTGTGAGTGAATGGGCTGTGAGCTCTGTGATGGGAAACTGAAAAGTGTTTGTTCCCATTGCATGCTGGGATAGGGTCTAGTCCCCCCCATAACCCTGACCAGGAACAATAGGGTTATATAATGGATTAATAGATTTCCCTGTAATTATGGCAGTTTGCTGAAGTGATGATGGCAGTACATAGGCCTTATAATCAGCCTGTGAGGGATCTGATGCCCTGATGGTGTGTCTGAGGTGCGGTTATAATCAGCCTGTGAGGGATCTGATGCCCTGATGGTGTGTCTGAGGTGCGGTTATAATCAGCCTGTGAGGGATCTGATGCCCTGATGGTGTGACTGAGGTGTGGTTATACTCAGCCTGTGAGGGATCTGATGCCCTGATGGTGTGTCTGAGGTGCGGTTATAATCAGCCTGTGAGGGATCTGATGCCCTGATGGTGTGACTGAGGTGTGGTTATACTCAGCCTGTGAGGGATCTGATGCCCTGATGATGTGACTGAGGTGTGGTTATAATCGGCCTGTGAGGGATCTGATGCCCTGATGGTGTGTCTGAGGTGCGGTTATAATCAGCCTGTGAGGGATCTGATGCCCTGATGGTGTGTCTGAGGTGCGGTTATAATCAGCCTGTGAGGGATCTGATGCCCTGATGGTGTGACTGAGGTGCGGTTATAATCAGCCTGTGAGGGATCTGATGCCCTGATGGTGTGACTGAGGTGTGGTTATAATCAGCCTGTGAGGGATCTGATGCCCTGATGGTGTGACTGAGGTGTGGTTATACTCAGCCTGTGAGGGATCTGATGCCCTGATGATGTGACTGAGGTGTGGTTATAATCGGCCTGTGAGGGATCTGATGCCCTGATGGTGTGTCTGAGGTGCGGTTATAATCAGCCTGTGAGGGATCTGATGCCCTGATGGTGTGTCTGAGGTGCGGTTATAATCAGCCTGTGAGGGATCTGATGCCCTGATGGTGTGACTGAGGTGCGGTTATAATCAGCCTGTGAGGGATCTGATGCCCTGATGGTGTGTCTGAGGTGTGGTTATAATCAGCCTGTGAGGGATCTGATGCCCTGATGGTGTGTCTGAGGTGCGGTTATAATCAGCCTGTGAGGGATCTGATGCCCTGATGGTGTGTCTGAGGTGCGGTTATAATCAGCCTGTGAGGGATCTGATGCCCTGATGGTGTGTCTGAGGTGCGGTTATAATCAGCCTGTGAGGGATCTGATGCCCTGATGGTGTGTCTGAGGTGTGGTTATAATCAGCCTGTGAGGGATCTGATGCCCTGATGGTGTGTCTGAGGTGCGGTTATAATCAGCCTGTGAGGGATCTGATGCCCTGATGGTGTGTCTGAGGTGCGGTTATAATCAGCCTGTGAGGGGATCTGATGCCCTGATGGTGTGTCTGAGGTGTGGTTATAATCAGCCTGTGAGGATCTGATGCCCTGATGGTGTGTCTGAGGTGCGGTTATAATCAGCCTGTGAGGGATCTGATGCCCTGATGGTGTGACTGAGGTGCGGTTATAATCAGCCTGTGAGGGATCTGATGCCCCGATGGTGTGTCTGAGGTGCGGTTATGATCAGCCTGTGAGGGATCTGATGTGTTGTTGGATTTTGATTTTTCAGCATGCTGATGCACGAGGCTCGCGGACGCAAGGACCGCTATGATGTCATCGACCTCGATCCTTACGGCAGCCCTGCCCCCTTCCTGGATGCCGCTGTGCAGGCAGTTAGTGAGGGAGGTCAGTGTGGTGGAGACGGACACACACACGCACTGCCAAACACACACACACACACTCATGCACCAGACACGCACACACGCACACACACACACACACACACACACACACACAGTGTGCTGTTTGTGTAATCTGAAGGTCTGTAGTGTTGCTGAATGTCCCAGGCCCCTGATCGGTCTGACCCCTGTCCCTCTCTTAGGCCTGCTCTGTGTGACCTGTACAGACATGGCGGTTATGGCGGGAAACAGCGGAGAGACCTGCTACAGCAAATACGGCTCTGTGTCCCTCAAGAGCAAGTACTGCCACGAGATGGTGTGTACTCTGTGCGTGTCTTGTGCGTGTGCGTGTTTGGTGCGTGTCTGTGTCTGGTGCGTGTGTGTTTGTGTGTGTGTGTGTGTATGTGGTGCGCGTGTGTGTGTGTGTGCGTGTGTGTGTGTGTGTACTGAGTAACGCTGTGGTGTTCTGCCCTCTGCAGGCCCTACGCATCATCCTGCACAGTGTGGATCAAAGGGCAGGGGTGCACCAGCGCTACATTGAGCCTCTTCTCAGCATCAGTGCCGATTTCTACATCCGCGTCTTCATCCGGGTGCACACGGGCCAGGCCAAGGTCAAGAACTCCGCCAGGTACCATGGCAACACTCGCCGCAAGGGGCGGGGTCAGGCCCTCGCTGCGCACCTGATTAACATTATCTAACTTCCCTTCAATCAATATGACTTCACTATAGATGAAAACTGTTTTCAGAACTGCAATGCAATGCGCTGGAAGTAAGACTTTTCAAAATGATTGCAGTTTAGAGTATTTAGTGCTAAATAACTTGTATATTTATACTTTAGGCAGACTCTAGTGTAAAGTGACAAGTGGCATTATAATGCTCTGTTTTGTGATAAACAGGAAGACTCGTGCAAAGTGACCGTTTATAATGCTCTGTGAGCAGTAAACAGGAAGACTGTGGTGTAAAGTGAGTGTTTCTAGTGCTGTGTGTTGCAGCAAACAGTAAGATCCTCATGTAAAGTGACTTTATAATGCTCTGTCTTGTAGCAAACAGGAGGACTCGAGCAAAGTGACTGTTTATAATGCTCTGTGTTGCAGTAAACAGGAAGACTCTCCTGTAAAGTGACTGTTGGGTCATTTTATATGAAATCAACCTATTTTCAGACAAGTTCCTTTGGCATAGTCATGCATTTTTTTCAAACTTTCGCAGAATGTTGCTTTGCGTGCCAAATGACAAAATACCAAGTTTTAGCTCAATTGGCCCACTAGTTTTGGTTTTCTGGGGGGTCAAAAAAGTGGGCATGACACCCTGGTGGGCAAAATTAGCATTTTTTCCATTTTTAACGGGCTGTAACTCTGGAAGTAATAAAGCTAAACCATACCTGCCAACAAGTACGGTTTGCCCGTAATGGTTACGGTTTTCAAAAGCACGGTCCGGTTTACGGCTGAACAAAAACAAATTCCGGTTTTTCGGAAAATAACAAATAATATTAAAAGGGGCAATAAGCAGAAATGCATCATTTCTAGATTGAAGGAATTAAAAATCGCTATGTGAAGAAGCCGAGAGGTGTAATTTCATCTGGAGTATAGCAGGGCGTCACGCACCCGCTCTCTGTGTTAATCTCCAGCCCCTTGTTTACAAGCCCGGTCCTGCTAGGGATTGATGCGTTCATGCGTTCAAGTGAATCGCCGCCTCCTCCTTCCTGAGAATGCATTCATACAGCCAGTGAGCACAATCGCCTCCTCCTCCTTCCCGAGAATGCATTCATATAGCCAGTAAGCAGTGGCATGGTGTTTTTTAAAAAAAGCGAAATGGCGGAGAGCAGAAACGAAAGCGTTCACCTGAAGACGAGCAGGATCGAAATTACTTATAAAGAAACAACGGTCGTTGGCGAAGAAGTTGTCGGATAAGAAAGGACAGAACCCGGATTAATATTGGCCTTGCATTTCCAAGGTGGAGAGCACAGCGAGAGCTAAAGGGGCTACAGTTTGACTGGGAGCTAGCTCTTCTTCTCCTGGACAGGTAAGTAACAACATGAAGTCAAATGTCTGCTTTAATTAGTGTTACAGTAACGTTAGGCACATGTCGCTATGTCGATTCAATTAAATTTAATGTTACAATTGTAGCATGGGTTAATGTCGGAGCTTGAGTTGCTAGCGGCTCGGTCCCAGCAATGGGCCAGGTGTTAGGGTTGTGTTAGGTGTGTAGCCGACAGTCAGCTAACATTTGCAATTAAGCGCCAAATCTGCAGTTTCCTGAGCATTTCAGGTTCGATGTACTGAGTAATAACGCCATGAAACTTAAACTGGCCCGTCATTCTGCCGAATAGCAGAGGTTGAGGAGGTGTGGCTCATGAGCGCACTTTGTTTTTGGTCTACAGGCAGTGCACAACAGCAAACCTAGCGGTGAAAGCGATTTCGCTTATTGCCCCTTTAAAAACATAATGATAAAATAAAGCATGAAACATGTTCGTTTATTCCCGTTTCTTCGGACGCTAGTTTATATTTACCAAAGACGGCCATTTTGTTACAGTGTCTGAGAGAATCTGTTGGTTCGTTTGCGTAAACAATTGGCACACCTCGCTGGTTATGAAGATTATAAGGAATCATGGAATTGGCCGAGGCGTTTCAATTGGAACCATTCTTGGCTAAAATCGGAACTGCTGCACAATGGAAAATAAGGGACAGTAACTGCAACATTATTGGCGTTATTTATCAGTAACACTTTGACAATTTATTTTGATACCAGTTGATCATTGTTGAAGTTACTTACAAGTAACACTGTGGAAAATTAATGTTGATACGTCTTGACCATAATTGAAGTTACTTACCAGTAACACTGTGGCAAATATATGATGATACCCATTGATCATAATTGAAGTTACTTACCAGTAACACTGTGGAAAAAATATTTTGATACTACTAAAGGGGTTTGGACATAAATAAATAACAATATTCATCACAGTAATCACAGGCATGTTACCTGGGCCATGAAAAGTTCTACTTTCTAGGATTTCTGTGTACAAAAGTGTCAAATTGAAGTTGAATTGTTTAGTCAAATTTCTGCCTCAAAGAGCTGGAAATGCAGTATTTAGCAGCTATTTTTTCAAATTTTTTCTTGGGGAGGTCCCCGTGCCCCCCACCACGGGGAGGGCACACCCTCCGTGCATGTTATTTTTGTGGCAATCACTGCGCGATTGCATGCTAGGATTATTAAGATTATGGTTTTTCACTTTCAAAAGTTGGCAGGTATGCTAAACCCATGATGTTTTCAGGACTTGATGTCTAGGCACTGTACTACCCTTAATTGCCAATCAAAGTAGTTGTAACTCTTTTATTGTGGTTTTATAGGCTCTCAAAAATGCTACTTTTACAAAATTGATATCAAAACACACATTTAAGGGTTCCAGTTTCACATCCATCTGATGGCATATGTGGATTTGTGGTAATATCAGCTATTCGTACTGGTCAAGAGCTTTCTATAGCCACTAAGTAATATCCTGTAGCATTTATAGTTCTTTGGTAAAATTGACCCGACCCTTTTTCAGCCACTTTTTCAGTATGTGGGTATCCTTCAATTTTAATGAAACCTATATTTTTGGAAAGCTATTGATGTGCACTGCCACCTAAATAAATTTCATTATACCTTCATTAAAAAACATTGAGCCATTTTCTTCAATTTTCATCCTAAGATTAACCCTGTTTTAGGGGTCGTTCACAATCTTCAACACTTTCTCAAGTGTAGAAAGAGCACAGTTTTTCAGATCTTCCGCTTTCAAAAAATATACTGTAAAAATACATCAGTTTTACCTCAATATGTTCTCTTTTATAAATGTAAGAAGGGTACAGAGATAACCCCACCTCACCCCCGTGATGTTGAAAATTGCGAATGGCCCCTTAAGCTGCTTTAGCTCTAACCAGTACCTTTACAAGAGTCACTGGTTTCTAAACCACGTGGTGATTCTGTCTAACTCATAATCAGAAAGCGTGTAATGCCTTCCAGATCCTGCAGTACTTGGTGCACAGGTGATTAACAAATGGTTCAGGGGAACATGACAAATGTCATCTTTATTCTGGGGCCACTGAAACTTCCGGGTTAGTCCTTGAGGATGCTTGAATTCGACATTGACGTCCTGATATTCTTCGGATGTATCCAAGACAACTGCCAGCCACCGGTAGCCATCATACAGGCAGGCTACATGAAGTCCTGGAGTAAACTGTTCAAGGGGTGACTGTTCTTTGTTATCAGCATCCATCATCTGCCCAGTCTGAAAACCATCTTTATTTCAGTTTTATTTTCACTTTTGTAATGGTACTGGTAAGAACTAAAGCAGCTTAAGGAGCCATTCACAATTTTCAACATCACGGGGGTGGGGGTGGGGCTATCTATGTACTCTTCTTTCATTAATAAGTGAGGATATTAACTTGAGGCGGTGAGCATTCCGGTTTTAATTAATGCACGCGGAGGCAAATAACGAGGGTGGTTGCCTCCGCCGAAGTGCCTTAAAAACCGTGGAATGCTCACCTTCGAGATGATTATCCCGCTTATACCATGGTCATTTGCCAGCAATATCAAATCGCAGCATTCAGAAATTTTTTGGTGAAAGTTTTGCACTTAAAAAAAAAAAAAAAGCGAGCTGGTAATCACTAAACAGGCGCTGCGCCTTCTCATACCCAATACTATAGGCCAAGCTAAATTGAACCAGCCATCTTAGTTCATCTTACGTTCATGGAGAAAGAATTTTTTTGCACACGCTTACACCCGTTTACTAGCAGATGATTTGATACCGGATTCCATCTGAAACGGAGATTATGCAAAACACAACATTATGTGCGATTATGCAGACTGTAGCTAACTTGCTACCCACAATTACAATGAATTTATGACGGTTTCCGTAGAGTCAGCGAGCTGAAATCAGTCTGCTGGCATAGCACATAGCTAGCGAACTGTCAGCAGTTGCTGATACATGAAGTGGACACATTAGCTTCATTTGTAACCGTACACAATTACAATCGTTTAATGAATAAAGCCTGATTACTTCGCTGCTATAATATTTACGGTCATTATCGCTTGAGTACGAGCCAGCGGGCTGAAATCAGTCTGCTGGCATAGCATGTAGCTAGCGAACTGTCAGCAGTTGCTGATACATGAAGTGGACACGTTAGCTTCTTTGTAACCGTACACAATTACAATCGTTTAATGAGTAAAGCCTGATAACCGCTGCTATAATATTCACGGTCATCATGAAGCTTGAGTACCTATAGTTAACCGCCCCGCAGGACGCAACTTATATGACGCCGCCAAAATTTACAGGAGATAAATGAGCAGCTAGGTTTCTGTTGTACCCAGCCGAATACCAGCTCTAACGTTGCTATGGTTACAAGTAGGCTAGTGGATGAATTTCGAATGGTGAAACTACCGTAGCCGAACTACCTGTGCGGTTCCATGGTTTTAATGCATACCTGCCAGCCAATCAGAAAAAAGTATTCGCCCAGATCATGGTATAAAAGAGGATATCATGAGCTAAAACTGAATATTTTTACAGTACATTTTTTTTTGGGGGGGCAGGATCTGAAAAAATGTACTCTCTGAATGCTTGTGAAAATATTGAGAATTGTGAACCACCCCAAAAAGGAAGTTAATTTTCGGACGAAAATTGAAGGGAATGACAACATTCTCTTAGCTATGCTAGTTCCATAATGAAATTTATTTAGGTGGCAGTACGCATCAAGAGCTTTCTAAAAATATAGGTTTCATTAAAATTTGAAGGATACCCACATACTGAAAAAGTGGCTGAAAAAGGGTCACCCCCTACAGGGGGGTAAAATAAGGGTCAATATTACCAAAGAACTATAAATGCTACAGGATATTACTTGGTGGCTATAGAAAGCTCTTGACCAGTACGAATAGCTGATATTACCACAAATCCACGTATGTCATCAGATGGATGTGAAAATGGAACCCTTAAATGTGTGTGTTTTGATACCGGTTTGGAAAAGTAGCATTTTTGAGAGCCTATAAAACCACAATGAAATGGTTAAAACTACTTGGATTGGCAATAAAGGGTAGTACATTGCCTAGAGATCAAGTCCTGAAAAAAAAATCATTGGGTTGGCTTTATTACATCCAGAGTGGCAGCCTGTTAAAAATGGAAAAAATGAAAATTTTGCCAACTGGGGTGCCACGCCCACTTTCTTTATCCAACAGGAAATCAAAACTAATGGGCTAAAACTTGGTAAGTCTTCATTTGGCACTCAATGCAACATTCTATCAAAGTTTGAAGAAAATCCATGACTATGCCCATGAGAGCCCTGGTTGTCTTCATGTGGAATGACCCTGTTTATAATGCTCTATGAGTAGTTGCAGAAAACAGGGTCTGGTGTAAGTAAGTGAGTGTTTGGAATGCTGTGTGTTGCAGTAAACAGGCTGTAGTGTAAGTAAGCGAGTGTTTGTAATGCTGTGTGTTGCAGTAAACAGGCTCTGGTGTAAGTAAGTGAGTGTTTGTAATGCTGTGTGTTGCAGTAAACAGGCTCTGGTGTAAGTAAGTGAGTGTTTGTAATGCTGTGTGTTGCAGTAAACAGGCTCTGGTGTAAGTAAGTGAGTGTTTGTAATGCTGTGTGTTGCAGTAAACAGGCTGTAGTGTAAATGGCGAATGTTTGTAATGCTGTGTGTTGCAGTAAACAGGCTGTAGTGTAAGTAAGTGAGTGTTTGTAATGCTGTGTGTTGCAGTAAACAGGCTGTAGTGTAAGTAAGTGAGTGTTTGGAATGCTGTGTGTTGCAGTAAACAGGCTGTAGTGTAAGTGAGCGAATGTTTGTAATGCTGTGTGTTGCAGTAAACAGGCTGTAGTGTAAGTAAGTGAGTGTTTGTAATGCTGTGTGTTGCAGTAAACAGGCTGTAGTGTAAGTAAGTGAGTGTTTGTAATGCTGTGTGTTGCAGTAAACAGGCTCTGGTGTAAGTAAGTGAGTGTTTGGAATGCTGTGTGTTGCAGTAAACAGGCTGTAGTGTAAGTAAGTGAGTGTTTGTAATGCTGTGTGTTGCAGTAAACAGGCTCTGGTGTAAGTAAGTGAGTGTTTGTAATGCTGTGTGTTGCAGTAAACAGGCTGTAGTGTAAGTAAGTGAGTGTTTGTAATGCTGTGTGTTGCAGTAAACAGGCTGTAGTGTAAGTAAGTGAGTGTTTGTAATGCTGTGTGTTGCAGTAAACAGGCTCTGGTGTAAGTGAGTGAGTGTTTGTAATGCTGTGTGTTGCAGTAAACAGGCTGTAGTGTAAGTAAGTGAGTGTTTGTAATGCTGTGTGTTGCAGTAAACAGGCTGTAGTGTAAGTAAGTGAGTGTTTGTAATGCTGTGTGTTGCAGTAAACAGGCTGTAGTGTAAGTAAGTGAGTGTGTGTAATGCTGTGTGTTGCAGTAAACAGGCTGTAGTGTAAGTAAGTGAGTGTGTGTAATGCTGTGTGTTGCAGTAAACAGGCTGTAGTGTAAGTAAGTGAGTGTTTGTAATGCTGTGTGTTGCAGTAAACAGGCTGTAGTGTAATAAGTGAGTGTTTGTAATGCTGTGTGTTGCAGTAAACAGGCTGTAGTGTAAGTAAGTAAGTAAGTGTTTGTAATGCTGTGTGTTGCAGTAAACAGGCTGTAGTGTAAGTAAGTGAGTGTTTGTAATGCTGTGTGTTGCAGTAAACAGGCTCTAGTGTAAGTAAGTGAAGTGTTTGTAATGCTGTGTGTTGCAGTAAACAGGCTCTGGTGTAAGTGTTTGTAATGCTGTGTGTTTAAACAGGCTCTGCTGTGTGTTGTGTTTGTATGCTGTGTGTTGCAGTAAACAGGCTGTAGTGTAAGTAAGTGAGTGTTTGTCATGCTGTGTGTTGCAGTAAACAGGCTCTGGTGTAAGTAAGTGAGTGTTTGTAATGCTGTGTGTTGCAGTAAACAGGCTGTAGTGTAAGTAAGTGAGTGTTTGTAATGCTGTGTGTTGCAGTAAACAGGCTCTGGTGTAAGTAAGTGAGTGTTTGTAATGCTGTGTGTTGCAGTAAAAACAGGCTGTAGTGTTTGTAAGTGTGTTTGTAATGCTGTGTGTTTTGTAAGTAAACAGGCTCTGGTGTAAGTAAGTGAGTGTTTGTAATGCTGTGTGTTGCAGTAAACAGGCTGTAGTGTAAGTAAGTGAGTGTTTGTAATGTGTTTGCAGTAAACAGGCTGTAGTGTAAGTAAACAGGCTGAGTGTTTGTAGTGCTGTGTGTGTTGCAGTAAACAGGCTGTAGTGTAAGTAAGTGAGTGTTTGTAATGCTGTGTGTTGCAGTAAACAGGCTGTAGTGTAAGTAAGTGAGTGTTTGTAATGCTGTGTGTTGCAGTAAACAGGCTGTAGTGTAAGTAAGTGAGTGTTTGTAATGCTGTGTGTTGCAGTAAACAGGCTGTAGTGTAAGTAAGTGAGTGTTTGTAATGCTGTGTGTTGCAGTAAACAGGCTCTAGTGTAAGTAAGTGAGTGTTTGTAATGCTGTGTGTTGCAGTAAACAGGCTGTAGTGTAAGTAAGTGAGTGTTTGTAATGCTGTGTGTTGCAGTAAACAGGCTCTAGTGTAAGTAAGTGAGTGTTTGTAATGCTGTGTGTTGCAGTAAACAGGCTGTAGTGTAAGTAAGTGAGTGTTTGTAATGCTGTGTGTTGCAGTAAACAGGCTGTAGTGTAAGTAAGTGAGTGTTTGTAATGCTGTGTGTTGCAGTAAACAGGCTGTAGTGTAAGTAAGTGAGTGTTTGTAATGCTGTGTGTTGCAGTAAACAGGCTGTAGTGTAAGTAAGTGAGTGTTTGTAATGCTGTGTGTTGCAGTAAACAGGCTGTAGTGTAAGTAAGTGAGTGTTTGTAATGCTGTGTGTTGCAGTAAACAGGCTGTAGTGTAAGTAAGTGAGTGTTTGTAATGCTGTGTGTTGCAGTAAACAGGCTCTAGTGTAAGTAAGTGAGTGTTTGTAATGCTGTGTGTTGCAGTAAACAGGCTGTAGTGTAAGTAAGTGAGTGTTTGTAATGCTGTGTGTTGCAGTAAACAGGCTGTAGTGTAAGTAAGTGAGTGTTTGTAATGCTGTGTGTTGCAGTAAACAGGCTGTAGTGTAAGTAAGTGAGTGTTTGTAATGCTGTGTGTTGCAGTAAACAGGCTCTGGTGTAAGTAAGTGAGTGTTTGTAATGCTGTGTGTTGCAGTAAACAGGCTCTGGTGTAAGTAAGTGAGTGTTTGTAATGCTGTGTGTTGCAGTAAACAGGCTGTAGTGTAAGTAAGTGAGTGTTTGTAATGCTGTGTGTTGCAGTAAACAGGCTGTAGTGTAAGTAAGTGAGTGTTTGTAATGCTGTGTGTTGCAGTAAACAGGCTCTGGTGTAAGTAAGTGAGTGTTTGTAATGCTGTGTGTTTGCAGTAAACAGGCTGTAGTGTAAGTAAGTGAGTGTTTGTAATGCTGTGTGTTGCAGTAAACAGGCTGTAGTGTAAGTAAGTGAGTGTTTGTAATGCTGTGTGTTGCAGTAAACAGGCTGGTGTAAGTAAGTGAGTGTTTGTAATGCTGTGTGTTGCAGTAAACAGGCTCTGGTGTAAGTAAGTGAGTGTTTGTAATGCTGTGTGTTGCAGTAAACAGGCTGTAGTGTAAGTAAGTGAGTGTTTGTAATGCTGTGTGTTGCAGTAAACAGGCTGTAGTGTAAGTAAGTGAGTGTTTGTAATGCTGTGTGTTGCAGTAAACAGGCTGTAGTGTAAGTAAGTGACTGTTTGTAATGCTGTGTGTTGCAGTAAACAATGTGTAAGTAAGTGAGTGTTTGTAATGCTGTGTGTTGCAGTGAACAGGCTGTAGTGTCAGTAAGTGAGTGTTTGTAATGCAGTGTGTTGCAGTAAACAGACTGTAGTGTAAGTAAGTGAGTGTGTGTAATGCTGTGTGTTGCAGTAAACAGGCTGTTGTGTAAGTAAGTGTCTGTTTATAATGCTGTGTGTTGCAGTAAACAGGCTCTGGTGT
This sequence comes from Gymnothorax javanicus, assembly GCA_029692085.1. Lineage (NCBI taxonomy): Eukaryota > Metazoa > Chordata > Actinopteri > Anguilliformes > Muraenidae > Gymnothorax > Gymnothorax javanicus. Next base: position 16,609,643 of record CM056200.1, on the reverse strand, counting down.
AAGTAAGTGAGTGTTTGTAATGCTGTGTGTTGCAGTAAACAGGCTGTAGTGTAAGTAAGTGAGTGTTTGTAATGCTGTGTGTTGCAGTAAACAGGCTCTGGTGTAAGTAAGTGAGTGTTTGTAATGCTGTGTGTTGCAGTAAACAGGCTGTAGTGTAAGTAAGTGAGTGTTTGTAATGCTGTGTGTTGCAGTAAACAGGCTGTAAGTAAGTGAGTGTTTGTAATGCTGTGTGTTGCAGTAAACTGGCTGTAGTGTCAGTAAGTGAGTGTTTGTAATGCTGTGTGTTGCAGTAAACAGGCTGTAGTGTAAGTAAGTGAGTGTGTGTAATGCTGTGTGTTGCAGTAAACAGGCTCTAGTGTAAGTAAGTGAGTGTTTGTAATGCTGTGTGTTGCAGTAAACAGGCTGTAGTGTAAGTAAGTGAGTGTTTGTAATGCTGTGTGTTGCAGTAAACAGGCTGTAGTGTAAGTAAGTGAGTGTTTGTAATGCTGTGTGTTGCAGTAAACAGGCTGTAGTGTAAGTAAGTGAGTGTTTGTAATGCTGTGTGTGTTGCAGTAAACAGGCTCTAGTGTAAGTAAGTGAGTGTTTGTAATGCTGTGTGTGCAGTAAACAGGCTGTAGTGTAAGTAAGTGTGAGTGTTTGTAATGCTGTGTGTTGCAGTAAACAGGCTGTAGTGTAAGTAAGTGAGTGTTTGTAATGCTGTGTGTTGCAGTAAACAGGCTCTGGTGTAAGTAAGTGAGTGTTTGTAATGCTGTTTGCAGTAAACAGGCTCTGTGTGTTGCAGTGTTTGTAATGCAGGCTGTAGTGTAAGTAAGTGAGTGTTTGTAATGCTGTGTGTTGCAGTAAACAGGCTGTAGTGTAAGTAAGTGAGTGTTTGTAATGCTGTATGTTGCAGTAAACAGGCTGTAGTGTAAGTAAGTGAGTGTTTGTAATGCTGTGTGTTGCAGTAAACAGGCTCTGGTGTAAGTAAGTGAGTGTTTGTAATGCTGTGTGTTGCAGTAAACAGGCTGTAGTGTAAGTAAGTGAGTGTTTGTAATGCTGTGTGTTGCAGTAAACAGGCTGTAGTGTAAGTAAGTGAGTGTTTGTAATGCTGTGTGTTGCAGTAAACAGGCTGTAGTGTAAGTGAGTGAGTGTTTGTAATGCTGTGTGTTGCAGTAAACAGGCTCTGGTGTAAGTAAGTGAGTGTTTGTAAAGCTGTGTGTTGCAGTAAACAGGCTGTAGTGTCAGTAAGTGAGTGTTTGTAATGCTGTGTGTTGCAGTAAACAGGCTGTAGTGTAAGTAAGTGAGTGTTTGTAATGCTGTGTTGCAGTAAATAGGCTGTAGTGTGAGTAAGTGAGTGTGTGTAATGCTGTGTGTTGCAGTAAACAGGCTGTAGTGTAAGTGAGTGAGTGTTTGTAATGCTGTGTGTTGCAGTAAACAGGCTGTAATGTAAGTATGTGAGTGTTTGTAATGCTGTGTGTTGCAGTAAACAGGCTCTGGTGTAAGTAAGTGAGTGTTTGTAATGCTGTGTGTTGCAGTAAACAGGCTGTAGTGTAAGTGAGTGAGTGTTTGTAATGCTGTGTGTTGCAGTAAACAGGCTGTAGTGTAAGTGAGTGAGTGTTTGTAATGCTGTGTGTTGCAGTAAACAGGCTGTAATGTAAGTATGTGAGTGTTTGTAATGCTGTGTGTTGCAGTAAACAGGCTCTGGTGTACAAAACCCAAAACCAGTGTAGTTGGCACGTTATGTAAATCGTAGATAAAAACAGAATACAATGATTTGCAAATCCTTTTCAACTTATATTCAATTGAATACACTGCAAAAGACAAGATGTTTAATGTTCAAACTGAGAAACTTTTTTTTTTTGCAAATAATCATTAACTTAGAATTTAAAAGGCAGCAACACATTGCAAAAAAAGTTGGCACCGGGGCCTTTTTACCACTGTGTTACATCACCTTTCCTTTTAACGACACTCAGTAAGCGTTTGGGAACTGAGAGACCAATTTTGAAGCTTTTTTCAGGTGGAACTCTTTCCCATTCTTGCTTGATGTACAGCTTAAGTTGTTCAACAGTCCGGGGTCTCCGTTGTCGTGTTTCACGGCTTCATAATCGCCACACATTTTCAATGGGAGACAGGTCTGGACTACAGGCAGGCCAGTCTAGTACCCGCACTCTTTTACTCGGAGCCATGCTGTTGTAACACGTGCAGAATGTGGCTTGGCATTGTCTTGCTGAAATAAGCAGGGGCGTCCATGAAAAAAGGCGTTGCTTGGATGGCAACCTATGTTGCTCCAAAACCTGTATGTACCTTTCAGCATTAATGGTGCCTTCACATATGTGTAAGTTGCCCATGCCTTGGGCACTAATACACCCCATACCATCACAGATGCTGGCTTTTGAACTTTGCGCCTATAACAGTCCGGATGGTTCTTTTCCTCTTTGGTCCGGAGGACAGGCGTTCTGATTTCCAAAAACAATTTGAAATGTGGACTCGTCAGACCACAGAACACTTTTCCACTTTGCATCAGTCCATCTTAGATGAGCTTGGGCCCAGTAAACTGGCGTTTCTGGGTGCTGTTGATAAATGGCTTTCGCTTTGCATTGTAGAGTTTTAACTTGCACTTGCAGATGTAGCGACGAACTGTAGTTACTGACAGTGGTTTTCTGAAGTGTTCCTGAGCCCATGTGGTGATGTCCTTTACACACTGATGTCGGGTTTTGATGCAGTACCGCCTGAGGATCGAAAGGTCACGGGCATTCAACGTTGGTTTTCGGCCTTGTAAACTTCGTGCAGTGATTTCTCCAGATTCTCTGAACCTTTTGGCGATATCTACGGACCGTAGATGATGAAATCCTAAATTTCTTGCAATAGCTCGTTGAGGAATGTTGTTTTTAAACTGTTCGACAATCAGCTCACGCATTTGTTCACTAAGTGGTGACCCTCGTCCCATCCTTGTTTGTGAATGACTGAGCATTTCAGGAAGCTGCTTTTATACCCAATCATGGCACCCACCTGTTCCCAATTAGCCCGTTTGCCTGGGGATGTTCCAAATAAGTGTTTGATGAGCATTCCTCAACTCTCTCAGTCTTTTTTGCCACTTGTGCCAGCTTTTTTGAAACATGTTGCAGGCATCAAATTCCAAATGAGCTAATATTTGCAAAAAATTACAAAGTTTACCTGTTCGAACATTAAGTAACTTGTCTTTGCAGTGTATTCAATTGAATATAGGTTGAAAAGGATTTGCAAATCATTGTATTCTGTTTTTATTCTGATTTACTGGCGTGCCAACTTCACTGGTTTTGGGTTTTGTAAGTAAGTGAGTGTTTGTAATGCTGTGTGTTGCAGTAAACAGGCTCTCTCTGGTGTAAGTAAGTGAGTGTGTGTAATGCTGTGTGTTGCAGTAAACAGGCTCTGGTGTAAACAGGCTAAGTGAGTGTTTGTAATGCTGTGTGTTGCAGTAAACAGGCTCTAGTGTAAGTAAGTGAGTGTTTGTAATGCTGTGTGTTGCAGTAAACAGGCTGTAGTGTAAGTAAGTGAGTGTTTGTAATGCTGTGTGTTGCAGTAAACAGGCTGTAGTGTCAGTAAACAGTGTTTGTAATGCTGTGTGTTGCAGTAAACAGGCTGTAGTGTAAGTAAGTGAGTGTTTGTAATGCTGTGTGTTGCAGTAAACAGGCTCTAGTGTAAAAGTGTTTGTAGTGTTTGCAGTAAACAGGCTCTGTGTTGCAGTGTTAAACATGCTGTAGTGTGGTGTAAGTAAGTGAGTGTTTGTAATGCTGTGTGTTGCAGTAAACAGGCTCTGGTGTAAGTAAGTGAGTGTTTGTAATGCTGTGTGTTGCAGTAAACAGGCTCTGGTGTAAGTAAGTGAGTGTTTGTAATGCTGTGTTTGTAATGCTGTGAGTGTTTGTAATGCTGTGTTGCTGGTTTGTAAACAGGCTCTAAACAGTGCTGTGTGTTGCAGTAAGCTCTAAGTGAGTGAGTTTGTAATGCTGTGTGTTGCAGTAAACAGGCTCTGGTGTAAGTAAAGTGTTTGTAATGCTGTGTGTTGCAGTAAACAGGCTGTAGTGTAAGTTGAGTGTTTGTAATGCTGTGTGTTGCAGTAAACAGGCTCTGGTGTAAAAGTGAGTGTTTGTAATGCTGTGTGTTGCAGTAAACAGGCTCTAGTGTTTGAGTGTGTGTAATGCTGTGTGTTGCAGTAAACAGGCTCTGGTGTAAGTAAGTGAGTGTTTGTAATGCTGTGTGTTGCAGTAAACAGGCTCTGGTGTAAGTAAGTGAGTGTTTGTAATGCTGTGTGTTGCAGTAAACAGGCTCTAGTGTAAGTAAGTGAGTGTTTGTAATGCTGTGTGTTGTAAACAGGCTGTAAAGTAAGTGAGTGTTTGTAATGCTGTGTGTTGCAGTAAACAGGCTGTAGTGTAAGTAAGTGAGTGTTTGTAATGCTGTGTGTTGCAGTAAACAGGCTCTGGTGTAAGTAAGTGAGTGTTTGTAATGCTGTGTGTTGCAGTAAACAGGCTGTAGTGTAAGTAAGTGAGTGTTTGTAATGCTGTGTGTTGCAGTAAACAGGCTCTGTGTAAGTAAGTGAGTGTTTGATGCTGTGTGTTGTAAGTGTTTGTAATGTGTGTTGCAGTAAACAGGCTAGTGTGTAAGTGAGTGTAAGTGTTTGTAATGCTGTGTGTTGCAGTAAACATGTAGTGTAAGTAAGTGAGTGTTGTGTAATGCTGTGTGTTAAACAAACAGGCTCTAGTGTAAGTAAGTGAGTGTTTGTAATGCTGTGTGTTGTAATGCTGTGTGTTGCAGTAAACAGGCTGTAATGCTGTGTGTTGTAAAAGGCTGTAGTGTAAGTAAGTGAGTGTTTGTAATGCTGTGTGTTGCAGTAAACAGGCTGTAGTGTAAGTAAGTGAGTGTTTGTAATGCTGTGTGTTGCAGTAAACAGGCTCTAGTGTTTAAATGCTGTGTGTTGCAGTAAACAGGCTGTAGTGTTGTTTGTAATGCTGTGTGTTGCAGTAAACAGGCTCTAGTGTAAGTAAGTGAGTGTTTGTAATGCTGTGTGTTGCAGTAAACAGGCTCTAGTGTAAGTAAGTAAGCTGTGTGTTTGTAAAATGCTGTGTGTTGTGTTTAAATGCAGGCTGTAAACAGGCTCTGGTGTAAATAAGTGAGTGTTTGTAATGCTGTGTGTTGCAGTAAACAGGCTGTAGTGTAAGTAAAAGGCTGTAGTGTGAGTGTTTGTAATGCTGTGTGTTGCAGTAAACAGGCTGTAGTGTAAGTAAGTGAGTGTTTGTAATGCTGTGTGTTGCAGTAAACAGGCTGTAGTGTAAGTAAGTGAGTGTTTGTAATGCTGTGTGTTGCAGTAAACAGGCTGTAGTGCGAGGAAGCGAGTAAAAGGCTAATGCTGTGTGTTGCAGTAAACAGGCTGTAGTGTAAGTAAGTGAGTGTTTGTAATGCTGTGTGTTGCAGTAAACAGGCTCTAGTGTGTAAGTAAGTGAGTGTTTGTAATGCTGTGTGTTGCAGTAAACAGGCTGTAGTGTAAGTAAGTGAGTGTTTGTAATGCTGTGTGTTGCAGTAAACAGGCTGTAGTGTAAGTAAGTGAGTGTTTGTAATGCTGTGTGTTGCAGTAAACAGGCTCTGGTGTAAGTAAGTGAGTGTTTGTAATGCTGTGTGTTGCAGTAAACAGGCTCTGGTGTAAGTAAGTGAGTGTTTGTAATGCTGTGTGTTGCAGTAAACAGGCTGTAGTGTAAGTAAGTGAGTGTTTGTAATGCTGTGTGTTGCAGTAAACAGGCTGTAGTGTAAGTAAGTGAGTGTTTGTAATGCTGTGTGTTGCAGTAAACAGGCTGTAGTGTAAGTTTGTAAAGTGAGTGTTTGTAATGCTGTGTGTTGCAGTAAACAGGCTCTAGTGTAAGTAAGTGAGTGTTTGTAATGCTGTGTGTTGCAGTAAACAGGCTGTAGTGTTAAGTGAGTGTTTGTAATGCTGTGTGTTGCAGTAAACAGGCTGTAGTGCTGTTTGTGTTGCAGTAAACAGGCTGTAGTGTAAGTAATGCTGTTTGTAATGCTGTGTTGCAGTAAACAGGCTCTAGTGTAAGTGAGTGTTTGTAATGCTGTGTGAAATGCTCTGTGTAAGTAAGTGAGTGTTTGTAATGCTGTGTGTTGCAGTAAAACAGGTGTTGTAATGCTGTGTGTTGCAGTAAACAGGCTGTAGTGTAAGTAAGTGAGTGTTTGTAATGCTGTGTGTTGCAGTAAACAGGCTGTAGTGTAAGTAAGTGAGTGTTTGTAATGCTGTGTGTTGCAGTAAACAGGCTCTGGTGTAAGTAAGTGAGTGTTTGTAATGCTGTGTGTTGCAGTAAACAGGCTAAGTGAGTGTTTGTAATGCTGTGTGTTGCAGTAAACAGGCTGTGGTGTAAGTAAGTGAGTGTTTGTAATGCTGTGTGTTGCAGTAAAAGGCTGTAAAGTGTAAGTAAGTGAGTGTGTGTGTTGTAAACTGTCTGTTGCAGTAAACAGGCTGTAGTGTAAGTGCTGTGTGTGTGTGTGTGTAATGTAAACAGGTTTGTATGTGTGTGTTGCAGTAAACAGGCTCTGGTGTGTAAGTGAGTGTTTGTATGCTGTGTGTAAACAGGCTTTAGTAAGTGTAAAACAGGCTCTAGTGTAAGTAAGTGAGTGTTTGTAATGCTGTGTGTTGCAGTAAACAGGCTCTGGTGTAAGTAAGTGAGTGTTTGTAATGCTGTGTGTTGCAGTAAACAGGCTCTGGTGTAAGTAAGTGAGTGTTTGTAATGCTGTGTGTTGCAGTAAACAGGCTCTGGTGTAAGTAAGTGAGTGTTTGTAATGCTGTGTGTTGCAGTAAACAGGCTGTAGTGTAAGTAAGTGAGTGTTTGTAATGCTGTGTGTTGCAGTAAACAGGCTGTGGTGTAAGTAAGTGAGTGTTTGTAATGCTGTGTGTTGCAGTAAACAGGCTCTAGTGTAAGTAAGTGAGTGTTTGTAATGCTGTGTGTTGCAGTAAACAGGCTGTAGTGTAAGTAAGTGAGTGTTTGTAATGCTGTGTGTTGCAGTAAACAGGCTGTAGTGTAAGTAAGTGAGTGTTTGTAATGCTGTGTGTTGCAGTAAACAGGCTCTAGTGTAAGTAAGTGAGTGTTTGTAATGCTGTGTGTTGCAGTAAACAGGCTGTAGTGTAAGTAAGTGAGTGTTTGTAATGCTGTGTGTTGCAGTAAACAGGCTCTGGTGTAAGTAAGTGAGTGTTTGTAATGCTGTGTGTTGCAGTAAACAGGCTCTGGTGTAAGTAAGTGAGTGTTTGTAATGCTGTGTGTTGCAGTAAACAGGCTCTAGTGTGTAAGTAAGTGAGTGTTTGTAATGCTGTGTGTTGCAGTAAACAGGCTGTAGTGTAAGTAAGTGAGTGTTTGTAATGCTGTGTGTTGCAGTAAACAGGCTGTAGTGTAAGTAAGTGAGTGTTTGTAATGCTGTGTGTTGCAGTAAACAGGCTCTGGTGTAAGTAAGTGAGTGTTTGTAATGCTGTGTGTTGCAGTAAACAGGCTGTAGTGTAAGTAAGTGAGTGTTTGTAATGCTGTGTGTTGCAGTAAACAGGCTGTAGTGTAAGTAAGTGAGTGTTTGTAATGCTGTGTGTTGCAGTAAACAGGCTGTAGTGTAAGTAAGTGAGTGTTTGTAATGCTGTGTGTTGCAGTAAACAGGCTCTGGTGTAAGTAAGTGAGTGTTTGTAATGCTGTGTGTTGCAGTAAACAGGCTGTAGTGTAAGTAAGTGAGTGTTTGTAATGCTGTGTGTTGCAGTAAACAGGCTCTGGTGTAAGTAAGTGAGTGTTTGTAATGCTGTGTGTTGCAGTAAACAGGCTGTAGTGTAAGTAAGTGAGTGTTTGTAATGCTGTGTGTTGCAGTAAACAGGCTCTGGTGTAGAAAGTAAGTGAGTGTTTGTAATGCTGTGTGTTGCAGTAAACAGGCTGTAGTGTAAGTAAAGTGTTTGTAATGCTGTGTGTTGCAGTAAACAGGCTGTGTGTAGCAGTAAACAGGCTGTAGTGTAAGTAAGTGAGTGTTTGTAATGCTGTGTGTTGCAGTAAACAGGCTGTAGTGTAAGTAAGTGAGTGTTTGTAATGCTGTGTGTTGCAGTAAACAGGCTGTAGTGTAAGTAAGTGAGTGTTTGTAATGCTGTGTGTTGCAGTAAACAGGCTCTAGTGTAAGTAAGTGAGTGTTTGTAATGCTGTGTGTTGCAGTAAACAGGCTCTGGTGTAAGTAAGTGAGTGTTTGTAATGCTGTGTGTTGCAGTAAACAGGCTCTGGTGTAAGTAAGTGAGTGTTTGTAATGCTGTGTGTTGCAGTAAACAGGCTGTGGTGTAAGTAAGTGAGTGTTTGTAATGCTGTGTGTTGCAGTAAACAGGCTGTAGTGTAAGTAAGTGAGTGTTTGTAATGCTGTGTGTTGCAGTAAACAGGCTGTAGTGTAAGTAAGTGAGTGTTTGTAATGCTGTGTGTTGCAGTAAACAGGCTGTAGTGTAAGTGAGTGAGTTTTTGTAATGCTGTGTTTGTAAAATGCTGTGTGTTGCAGTAAACAGGCTCTAGTGTAAGTAAGTGAGTGTTTGTAATGCTGTGTGTAAACAGGCTGTAGTGTAAGTAAGTGAGTGTTTGTAATGCTGTGTGTTGCAGTAAACAGGCTGTAGTGTAAGTAAGTGAGTGTTTGTAATGCTGTGTGTTGCAGTAAACAGGCTCTGGTGTAAGTAAGTGAGTGTTTGAGTGTTTGTAATGCTGTGTGTTGTGTGTTAAACAGGCTCTAGTGTAAGATGTGTGTTAAGTAAACAGGCTTTGTAATAAGTGAGTGTTTGTGTGTAAACAGTAAACAGGCTCTAGTGTAAGTAAGTGAGTGTTTGTAACTGTGTGTTGGTAAACAGGCTGGTGTAAAAAGTGAGTGAGTTTGTAATGCTGTGTGTGTTGCAGTAAACAGGCTGTGTTTAAGTGAGTGTTTGTAATGCTGTGTGTTGCAGTAAACAGGCTGTAGTGTAAGTGAAGTAAGAGTGTTTGTAATGCTGTGTGTTGCAGTAAACAGGCTGTAGTGTAAGTAAGTGAGTGTTTGTAATGCTGTGTGTTGCAGTAAACAGGCTGTAGTGTCAGTTAGTGAGTGTTTGTAATGCTGTGTTTGTAAGTAGTGTAAGTAAGTGAGTGTTTGTAATGCTGTGTGTTGCAGTAAACAGGCTGTAGTGTAAGTAAGTTTGTAATGTGTTTGTAAACAGGCTGTGTGTTGTTTGTAAAACAGGCTCTAGTGTAAGTAAGTGAGTGTTTGTAATGCTGTGTTGCAGTAAACAGGCTGTAGTGTAAGTAAGTGAGTGTTTGTAATGCTGTGTGTTGCAGTAAACAGGCTCTGGTGTAAGTAAGTGAGTGTTTGTAATGCTGTGTGTTGCAGTAAACAGGCTGTAGTGTAAGTAAGTGAGTGTTTGTAATGCTGTGTGTTGCAGTAAACAGGCTGTAGTGTAAGTAAGTGAGTGTTTGTAATGCTGTGTGTTGCAGTAAACAGGCTCTAGTGTAAGTGTAGTGTTTGTAATGCTGTGTGTTTTGTAATGCTGTTTGTGTTGCAGTAAACAGGCTGTAGTGTAAGTAAGTGTTTGTAATGCTGTGTGTTGCAGTAAACAGGCTGTGTGTAAATAAGTGAGTGTTTGTAATGCTGTGTGTTGCAGTAAACAGGCTGTAGTGTAAGTAATTGTTTGTAATGCTGTGTGTTGCAGTAAACAGGCTCTAGTGTAAGTAAGTGAGTGTTTGTAATGCTGTGTGTTGCAGTAAACAGGCTGTAGTGTAAGTAGTGTTTGTAATGCTGTGTGTTTTGTAATGCTGTTTGTAATGCTGTGTGTTGCAGTAAAACAGTGCTAAGTGAGTGTTTGTAATGCTGTGTGTTGCAGTAAACAGGCTGTTTGTAAGTAATGCTGTAATGCTGTGTGTTGCAGTAAACAGGCTGTAGTGTAAGTAAGTGAGTGTTTGTAATGCTGTGTGTTGCAGTAAACAGGCTCTGGTGTAAGTAAGTGAGTGTTTGTAATGCTGTGTGTTGCAGTAAACAGGCTGTAGTGTAAGTAAGTGAGTGTTTGTAATGCTGTGTGTTGCAGTAAACAGGCTCTAGTGTAAGTAAGTGAGTGTTTGTAATGCTGTGTGTTGCAGTAAACAGGCTGTAGTGTAAGTAAGTAGTGTTTGTAATGCTGTGTGTTGCAGTAAACAGGCTGTAGTGTGAGTAAGTGAGTGTTTGTAATGCTGTGTTGCAGTAAACAGGCTGTAGTGTAAGTAAGTGAGTGTTTGTAATGCTGTGTGTTGCAGTAAACAGGCTGTAGTGTAAGTAAGTGAGTGTTTGTAATGCTGTGTGTTGCAGTAAACAGGCTGTAGTGTAAGTAAGTGAGTGTTTGTAATGCTGTGTGTTGCAGTAAACAGGCTGTAGTGTAAAAGTAAGTGAGTGTTTGTAATGCTGTGTGTTGCAGTAAACAGTAAAGTGAGTGTTTGTAATGCTGTGTGTTGCAGTAAACAGGCTCTGGTGTAAGTAAGTGAGTGTTTGTAATGCTGTGTGTTGCAGTAAACAGGCTATAGTGTGAGTAAGTGAGTGTTTGTAATGCTGTGTGTGCAGTAAAACAAGTGTAAGTAAGTGAGTGTTTGTAATGCTGTGTGTTTGCAGTGTAAAGTGAGTGTTTGTAATGCTGTGTGTTGCAGTAAACAGGCTGTAGTGTAAGTAAGTGAGTGTTTGTAATGCTGTGTGTTGCAGTAAACAGGCTGTAGTGTAAGTAAGTGAGTGTTTGTAATGCTGTGTGTTGCAGTAAAACAGGCTCTAGTGTAAGTAAGTGAGTGTTTGTAATGCTGTGTGTTGCAGTAAACAGGCTGTAAGTGAGTGTTTGTAATGCTGTGTGTTGCAGTAAACAGGCTGCTGTAATGCTGTGTGTTGCAGTAAACAGGCTGTAGTGTAAGTAAGTGAGTGTTTGAATGCTGTGTGTTTGTAATGCTGTGTGTTGCAGTAAACAGGCTGTAGTGTAAGTAAGTGAGTGTTTGTAATGCTGTGTGTTGCAGTAAACAGGCTGGTGTAAGTAAAAGTGAGTGTTTGTAATGCTGTGTGTTGCAGTAAACAGGGTGAGTGTAATGCTGTGTGTTGCAGTAAACAGGAGTGTTTGTAATGCTGTGTGTGTTGCAGTAAACAGGCTGTAGTGTAAGTAAGTGAGTGTTTGTAATGCTGTGTGTTGCAGTAAACAGGCTGTAGTGTGTAAGTGAAGTGTAATGCTGTGTGTTTGTAATGCTGTGTGTTGCAGTAAACAGGCTGCAGTAGTGTAAGTAAGTGTGAGTGTTTGTAATGCTGTGTGTTGCAGTAAACAGGCTCTAGTGTAAGTAAGTGAGTGTTTGTAATGCTGTGTGTTGCAGTAAACAGTGCTGTAGTGTTTGTAATGCTGTGTAAGTGTAAGTAAGTGAGTGTTTGTAATGCTGTGTGTTTAAACAGGCTATAGTGCAGTGAGTGTTTGTAAACAGGCTAATGCTGTGTGTGCAGTAAACAGGCTGTAGTGTGTAAGTGAGTGTTTGTAATGCTGTGTGTTGCAGTAAACAGGCTGTAGTGTAAGTAAGTGAGTGTTTGTAATGCTGTGTGTTGCAGTTTGTAATGCTGTAATGCTGTGTGTTGCAGTAAACAGGCTGTAGTGTAAGTAAGTGAGTGTGTGTAATGCTGTGTGTTGCAGTAAACAGGCTGTAGTGTAAGTAAGTGAGTGTTTGTAATGCTGTGTGTTGCAGTAAACAGGCTCTGGTGTAAGTGAGTGTGTGTAATGCTGTGTGTGTAAACAGGTGTGTTGAGTGTAATGCTGTGTGTTGCAGTAAACAGGCTGTAGTGTAAGTAAGTGAGTGTTTGTAAGCTGTGTGTTGCAGTAAACAGGCTGTAGTGTAAGTCAGTAAGTGAGTGTTTAAGTAAGTGTAAGTAAGTGAGTGTTTGTAATGCTGTGTGTTGCAGTAAACAGGCTAAGTGAGTGTTTGTAATGCTGTGTGTGTTGCAGTAAACAGGCTCTGGTGTAAGTAAGTGAGTGTTTGTAATGCTGTGTGTTGCAGTAAACAGGCTGTAGTGTAAGTAAGTGAGTGTTTGTAATGCTGTGTGTTGCAGTAAACAGGCTCTGGTGTAAGTAAGTGAGTGTTTGTAATGCTGTGTGTTGCAATAAACAGGCTGTAGTGTAAAAAGTGAGTGTTTGTAATGCTGTGTGTTGCAGTAAACAGGCTGTGTGTAAGTTGCAGTAAACTGTGTGGCAGTAAACAGGCTGTAGTGTAAATAAGTGAGTGTTTGTAATGCTGTGTGTTGCAGTAAACAGGCTGTAGTGTAAGTAAGTGAGTGTTTGTAATGCTGTGTGTTGCAGTAAACAGGCTGTAGTGTGTAATGCTGTGTGTTGAGTAAACAGGTTGTAAGTAAGTAATGCTGTGTGTTGCAGTAAACAGGCTGTAGTGTAAGTAAGTGAGTGTTTGTAATGCTGTGTGTTGCAGTAAACAGGCTGTAGTTTGTAAGTGTTGTAAGTAAACAGGCTCTAGTGTGTTTGTAATGCTGTGTGTTGCAGTAAACAGGCTGTAATGTAAAACAGGCTGTAGTTTGTAAATGCTGTGTGTTAAATGTAAACAGGCTGCTAGTGTGTGTTGTGTAAACAGGCTGTGTGTTGCAGTAAACAAGTGTGTAAGTGAGTGTTGTAATGCTGTGTGTTGCAGTAAACAGGCTGTAGTGTAAGTAAGTGAGTGTTTGTAATGCTGTGTGTTGCAGTAAACAGGCTGTAGTGTAAGTAAGTGAGTGTTTGTAATGCTGTGTGTTGCAGTAAACAGGCTGTAGTGTAAGTAAAGTGTTTGTAATGCTGTGTGTTGCAGTAAACAGGCTGTAGTGTAAGTAAGTGAGTGTTTGTAATGCTGTGTGTTGCAGTAAACAGGCTGTAGTGTAAGTAAGTGAGTGTTTGTAATGCTGTGTGTTTGCAGTAAACAGGCTCTAAGTGTGTGTTGCAGTAAAGTGGTGTAAGTGAGTGAGTGTTTGTAATGCTGTGTGTTGCAGTAAACAGGCTGTAGTGTAAAGTAAGTGAGTGTGTTTAATGCTGTGTGCTGTAAACAGGCTGCAGTAAGTAAGTGAGTGTTTGTAATGCTGTGTGTTGTAAAAGGCTGAAAGTAAGTGAGTGTTTGTAATGCTGTGTGTTGCAGTAAACAGGCTGTAGTGTAATTAAGTGTTTGTAATGCTGTGTTGTGTAATGCTGTGTGTTGCAGTAAACAGGCTGTAGTGTAAGTAAGTGAGTGTTTGTAATGCTGTGTGCAGTAAACAGGTTGTAAGTAAGTGTTTGTAATGCTGTGTGTTGCAGTAAACAGGCTCTAGTGTAAGTAAGTGAGTGTTTGTAATGCTGTGTGTTGCAGTAAACAGGCTGTAGTGTAAGTAAGTGAGTGTTTGTAATGCTGTGTGTTGCAGTAAACAGGCTCTAGTGTAAGTAAGTGAGTGTTTGTAATGCTGTGTGTTGCAGTAAACAGGCTCTAGTGTAAGTAAGTGAGTGTTTGTAATGCTGTGTGTTGCAGTAAACAGGCAGTGTAAGTAAGTGAGTGTTTGTAATGCTGTGTGTTGCAGTTGTGTAAAAGTGAGTGTTTGTAATGCTGTGTGTTGCAGTAAACAGGCTGTAAGTAGTGAGTGTTTGTAATGCTGTGTGTTGCAGTAAACAGGCTGTAGTGTGTAAGTAAGTGAGTGTTTGTAATGCTGTGTGTTGCAGTAAACAGGCTGTAGTGTAAGTAAGTGAGTGTTTGTAATGCTGTGTGTTGCAGTAAACAGGCTGTAGTGTAAGTAAGTGAGTGTGTGATGTTTGTAATGCTGTGTAAGTGTTAAACTGTGTGTTGCAGTAAACAGGCTGTAGTGTAAATAAACAGGTTTGTAATGCTGTGTGTTGCAGTAAACAGGCTCTAGTGTAAGTGAGTGTGTTTGTAATGCTGTGTGTTGCAGTAAACAGGCTGTAGTGTAAGTAAGTGAGTGTTTGTAATGCTGTGTGTTGCAGTAAAGTGAGTGTTTGTAAGGCTCTAAACAGGCTGTAGTGTAAGTAAGTGAGTGTTTGTAATGCTGTGTGTTGTGTAAACAGGCTGTTGCAAGTAAACAGGCTCTATGCTGTGTGTGTGTGTAGTAAACAGGCTGTGTAAGTGTTTGTAATGCTGTGTGTTGCAGTAAACAGGCTGTAGTGTAAGTAAGTGAGTGTTTGTAATGCTGTGTGTTGCAGTAAACAGGCTGTAGTGTAAGTAAGTGAGTGTTTGTAATGCTGTGTGTTGCAGTAAACAGGCTGTAGTGTAAGTAAGTGAGTGTTTGTAATGCTGTGTGTTGCAGTAAACAGGCTCTGGTGTAAGTAAGTGAGTGTTTGTAATGCTGTGTGTTGCAGTAAACAGGCTGTAGTGTAAGTAAGTGAGTGTTTGTAATGCTGTGTGTTGCAGTAAACAGGCTGTAGTGTAAGTAAGTGAGTGTTTGTAATGCTGTGTGTTGCAGTAAACAGGCTCTGGTGTAAGTAAGTGAGTGTTTGTAATGCTGTGTGTTGCAGTAAACAGGCTCTGGTGTAAGTAAGTGAGTGTTTGTAATGCTGTGTGTTGCAGTAAACAGGCTGTAGTGTAAGTAAGTGAGTGTTTGTAATGCTGTGTGTTGCAGTAAACAGGCTGTAGTGTAAGTAAGTGAGTGTTTGTAATGCTGTGTGTTGCAGTAAACAGGCTGTAGTGTAAGTAAGTGAGTGTTTGTAATGCTGTGTGTTGCAGTAAACAGGCTCTGGTGTAAGTAAGTGAGTGTTTGTAATGCTGTGTGTTGCAGTAAACAGGCTCTGGTGTAAGTAAGTGAGTGTTTGTAATGCTGTGTGTTGCAGTAAACAGGCTGTAGTGTAAGTAAGTGAGTGTTTGTAATGCTGTGTGTTGCAGTAAACAGGCTGTAGTGTAAGTAAGTGAGTGTTTGTAATGCTGTGTGTTGCAGTAAACAGGCTCTGGTGTAAGTAAGTGAGTGTTTGTAATGCTGTGTGTTGCAGTAAACAGGCTCTGGTGTAAGTAAGTGAGTGTTTGTAATGCTGTGTGTTGCAGTAAACAGGCTCTAGTGTAAGTAAGTGAGTGTTTGTAATGCTGTGTGTTGCAGTAAACAGGCTATAGTGTAAGTAAGTGAGTGTTTGTAATGCTGTGTTGCAGTAAACAGGCTGTAGTGTAAGTAAGTTAGTGTTTGTAATGCTGTGTGTTGCAGTAAACAGGCTCTGAGTGTTTGTAATGCTGTAAGTAAACAAGTGAGTGTTTGTAATGCTGTGTGTTGCAGTAAACAGGCTCTAGTGTAAGTAAGTGAGTGTTTGTAATGCTGTGTGTTGCAGTAAACAGGCTGTAGTGTAAGTAAGTGAGTGTTTGTAATGCTGTGTGTTGCAGTAAACAGGCTCTGGTGTAAGTAAGTGAGTGTTTGTAATGCTGTGTGTTGCAGTAAACAGGCTGTAGTGTAAGTAAGTGAGTGTTTGTAATGCTGTGTGTTGCAGTAAACAGGCTGTAGTGTAAGTAAGTGAGTGTTTGTAATGCTGTGTGTTGCAGTAAACAGGCTCTAGTGTAAGTAAGTGAGTGTTTGTAATGCTGTGTGTTGCAGTAAACAGGCTCTGGTGTAAGTAAGTGAGTGTTTGTAATGCTGTGTGTTGCAGTAAACAGGCTCTGGTGTAAGTAAGTGAGTGTTTGTAATGCTGTGTGTTGCAGTAAACAGGCTGTAGTGTAAGTAAGTGAGTGTTTGTAATGCTGTGTGTTGCAGTAAACAGGCTCTGGTGTAAGTAAGTGAGTGTTTGTAATGCTGTGTGTTGCAGTAAACAGGCTGTAGTGTAAGTAAGTGAGTGTTTGTAATGCTGTGTGTTGCAGTAAACAGGCTGTAGTGTAAGTAAGTGAGTGTTTGTAATGCTGTGTGTTGCAGTAAACAGGCTGTAGTGTAAGTAAGTGAGTGTTTGTAATGCTGTGTGTTGCAGTAAACAGGCTCTAGTGTGTAAGTAGTGTTTGAGCTGTTTGTAATGCTGTTTGTGTGTGTGTTGCAGTAAACAGGCTGTTTGTAATGTGTGTGTTAAGTAAGGAGTGTTTGTAATGTTTGTAATGCTGTGTGTTGCAGTAAACAGGCTCTGGTGTAAGTAAGTGAGTGTTTGTAATGCTGTGTGTTGCAGTAAACAGGCTCTGGTGTAAGTAAGTGAGTGTTTGTAATGCTGTGTGTTGCAGTAAACAGGCTGTAGTGTAAGTAAGTGAGTGTTTGTAATGCTGTGTGTTGCAGTAAACAGGCTCTAGTGTAAGTAAGTGAGTGTTTGTAATGCTGTGTGTTGCAGTAAACAGGCTGTAGTGTAAGTAAGTGAGTGTTTGTAATGCTGTGTGTTGCAGTAAACAGGCTGTAGTGTAAGTAAGTGAGTGTTTGTAATGCTGTGTGTTGCAGTAAACAGGCTGTAGTGTAAGTAAGTGAGTGTTTGTAATGCTGTGTGTTGCAGTAAACAGGCTCTGGTGTAAGTAAGTGAGTGTTTTGTAATGCTGTGTGTTGCAGTAAACAGGCTGTAGTGTAAGTAAGTGAGTGTTTGTAATGCTGTGTGTTGCAGTAAACAGGCTGTAGTGTAAGTAAGTGAGTGTTTGTAATGCTGTGTGTTGCAGTAAACAGGCTGTAGTGTAAGTAAGTGAGTGTTTGTAATGCTGTGTGTTGCAGTAAACAGGCTGTAGTGTAAGTAAGTGAGTGTTTGTAATGCTGTGTGTTGCAGTAAACAGGCTGTAGTGTAAGTAAGTGAGTGTTTGTAATGCTGTGTGTTGCAGTAAACAGGCTGTAGTGTAAGTAAGTGAGTGTTTGTAATGCTGTGTGTTGCAGTAAACAGGCTGTAGTGTAAGTAAGTGAGTGTTTGTAATGCTGTGTGTTGCAGTAAACAGGCTCTGGTGTAAGTAAGTGAGTGTTTGTAATGCTGTGTGTTGCAGTAAACAGGCTGTAGTGTAAGTAAGTGAGTGTTTGTAATGCTGTGTGTTGCAGTAAACAGGCTCTAGTGTAAGTAAGTGAGTGTTTGTAATGCTGTGTGTTGCAGTAAACAGGCTGTAGTGTAAGTAAGTGAGTGTTTGTAATGCTGTGTGTTGCAGTAAACAGGCTGTAGTGTAAGTAAGTGAGTGTTTGTAATGCTGTGTGTTGCAGTAAACAGGCTGTAGTGTAAGTAAGTGAGTGTTTGTAATGCTGTGTGTTGCAGTAAACAGGCTCTAGTGTAAGTAAGTGAGTGTTTGTAATGCTGTGTGTTGCAGTAAACAGGCTGTAGTGTAAGTAAGTGAGTGTTTGTAATGCTGTGTGTTGCAGTAAACAGGCTCTAGTGTAAGTAAGTGAGTGTTTGTAATGCTGTGTGTTGCAGTAAACAGGCTGTAGTGTAAGTAAGTGAGTGTTTGTAATGCTGTGTGTTGCAGTAAACAGGCTGTAGTGTAAGTAAGTGAGTGTTTGTAATGCTGTGTGTTGCAGTAAACAGGCTGTAGTGTAAGTAAGTGAGTGTTTGTAATGCTGTGTGTTGCAGTAAACAGGCTCTGGTGTAAGTGAGTGAGTGTTTGTAATGCTGTGTGTTGCAGTAAACAGGCTGTAGTGTAAGTAAGTGAGTGTTTGTAATGCTGTGTGTTGCAGTAAACAGGCTGTAGTGTGTGTAAGTGAGTGTTTGTAATGCTGTGTGTTGCAGTAAACAGGCTCTGGTGTAAGTAAGTGAGTGTTTGTAATGCTGTGTGTTGCAGTAAACAGGCTCTAGTGTAAGTAAGTGAGTGTTTGTAATGCTGTGTGTTGCAGTAAACAGGCTGTAGAAAAAGTAAGTGAGTGTTTGTAATGCTGTGTGTTGCAGTAAACAGGCTGTAGTGTAAGTAAGTGAGTGTTTGTAATGCTGTGTGTTGCAGTAAACAGGCTGTCCCTGTAAGTAAGTGAGTGTTTTGTAATGCTGTGTGTTGCAGTAAACAGGCTCTAGTGTAAGTAAGTGAGTGTGTTTGTAATGCTGTGTGTTGCAGTAAACAGGCTCTGTGTAAGTTCACTGAGTGTTTGTAATGCTGTGTGTTCAGTAAACAGGCTGTAGTGTAGGAGTAAGTGAGTGTCTCCTAATGCTGTGTGTTGCAGTAAACAGGCTCTAGTGTCTCTAATCATTGAGTGTTTGTAATGCTGTGTGTTGCAGTAAACAGGCTCTAGTGTAAGTAAGTGAGTGTTTGTAATGCTGTGTGTTGCAGTAAACAGGCTGTAGTGTAAGTAAGTGAGTGTTTGTAATGCTGTGTGTTGCAGTAAACAGGCTCTAGTGTAAGTAAGTGAGTGTTGTAATGCATGTGTTGCAGTAAACAGGCTCTAGTGTAAGTAAGTAAGTGAGTGTTTGTAATGCTGTGTGTTGCAGTAAACAGGCTGTAGTGTGTGTGAGTGTTTGTAATGTGGTTGCAGTAAACAGGCCTCTGTGTGTAAGGTTGTTTCAGTATGAAGTACTCAGCAAACAGGCTTGTACATGCTGTGTCTGTTGCAGCAGGGCCCTGGTGTGTGGTTTTGCGTCTCCTTTCATCTACAGAGGATGGACCCCAGCAGAGTCCAGTCTCTGGAAAAACAGTATGACCTGATTTTAGGAGGGACATCTCTCCTCTGTCTCTTTGATGATGTCCTTCCCCCCGGAGGGTGTTTGCCTGGCTTTCTCTCTCAAGCACACATACATGCCAGTCTTAATTGGTCCTCCTTTCCATCTGCTTGTCCAGTGAGGTTAATTCCCTGGATGTGTCCTCTTTCCCCCCCCTAGACTCCAGGGTGGGGCAGTTTAGGCAGCAGAGGATCTCTCTGAGGGGGATAGGACCCCTCACTGTTACTCACTCATCTCTTCATTCACTCTGCTGCTCTCTCATCCCTCTCTCTCTATGAATGCTTTTTTTGGAGGGACACCATCATTCCTCTCATTCTCTCCTCCGGGGATTATTAGGAGGGACTCTAAGCATCATTCCTCCTTCTCACACTGTGGGGGATTCTCTCAGGAGGGACCCCATTTGTGTGAGGCTGTCTATATATGTGTGTGTGTGTGTTTGGAGGGGGACCGTCCTGTCTGTGTGTTCAGTGGGTTTCAGTTTGAAGGACACCAGCAGGCCATCTCTGAGGCAGTGGGGATTAGTTTCGGCAGGGCATGCTCAGGACACCAGATCACCCATCAGGTTAGACCCCCCCCTCTGTGCTGCCGAGAGCAGGGGGGATTAGTTTAGGAGGGACACCAGCAGAGGATCTCTCAGTGCTCTGGGGATGTGAGCAATGGGGTTTAGTGTCAGGAGGAAACCACATGCCAGGTTAATTGAGAGCAGGGGATGGTGACCGAGAAATTGCATTGGATTAGTTTAGGAGGGATAAATGTTGGGGATGGTTCTGGCGTCTCTGAGAGCAGTGGGGATTAGTTTCAGGAGGGACACCAGCGGAGGATCGTCTCTGAGCAGTGGGGATTAGTTTTAGGAGGGACACCAGCAGATGCTCCTACGGTCTCAGAAAGGGGGGGGATTAGTTTGGGAGGGGGAGGGACAGTTGGCCCAGTGCAGAGGCTTGTCTCTGAGAGCAATGGGGATTAGTTTAGGAGGGACACCAGCAGAGGGGAGGCTCATCTCACTGAGAGCAGTGGGGATTAGTTTAGGAGGGACACCAGCGGAGGCTCATCTCTGAGAGCAGTGGGGATTAGTTTAGGAGGGACACCAGCGGAGGCTCGTCTCTGAGAGCAGTGGGGATTAGTTTAGGAGGGACACCAGCAGAGGCTCGTCTCTGAGAGCAGTGGGGATTAGTTTAGGAGGGACACCAGCGGAGGCTCGTCTCTGAGAGCAGTGGGGATTAGTTTAGGAGGGACACCAGCAGATGCTCGTCTCTGAGAGCAGTGGGGATTAGTTTAGGAGGGACACCAGCAGAGGTCTCTGAGAGCAGTGGGGATTAGTTTAGGAGGGACACCAGCGGAGGCTCGTCTCTGAGAGCAGTGGGGATTAGTTTAGGAGGGACACCAGCGGAGGCTTGTCTCTGAGAGCAGTGGGGATTAGTTTAGGAGGGACACCAGCGGGAGGCTCTGAGAGTCTCTGAGAGCAGAGGCTCATCTCTGAGAGCAGGGGATTAGTTTAGGAGGGACACCAGCGGAGGGCCTCGTCTCTGAGAGCAGAGGGGATTAGTTTAGGAGGGACACCAGCGGAGGCTCATCTCTGAGAGCAGTGGGGATTAGTTTAGGAGGGACACCAGCAGATGCTCGTCTCTGAGAGCAGTGGGGATTAGGGAGGGACACCGGCGGAGTTTGGGGAGGAGGGACACCAGCAGATGCTAGTCTCTGAGAGCAGTGGGGATTAGTTTAGGAGGGACACCAGCGGAGGCTCGTCTCTGAGAGCAGAGGGGATTAGTTTAGGAGGGACACCAGCGGAGGCTCGTCTCTGAGAGCAGAGGGGATTAGTTTAGGAGGGACACCAGCGGAGGCTCGTCTCTGAGAGCAGTGGGGATTAGTTTAGGAGGGACACCAGCGGAGGCTCGTCTCTGAGAGCAGTGGGGATTAGTTTAGGAGGGACACCAGCAGGGGATAGGAGGGCTAGTCTCTGAGAGCAGTGGGGATTAGTTTAGGAGGGACACCAGCGGAGGCTCGTCTCTCTGAGAGACAGTGGGGATTGAGAGCAGCAGGGGTTTAGGAGGGACACCAGCAGATGCTAGTCTCTGAGAGCAGTGGGGATTAGTTTAGGAGGGACACCAGCAGATGCTAGTCTCTGAGAGCAGTGGGGATTAGTTTAGGAGAGACACCAGCAGAGGCTCGTCTCAGAGAGCAGAGGGGATTAGTTTAGGAGGGACACCAGCAGAGGCTCGTCTCTGAAAGCAGAGGGGATTAGTTTAGGAGGGACACCAGTGGAGGCTTGTCTCTGAGAGCAGAGGGGATTAGTTTAGGAGGGACACCAGCGGAGGCTTGTCTCTGAGAGCAGAGGGGATTAGTTTAGGAGGGACACCAGCAGAGGCTCGTCTCTGAAAGCAGTGGGGATTAGTTTAGGAGGGACACCAGTGGAGGCTTGTCTCTGAGAGCAGTGGGGATTAGTTTAGGAGGGACACCAGCGGAGGCTCATCTCTGAGAGCAGTGGGGGATTACTGCCTGTAGGAGGGTTAGTGTGCCGCGGGCTTTCAGTGACAGTGCTGTGATTTTCAGTTTGTATGATCTGCACGAGAATTTGTGTGCGAGTTGATGTGTGTGTGTGTGTGTGTGTGTGTGTGTGTGTGTGTGCGTATATGTGTGTGTGTGTGTGTGTGTGTGTGTATATGCCTGTGTTCTGAAATGTATCTGTGTTTCAGGAGCTGGAGGATGTACCGCTTACTACACCCTAGACAACTTGAGCAGCACTATTCACTGTAACACTCCTCCTCTGCTGCAGGTCAGGTAAGGCCCTGTGCTGACGGCACAGCAGTAGCACAGTGCAGCATGGAACAACACTACATAGCACTGCTAGCATGGTGCAACACAGCCTAGCTGTTCTGGCACAGTGCAGCATGGCTTGGCTATGCCAGTGTAACGCAACAGATGCAGCTGTGCTAGCATAGTGCAACATGCTGAAGCTATGCAAGCACGGCACAGCGAGTCATCGTCGTGCCAGCACAGCACAACATGGCATAGCTATGCTAGCATGGCGAAACTGGGCGTAGCTATGGCTATGCTAGCTTTGCACAATATCGCATAGCTATGCTAGGATTTCGCAAAAGGGCATAGCTATGCTAGGATTGCAAAATGGCACTCTTCAGTAGCGCCTAAAAACTGAGAAAGTGCACCTTTTTCTGAGAAATTCCTACAAAAACTTTGAATACACCGAGGTTTACTGAAGATTTGAGTCCAACTCAGTAAACCTCTGAAAAATTTTACCGAGGTATCCCGAAGTCTGTCCGGTTTACTTAAGTTTGGACAACACCTCAGTAAACCGCGGTTAAATTTTCCCGAGACACACCGAGGATTGCCTGACCCACTGAAGCTCAGAGACCACATCGGTATTCCTCGGGAAAATTTCACCGAGGTTTACTGAGGTGTTGTCCAAACTTAAGTAAACAGGACAGACTTCGGGACACCTCGGTAAAATTTTTCCAAGGTTAAACAAGTTTGCCTCAAATCTTCGGTAAAGCTCGGTGTATTCCAAGCTTTTATCGGAATTTCTCAAAAGAAGGTGCACTTTCTCAGCTTTTGGGCGCTAGTAGTGACAGCTATGCTAGAGAGCACAACACAGCATAACTACAAGAGCATTGGGAAACACAATGTAGGTGTGTTAATTACTCTGGGCTTTAGTCCTATAAAAGCATGGTCTCTGTGCTGTGCCCGGTTCTCTGCAGGTCAGCCCTTCTACACGCCGGGTTCAGAGTGTCGCTCTCACACGCGTGTAAGAACGCCCTGAAGACAGACGCCCCCCCCGCTGTGCTGTGGGACATCATGCGCTGCTGGGTAAGCGTACATCAGTCCATGAACCGATTCGTTGAGAGGGTTACAGGGTGTTTGGGGCGTCATTAGATGGCGCAGGTGCTCTGTAGCCTGTGCTTTAAGATGATGCTCATTCCTGTTTGTGCCTCCTTGCGTTTCGCTGTGTCTGTGGCCTTGGCCGGACCTGTTTTTTACGTCTTTGTAACCGGATTCTGCTCCATGGTCTGGAAAGTAAACTGGATTGTATTCAGGATTTTAATCTGAACTGTGTGCTGGCCGGCTTTTTTTGTGAGTTTGATGGTGGCCTTGCCCATAGCAGGTGTGTGGTGGCGCTCTCGCTTGGTGTGCGTGAGTGTTTTCTGGGCTGGTGTTTGAGCATGCTTTTGTTCACGATCCCTCAGGAGAAGAGTAACCCAGTGAAGAGGGAGAGGCTTTCCGAGACGAGCCCTGCGTTTCGTATCCTGTCCTCCGAGCCCTCGTGAGTACGGATGGGAACGGTGAAGCGCTCTTCCATGAATTCAAAGCGATTTTCACTGCAGCACCTTTCGACATCAGGCACATCAGCGATGGAGAAGCCGATGATCATCTACCTTTTGATATTTCATTTCCCAGTTATCCACACTGCTTGAAAGTTAACAAGCATTACAGGGTTTGTTTTTTGGTGTAATGAAGCATGTATGCCACTAATATTAGCTGCCAAGCTAACAACAAGCGTTGCTGCTACCTTAATGCAGCAACCCAACTTAAATTCTACCGCATATGACGAATGTCCAGACAGTTAGAAACTAGTATTTGCTTCTAATCACCAAAAAACAGAGCTGGCTAACAAACATCTGTATAGCTTCTGAGTGAGTATAGCTTACCTGTCCAGAAGCGGCAAGGCTAGCTGTCAGTTGCCTTTCAACCTCTTCAAAATTTTAGGTTTGTTTACCGATGGAATCCCAGACCCATCTAAGTGCAGTTCTTGCCTGTCTCTGGTCTCTTATTTCTGGCAGCTTTCTGTTCATCTTTCTTTCGTTCGGCCATCCTAATTCGCTTGGGGTTTTTGGTTCTGAAAGTCTGTCGTAGGAGTGCTGAGGCTCGCACTGAAATTCTCCTGGCTGCCTGTGAATGCGCAGAGAGGACTGCCCCCTTGTGGAGTTCTCTCTCCTGATTGGATAAAGTGGGAATGGGAAAATGTATTCTCCTTTTAGTGCGGAACGGAGGGACTGAGATTCTCAGGGACCCATATTACTGACTGAACGAACACTCTATATCAGTGATCGGGAAGCTCTTGAACACTTGCATCAAAGAAAAGTCACTTACAGCACCTTTATATTGGCAGAGAAGGCCATTTTGCTGGCTGCTCAAACAGGGTTTGATCCACTCGCTGTGCCACGTTACTCGGTGTGGTGTGTAGTTGAATGGGCACTGTGAGTTGACTGATGTCGTTTAGTTGATTGGTTGCGAGTTTTGTGTAAATCCCACCCCTCCAGGCTGCAGGCGTGTTTCGAAATTCGTGAAGATGCCAACCCTCAGTCTCGCCGGCGCCACCTGGTGCGATTTCAGGAGAACCCGCAGGCCAACTGGGGGCCCAAAGCCCGCGCTAAGGAAGGGTGAGCCCGATCGCCCCCCCTTCCTGTTGGGTTTTTTATGTGAGGTTTATTATGCTGGGTTAATTATATCGGGTTTGGTATCAGATTTATTATTTTTGGTTTATTGTGTGAGGTTTATTATGTTGGGTTAATTACGTTGAGTTTGTTATGTTGGATTAATTATGTCATGGTTATGATGTCAGCTTTTTTATGTTGGGTTTATTTTGTTGGATTTATTTTTGATTTATTTAGTTGGGTTAATTGTGCAGGGTTTATTATGTTGGGTTAATTATGTCAGGTTTATCGTGAGGTTTATTATGTTGAGGATTTATTGTGTTTGATTTATTAGGTTAGGTGCATCATGTTGGGTTGATTATGCTGGGTTTATTACGCTGTTTTTTAAGCCTTTCCTTTACCTCTCCTTCCCTCAGTGGGGGCATTTCGTCAGCGCTGGAGGACCGTAGGAAGCAGTTCCAGAATAAGAGGAAGTCTTTGGCCACCGAGGCCTCCCAACTCAAGAGCTTTCCCTGCAAGAAGTTTAAAGAGGTGTGACTCTACTGCCTGCACACTACAGCCTGTAGCAACACAAGTCTCTACCTGTTACACACGGCATAGCTCTCTACGGCAATACAACACTCTGTTACACACAGCAGAGCTCTCTACGGCAATACAACACTCTGTTACACACAGCACAGCTCTCTACGGCAATACAACACTATCTGTTACACACGGCACAGCTCTCTACGGCAATACAACACTGTTACACACGGCACAGCTCTCTACGGCAATACAACACTATGTTACACACGGCACAGCTCTCTACGGCAATACAACACTCTGTTACACACAGCAGAGCTCTCTACGGCAATACAACACTCTGTTACACACAGCACAGCTCTCTACGGCAATACAACACTGTTACACACGGCACAGCTCTCTATGGCAATACAACACTGTTACACACGGCACAGCTCTCTACGGCAATACAACACTATCTGTTACACACGGCACAGCTCTCTACGGCAATACAACACTATCTGTTACATGGCACGGCATAGCTCTCTACGGCAATACAACACTATCTGTTACACACGGCACAGCAATACAACACTATCTCTGACAATACAACACTATCTGTTATCTGTTACATGGCACAGCTCTCACGGCAATACAACACTATCTGTTACACACTGGCACAGCTCTCTCACGGCAATACAACACTATCTGTTACACGTGGCACAGCTCTGTTACGGCACTCTCTCAGTACAACACTATCTGCTCTCACGGCAATACAACACTATCTGTTACACATGGCACAGCTCTCTCGACAATACAACACTATACAACACTATCTGACAATACAACACTATCATGGCACAGCTCTCTCACGACAATACAACACTGTTACACACGGCACAGCTCTCTACGGCAATACAACACTATCTGTTACACATGGCACAGCTCTCTACGGCAATACAACACTGTTACACACGGCACAGCTCTCTACGGCAATACAACACTATCTGTTACACATGGCACAGCTCTCTACGGCAATACAACACTATCTGTTACACACGGCACAGCTCTCTACGGCAATACAACACTATCTGTTACACACGGCACAGCTCTCAACGGCAATACAACACTATCTGTTACACATGGCACAGCTCTCTACGGCAATACAACACTATCTGTTACACGGCACAGCTCTCTCTGACAATACAACTATCTGTTACACATGGCACAGCTCTCTCGGCAATACAACACTATCTGTTACACACAGCACAGCTCAACACTGGCAATACAACACTATCTGTTACACACAGCACAGCTCTCTCACGGCAATACAACACTATCTGTTACACACAGCACAGCTCTCTACAGGAATACAACACTATCTGTTATGTTACTCTCACGCAATACAACACTATCTCGGCACAGCAATACAACACTATCTGTTACACATGGCACAGCTCTCTACGGCAATACAACACTATCTGTTACACACGGCACAGCTCTCTATGGCAATACAACACTATCTGTTACACACAGCACAGCTCTCTACGGCAATACAACACTATCTGTTACACACAGCACAGCTCTCTACGGCAATACAACACTATCTGTTACACACGGCACAGCTCTCTATGGCAATACAACACTATCTGTTTCACACGGCGCAGCTCTCTATGGCAATACAACACTATCTGTTACACACGGCACAGCTCTCTACGGCAATACAACACTATCTGTTGCACACAGCAGAGCTCTCTACGGCGACACAACTCTACATGGCAGAGCTCTCCACAGCAACACAACTCTACCCATTACACATAGCAGAGCTCTCTACAGGGACACAACACTCTACCCATTACACATGGCAGAGCTCTCTACAGGGACACAACTCTCTACCCATTACACATGGCAGAGCTCTACAGCAACACAACTCTACCCATTACACATGACAGAGCTCTCTACAGGGACACAACTCTACCCATTACACATGGCAGAGCTCTCTACAGCAACACAGCTCTCTTCCTGTTGCACACAGCACTGCTCTTCTGCTACATTAAAAATATATGATGTACATAAAAGTTGTTACAACTTCCTGATATAACTGGAAAAAAATTGTGATTATACGTGGTTACTTATATCTGTCTCCAGAATAAATGTCTGCGTGGTGAGGAGTGCTGTTATTCACACGACCCTCCGCAAGGGTCAGAGGAGCGAGAGAAGATGGAGTGATAAGATGCGTGATAAGATGCTCCCCCCGACATCCTGGCCCCGCCCCCCCATCCCATTAGCAGGCGATGACTCATGAGCGGCTGAAGAGCGGGTCGTAAATCTGTGTGTCCTGCGCGGGACGTGAGCGCCGTCATCACCTGAAGTCAAGAGCAAGAGCTGCACACGGATGTGTTTTAGTTTGGGGGGGAGGGTAGGGGGGCATGTGCTGGCGTCCCATTGGTCGAGCAGTGCTTCACACACACTGCAGTGTCTAATGCTGCCTACTGGCGCTTTGGTTAATATTGTAAATAAGTTCTGGGCTCCTGAGAGGCCTAACGGAGATGTTATGATGAGGAGCACTAAGATTTTTCTGTGATACGGGAGTCTTCTCGTCACGGAGGCCGAAAGAGCTTTATTTCAGTCATACGCACTGATACATCATTTTATTATGGGGATGGTTTAATTTTCTGTTTGACTTTTGGTTTAAACTGGCCTTTCTGACGATGACGCCTCCCCCTAGGCATTCTTCTGTCATGGTGAGCTCCAAGCGCTTGGCATGTTGTAAATATGATTTCAGAACTCGCTTGTGGAGACTGGCAAGGATCACATGACTGCAGCGGGGTGGGGGGGGGGGGGGTGTGTGGAGGGACTGGACCCTAGGCTCAGTAAACAGGATGGCGGGGGTGATGGGTGTAGAATTAAGACCTTTCCCCTGGGGACCCTCTGAAATATGAGGAGCGTTGGAGGCTGGTTTAGTGAAAATGACATTTATGCAAGGCTGTGGATTTTTTTTTTTTTTTTTAAATCATCATCTTTAATTTTACCTGGCAGGTCATGTAACAACAAATTTGTATTTCCTTCGATGGTCTGACGTATAGCATGAGGCCTGGCTATGAGATTGATGAAACTGTGTGCAAGTAATTCATCCATAAAAACTACAGCTTGTCATTATTTTTAAAGCATTTTGGTTCTTATTTGAAATATTGTGGGCCAATATTTTTGAGCGTGTTTGTACCGTTGCGTTTTGTGTTCTGTGGGCGCGTGCGTGTGCATGCCTGTGTGTTGCTTTGTGTACGTGTGTGTTAGTGTGCACATGCGTGTACGTAGCACATTTGTCCGCACTGGGTCATCAGGCATGACGGGATGCTCTGTACTCAAATGGAGGTCTGTTCCATCACCCCTGGGTGAGGCTGGGTATCGCTCATCCCTCCCGGCTCTGCTTCACTGCGGCTCCCCTCCTCCCCCTGACCTTTGCAGGATGGTTCCCTGGGCGTGGGGGAGTGTGTGTGTGTGTGTGTGAGCGCGAGTGTTTCTGAGGACACTGCAGAGGAGCTGTGTGCGTAACAGTGACTGTGTGTAAACGCACACACTCCCTTACCACCGCTGCCAGTAACACCCACACACATCATTACAGCGCCCCGAAATGCCCAGAGCTGAGCCCAGGGAAGAGTTCACTCACCTCCACTAACAGCCCCATCGCAATCAATCCAATTATAATCAACCAAATCATAGCGATGTTCTGTTATTTGGCCCTCAACTGACAATACACTGACAGAGTATCACACCACAGTGGGGACTGTTGGCCAAACAGAAGTGCGCATGCACAGCTGAGAGCTGTTTCCAGCACTAATGTCGATATTAATAAGACCAGGGGTGCGATGGGTCACACGGTTTCCTCATCACAGAAGGGCGCTGGGTTTAATTCGACCTTCCAGTTCCTTCATGTTCTCCCAGTCTGAGTCATGCATGTCCTGCTAACAGGAGACAGAAAATACTCTGAAGGTACGTATGGTTTGAGCAGAAGGCGTGTGATAGATCAGTGGACTGTGCAGGGTGTGGCACTGTGACCCAGAACAGGGTGAGATAATGCATGGATGGGTATGCAGTAAATAATCAGACCTAAATAATCAAACATAGACAGCCTTACAGAACCTCCCATTTATTTTAGCTGCTCATCGAAATCGGCACAAGAACAATTATCCCCCCAGCATATAATGCGGGGAATTCAGTCACCTGTCCGTCCGTCTGTCCGTGGACATTTCACTAAGGGAGCAAAACTTCACCGTTCATTATTTTTCAACAAAACTTGCTGTGCGGACGAATCAGGTCCTAGACTGGTGCATTTTGGGATTTCTGAGATAAGATTGGCTGCACCAGGGGGATATGACTTCTGATGACTCTTGTTTACAAAAGCAGATACAAATGTCTCATTTCAAAAAGAGAATGTTAGTAAAAAGTGCAGGCAAGTTAGGAGGGCTGTGTGGACAAATACCCAGCAGAGATGGGACAGCACTGGAGCGCTGGGTTAATTATAGCATGTAACGGAGAACATATGCTGCGGGGGGGGCGGGTGAGCTGGGTCTTTAACATGAAACACCAGAGACAGTCTCTGTTTCCAGGCCGGTGGACCAAAGGGAACAGGCGGCCAGTTTTAGAAAGCCCCAGGACAGCTCCAGGAAACAGTCTCTCGGCAACACAAACACCGCACCCTAGAGGATCCGTATCCGCTGCAGCCAACGTCAAGACCGTTCCAGCTTAACGTTTATCATCCCTCAGAGAGGACTTTTCTTTATCCTTCCACTTACCGGCAGTGACTGTGACATCAGCATTAGAATGCACAGTAAAGAACACTGATCACATGCTTGTGACATCACACGTTATATGTGTTATGAAGAGGTTCGAGTGTCAGATGGTTTGAGAGCAGGTCTCTGTTAGAGGCACAGAGCGACATGTAATGACTGTGGCAGAACTTATACTGTAGGGAGATACACAGGTATAAAATAAAAAAATGTTTTTTTTTTTTTTTTTTTTTTTTTTGTAAATGGTTCAAAAGCAGAGCAGTCTTTTTGAGATGTTTCCAGGAGGTTAATGAATGAGAGATGCCCAATACTGTTTGTAAGGTTGTCATTCCAGCTCCAATAAAGCACCTCATTCAAGAGCTAGAGATCTCTCTGAGCTACTGCTTAAAATGAAGGAGTTCAAGAATGGTCGATCTCCTGGACCAGGTTTAAATGCAGTTTAGCAAATAGTATTTGATCCTAGAAAGTATGAAGAGTTTATCAAACTTCCCTCAGGAAGACGCTGTAGAGCTGTTGCAGCAACAGAAATATTTATAAAAATTCTTTTATACCGATCGCTGTAACTTGCTGAGCTCATGAGCATTTTCTGGATTGGAGCCTGTCACTGTTGTTTATATTGTGTCTGTTTTGTTGAGTGTATTGCTGTCTATGGTGATGTGCTTTTAACCACCCTGTGAAGCCAAAGGCAAATTTCCATATTCATTGACAATAAAGATAATCATTATTATTAGGGTTAGAAACACCTGAATTGACATCTTATGAAGGCATAAAGTAGATCTGAATTAAATCATCAAAACAATAAATGCGCACCAACAGGAAAATGATCTGAAAATACTGCTCACTGATTCTGTGACAGACCAGAGATAGAACCACAATGGCTGGTTTACAGACATTGGCTGAGATTGTGCGCTTTTGATCAGTGATTGGATGCTGTGTGCTTCGCAGGCCAGTGATTGGCTATCTCTGGACGCGGAGCAGGAATGTGCGGATCTCCATGGGCTTCAGTGTCACTTCCCATGTGGAGGGGTCTCCCTCTTCTCTCCGCAGGGGCTTCTCACCTGAAACACACAGACAAATTACAGACGTGTAAATGCCTCCAGCATCCCTGCAGACACATGGCCGTTTCCACAATATCAAAGCAGTGGGTTTGGCGTGCAGTCTCGTAGCTCACAGTACCTAACCTGGACTCAGAGGGTCGGTGGTTTAAGCCCCAGTTTAGCCACATAAAGTCAGAGCAGCTTTCGGGCTCCCTTGAGTTAGGCCTTTCACCCACAATGCACTTGGGGGGAGGATTGGCCTCTTCTTAATCAAATCAACTACAATCCTTTTTTCGATAAAAAAAAATCAGCGAATTACCCGTTGTAGCCCGCACAAACCAACGGACTGACAGAGCAGCGCCATGGTTAGGCTGAAGTTAAGGCTGCAGGTTCGAATCCCAGCTAGGACAGTACTACTGTACTGCCGGACCGAGCAGAGATCATAACCTGGAATGAGCCATGATTGCAACACCTCTAGCTTGTCACACCGTGTGGCAGGTGGATGCTGGTCTCTGGCGGGTGAAAGCTGTAAATCAACCAGCGGACGAGCTGGGTACAGTTTAAATCACAGCTTTTACCAACTTTAGCAAGATTAAGGCAAAAATTTTAGCAGGGATTGCATTAAAATTTTTACTCACCCTATCCCTCAAAAAGTTATATCTAAACTACATTTGCCAGTCCCCAAGTATGTTTTTTCTGGGGCATTGCTTCAAAGGATGTCAGCTCCAGAGCATTCCGCTTGCTCGCAATGTATTTTCCTCTCTGCGATTGGCTTGTGATGCTGTCAGTAAGACTTAGCTGGTAGCCATTTGATTCTTTGGGCTCTGACATTTCCAACGAGTTCTAAACCACCATAATCGCACAGACCTAGCCTGAGAATGAGCCTTGCGTTCCTGGTGTTTCAAACTGAGTCCATGGGCCTTTTACATATACTTAAATGTCATACATGTGACAATATAAACGCTTAATTGATTTATTTATAGTATTTTTGGTAAGATTATCCACTAAGTAGCCAAGTTGTTTTCAAAGTCTTTTCTGACTGAGAATCCTTGTGCCATTATGTATAAACACTAA
Source organism: Gymnothorax javanicus (assembly GCA_029692085.1). Taxonomy (NCBI): domain Eukaryota; kingdom Metazoa; phylum Chordata; class Actinopteri; order Anguilliformes; family Muraenidae; genus Gymnothorax; species Gymnothorax javanicus. The sequence continues at coordinate 16,578,361 of CM056200.1, read as the reverse complement.
GACAGGCAGCAGTACAAACGCTAAACTGGGGTGCATGATGTGTTTCGGCTGACTTCGGCTGGCTGACGTAGCCTAGTGGTTAGAGCGAACAGCTTTCACCTTGGACACCAAGGTTTAAGTCTCGAGATGGCATGCTCCTGTTTAGTCAGTAATAGCATTATTCCTGTATAAGTAATTGCTGGGTTTTTTGTTCTTTTTACTTTTTACCATTTTAACCTTATCTTTGTATTTATAATTTTGTTAATTTTTTTTTTTTTTTTTTTTTTAATAAATTTGCTCCAGCGGAATGAAAACTTCATTTTTGTTGTATGTATTTTCTTAAAATGGGAAAATGTATACAGGACTGGCAGAAATAATAATTAGAAATATATTTTAAAAATGTAAAAATTAAAAAAGTGGTTGTATTTGGATGGAGTGTATGCCTGTAGTGACATATAAGTGAAATTAAATTAGTTTTACAGTCTGGTATCAAAAAATCTGAAATGGCACACAGGGTATCCAAACTGCCAATTTGGAGAAGCCATCTAGACATTCCGCTCTAATTTTGTTCTGATTTACTTGATCAGAATAAACTTTAGCTCAGATAATGATGAGATTCTGTGCTGTAATTTTTTAGAGGTCAGACTGCATCTAAATAAGCTCAAAAGGGTTAGAAGTAAAACTTTGTTGGGCGCAAATGAGATCCTTCATTTACACTGTGTTCCATCTTCATTTACTCTGACTCAGTGACATATATACATGACAGAAATCCCAAATGGTGTTACCTATATTATGATACCTAGATTATTCAAATGGGCCATGTAGTTGCAGAGATATACTCATTTCATTTTGGGCTCGCCATTTTCAAGCCAGAGGCCCAGGGCTGAAGAGGTTAAGGGTTCATCTGTTACTGTGCACTGTGTAGCAAACAGATAAGACTGAATGATAAAGCCCCTTAATTAAACATGATGGGGAAGAGACCATTCTACAGCAGTGCTTTCAGATACCAGTCCTAAATGGAGCCATAATCTGACATGAAATGCGTCCCTTCAAGAGTTTACAGTGCACTGACTCAGAAAACATGTTAATCAGATCAGCATGCACAATAGTTCTTTCTGGAGTGCACTCAGAGTTTATTTTGTTTTGAACTTTCCTGTGAAATCCGATGATTTTAGCGCCATGCTAGCAGGCACATTCTGGCACTTTCCGAACTGAAGGACACCAGGAAATACGATGCGGTGAGCACATTAGCATCTCATCCTGCGGCACACGTAAACCGTCTCGGCAGAAATTCAGTGTGTGCTTGGGTTATTTTTACATGGTTTCTCCAAGAGAGAGCGCTAAAATACAGAGGATAACACATGTCTGAGATCACGGCAAGCTTAGCAGTGCCGCAAAAACCTAAATCTTCATCTGACAAAACACAAATGTAAAAGCACAATAGTTGTAATTTTCACATCATTTTGTCAAAAGAAAATGAAGTTTTAAATAATCTACAAATAACAAGAGAAGCCAACAAAGAAAGACACTGAGGTTAATCCTTAGGGTGCTAAATACAAATAGTGTTGCTCAATGATATAAGATATCAAATTCAAAGCTGTTGAGAACACCCCCCGCGGGAGCTCTTTTGACCAAGTTGCCACATGATAGGATTTCACAACACAAGATAATTTAATTTACCATTTTTTGAAGACTAATTTCAGCGCTCTAAGGGTTAATTGTGTAAATATACCCAGTGACAGTGTAGCAGCAGGTAATGGCTGCTGTTCGAAGCAACCCACCTGTGTGACCATTCCAGGCCATACGGGTCATCTCATCTTTCCACTGATTGGCTGCCAGGCTCATTTCGGACACCTGCACAACCACCAGTGTGGAGAAGAGTTTCTGTCGAGAGAGTCAGCGAGAGACCATTTCAGCTTCATTTATAAGCTTCAGCCTTCTCAGTAAACTGAGAAATTCAGAGAAACTGCTTCCCCAAAGTGACTGACTACTACATCACAAAGTTTACGCTTTTTCACGCGGATCAGATAAGACTTGGTTTCACCACAAAAACACTGGCACTACGTTGTGATTTCCCTGTGATTTACCACTCTTCAATTTCCCTGTGATTTCCCACTCTGTGATTTCCCAGTGATTTCGCCCATTGTGATTTCCCTCCCTGTGATTTACCACTCTTCAATTTCCCTGTGATTTCCCACTCTGTGATTTTGTACACTGTGATTTTCTGCTCTGTGATTTCCCTGTGATGTCCCAATCTGTAATTTCCCCGCGATTTCCCATTCTGTAATTTTCCCGATAATTTCCCACTCTCTAATTTTCCTTGTGATTTCCCACTCTAATTTTCCCTGTGATTTCCCGCTCTCTAATTTTCCTTGTGATTTCCCACTCTTTAAATTTCCCTGTGATTTCCCGCTAATTTCCCCTGTGATTTCCCACTCTGATTTCCCTGTGATTCCCGCTCTGAAATTTAGGGCTGAACGATTAATTGTATTTGCCATAATATGGCGATATGACAAAATGAGATTTTCTAATCGCAAAGGCTGCGATTATACTCTGGTCACGTGACACGTAAACCAGAGCTGAGCAGAGGATGGCCGGATAAACATAACGCACTTACCACGTCGGACTTTTACCAGTTGCACCATGGCCCCAGGCTCAACAGAACCCAACCCTGTCGAAACTTTTGTGTCAAAGAGGAACAGCACATCGGCTGTGTGGAGCTATTTTCTGGGATGGTGATAAGCGGTATCGCATCGCAAAATGCTACCAGTTTTTCTTAAATGCTCCAATCTGCGACGGGCTTTTGACATCCCCATCGCACATTTTGCGATACAGTCTTCGGTGAGTAAATGTGTAATGTGAGTAAAAGTTTTAGTCCAGTTTTGAACAAAAACGGGCTCATACAGTCTCATAAATATCGTTCCGATCGGCTTCCGCAACGGAACTAGCGCGACTCTGAAACCATGGTAGCGCGAGTAGAATGACCCCTCTTTTCCTACCTCCAGTCCCGACCACAGAGCTAAAGAAAACAGGAGTGGGAAACGTCATTAGCTGAACCAACCGCAAAACCTGAGATGCGCCCGCCCCCCTTTGTAAAGAATCGGCCAGGGAATTGCGCAATCAACCGCAATCTGCAGTGTGTATGCGACGAGATATGAAACGGAAAAACACTGGGCTGGTGACACGCATCAGCCTACAAGCACGACCATTATTTGTTTACAGGTGTTTGTTGTCAAGAAATTCTTAATTGTTAGTTACAATTAAAAACATTTAAATTAACTGTGTGTGTGTGTATATATATATATATATATATATATATACTTTTGTATATATGGGGTTTGAAATTCCCGCTAGTCCGCGCACTAGTAGCCTAAAAATTACGGCGGAATAGTTAACTCGTCTTCAAACTACTCCGAGTGTCTAGTAACGAATTGTCATCTAGGCTTCTCATAAATTTCGTATAAAATCTTCACTTTTTTCGGTTTCTTATTTGCCAGAACGATTTTAAAAGGAGGCGCCAATATATTTTGTCGGAGTTCATTAGTGAGAAGGGGGTTCATGATTTAACATAAATATTTAATATCGTGAAAGCATATTCTGCGCAAGCCCTATCAGCCCGGTGTGTCATCAGTAATATGATTGTCGCCGTTATATGCCACCACGTACACCATAGAAACGAAACTCCAAATATTCTTCACCGGATATACGCATGATGTTTTAGACAGATGTTTCTCTGAGTATCCACTCGGAATTCTCTCCGAAAGTAATTGTAAATATGTTTGTGCTCGCATTGCGGACAAAGGTCAACTTCTGGGGACATTATATAGCCTAATACATATGGCGCAATTTTAAATCACTTTGTCTCCACATTCTTGAGTTTCCGATGTTAGTTTTTGTTATCACTCGAGCACCTAGCTAGGTGTCCTCTAACACCGGTATTGAATATAAAAATAACGATGCCAACGACGATTTCCAGATGTGCTAATTGCATTGAAAAAACCTGCGAATTATTGTGTGATGGTTAAGATCCGGACCATCCAGCGTTGGAATTAGAGGATCGACCGACATTAGACTGAACGACCAGAACATTGCTGACACTTTCAGAATCTAAAAAGAGTGAGTGATTCAGAGTAAGTTAGAGAATGGTCTCAATTTTGAAGCGATGTATGGACTTAAACCCGTCATTACAAAGGGATTTTGGCACTCCGTTGTATTTTTGTATCGCTGTACAGTGTAGCTACTGTTTTGCAAATATTGGGCAGTGGTCAAGCACGTGAGCACTGACAACATAGATTCTAACCCAACAAATGGACAAACCTGCATTTTAGATCATGTAAGTGCATGGTGAGGGATTTCTCTTTGTGCAAGGTACTGAAGGGTTTGAAATTTGACGTTTTTATCATTTGCTATTAATTGTGAAGAAAACGTTACTTTCTCTTTTACTGAAGGGCTTGTGTCATGTGTGTCTTACGTTTATTGGCATGACTGGTTATTAATTAGAATTAGAACATAATGGGGCGGTTTCACGGACATGGCTTAAGCATAGTCCTGGACTAAGCAGAGTTTTGTATGGAGATTTTCTGTTAAATTGAATTTAGTCTAGGATTAAGCTTAATCTGTGTCTGTGAAACCAGCCCAATAGGAGTTAAATTGGCATAGGTATGAGTTGCAGTAGCAAAAAACCAAATGAAAAATATTTGAGATACAGATATCTCACAGGTGCTGTACATTAAAAGGAAAAAAAAGGGCTGTCTAGTGAAAGATGGGAAGGACTGGTACACCTGGGTCATGACTAGTCTGGATGTTTAGAGAGAAAAAAAAATTGAATTTCTATCCCTGATATACAAAAAAAGAGTGGTAACTATATTTATGTCTAAGGAATGTGGTTTTCATATTTTGAACATATGTATTTGTACCTTGAATTCCTACAGTGCTCTATATTCTAGATTATGGCAATTGTTATTTTAATATTTAAATGTTCGTCTTGGTTCATAATTACCAGTATTAATTTCTTTCACTGTAAAAGATATTATGCATGGTAAAAATCAGCCCTGAATATTCACTCATTCACAGCCTTGAGCCAGGTGAGTGGCTTAGGTAGAACCAACTAAAACTTACTGATTCCAGTTCAGTTACTGAGTTACTGCATGTTCGCTGTAAGTGGGTCCCAGTTGGTAAGTCCAAGTAGTTTTAACACTGCAATGCTACTGTAACTGAACTGCCTAGGTCTTCATTAGGCTATGTTGATTAGTGATAGTACTGTTAGCAAAGTGTTCTAAGAGAAGAAAATAAAAAGTTAAAATGCATATACAGACGTTTTTGTTAAGTTTTATTTTTGCTACACTGTTCTTTGCTACACTGTGCTACAGACTTCTAGAGACTGCATAGCGTTTTTGCTACGCAGTTATTTTTGCTTAATGCCAGCCCTGAACTTGGCTTTAAGAAAGAGGATGATGCACGCTGGAAGTTCAACAAATCAGTGAATATACTACTGTGATTTAGGTGGTTAAATAAATATGTGTTATTCATATCGATTCATGCATCAACTAATTTCACTATAACATATAGGCCTGGCTTACAGGAAGGAATGGTTGATGTTTAATCTATCTGATATAGTGTTCAAAGTAACTATAGGATGATATATTGTTCGTTTGTTGAGTAATACAGGAGATTAGGAACTTAAAAAAATAATCGCATATTAAATCGCAATCGCAATATTGGTTAAAATAATCGCAATTAGATTATTTTCCAAAATCGTTCAGCCCTACTGAAATTTCACCGTGATTTCTCGCTTTGAGATTTCCCTGTGATTTCCAGCTCTGTGATTTCACTGATTTCTTGCTTCGAGATTTCCCTGTGATTTCCCGCTCTGTGATTTCATAATTTCCCGCACCGTGATTTCCCGCTCTGTGATTTCACAGTGATTTCTCGCTTTGAGATTTCCCTGTGATTTCCCGCTGTGATTTCCCTCTTTGTGATTTCCCTGGGCTAACTCAGCACAGCGCCAAGCAGAGTTTGAGCCACAGAAAAACTCGAAGTAAAACAGCCTGTACACCGTTAGCTCATCCACGACAGAGTCGCTCTGCAAACGGGAGATTTGTGCCCTGGCTGAGCTCGAGGGACTGGCTGGTGGTTGGCGGGAGGGGGCCTCACCTGTAGGTTGATGGTGACGGGCTGTGACAGCCTCTTGCTCTCCTTCGCCTGGTACTGATGCTCCAGCCTCAGCAGCACAGAGTCGGCGTCCCACTGAGACACCGTCAGCAGGTGAACAGCAGGGGGCAGTGCTGCCTGCATCCCCGAGAACTGCCACAACACGACACAGGAGAACAACACGGTGCTTCACTAAGTGTTCAGACTCCCAGCATCCTGTGTGTTTGGACAGCTGCCCCAGACAGGAGGGAAGTTCTGCCCAAATCTGTTTGCTGAAACATCTGAGCTGAGCATTTGTTGGATTTCATTAGACTAGACTAGGAGCAGGGCTTTGTTCCTACACCTCAGAATAACCCAAACAGGCACTTTCTCAAAGGCATAAAGTAGATTTAAATCATATAACTCTAAGAATACATAGGTTAGGCAATCCAGGTTAATGTCCAGGGTTCTCTTGTACCATTACACCCATTGCTCTCTTCAGAAACACCCCCCACACCCGCACCCCTCACCTCCAGCACGGCATCAGGGTGCCCAGCCTGTACGGACAGCAGAGGCTGCAGTACCAGGGACTCCGCCAGGGGGCGGTGTGTTTCTGCGGCAGCAGCTGGAGGAGTCAGGGCCAGCAGAAGGCGACCTCGAGCCACCAGCCCATCCCCATAGTCCCCTGGCTCAGACAGGGCCTCCCCCACCCCCCGGAAGTCATCCATCAGCAGCCTCCTGTGCAGCTGAGGGGGCACGGAGAACACATTAAAACTACAACTCCCATAACCAGCAGCCTCCTGTGCAGGAGGGGGCATGGATAACATGTTAAAACTACAACTCCAGCAAAACTACAACTCCCATAACCAGCAGCCTCCTGTGCAGCTGAGGGGGCATGGAGAACACGTTAAAACTACAGCTCCCGAAAAACTACAACTCCCATAACCAGCAGCCTCCTGTGCAGCTGAGGGGGCATGGAGAACACGTTAAAACTACAACTCCCATTACCAGCAGCCTCCTGTGTAGCTGGGATGGGGCATGGAGAACGCATGTTAAAACTACAACTGAGAGGCAGTGCCCACTACAGTCTGGCAAAATGGTTGTGATTGTGAGCTTAACCAGCACCCTGAAAAGGGAAACCAAGGTACACCCCGGGAAGACGAGATCTTTGCTGCTCTGTGGTGATGGAAAGAACCACTGAGACTCACTGCATCATCCCCCTCCTCCCGCCCCCCAACTCCTGTTCCCTCTGATACACACTCACACACTCATTCTCACTCACTCACACGCGCGCACACACACACACACACACACACACACACACACACACACACATTCATCTGGGTCATTCCATGTCAACTCAACCAGAGCCCCCCACATCAAAATTCTGATTTTGATAAAACTTTGCACATTTCAAGAGATATGCATTGGCAGTACTGAGGTCAAATATTTCAGCTCAATTATTACTAGTTCCTGAAATTTAGCCTATTTTAGGGAAGGAGGGTCAATCTTAACAAAATTGCCTTAATTTTGGAGGGAGTTTGAGGGCCTCAGAAATGGATTTTCAGAGCAAACAGACCCACAAGTTTCATTTTGTCATCAGAATAGTTGCTGAACTCTTGGCTTAAGCTACTTTTCTTTACTCAGTGTGTTTAGTTTTTCTGTACTGTGGCCTGGAAAAAGCAAAAAATACCAATCATACCTAATTTTTTTCAAAAATTAATGCATTATTCTGTAACTAATTAAGATAGAGCCCTGAGACTTGGTATGCAAACTGTTGGTCAATTTTCTGAAGACCATAAAAAACAGCAAAGTCACGATGGTTGTATTAAATGTTTTAATAACCTTGGAAGTTGTCTTCAGAATGAAAAGTGCGTATTTTGGGTCATTATAGTGGGTATATATCTCAAAAGGGACACAAGTGATCAATGTCATATTTTTAGTGCTTGAAGGCACGGGTCTTGGGTCTAACATATTAAAAAAACTGGAGATGTAAAACTCTTCCTTTAGACTGTACAGCATTTTTTTTTTGGTGGGGAAGTTCCTAAAATATGGTTGATTTGACATGGAATGACCCATCTATAAATCAATGATTTTTTTTTCCTCTTCTTACCATTATAATTATTATGGCTTTTGTTTAGAAATAGTCTTTTTTTCTTTTTTTTTTTCTTTTTACTTTATTTATTTATTCAGTTTCAAAGAATTGCCTTAAGATGGGAGGGAGAAAGGGAAGAAGGGAAAAAAATGTTATAATTGTCATTCCATTATTAGCATCATTCACTCTGTCCTCCTCCCACACCTCTGATATATTATTGCATGGGTATATGATGTACATGAATTATTCAAATTAAAGTTATCTGTTGGATATCTCACCACATACGCATACTACCTTCATATTAGTCCCAATATATATGCACACATTTTCTCACACTCTCACACACCTACACACACACACACACACACACACACACACACACACACAGACCTCTCATTTCCTCTTTCCTTCATTCCCCAGTTTTTTGATACCCTAATCTTGCATCCCCCTTGTATCTAGAATTTGTACTCAGTCAGGTATATATTCTGTTCACCTACTTTGTAATTGTATGTTTATGTATGTTTTCTGTTCATTTACTGTGTAACTGGTTGTTTATGTTTGTTTCTTTGCTCTTTATTTGTTATTGCTTTTCATGCACAATAAAATAAATAAATAAATAAATAACTACAACTCCCATAACTAAGACTCCTGTGTAGCTGAAGGGGAGGGGGAAATGGAGGAAACAAGATAAAACTACAACTTCCATAAAACTACCACTCCCATAAACAACAGCCTCGTGTTGCTGGGGGGATAAACGAACACGTTAAAACTACCACTCCCATAAACAATAGCCTCGTGTTGCTGGGGGGGATGGATGACATGTTAAAACTACAACTTCCATAACCAGTAGCCTCTTCTGTAGCTGGGAAGGGGCAAGAAGGACGCAAGGAGACTCCATGTGAGCTGAGGGGGCAAGTAGACATGGTCAACAACATCCCCTGCCAAAATGTCTTCTTTAAAGATACTATGAACAGAGGCTCCCAAAAAACAAAGGGCAATAAAAAAAAAAACTACAACTTCCGGACAGATACGGATCAAGGGCAATAACTGTGGGAAAAATCACGCCAAGACTCCATTTTAAAAAACAACAAGGAGTACCAATAATCCATAACTCCATCAGTTAAACTACACACCAAATTTGGTTATCCTACCTCAAATAGTTTCTGAAAAGCGGTCCCTTTAGAGATACCTCTCTCCATCAAGGCCATTATGTTCTGAAGCTACACACCAAATTTAGCTCGAGTATTTGAAAAGTTGCTTTACATATACCGTGAACAGAGTTCAAAAAAGTGAATCAAGGGCAAAAAACGAACAAGGGAATAACTCCAGAAAAAAATCATGCGCATCTCATTTTCAAACTCCATCAATGCCTTTATGGTCTTAAGCTACACACCAAATTTGGTTATCCTATCTGGAATATTTCCTGTGAAAAGTTGTTCCCTTTACATATACCTGAACAGCGTTAAAAAAGTGGGGCAATAACTCGGACGCGTGGAAGATCAAGGTCTTTATGGTCTTAAAACCAAATTTGGTGATCCTATCGCGAATATTTCTTGTGAAAAGTTGTTCCCCTTTATCCAGCTCAAAAATATCCCCTGACGTGGCGGGGATAAAATACAACTCCCATAAACAACAGCCTCCTGCAGTGGGTTGCACCCTAGCCTCATATTGACAACTGCACATTTGGCTCTGTGTTGCTGTGGGTCTTCTATGGGCACTCTGCTATCCTCTAAAGACATAAATGACAGGCCAGTTGGTGAGCCTTAAGCCTAATTCCCGCTTTAGCCACGGACATAGGAACGTTCCAGAACCGCCGACTGACATTATTTTATCTTTGCTCATGGTAGGTCTGTCTGTCAGTTTGTGTTCACATCGTTTTATATTGCGGGCACTCGCAGCACCTCGTCACTGTATGTTCCAGAATCGCAGCCATTTTCCACAATACAGTTGCAGTGGAACTTTCAAGAACCATCACGGCACTTACACGACACTTCCAGCGCCAAGATTTTTTTTTAAACATTTTGAAAATTGTGCCCCGACAAAAATGAGACAACTTGGTTGTGACCGTTCAGAAATTCCCCCGAGTACATCTATGACACCCTCAAGACTTCCCCACGAGTCGCCATGATCCGACATCAGCGTGAATCGGTGTATTAAATCGTGAAGGTGGGAGGGGGGCTGTAATTGACAGAGGGTGAGTATAGGAGTGAGTGATGGTGCGAGTCCCTCAGCCAAACTGCCCAGGCTAACAGACTGCAGCCCCTAACACTCCAGACCAGGAACAAAGGGATGGAGGGATGGAGGGATGGAGGGAGTAAGTGGGCAATTAGAACAGCTGTGCAAGAGTGAGTCTTGAGTCCACACATGGGTGTGTCGGCATGTGTATGGGCATGCAAGTGTGTGTGAGTGTGTGTGCGTGTATATGCGTGTGTGTGTGTGTGTGTGTCCCTCACCATGATCTCCAGAGACCCGTCATGGATGCTGCTGCCGCCCTGAGAGCGATCGGTCACCACCGTCAGCTGCTGCTCCTCATCCTGCAGCCACATATACACTTATACATACTGTTATACACACACACACACACACACACACACACACACACACACACATACACACACACACACACACACACACACACATGCTCACACTCACACGCTCAATCACACACACACACACACACACACACACACACACACACACACACACACACACACACACACACACACTCAAATAGACACAAAAACAGCAATGATACAAGGTGCCTCAGCTCATCATAACCCCTGTGTAGAATCATGTCAGAGTGATGTAATCAGAGAGTGTGTGTGTGGATGTGTGTGAGCGCGCGTGTTTGTGTGTGTGTGTGTGTGTGTGTGTGTGTGTGTGTGTGAGTGAGTGAGCACGCGCGCATGTCTGTGTGTGCATGCGTGTGTATGTATTGTTTAAAAAGAAGGGCAGAGAGAGTTATTCAGAAATTGCACAGATAAAACAATGAGCAGGAGTAGATGTACAGGCACATCTCACTGACCCACTAACTAACCCAGCGAGTGACTGAGTGACTGACTGACCTTGATGTAGATGCGGGAGTTGATTGGGTAGTAGTTTCCTGCAATAGGTTCTGTCTGGTTCAGGGTCCAAGTGGAGCGAAAATCCCGTCTGTACAGAGAACAGGTTACAGACACCCAAAGCCGACCAATCAAATCATTTCACACCTATTTAGCCCCTTCTGACATCCTGCCCAGCAACTCCCGTTCGCAACTCCTGCTTTCTCTCTCCCTCTCCCTTTATCTCCATCCTTCTACTTTCATCCCTCCATCCTCACCGTCTCTCCAACACCTCCCTGCCGTTAGAGTCCGTGTAGAAGAGGCTGGAGGAGTTAATGCTGGTGTCCAGACGAGTGATGACCTCCTTCCCAAAGCCATCTCTGAGAGAGGGAGAATGGGGAAGGGGGGGGAGAAAAAGAGAAAGAGAGAGAGAGGGAGAGAGGGAGGGAGAGGTTGTCAACAGTCAATAAAAGGTTTTTACATTCCAATGAAAATTACACCTTGCAGTTGTACACCTCCACAAACCACTCAAGTTGCAGTTTACATCCATATCCGTCCAGACTAAAACAATATATGCAGTGATGACTTCGACAGAATTTAATAATAAAACGTATAAAGTGTATTTTTGCAGCAATGGAGGTTATGACTATATAATACAAACATTTCAAACGGTCCAATTCCCAACTCTCTGCAACAAACAGTACAATAGTTGTAAAATTTAAGCCAATCAGCATAGGGGGCAGGGCTTTGCCAATTAACATGTGACCCTTTCCTGAGTTTGACACCCCAACCCCCACTCCCAAAGGTACAGTGCTTAAAGCCTCTGTAAACCCAAGTCCACAAAAACCTTTGAATTATGTTATTTAGGATTGTATGTGCATAATAGTAAGCATACTAAAATATTAGAAATTCCGTTCAATTCAAATCCGAGATTTTCTCATTAAATTTTTAGCGCCTACCCTCTTACTGCAGTTGAATTGGGCGTGGTTTTCTTAGTGGGTTATTACGTAATTAGCCAAACCAATAAAAAAAAAAAAACTGTCATTTGTCCCACCCATAACTGAAATTGTAAAATCTCTCTGCTCCCACCAGTTGGCCTGAGCCTGAGAAACATCGTCTCAAAGTAGCCTGTCTTGCGACTGATTACCCAACTACATTTTGGTTCCATTTATCTATCTGTCTGTCCCTCTGTCCGCGTATTTGTCTGTCCCTCGCTATTTCCCCTATCATGTATGTTCGTATTAGCTCCATTCAAAATGCACCAGTAAATGATTTTCTGAATGGGACGTGTGCTCGTGGAATAGTACTTCCGCTCTGGCTCGAATGTCTTCTGCGTTCAAACTAGCTTGTAAAAATGGTGTTTCTCAGAACACAAGGGGTGACTTGAGCTCAAATCACCTTACAACCTGTGATCACAAGCAGTGAACTGGTGGTTAATTCAGCGGATTAATCTTCACCACTCGTGAGCAAAACGAGGCCAGACGAACACATTGTGAGCTAAACAGAAAAGTATGTTTATTTTCATGTTTGCTTTATCAAATATTAAAAGGAGCAACTTATCCTGAACCTTTATGTCCCAGAGTTTGTTGTATTTCCATATCACAATGTTTCTGTCGTTTTGTCATTGGGAAGTTAACTTAATATTTTGATACCTTAATTATCGCCCATGATTTCGTCCGTGACAGACTGGCAGCAAATGAACGCTCTCCATGTGTGTCTTTTCCGCAACCGGTTGAGTGGCAAGCTAATTAAGATGCAATAATATTGTACAGTACTAGCTAACATTACAGTCATAGACTGTATAAAAAGATGGACGCAGCACCCTGGTCTGAAAAACGAAGCCCATGCGGAAGTACCGTACAATGGCATTCTATTTAATGGCCAGCAGATGGCGACATCGGTGGTTGCAAAAAGAAGTTCAAAGCTATAGAAGTCTATGAGAAAATGACCCTACTTTCCCACCTGATTTTTCATTTAAATAATGATTTTTCACATTATTTTATAGTAGCTATAGCAAGTTTCAAGTCTCCTTCGAAACATCATGATGTTCATTTTTGTAAATTATGGTCCCATATAGACTAGAATAAAGGATAAAGCCAGAATTTGCTTGAGCGGCGTGGCTATCCTCTGGTCCTCGTCCGATACGGTCAGAATCAGAGCCATGGTCCTCCCGGAATCTTCAATTCACGCTCTCGTCCCATAGAAATCACATCCGGTTTCAAAATGACAACATGTTGCAATTCAAATTGCCAAAATCGAGGCTTCCTTTAGGGTGTTCCTTTATGGTATGCTGGAACCAATGGGAGACGTCACGGTAGCTTTGTCCATCTTTTTATACAGTCTGTGGTTACAGTACCATCAGGCTGCCGTCGGGTGCACCCTGCTAACGCTGAATTTTAGCGGAGATGCGCTAACTCGGTAATAATAAAAACAGCAAAGGATTTTACAAAATACCATTCCGTAACTGGCTGGATGGTGTTTCCAGATGGCAGGGGTTCTGCTTCGTCTGATTCTGAAGCTGCTTGCACACTGGATGCGAAACGAATTCCTCGGACGACAGATTACATTCAAAGTCAATGCGAAGACTCAAGTCTTCGCATTGACTTTGAATGTAAACTGTCGTGCGAAAAATTCGTTTCGCGTCTAGTGTGCAAGTGGCTTGAGTCAAGACGGCTCAAACATAGGGCTGGACTATGACCCTTGCGCCATTGCTGTGACTAACGCTCCCGGAGCCAGGAGGATGTCATTCCAATCGAGGGAGTGGCCAGTCACACTGCGATGCGCCACGCCCACACTGTCTTGAGAAATGGACTGAATAGCAAAATGAGCCGTTTTTGAACTAGGTTTTCGAATAGTTATGAATGTTAATTTTCACTCAGTTTTTTGTCGATGCTTTATGAGACACTAAACTTTGATATTATACATGAATTTTCACTATGTCAAGACAAGTTTCCAGAGGCTTTAACAAATTTATTGGACCACCACCCAATGTAAGGTTTATGCCCTAAATTAACAGTGTTGGTAATTACCAAAATTATTTTTATGTTTCTGTAATGGTTAAGGGGTGATCTGGGGTTAAATGAAAAATGACACCAGGAAACAACTCAGAATTAATCTAAAGAGGTATATGTAATAACCACCAAAAAAGATACATTTTTCTGTTTATGCGGTTGCCATGGAAACCGAGCAAGCTCATTAAATATGCAGAAAACTTCTGGCACAAATTTCTCTTTAACTCTATGACAGAATTCAGTTTTTCTTTCATCATTTAAAAGCCATTGCTTATCCAAATGCAATGACATATCCATTCTTTGCCCAATTTATCAGTTTTGTGATTTTGGGGCATTTCACTCAAATTTTGAAATTATTTTATCAGAATCTGATGAATACTCAAAATATTCAAAGTATGTAACAGATAGGCAAAAATTTCCCTATGTCATTGCATTTCTAATGAAGTAAAGTATCTGCAGCCCAAATTTCATTTATTTTCAATGAAAAATAAAAAGTTATGGCTGCCACAAACATGAGAAACGTGGAAAAAGTAATACTTTAGAAAAATCAATGGAAAATGCATTAGACCGCATTGAAAAAGTTGAGTTCAGTCTTAGTCTGTGGCTTACACCCATTTTTCAGACTGTATTATCTGATTATTCAAATGTTTATCACTTTCCTGGACTGAAAAGCATAAATTTCATCATCACAGTTGCTTTTTAAATCATGATTTTATGGCCAAATTCAGTTTTTAATCCTTGGAGCAATTAGTGATTATTAAAGGTGGGTTATTATAGAATATTTTTATTCTAAAAAAATTTTTTGGAAAAATAATCAAATTTTGCCCATTTGACCCCAGATCACCCCTTAATCCACCAGTAAGCGCAAGCTCTTTAACTGAAATTATATTTTTAAAGGTAGGGTCTGGAGTTTTTGCTCAAAAATAAACACTAGACTTATACAAATGAAATCCGGCTTAATCATCACCTATGGGCTTCTAGTCCTGTGTGGTGGTGACTGCCTGCAGCGCGCCCCCTCCCCTGCCTGTATTTTGGTCTTTTACTTTGTTTTCTTGTGGACGTGGACGTTTCTGTGCAGAGAGTCGGTGTGTTCTCTCCAGCCAATGAGAGAGCTCAGGGCGTGACGCTCTGTGGGCCTGCATAGAGCATAGCGACCGGAGCAGTCACTGCCGAAGCAATGGCGGACACTGCCAAAAAAAAAAATAAAAAGGCAAGCGTGCAGCGGACAAAGCGCTCAAAAACCAGAGTGAATATCGCTTGGCTTTCACCCGCTTCCGAGCCCTGAGGTAGAGGCTGGGGCTGAATAGCGACGCTGGAGTTGGCCTGCTTACTGTTGGACAGGTACGTGCCAAACACGGGATGTTAGCCTGCTTATTTAGCAACGTGCTACGTAGCTTGTCGTGGAGGTATTAGCAGTTTATGTACACACTAAAGGCTGATGCATACTCCACAAGAACAGAGAAATTTGTTCTTGTTCTCAAGGCTGCAAGAACAAAATGACGTCACTTTGTTCTCGTAGCCCTGGTTTCGGAGTTCTTGCAGCTTGTTCTCGACATCATCTGGGCAGAACTTTTTCCTCGTGTATTGTCCGAGAACTATGGTGTGATTGGTCAGAAAGATGGAGTGGGCGTGGCCCTATGAGGACTTCCCAGGAGTTGGCACTTGAGCTTCTCGTGAAGTATGAAATGTCCCGGTCAAAAGGAACTTTGTTCTTGTTCTTGCAGCCTCGAGAACAAGAACAAATTTCTCTGTTCTAGTGGAGTATGTATCTAGCTTAAGTCTGAGTATCAAACATTGCAAACACCTTTACATTTGCGCTGCTAACCGCCGTCTGAGCGTCGTTCAGAGCATGTGAGTAGAGTGGAATGGGTGAAAATTTCCAATCGTCGCTGACAGACCTGTCCATAGCTGTTTATTCAAATGCACAAACAATATCATGTGGACAAGATAAAACATTTGATACTATAGTTGCAAAATACCTCGTCACTCATTCCTGCAGGTAGCATGGTGCACAGATCCTGATTCAATACGATACAGCAAGCCGGGTGCTGGGCTGGGTGGGTGTGTATTGGCAAGGCTGGCAGCTGCAGGGGCCGTGCATCGTTGAGCCCGAGAGGAGGGGCTTAGTTTGAATATTGTGTTTACAAACAGCAACGGACAAAACTCCAGACTCAACCTTTAACTCTAAAAAAGTTGTCATCTATGAATTTTCTAATTAACTGTTTTACTAAAAAGCAGAAAAAAATAGTTAAGCGCATTATTATTTTTTGATAAAGATGCCGAATCTCAGTTATTTTCTTGAATTCCTGAACATAAAAATTAGTTTGAGTGGTTGAATGCAAGAATGCAAGCTGTTATCAAGGCCAAAGGAGGCCATACAAAATATATTTTTATCCAGTTTTTATGTGTGAATAATGATATTTAGTGGTTTCAGTTCACAATTTGCCAAAGAAATGACAAATTAATTTTAAGTTTTAAAAAGTTTTTGACAAATTTCCAAAATATTCGCGTTTTCTCATTTTTGTATGACAGGTGGTCTAATAAATTTGTTGAGCACTATACATGGATCAATAATTGCAAAGGAGAAAAGCTTCACCAATCAGGACAGGGGCAGGGTTTCATAAATATTCAACCCCTTTCCGACTCGCGAAACTCAACTGAACTCTCTGCGACAAACGGTTCAACAGTTATGAAGCTAAAAACAAAGCCAATCAGGAATGGGGGCGGTCTTCAGTAATTAACATGTGACTCCTTCCTGACCCCAGTAACCCCACCTCCAACACCCTTTGATACATGAATGAATGGTTATGAAGAATCAAACATCTTCCAATCAGGAAAGGGGGGATGGCTTCGACAACTAACATATGCGGGGACACAACAATTCACGTGACCCTTTCCCTAATCCAACAGTCTGTGTATGTGTGTATGGTGGGCGGTAGAGATGTCATATATAAATGTGCGTGTGCGAGCGTGTGTGTGTGTGTGTGTGTGTGAATGTGTGACTGCATGCAAACAAGGGACTTGCTTCACTGGGATAGGTCCGACAGTCCACTCCAGCTCCAGCTCCCTACTGTCACCATACAGCCGAACCACCTGCGACACCCAGGAGCCAAACTGCTGATACACCTCCTGTACCACTGAGCCCTGAGAGAAAATAATATACATAACAACACTCATGAGTGAAACACACTAACACTGTACACCTCCTGTACCACTGAGCCCTGAGAGAGAATAATAGACATAACAACACTCATGAGTGTAACACACTAACACTGTACACCTCCTGTACCACTGAGCCCTGAGAGAGAATAATAAACATAACAACACTCATGAGTGTAACACACTAACACTGTACACATCCTGTTCCACTGAGCCCTGAGAGAAAATAATATACATAACAACACTCATGAGTGTAACACACTAACACTGTACACCTCCTGTACCACTGAGCCCTGAGAGAGAATAATATACATAACAACACTCATGAGTGTAACATACTAACACTGTACACTTCCTGTACCACTGAGCCCTGAGAGAGAATAATATACATAACAACACTCATGAGTGTAACACACTAACACTGTACACCTCCTGCTCCACTGAGCCCTGAGAGAGAATAATATACATAACAACACTCATGAGTGTAACACACTAACACTGTACACCTCCTGTTCCACTGAGCCCTGAGAGAAAATAATATACATAACAACACTCATGAGTGTAACACACTAACACTGTACACCTCCTGTACCACTGAGCCCTGAGAGAGAATAATATACATAACAACACTCATGAGAGTAACACACTAACACTGTACACCTCCTGTACCACTGAGCCCTGAGAGAGAATAACATACATAACAACACTCATGAGTGTAACACAATAACACTGTACACCTCCTGTACCACTGAGCCCTGAGAGAGAATAATATACATAACAACACTCATGAGAGTAACACACTAACACTGTACACCTCCTGTACCACTGAGCCCTGAGAGAGAATAATATACATAACAACACTCATGAGTGTAACACACTAACACTGTACACCTCCTGTACCACTGAGCCCTGAGAGAGAATCAAACACATAACAACACTCATGAGAGTAACACACTAACACTGTACACCTCCTGTACCACTGAGCCCTGAGAGAGAATAATATACATAACAACACTCATGAGTGTAACATACTAACACTGTACACCTCCTGTACCACTGAGCCCTGAGAGAGAATAATAAACATAACAACACTCATGAGTGTAACACACTAACACTGTACACCTCCTGTTCCACTGAGCCCTGAGAGAGAATAATAAACATAACAACACTCATGAGTGTAACACACTAACACTGTACACCTCCTGTTCCACTGAGCCCTGAAAGAAAATAATATACATAACAACACTCATGAGTGTAACACACTAACACTGTACACCTCCTGTACCACTGAGCCCTGAGAGAGAATAATAAACATAACAACACTCATGAGTGTAACACACTAACACTGTACACCTCCTGTTCCACTGAGCCCTGAGAGAGAATAATATACATAACAACACTCATGAGTGTAACACACTAACACTGTACACCTCCTGTACCACTGAGCCCTGAGAGAGAATAATATACATAACAACACTCATGAGTGTAACACACTAACACTGTACACCTCCTGTACCACTGAGCCCTGAGAGAAAATAATATACATAACAACACTCATGAGTGTAACACACAAACACTGTACACCTCCTGTTCCACTGAGCCCTGAGAGAAAATAATATACATAACAACACTCATGAGTGTAACATACTAACACTGTACACCTCCTGTACCACTGAGCCCTGACAGAGAATAATAAACATAACAACACTCATGAGTGTAACACACTAACACTGTACACCTCCTGTACCACTGAGCCCTGAGAGAGAATAATATATAGAACAACACTCATGAGTGTAACATACTAACACTGTACACCTCCTGTACCACTGAGCCCTGACAGAGAATAATAAACATAACAACACTCATGAGAGTAACACACTAACACTGTACACCTCCTGTACCACTGAGCCCTGAGAGAGAATAATATACATAACAACACTCATGAGTGTAACATACTAACACTGTACACCTCCTGTTCCACTGAGCCCTGAGAGAAAATAATAAACATAACAACACTCATGAGTGTAACACACTAACACTGTACACCTCCTGTACCACTGAGCCCTGAGAGAGAATAATATACATAACAACACTCATGAGTGTAACACACTAACACTGTACACCTCCTGTTCCACTGAGCCCTGAGAGAGAAAATAATAAACATAACAAACACTCATGAGTGTAACACACTCACACTGTACACCTCCTGTACCACTGAGCCCTGAGAGAGAATAATATACATAACAACACTCATGAGTGTAACACACTAACACTGTACACCTCCTGTACCACTGAGCCCTGAGAGAGAATCAAACACATAACAACACTCATGAGTGTAACACACTAACACTGTACACCTCCTGTTCCACTGAGCCCTGAGAGAAAATAATATACATAACAACACTCATGAGAGTAACACACTAACACTGTACACCTCCTGTACCACTGAGCCCTGAGAGAGAATAATATACATAACAACACTCATGAGTGTAACACACTAACACTGTACACCTCCTGTTCCACTGAGCCCTGAGAGAGAATAATACACATAATAACACTCATGAGAGTAACACACCAACACTGAACACCTCCTGTAGAAAAGAGCCCTGAGAGAGAATAATATACATAACAACACTCATGAGGTAACACACTAACACTGTACACCTCCTGTACCACTGAGCCCTCAGAGAGAATAATATACATAACAACAGTTGGGCCTGAGTAACACACTAACACTGTACACCTCCTGTACCACTGAGCCCTGAGAGAGAATAATATAAGAACACTCATGAGTGTAACACACTAACACTGTAAACCTCCTGTTCCACTGAGCCCTGAGAGAGAATAATGTACATAATAACACTGGATGAGTGTAACACACTAGCACTGAAAACCTCCTGTAGAAAAGAGCCCTTTAAATGGAAAATTGCCCATTTATTTAACAGAGCTCACGCCAACAGAGGGCCTTATTTCCAGTAGCCTCGGACTTGCAGTGACTTTTTGCTCACACATGTGTCTTTGGCAGTCATGCTGACAGCTACAGGTGTGAGAGAGTTGGGCCTTTGTGGAACTAGGCTCCGGAGGGTGCGTGTTCACGATCTGCTTTTCCTCGAAATGGATTTCTTACCTCTGCAGCTACAGACTGCGGTCCAGAAACCCTGATGGAACTATGCTGCAAAATGAA
Source organism: Gymnothorax javanicus (assembly GCA_029692085.1). Classification (NCBI taxonomy): domain Eukaryota; kingdom Metazoa; phylum Chordata; class Actinopteri; order Anguilliformes; family Muraenidae; genus Gymnothorax; species Gymnothorax javanicus. The sequence continues at coordinate 16,557,763 of CM056200.1, read as the reverse complement.
AAACATAGAACCCAAAGGCTTAAGGATGTTTGAGATACAATTTTAAAACTGGAAATACAAGATCAAATGTTTAAAACGATTTTTTATTTAACAGGAAGTAATACTATTGATTTCAACTTTTTCAAAAATGTCGGCAAAATAATTGACTTGCTGTTGTGTAACATGACATTGCTCAGGATTTTGTCTTCTTTAGTTCAGCGAATAACTACATTTAGAGAGTCAGACGATTCTTGCGCGCTTGTGGAACTCCGAACCCATTATCTTCTCCGGTTCAAGATCGATAATCTCCGAAATGGAACGCACTTACCTCTAATAAACAGATATGTTTTGAAGTCAAACCCCTTATGGAACTTTTGGGTCATTCCATGAAATCATAAGCCCCAGCTTGATGGTTAATCACATTTGAGTGATATTTTGTTGCCCAAAGCAAATTCGCGATTTTTTTATTTAACAGGGTAGATATCTATTGATTTCAAATCAAAATGGGCCACCGAAAAAAATAATTAACTTGCTGTGGTGTAAGTTTGACCATTGCAAAGGGTTATAAACCGATGAACTTTAAGGATACAAATTTCTACATTTTCAGGATATGTTTATTCTGTCTAATAGTCTGCAACAAACCTTTTAATATAGTGGTTAACCCTTTAGTGCTTTGCAATTAACCCCTAAACATTGAAATTTTCGCCCGAACATGGATTCAAATGAAATAAACAAGAATCACACAATGTCACTTGCCATTTACATAATAAATAGTATATGTTTTAAAGTTTCAAAAGGTAAAACTTTTTTTTTATCTTCATCCAATTTGGAGAAACATTAACCCCTTTTTGATGATTACCGAAACAGTGCACCCAATTTTGGGTCATTTTGACCATATGGAATGTTCTGATTTTCAAAAATTGGCCTCAAATGAAAGCTTATTCAAAGAACTTCAAATTGCAACACAATCAAATTTGGAACAAATACTCCTATTGTAAAAATTAGACCCCTTAAAATATTCCACACATGTATTGCATTATGTTTCTCTTTGTTTTAATGCTCTTTTTTCTGTCCTTCCCTGTTATCTCATAATCACATCTCTGTTCTAAAATGTACACCTAATGGATCTTCGTCTCATACTCAACTGTTCCATTCTTTTAGGACTCATATTATCTTCGTACAGATGAAAATCAGCCACATCGTTGAATCTACCTGCAGCACTGCCATTGATCTCAGATGCTGCTCACAAACAGATGTTCGGATTTCATATACACTGAGGTTTCCACCGACCCAAAACTTCCATCAAATAAAGGCTGTACCACAAATAATGTGTATGTGTGTTCGTGTTGTAGTACTCAAGACCGGTCTTGGTCTTGTCTCGGTCTTGGTCTTGTCTCGGTCTTGACCCTTTCTGGTCTTGGTCTTGTCTTGGTCTCGGACATAACAGTCTGGAGGGGATTTCAAAATCCAGGCAGGCAGCTGGTCCTGGTACAGCCTCATTATTACTATGTAGCCTTCTTTAAATTCAGCCAATAAGAAGGATCTATTTTAAAAACATGTTACAATGTATATATTTCCCTGCCTGTGTGGTCTCCCGTCCCGTCCGTCCCGTCTCTCGGTCTCGTCTCACAACATATGCGCAATGAATTAGTCCAGTGAATCAGTAAAAATGTCAGATAATTTGTCTATTATAAGGTTCTCCTATACAGATTGCAAAGAATCTATCCACCTTATTCCTGAGGGCGCTACTGTAGATATGATGAGGGGTGCAACTTCCAGCAGAAGTAGTTTTTATCATTAGTTTTATTCAAGAACAGTGGCGTTTCTTTCAGTTAACTTAGCGATTACAGCTCGTTTTTTTTTTTTTTTTTAAATTAACTTGCTTTTCTTAAAATGTCCCTTCAGAGCTCCGGCACCTATTGTGATGTTCGAGGCTGAACTAACAACCAGAGGAAGCTAAATTTATGGTTTGATCAACAGTGTTTTGAACACGCACCCAGAACATAGGGGACTGTCCTTGTGTTCAGCGAAACGGTTTCCATCGCCTACCTACAGAAGAGGAAGCCAGAATTTGGCTGAAAACCTGAATTTGAAAAAGACCCCGAAAACATTAGGTGCTCATTTCATTATGGCGACAAACAACGATTCCTACTTTATGGCTAGGCTCAGACAGACCGGGCCAGAGGAGACGCTGGGTCCTCAGAAGCATTTGACAGCAATGCCAGGAGAGTACAAGGTATGATTTCATGTGTAGGGAGGACAGAAAATTGTTGTATTCGTCCAGTAATGCCAGTCAGTGTAACTAACGTTTTATCCTGTACAGTTTAAGATGAGGCTGTAGAAGTAGCAATAGTCTACTACAATTTGAAAATAGCCTACTCTGTTCCAAACAATAGTCTTGCACTCCAAACCTCATTTCACTAAAATTAAAAGTATGGGAAAAATGGATTAACTGTGTTTTACATGTTATAGTATTGGATTAGCTAACAACTTAATACCGTATAATGTAGTTGGCTGGAGTAGAGCTAATTTGACTCGTACTGTCGGATGGCTTAATTTACTCTGTATAACAATCCATTACGTTTCATATGTAGAGCAATATTTACCTCTGAAATATAGTGTTTCCTTCATAAATATTCTCAGAAAGTACTAGTATATCTGTTTTAAGGTATGTAAGGTCGTATACTACCTCCTTTAACAAAACGCGACTGACCTTGTTGCTGTGGAAGTACTGCATACGCTTCGGAGCTTTGTAGATTGTTCATAGCTTCGCAGTCTGTGGCAACGGAGTCGCTAATGTAGCCAAATGTGCTAGTGTGGCCACTGCTTCAGGTCGTTCTCCCATTCTTTGATAGTAGAAGGCAGCGGCACCGTAACTTTATCCTGTCTGAGGGCTAAAAGGTGATGTTCCCTCATATATTATTTTCCAATCGCTTAAAAAAAAAAAAAAAAAAGAGGATTCGCGTGAGCCGCTACCATAGTAAACAGCTCAGTGACAGGATGCAGTGGAAGTTACGCCCACTATTCGCACAGGGGATCATGGGATGTGGGAATAAGGTGGATATGTGAAATAACAAAAGAAAAGAGGGTTTCTGCTGTGTGCAGATTTTGTCAAATCGCCCTGACCGAGACTTCCGGTACCAGGGTTGGGTTCAATTACTTTTTTCAACAGTAATTGTAATTTAGTTTTAATTGATTTTTTTTTTTTTTTAATCGAAAAGTAATTATGATTATAATTGAACATTCTGTCCAGAAAGTAATTGTAATTATAATTACAACCCCAATTCCGAAATAGTTGGGACGAAGTGTAAATTGTGAATAAAATCAAAATGCAATGACTTTCAGATCACATGAGCCAATATGTTATTTACAATAGAACATAGATAACATTTCAAATGTTGAAACGGAGACATTTTACATTTTTATCCACAACATGAAATTATTTCAAATTTTCTGGCTGCAACAGGTCTCAAAAAAGTTGGGACACAGGCAAAAAAAGTGCTGAAAAAGCTATTAATATATAAGGGAATCAGCTGAAAGAACATTTAGCAAGTAATTAAGTTAACTGGCATCAGGTGTGTAACATGATTGGCTATAAAAGGGATGTCTTAGAGAGGCTGAGTCTCTCAGAAATAAAGATGGCCAGAGGCTCTCCAACCTGTGAAGGCTTGCATAAAAAAATTGTGGAATACTTGAAAAACAATGTTCCTCAACTTCAAATTGCAAAGGCTTTGAAGGTCTCATCAGTGACAGGTCATAACATCATCAAAAGATTCAGAGAAACTGGAAAAATCTCTGTGCGTAAGGGACAAGGCGAAGACCTTTAATGGATGCCCGTGATCTTCAGGCCCTCAGACACCACTGCATCACTCACCGGCATGATTCTGTCATTGACATTACTAAATGGGCCCAGGAATACTTCAAGAAACCACTGTCTGTAAACACAGTCTGCCGTGCCATCCACAGATGCCACCTAAAAACTCTATCATGCAAAAAAAGGAAGCCATCGTTGAGCATGATCCAGAAGCGCCACACCCGTGTTCTGTGGGCCAAGGCTCATTTAAAATGGACTGTAGCAAAGTGGCAAAGTGTCCTGTGGTCAGACGAGTCCAAATTTGACATTCTTGTTGGAAATCATGGGCGTCGTGTCCTCCGGGCTAAAGAGGAGAAAGACCCCCCCTCCTGTTATCAGTGTTCAGTTCAAAAAGCATCCTGATGGTATGGGGAATGCATTAGTGCATATGGTGTGGGACACATGCATGTTTTAAAAGCATCATGAATGCTGAAAGGTATATAAAAGGTTTTAGAGCAACATATGTTCCCCCCAGATGACATCTATTCCAGGGAAGGCCTTGTGTATTTCAACAGTACAATGCAAAACCACATACTGCAGCTATTACAACAGCATGGCTTCACCGATTGCCTGCAGTCCTGATCTTTCACCGATTGAGAACATTTGGCGCATAATTAAACGAAAAGTCCATCAAAAAAAAAATCAGATCAGTCCCTGCTTGGGTTAGCCCACTGGTCCTTTCAGGATAGCCTCTCTGGTGTTAGTACTGGTGATTTGTGTTTCTATATGATTCCACTCCAGAAGCTACCCACTGAGGAACGCAAGTACGGAAGAGGGCAGCCTGCTTGCCCACTGCACAGGGCCAGCAACAACTGGCGCCAGAAAGGGGGGGGGAGGGGACCATTGGCCCCCAACTTTTACCCTCCTCCCACATTATTTTTAAGCATAATCAGAGGTCCCTTTTTTGCAACACTTACGGTAAAAAAACTGTTCCATTCACTGCAAATACCTCTATATTGCAACACTTACGGTAAAAACTCATACATTAGGTTAAAGCATAAATATATATACCTATGCCACATTCAGGCTTTGCGGATACGTCAATGAGCCGCCATCTTGTGTCGGGGGACTCTCTGCTCAGACTAGTGGCGCATCTATAGGTGACCAGCAGGAAAGATTACAGACAGACCCGATGCCAGACTTTTGTGCAGCATATGGATGTACAAACGAACGGAACAATAAAACAAGAGAACTCTAAATAACATTTCACAGATGAGGAGTCATTTTTACTACATTATATCGTTATTAGTTTTGAATGTTTAGTGACTGCTCTGATCATGGTTCGTACACTACAACGTTAGCTAACGTAAGTTACCGCCTCCAACGGGGAAGGAGCACCGTATTCAGCCTCTGCAGTACTACATTCGGAGGAGACGAGAACTTATACATATGAGGACCCGTTGGTGTTCACAAAGCCTGAAAAGAAATAAAAATTTTTGTTGTTGCCGAGGAATGAGGCATCAATGATTTAAAAGAGAAAAACAAACAGTTTCGGTGTGGATGATTTGTGACAGTCAAAAAATTTATTCACGGATTTATCAGCGTGTCTTTTTCAATTATTCCCCATGGAGAAATTTCTTTTTGGCCCCCATGGCATCACATGACTTGCAATATCAGCTTGACCGCTAAGCCCATATCGGCGTGCGTTCCAGCCTTCGTTGTTTGCCCAGTTCTCCTTATAGGTCCATGACCCAGAGCCGTTGAAAAACAGAGTTACGAAACTTCCATAGACTCCAATAGGAATCGAGGAATGCGGAAGTAATGCGTGTCATGGGGAAAGCAATAGTTCCAAACAATGAATAGTTCCAGCACTAACCTCCATTCATTTTCATTGGAACACGCTTGCAGGTAAGTTTATCAAATGACTGCATTTTTGGGAAATTTGACACATTAGCTGACCCCTAATGAATTTTGTCATTTTCTGTACCCAGATTTAGTTCATGTTGATCGTCAGATAAAAACCTGTTAAATTCTAATTTAAGTTAAAGTAGATGACATGAGCAGCTCTTAACAATCTAGCATAACCAGATGTCATTTGTCCTTCATTTAGCAACCTTAAATTAATTGCAGTTATTGGTGTTCGTTTGTGTATAAAGTTTATATTCGCTTATTAGATTCGCTGATAGTTTCAACTGCATTAGCGTACCTGATTTCAATAAATGGCAGCTAGTTGGAATATAGCGAAGTTTTTTCTTTGGTTTAGTCATTTATTGCACCAGTGACAGTTTATGAGACAGTGCACCAGTGACAGGAAATGAAACCGGGGTTTAGCATGCATGTCTTAACGATCACCTGGTGTGTTTCAGATCATTGTCCTGCTGCATCTTTGAGCTCGAGATCACAATCTGAGGGTTGGACATTGTCCTTCAGGATTTTCTGGTCAAGAGCAGAATTCATAGTTCCATCAATTATGACAAGTCGTCCAGGTCCTGAAGCAGCAAAGCAGCCCCAAACATCACACTACCACCACCATGTTTGACTGTTGGTATGATGTTCTTTTTATGAAATGCTGTGTTAGTTTTAGGCCTGATGTAATGGGACGCAAACTTTCCAAAAAGTTGAACTTATGTCTTGTCAGTCCACAGAATATTTTCCCAAGTGTCTGGGGATCATCAAGATGTATTTTGGCAAATGTGAGACGAGCCTTCGTGTTCTTTTTGGTCAGCAGTGGTTTTCGCAATGGAACTCTCCATGGATGCCATTTTTTGCCCAGTCTCTATAGTATTGTTGAATCATGAACACTGACTTTAACTGAGGCAAGTGAGGCCTGCAGTTCTTCAGATGTTGTTATGGGGTTTTTTTGTGACCTCCTGGATGAGTAGTTGATGCACTCTTGGGAGTAATTTTGGTAGGCCGGCCACTCCTGGGAAGGTTCACCACTGTTCCAAGTTTTCTCCATTTGAGGATAATGGCTCTCACCGTGATTCGCCAGAGTCCCAAAGCCTTAGAAATGGCTTTGCAACCCTTTCCAGACTGATAGATGTCAATTTCTTTGTTTCTCATCTGTTCTTGAATTTCTTTAGTTCGTGGCATGTCATGTTGCTTTTTGAGATCTTTTAGCCTACTTCACTTTGTCAGACAGGTTCTATTGAAGTGATTTCTTGATTCAACAGGTCTGGCAGTAATCCGGCCTGGGAGTGGCTAGTGAAACTGGACTCAAAAAATGTGATTAATCAGTTAATTCATGATTTAACAAGGGGGGGCAATTACTTTGTCACATAGGGCCAGGTAGGTTTGGATAGCTTTTTCCCCTTAAGAAATGAAATCATCATTAAAAAACTGCATTTTGTATTAATTCGGGTTATCTTTTTCTTATATTAAAATTTGTTTGATGATCTGAAACATTCACATGTGAAAAATATGCAAAAAAGTAAGAAATCAGGAAGGGGCAAATACTTTTTCATGGCACTGTATAAGGTATGAAGTTAATTGTTAGAAACAACCCCCTAGCTCTCTATTCTCCAAAATAATCAGAGCTGAATCAACGCCTCAAAACAGCAATTGAACATTATAAACTGCATGAAGGTAGGGATTATTGCAGGACTATTCAAATGAACAAGTTTTAGCTTGTTGTACCTCATATTCTGGAAACCATATCTGTGCATAGAGGCTTAATATAGTACTAAAGTGATGACGTCACGCTGGTGTCGGAAGTAAAATTTCCCATTCATTTTACCCATAGACTGTTTTTTCAGTTCACTTTTGAATCGCTTCCCATTGTTTTCAAGCCTCCATCTTTTTCAAGATTTTGCATTATATTTCCGACTAAAAACAAATATAATTTTTCTTGACCGGAATCAGCTATATTTCAAATCATTTTAATTTTTCGCCACCATGCTAATCCTCTTTGTAGTCTAAAAACTACACGTCCTATGATCCTCCTGATTCCCGGGCTGAATGAGTTCAGGACGCGTTTTATACAGTCAATGGTTAGAAGCAATGAGTGTATATATACTGGACAAAGAAAGTTAGGGATCACCCCAAATTTTGAATTTGAAATATGTGATAGTTTGTATTTTTTTCCATATCATATTTTAATATTGAAAAGTTGGGTGATCCCTAACTTTCTTCGTCCAGTATAGAACTGGAGAAGCTGTCGGAGCGAAAAGTTGAAGAAACCAATATGGCGTCCAGTGCACCGCACCTCTCAATTTCCCATTGACTATAATGGAAAAATTTCTGTCATTATTTTGTTATTTAAAGAGCATACAATCGAATTTCCTTCTTAAGTAGTACTGGGATACATATTAAAAAAATGAATCGAGGCGCAATTTTGGTTGACACTTTTCGAGAACGAAGTTATAAGGAGTTGTTTTTAATCAACGATTAAGGCACTGGTTGGTCAATATATGCCTCACATCTGACTCTGAATGGTCAAACGCGTGGTCCTGGTGAATAGCCTTCAGGGAACATGGCGTAAAAGCGGTTTTGTGCCCATGGGCATTGTAACTAATCCTATCTCAGGATGCTTACGCTGTCCTAGCTAGCCTAATGGGTACCTAACCAACTGTTAACAGGGAAAGCCTCTGTCACGTTTTTCCAATCGGTTGGAATGAGGATCACAACAAAAACGCGTTACTGTGGTCATGTCACACTGCAAATTGGTTGTGAATTTAACTTTAACGTTAGCTAGATATTTATTCCCTTGTAATGTAGTGCACCAAACTGAATTCAAACCATCAGTCTAGCTCTCTGGAGCTTGCCCGTACCCCTGCTGAAAAGCTGGCTAGCATTCCAACCCGCTAGTTTCTCACTCAGTTAGTTGAATTTCCACAGACTGTTGTCACTGTCGGGTTTACATTTTTTCTGGATAATTTGGTTTGAAGTATAACGTGTCTTCTCTCATATCAGCGAGGTGCATTGCTATCAATCAGCACTATGGTCTTGGAGTTCAGCAAATGCCGAACATCGCCTTTGTATTTTCCGTTTGGTAGCTGGGCTTTTTCCACAGTTAACATTAATGCGTGAAAGCTTTATTGCTACCTTGCATTGCTGGAACCATTTACAGTCTGTGAGTAAAAACTATGTAAGTTGCTAACAAGGTTAACAGCGAGGCTTTGGAGAAACGCGCCAAGCTAGCTAGCTAGTTAAAGGTCACTGTGCAGTCCTGATTTCCAGTTTAAAGCTGTAGCTAACGTAGCTTTTACTGCTAGCTTGTTCTTTAGACCTCCTTCGTGCCTTAGAATTTTGCAATGTTTGCTGGAGGATTTGATCTCTGCCCCTTGCCCCGTTTCCTTTCCTAAGAGAATTTCCGTTTCAAATACTATAGGGGTTGGATCTTTCTAGTTTGGAGTGAAGACTAGTTTTAGCTGTCCTAGCATTCGCAAGCTAAATGGGAGTGTTTGTAATCATGCTAGCTAGCTAGCTAGCTAATCATCCAGTGTGGTTTTACTCAATTTTGACCCGTTCAAAGGTTTACTGGCACGTTCAGCTTGCGATGGCAAGCATAGCTGAGTTCAGTGATAACTAGCATGCTAGATGATATTTCAAACAATTAGCTTTAATGGAATCGATATTTATCTGCACAATACCCACAACAGAACACATAAACCAATGCCAGCTAGCTAGAGAACAGAACAGACACATTCACAATTCGCCCATCCACATTAAGTGATGTCGCAAATGAAATCCGTGAATTGTTGATACCCCCCTCGTCGTCATTACTCAATACAACCAACCGGCCGCTCAAAGCGGTGAGTGCGAGGAGTAGAACAACACCCCCAATAACTTTATCCTGAATAGTGTTTATTAAAAATAACCTATTGATTCTTATTCTTACATGCATTCGAGTTATATATGTGTTGAAAATACGGCACTAGATCCCTTAATTTTAAAGAAAATGGCTTGGATTTCTCCATTATAGTATGGTATTTACTATGGGAAATTGAGAAGTGCGGTGCACTTGACGCCATATTGGTTTCTTCAACTGCGCTCGTAGAAGAAAGTGGCGGCAACCTCTCCAGTTCTATATACACTCATTGGTTAGAAGTCACCTGTCTTGAATTTTCCAGCACCTCGCTATAGCCGTTTGCTTGCTTAATTAGTTAGCCACTCTACGTTCTACTTGGTTAGCCTACGCTTTCCTTGCTAGATATAAAGTTTTACAATTAGCGCCAATTTACTTTAACAGCCAGGCATCTTTGGCCAACGTTTGTTTGCATAAAAACTCAGTAGTCAGCGAACGAGCTTATCAGCCTTGTCAAAGCATAACTGACAGCGAACTCGCTGTCAGCACGCTAACATAGCCAGCGAGCTAGTTTACAGACTTCGGTAGTTGTCTAACTTTATATTTGGCGCATTTAGTTAAATGCCGCTTGTGAAATGCTTGCAGCTCAACGCTAGCTAAGTAGCCAAATAATGGCTCTTCACTGCTTTTATTCACTTAGCTAGCTCGCTAGTGATATTTATTGAATAATCATACCAGCTAGCTTTCTAAATAACAGTAAGACACAGTACCATCTACTGTTTCTATCGGTTTAGCTATGTGCACAAGATGTAATAAGCTCACTAGCTGGCTAGCTCGGTGGTTCGCTAGCGTAGCTTAATGCTAGCTAGCTAAATGGCGAAATAACTATTCATTGTGATCCTTTCATTTCTAGGTATGTAGCTAGTAGTAGTAGTAATAGTAGCCCGTTATGTGGGGACGGGTGCATGGACATACGGCAATGCAGGGCACTGACGGGCTACCGTCGTGGTACGTTATGAACGTTGGCTGAAACTGAGGTACCTCATTGGCTTGGAACAAATCACGGGGTACTTGCCCACTTGTGCAGTGGATATGTAGTTCGGAGAAGTGGACAACAAACTGGACTACAAGTGCAAAAGCATATAATTTTTGGCAATAAACTACAAATTTGATGCGATAATTTGAATCTGCATACCCTGTAGGATAATCTCTGGAGCGAGACGGCTCTTAGAATTATCTGAGTTTGAGCAATGCCAGAAAGTGTCCAAACCCCATTATAAATTCCCATGGGGATTTTACTTCCGACACCAGAAGCTAAGTAGCGGTGGACGTCATCATCACTTATAGAACCAAAAGTGTACATTTGAAAAGAAGTGGAGTGCAAATGCCATGTCTTTACAACTATGGCTCAGGCAAGCTCTTCTCATTTCAGCAAATATGTAGACAGCGTACATTTCATTTTTTGATAATGCATACTTTTGAAAGGTTTTTAATGCTTGACTTTTATTTGAAATGGAATATTTTGAGTGTGGTATTAGTACTTTGCCTTTGCTAAAGCATCTGAATACATCTTCCACCACAGTATGCTTTAAATGCCCTGTCCAAAGAATTTAAACCGTAGCATCACTTGAGCCGTGGAGTTTGCCAATTTCATAAATAAGCATTTGACTCAAGATTCTTGCATGTGTATCTAGACATGTTTTGAGCGATGATCATCCAGTGAAGTTTGAGTGCTCAAGGCCAGGTGTCCAGACCTCCTTTTCTTTGCATTGTTGCGGTTGAAGAATAAAATGTCTATTTAAAACACTTATGTCTTCCCTGGCCTGCTTTCTGACATCTTTTTCTTCCTGTAGGACATCAAATGAGTTCTTTTGAAGACTGCTCATTCAAGGAAAAATTTATCTACCCTCTCTCTGAGTATAATGTATCATAAAATGGTTTGTTTAATGCAATGGGTTGCCTTGTTTATTTTGTACTATTGACAAAACTCTTTTATCAGCATCAACTGAGCAGTTGCTTGCATTCATTGATATCCACTTGCTGTACATGTTTACATGAATGTCTTGACATAATATTTAGATGTAATAATCACCATAGAGACACGAAAAATATAAGTTCATCCAATCTAAACATCATCTGCATTATGGGAGCAATCCTTTCCCCCCAAAATGAAACAAAGAAAAAGTGATTAATTCTGTAAAACAACACTCCCCACAAAAAATCCTACTATAATTGAAACCAGCATCGTGATCAATGAACATTATGCGTATATTCTAAGCCAACCGAAAATTTCTACGAATAGCCTATAGTCGCCGCTGTCTATGTATTCTATGTCATTAGAGAAATCTCCCTTTTCTTCCATAATCTTAGCAGTGTAACTGAAAAATGCTGTCTCTCTGCCATTCCCAAAAAAATGCTATTCTATCTATTGAGTATAAGTGTAGTCAATGTGGTTGTCAGTATACATTCTGCGTTAATATTTACGGAAACCTGCTGCAAATGTAATCACTGCCTCTATCTGTCCCGCTTGAAAGCATTCAAACTAGTTGACAGCGCGGGTTTATTTGGAACTACTAAGAGCTACATGGACCATGTGACCGCGTACCGACGAGATCAAAGCGCGTCGTAACTCTGTTTTTCAACGGCTCTGGTAGAACCTAAAATCACTCAGTACTACACAGCTGAAGTCAAAGACACATCAGTGAATAAAAAACCCTTTAATTCCTCCCACCTTTCTACCAACAGACCTTGGCTGGGCAGGAAATTTTTATTACCACCACAAGTAAAAAACATTCAAGAAAAACCGAATGAAACAGAGAATAAGATCAAAGGAAAGACACATTCTGTGTGTGTGTGTGTGTGTGTGTGTGTGCGGCTGTGTGTGCTGCCTAGTAGAAGCCATGTAGAGAGTGCACACTGCCCAGTACAAGAGATGTAGAGAGTGCACACTGACCAGTAGAAGAGATGTAGAGAGTGCACACTGCCCAGTAGAAGAGATGTAGAGAGTGCACACTGACCAGTAGAAGAGATGTAGAGAGTGCACACTGACCAGTAGAAGAGATGTAGAGAGTGCACACTGACCAGTAGAAGAGATGTAGAGAGTGCACACTAACCAGTAGAACAAGGTTATAATAGTTTTGGATTTTTCATTATAGTTAAGTTTTAGAGATTTTGTCTTTTATTTTCTCTAATTCAGTTAGTTTTAATTAGTTTTTAGAGGGTTTGCTAGTTTTTATTAGTTTTAGTTTTTTTTTATAAATGTAGTTTTAGTTTAGTTTTTTGACCAGTTTTAGTTTTTTTTCATACTTTGGGTTATTTGTCAGGTGCAGGATACAAAATGATCAGAGTAAGTATTATGAAATAAAACTCAACAAAAGATACCTGTAAAAAAAAAAAATGTATGCACACATGAACAAAAAACCCATTTGTGAGACACACCACATTTATGGACAGCCAGGAGTCTCAGGGAGCTCACTGCTGAGTAAAACATGAACAAACTCAAAAACCCAATACACTCTACAGGTTTGAGTGCACTTTTTGACCAAAATTACCAACTCAAAAAATAAATTAAGAACTAGGCTTCTCAGCTAGATGCAGGCATAGGAACGGGATGGACCAGTAGGTGGTGCTGTAGCTACCCCTGGAATAGAACACCCCCAAGAAATTCCAATGATTTTTATATTATTTGTGTCAGCGGTTTTCGAGGTTGCCCAGTAGAAGGACAATGCAGCACAAAGAAAACTTTCTTGAATTAAAAAAAAATGAACATTTAGCAGTCTTCATACAAATACAAGTAAGTTTTGTTGCCTTAGTGCACACTCTTTATTGGTAAAATCTCCAGTGTTTGACATCATCTGACCAGATGAGAAGAGCTATGTGATGACAGCAACAGTTTTCGAGCTAACCACCAGAAACAGTGCAAGCCCATGTATCTCACCACAAACCTCTATTTGTAAAAAAAAAAAACTTGCACACCAACCAGTAAAACTGGACATGATCGTTTGTGCACACTGATAAGTTATGAAATGAAAACAAAGCAGATGGCAGCGGATCTGACCAGATTAGAAATAATTATGTGACAGCGGATGTTCACTGATATTAGAATACAGTTGTGTAGTAACTAGCCTACCTTTTATTAGAAGCATCCTGGCGAACATCTGAGTGTTTTGACTTTGCTGAAGAAACTGGGTCAGTCAGACCAAGACCAAAGTAGTTCACAAAAAAGATGGCAATGGCACATTGAAACTGAAGACCAGTATATATTTTAATGTCGCGTTAATAGTTTTACTCATAATTTGAAAAACCAGTAAATTAATGAATTTTAAAAATATATTATTTTTACACTAAAAACATAAAAGGCAAAACAGATGATCTGCTTGACCAATGGATGCAGCGCCCGTTTTTACTTCCTGACCAGTAGAAGGCCTCTTGAGTGCAAGTTGACCATTAGAAGACTAGTGTTGGTGACTGGCACACTGACCAGTGATCTCAGCAATGTGGCTTAAACGTGCAGTGTCTGTTGCCCCTGTTGCTGCTCCTTGTGTTCAGGGCCCACTGTGGCAGAGTTGTGTGAAACTTTATTTTCAGAGGTTTACGTTGGCAGTCTTATTAACTTTATATCTATTTTTGTACAACGTATATCACAGTGACCAGTAGAAGAGATGTGGGGAGGGCACGTTGACCAGTAGAAGAGATGTAGGGCGTGCACCAGGGACGGCGAGAAGACATCCCCAAGATTCAGAGCACACTTTAAAGAGTCAAGCATCCCCATAGCACCTGCTAAAGAAAATCTCTGCCGACCAGTGGATGCAGGTGCAGCTTTTAGGCATATCGGTGCAGTAGATTAACAATACAGTACGACTGTAAACAAGAAGTGGCGTGAGGTGCCGTATGGTGCGCCAGCTCACATAAAACAGATGTAGAGAAATAAATCTATTTCATATCAATCCAAAAGGCTTATAAATACATTAACAAACACGAAAACAAATGGAATTTTATCTATAATTTCAGTTAGAAGTTAGTTTTGTAAACACACAATACAGGTTCAGATAGTTATTGTTTTTTTTTTTTGATTATCGTTTTCATTTGCCCAGTTAAGAAAATGTTTTTTTTCAATTTTAGTTTTCCTTATTAGAAGAGTTTTTAGGGATAATAACCTTGCAGTAGAAGTGATGTAGAGAGTGAACACTGACCAGTAGAAGAGATGTAGAGAGTGCACACTGACCAGTAGAAGTTCTGTTTGAGCTGCATGGTCTGCTTGGTTTCCAGGTTACTGAGGCTGCTCAGCAGGCCCGTGTCGGGATCAAAGGTCACCCTCAGATACTGGAGTGTAACAGAGCAACAGCAGAGACCATTGAATAGAGATCCGTTAGATGCTAGAATCAGCCGTAACGCATGTAAAAAAGAATGTTAGCAACAGTTTGGCAACATTTCCATTCGCTTCGATTCGCAGTGGAGGCAATAATGCTACAAAGAAGTGCTCAGGATGTTAAAAGTCAGTGCAGAAGTTTACTGACTACAGACAATAGTAAACCCTGGTCCAGATTTTCCTTCATGATCAATAAAAGAAATACTCGTCTGCTCTGATTCATGGTGAATCATGAGGCATGACAACAAACACGCTTGCATTTCATTGTAACTGCTCGAGATGCAAAGCGAAATGGATGCCGTAAAACGCTATGCTAGCACAACAAAATGACATTCTGCTTTCATCTATTGCTTTTGCTCTTTGGGACTAATCTCTGGGGGACGGAAGAGGACGAGGCAGAGCTCCAGACCCACCTTATTCTCCAGGACAGGTGGGGCCCCAGGCAGGGCCGGGGCCAGTGGGGGCCAGGTCTGGAGCAGCGAGACGGAGTAGGTCCTGAACCCCATTGGGGGCGCCTGCACCTGGAACACCAGCTCGTTCACAGCGTAGCCCCTCCCCCTGCGGACGTCCTTCGTGGCCTGAGACACAGGTACTGCCTGAGAGCCGGGGAGAGGAGGGGGAACCAGTGACCTCATTACAGGCTGATGGGGTTAAATCTGTGTGGCGCACACGCACACACTCACACACTCTTACACTCACACTCACATACACACTCCTCCCTGCCAGTATGGCCATGCCTGTGTCGGCAGCCTGTCATCTGAGCTGGATTCTCGTCCTGTTCGTACTGTTTGTATGTTCATCGTTATGTTTGAGCAGTGCAAAACCGGTGGCTGTATATACTCGACCTACCTTGCTGAACATCCGTGCCTCGGTGGTTAGGTCTTCATCTCATAAACCTGAGCAATGGAGCTCTCACCGGGTCTTGCGTCATGACATCCCTGGAATTATCTGGGCGCCGTCCTGTTGTTGCCGCCGGACGAGGTGGAGCTGCGGTGAAGCATCGCAAGCAAATGTGAGGCAGCCCCTTATCCCTGCTACATTCCATCTCCACCACCTCGGGCTCCGGCGTGAGGCTATCCTGCCTCCGACCCATCCTCCCAGCGTTTCCCTCACAACAGCCCACAAGTGTGGCTTCAGTGCCTGCGTGTTCCGACTGGATCCCCACTTTCTCAAATTGGCTGCAGATTGGACTGGACTGGATCCGACTCCATTTTTGGGTTACTGAATGCCAGATCCATAGCAAACAAATAGTTTATCCTGAACGATTTTTTCATATCCAAAGACTTGGACTGTATGCAGATTTCGGAAACCTGGCAAAAAGCAGATGATTTTGTCCATCTAAACAAACTCTGCCCTCCCAGCTGCGCTTATTCCTGCGCCCTGAGATCCTCAGGGCGAGGTCGGAGGCGGACTTGCCATGGTTTACCGAGGCTGTTTCTACTCGCGGACGGTGAGCTCTGGATCTTATTTGTCTTTTGAAGTCCTTAGGATTAAAATTGGACGTACATTTCCCTTTTACTGCGTTTTAATTTACTGCCCTCTTGGCAGAAATGGTTCGTTTCTTTCCTGAATTTGGTGACTTTCTTGCTTCCATCATACGCTAGGATAGAATTCTCATGATTGGGACTTTAAATTACATATAAACAACAGCTCGGATAATTTTGCTGCCAATTTCCTTAATGTAACTGAATCGTTGCATTTTATCCAACATGTTGGTCCTATTCACAACAAAGGGAATACCTTGGATCTTGTGTTCGCGATAGGGCTGAAAGTCAGTAATGTCCGCACTGAGGAGTTGCTGGTGTCTGATCATAAATGTGTTTTGTTTAATCTGTCCTTAATCTGTCCTTCGACTATGACTTTGCGCCAGTGAACCGTTTAAAAAGCTCACGAATTGTCAACAGCTTAGCCGTAAAGAACTTCACCGCAAACTTTGATAGCAATGTGTTGGCGTCCCCTGATGATGATGTTAACTGCCTGGTTCAGGTTTTTAACTCGCACTGCGCAGACATTTTAGATGACGTAGCGCCCTTGGTGATGCGCAGTCAGTCCGAAAAATTCTTCCCCCGGTTGAATAATGAGATTCGAGCCCTCAGACGTAAATGCCGCAAAGTGGAGCAGCTATGGAAATCTTCTCACCTCCAGGTTCATTGACTGTATCTTAGAGACCTTATAGCTGAATTTAATGACCTGGTTAAGAGTAATAAAGCTGCCTACTTCGCTAACCTCATTTCTTCTAGCAAGCAAAATCCTAAAGTGTTGTTTACTACTATAAATACCATTGTCAACCCACCTCTCCCATCTCTACCCTTTTCCTCAAATGAAGATTGTAGTCGTTTTCTATTGTTGTTTATTAACAAAGTTGCTGATGTGAGGGTGAGCATCACCCCCTCCCTCTCCCCCGTTTTCCTCTGCCTAGTCAGGAAATCATCCCTGAGCTGTTTTTCCACCATCTCCCTGAAAGACCTAATGGATATAGTGACTCCAATGAAATCCTCCTCAAGTCCCCTAGATATTTTACCTATTTCAATGCTTACGGAAGTTATGATCTCTGCTGGCCCCAGCATTCTCACTATCATTAATAAGTCCCTAGTTTCGGGCACTGTGCCATACTACTTTAAGCAGGCGGTAGTACAGCCCAAAAAAAAAAAAGCCCAATCTGGACCCCTCCCTGGTAAATAATTATAGACCCATCTCCAAACTGCCTTTTGTCGCAAAGGTGTTAGAGAAAGTGGTGGCAAACCAGCTAACCACTTATTTGACAAACCATAAAATCCAAGAAAAATTTCAATCTGGTTTCCGAAAAAAACACTCCACTGAAACAGCCCTCCTCAGAGTCTCCAATGACATTATGATGCCCTCTGACGCCGGTGAATGTTCTCTCCTGGTCCTGGCTAGATCTCAGCACAGTTTTTGACACAGTTGATCATGGCATCTCTGCTGGATAGGCTCAGGGAATGGGTGGGCATCTCAGGGAGCGCCCTAAGCTGGTTTGCCTCTTACCTCAAAGAGATAAGCTTTTCAGTTGCTGTTAGTCCTTTTAAATCTGACCCTTCTCCCCTCTAATGTGGTGTGCCACAAGGTTCTGTGCTGGACCCTTCTCCCCTCTCATGTGGTGTGCCACAAGGTTCTGTGCTGGACCCTTCTCCCCTCTCATGTGGTGTGCCACAAGGTTCTGTGCTGGACCCTTCTCCCCTCTCATGTGGTGTGCCACAAGGTTCTGTGCTGGACCCTTCTCCCTCTCATGTGGTGTGCCACAAGGTTCTGTGCTGGACCCTTCTCCCCTCATGTGGTGTCAGGTTCTGCGCTGGACCCTTCTCCCCTCTCATCATGGTGTGCCACAAGGTTCTGTGCTGGACCCTTCTCCCCTCTCATGTGGTGTGTTCTCTGGACCCTTCTCCCCTCTCATGTGGTGTGCAACAAGGTTCTGTGCTGGACCCTTCTCCCCTCTCATGTGGTGTGCAACAAGGTTCTGTGCTGGACCCTTCTCCCCTCTCATGTGGTGTGCAACAAGGTTCTGTGCTGGACCCTTCTCCCCTCTCATGTGGTGTGCCACAAGGTTCTGTGCTGGACCCTTCTCCCATCTCATGTGGTTTGTTACAAGGTTCTGTGCTGGACCCTTCTCCCCTCTCATGTGGTGTGCAACAAGGTTCTGTGCTGGCTCCCATTTTGTTCGCCCTCTACTTGCTCCCTCTTGGCCTTTTAATTAGATCATTTTAGGGTATCTCTTACCATTGTTATGCGGACGATATCCAGTTCCATGTCTCTTTTAAACCTGACAATTTAAAGGGTCTGTCCATTTTACTTGAGTGTCTGTCCGCAATCGAGCAATGGACAGCGAGCAACTTCCTTCAACTAAATGGAGCGAAGACTGAGGTGCTGATCATTGCGAGTGACAACATTGCCACCAGAGTGGCTAACCACTTGGGGTCCCTGAAGGGAAATGTTCGCCCTTTTTAAGAAATTTGGGGGTTATATTCAATCAGTCAATGCACTTGGACAAGCATGTCAAATCTCTAACCCGCTCCTGTTTCTTTCAGCTTAGGAATATTGCCAAATTACGGTCCATTTTATCACATGCTGAATTGGAAATCTGTATCCATGCATTTATTTCATCAAAACTCGACTACTGTAATTCTATGTTTACCTGCCTCAACAAATCATCTGCAGATCAGCTTCAACTTGTCCACAATGCTGCAGCGAGATAACTCACCAGGTCAAAAAAGTCATGCCACATCACCCCAATCCTAGCCTCTCTTCACTGGCTCCCAGTACATTTCCGAATCCAGTTCAAGGTCCTGGTTTTTGCATGCAGAGCCCTCCATGGTCAAACCCCAGTTTACATCTCAGAATTACTCCAGCCATACTCGCCCAGCTGATGTCTGAGGTCGACCAACCAGTTGCTCCTGGCGGAGCCTCGGACCAGGCTAAAAACCAAGGGTGACAGAGCCTTTGGGGCAGTGGCTCTCCCCCATGACCTGAGAGCGTCGTCCTCTGAACTTCTGTTCAAGAAACTTTTTAAAACACACCAGTTCAAGCAGGCTTTCGGCCATACGGAGCCAAGGTTCATAATTTTTTCCCTGCTTTCAGTGTTTCTCTTTGCTGTTTTACTGAGCCTCACTGCAAACTTTCTGTATGTTTTCATTTTATTTATGTTTCTCTTTAATTATTTTTACCTCTGTGAAGCACTCTATACACTCGTGCTGTGAACTGTGGACATTCTGTATTTTTATATTTTATTTATATTTTTATTTATTCTTTTTACCATTGTGAAGCACTCTGTGCATCCGTGCTGTGAAGAGCGCTATATAAAGTTTTACTTACTTACTTACTCACACACACAAAAAAAGTTTCTGCCACCTAATGTCCCATCACCTTACAGCAGGAAAGAATTGTGATGGCAAATTCTGTTCAGATGAATAAAATACTGATTATTTTTTACACTCTGAACAATGGTTTTTACACCTGGTGTGAAGACATTTAAAGGTCCCCTATTATGCCGATCCTTCTTTTAATACATAAAAGTAATGTTATTATGTTGCATGTCCATACTCAACCTCTGAAAAGTTTCTAAACATAAGATACAGGGGTTTTGCCTTAATCCGAGAACATGATTTCCTGAACGTGATTTCTTCTCTGAACAGCTCATCCCGAGATCTTCACGATGTTATGGCCCCAAACCTGGCGTCAATTTGTTGCGTCCAATCAGGACAGACCTGGGATGACAACAAAATTGGACCTTCAACAGAATTTAATTAAACAGACACAAATGAGCCCAAATCATTTAACTGAAAGATTTAATCAATAATAAAAAAAAAAGATGTTACAGTCGTGTTTTTTTGGATGAAAAAATGCACAACTATGTTCTCTGTCCAACAGGAAAATGCCACCAAAACAGGCAAAAAGCGTTTTTTTTTTTGCAGGTCTTGAAAACAAAAAAGATAGCTGTTTGTACAATTTCTCATTTCACCAAAGACAGCTTTGTCAATAAAGGATAATTTTTCTCCTGGATATGCCTCTCAGCTGCTTCTCAAACCTGGGACATGATCAAAGCCACAAGCTGTTGTAACGATATAACAGCAAAAATGTAAGTGAAGCTAACATGTGGCTTTTGGCTAGCAGGACCGCTATTGATAGTTAGCACTAAAAACTGGCCTTAAACGCAGGCTTTGTAAATTATCTGAAGATAAATGACAGACCTGGCCATGCCAAGTCAGGGCTGGGAATAATGTCATACCTGAGCTGATTCGTTCTACACAAAAAAAATGACTTCAGGTCAGTGGGGTGTCCTCTGGCCAGGATAGCATTTATTAGCTATTATTAGCAATACAAGTTGAAAAGAACGCATTAGTCTGTTTCTTCACGTGCAAAGTCCACTGATAAGCTCAATTCTGCAGGTCCTGATCAGCTGGAACCCCACTTTCTCAAATTGGCTGCAGATTACATTGCTGAGCCTTTATCGGTTTTGTTTAATCTCAGTCTTTTTTAATAGCGAAACATATATGGAAGTCTGCCTTTGTCTTGCCCTTGTTAAAAGGAGGGGAAAGTGAACAACTATAGGCCGATCTCGAAGCTATGCATTTTAGCAAAAGGTTGGGCGATCAATTAAAAGATTTCCTGAGAGGAATGAAATTCTCTCGAGACATCAATCTGGCTTTAGAAAAAGGCACAGCACTGTTTCAGCAGCTCTTAAGGTCTTGAATGACATTATGGAAGCACTTGACCTAAGGAAATTGTGTCAGATTTATAGATTTATCAAAGGCATTTGATATGGTAGATCACAATATCCTGGTTGACACATTACACAAAAATCATTTTTTGAGCATTCAGTTTCCTGGTTCAAAAACTATCTAATGGATCGTTCACAGTGTGTTCAGATGGCTGGGTCCTCATCGAAATTCTTGACGGTTTCAAAAAGGGTACCTCAAGGTTCGGTGTTGGGACCTATTCTATTTTCCATCTACATTAATGATCTTTGTAATGACCTGTCCACCAGCCTTTGTATCATTTTTATGGATGATATGATCATTTATTGTTTTGCACCATTTGCTGTGCAAGCCTTTGCCCTTTTACAGTCTGCTTTTGACGTAGTTCAGTCCGCCTGCAAAGGTTAAAGCTGGTGTTAAACGTAGATAAGACAAAGGCTTGATGTTCTCCAGAGCTACTGTCACATCACAAAATCTCCCTGTCAAGTTAGGAACAGCTATTGAGCTGGTTTCGTCTTATAGGTATTTGGGCTTCCATATTGATCAACACCTCTCTTTTAAATCCCATATATCAAGTCTGATCTCTAAATTAAAAGATAAAACTGGGCTTTTATTTTAGGAACAGATCTTGTTTCTCCCATAGAGCTAGGAAATATCTTGTATCTGCAACTTTTTCTCCCACTACTTGATTATGGTGACATACTGTATATGCATGCTTCAGCTACCTGTTTACGCCCCTGGATTCTGTGTACCACTGTGCATTGCGGTTTGTCACTGGTTGTACTAATCTGACCCATCATTGCACTTTGTACCAAAAATCAGAATGGTTATCCTTGTCAAACAGGAGATACACACATTGGATGACTTTCATTTACAAAGCTCTCCTTGGTGTGGTCCCGTCCTATCTAGGCAATCATTTAATTAGGAACCAAGGCCACTATAGCTTAAGATCGTCAGACATCTTTACACTCACTGTCCCCAGTGTTCACCTGAAATGGGGAAAAGGGCATTTCGCGTTATGCTGCTCCCCTTTTCATGGAATTCCTTGCAGACTGCCTTGAAATTGCCTGAACTGATCCCGCTTTTGACAGCTTTGTTAAAATTCTCAAGGATAAGGAACTTGAAAGCATTGGGGTTTGTCACTGCTTTTAAATTTGATTTGATTTTACTTCTTGTTTGTATGATACTGTATGAATGATTGTAATTGTGTAAATGTGCTGCCTCTTGGTATTTTGTAAAAGAGATTTTTTATCTCAATGTCCACCTGGTTAAATGAAGGTCTAAAAAAAAAAAAAAAAAAAATAAAAAATTCAGTACTGTGTGTACGACTGATTTAATGAAACGCGAAAAACACAGAATTGCAAATATACAGTTTGTTATTACAGCTTTCGCTTATTGTTGATTTACGGTGCAGCCATCTTGAAATCTGAACTCGGAACTTGGGGTAGGTGAGGAATCTTCCAACTTTCCGAGTTGGAAATCTGACTTCAGGGGGCGTTGAAATTTAAATTTCCGACAGGGAGCTCGAAAATCCCAACTTTCCAGTGCAAATTGAACACAGCAAAAGCCTGGATCGGTACCAACTGTCCGTGACTCACAGACGCGGAAGCAGTAAATTTTACCATTTTGTGTTGCTTTACTGCATAAGCCTACCTAACGTGATGGCCTGTTGAATGTGGCTGTGTCACTGCAGCTAACATAGCTAAGTTACTGTTGCTAATGTTTGTGTCCTAAATATGCCAGAGTAAATAATATCAAGGAGACATTCAAAAGAAGATGTGTGAACATAAACCTCATTTGAAGCTAACTTTTTATACTTGTTTGTAGTTTGAATGCTTGGTACAACTGTTCACGGTAATTGGAACTTACTGTCTGTTAAACCTGTATTGCAGGGTAATGTTTGTCTCTGTCGTTATGATGACCACTCCGTTACTACCACATGTTAGTTTGCGTGCCATGCTACTTAAAAAATGCTCCTGGTTAATTTATATGCAGTGATTCAGATTGGTATGCTTGTGTTACTTTGGTTAGCATCAAGGTGGTAGTTTCATCATAACGTTACCTGACTGTAGCCGCTACAGTTGAAGGTAACTGGAGAGGTGTTGTGCGTGTCTGCAAAGGTGGGCTGACAAGGCTGCAGTTAGACCAGACGTAGGCTTTGTGGAGCTTAGGGTACATGTTTGGGTGTGTTTACTACTGCTGTGAAACGATCATTTTACTTATCCATGACGGGGGTCAGCCAGGTACTTAGCCGTGGTGTGGGCTAGCTCTCCGATCCTATCGTGGTGAAAGCAATTGCAAAAATGCACTATGACGTGTCTGGTATAACAAACGATTTCTCTACATTGCCGTGGCAGAATTTCATCCACCTTTGAAAATTGTTCTGCTAATAAAAAGCGAAAAAAAAGAAGTGGAGGTTGATAACGGATTTCGGTAGAAGTTATCGATTCGCTAGCTCCACATAAGCAACGCTTACACCGTTTGTGTGTTTTTGCTATGAACTCATTTAATAGCTTGGTGTCGGAATTGTGTTTCATTTTGGTAGAGCTTTTAGCAAAGTTTCCTTCAGATAGCTAAGTGGGTATATAACATTACTATATAATAGTGCAGCTACAATCACATACATGCAAGGCGAGACAGTACGAGCAAAACACTGAAATTTCAACTTGCCACTCATTGACATCCTGCTGTAAACATCGCTGCAATACTTCAATTGCTTCCTCCTCCCGTTCCGGGTCGGATTCAGGATCAAACAAGTACGGTCTTACAGCAATAGATGCCGCGGAGAGCTGTCCTGAAATACCTGTCATCTTGGTTTCCTGGTTGTTCGGGTCTGCGCCCTACCCCGGAATCGAAGTGGCCAGGCAGCCAGTCAGAGCAGCGCCTCATTAGCATAGCCTCCTTGCCCACTCAAAACAGCTCGTGTTTCAGGCCGGCAAAGATGAGGTGAGAGAAGAGGTCTCACCTGGCTGGATGTGTGAGGTTTTTTTTGTAACTGAATTCCTAACATTATTTTAAAGACCCATTGGAAATATTTTAAATGACTAAATATAGCATAATATGGGACCTTTAAGAATGACATTCAACAGAATGACCAGTGCAGCTCTCATTGGCTCACCTGACTCTCCACTGCCCACCCTTTAGGGTCGGTTACGGAGTAGCGGGTGCCATTGACTGGCAGGCGCACTGCCCAGGTGACGGGGCGAGACAGAGGGTTGTACATGGTCACAGAGAACTGGAGAGAGCAGAGAAAGGGGGTGTTTAAGCGCTCTCACAGTGGATAGAGACAGTTGTAGCACCAGCAACACATGGTCGGTGAATACAAATGGTCATTGCATTAGCTGCAAACAATTAGTGGATACTGACAGTCATAAAGCTAGCAGCACACAGTCAGTGTTTACAGTCAAGTGCCAGTTTTAGATATGCAGTCGGTAGATACAGGCAAGTGTAGTGTTCGCTGTGTAGGTCAGTGGATACAGGCAGTCGTAACTTTGGTGGCGCATGGCCAGGGGATACAGGCGGTCGTAGCATTAGCATGGCATGGTTAATGAATAGCGGCAGTCATAGTAAAAGATGGCAGGGCAATGGTCCCCAAACCCTGAAACGCCGTGGTCAGTGCCATTGAATGGGCACAGGCTGTGGCAAATTCAGTCCTCTTTGCAGTGGCCCGCGATTTGGCAATTCTCAAACCATACTGCTAAGGAGAGGTTTAGACAACTTTGATTGGCCAAAAATGATGTACGCCACACCCACTGCTTAGGGTCTACGATGAGCTGACAAATTTGGTTTTTGCCCTAACTTTACCAGCTAGCTGTAATGGGCACTGAAGCCGACTACAGGGGGACATTTGGGCGACTGACTGAACAAGTCATGTTAAAAACTCGCGATTGAATACACATTCTGTGATTCTGGAGCCAAACTAGACCTGCATGGAACCTGTGACTTCTGTTCGATGCCTCTACGCTCGCTCCTAAAAACAGCTATTTCAGTTCTGCGCGTCACGTAAGAACTCTCTCATTGTCACAAACTGACTAGCTCATTAAGGCCTACATCTAGTTAACCTATATGGTCTCTAAATTGTAGGCTGAATATTATGGATACAGCGTTACAAATTAAATGTTGGATTCACTAAAATGTTAAAGGCTTGCAAATGGTCTTGGGCAACTGATTTAAGTAACTCCTAAAATGAAGCTACATGGAAGTTAACGAAGTAAGGGCAATTGACTGTTTATTAAATAAAATATTTTATTTTGCTGAGTGCGTAGCCAACTCTGCCGTTTCAGTTTCCAAAAAATAGTTGGCAGTTGCAGGGTTCCTGTGGGCCATCTGTCAGCTTGGAAGTTCCCCTAATCCACATGCCGTAAATAAAAGCCATTTCATGACGGTACAAATTACTGCAGTCTAAACTATTCAAGGACCTTAAAGGGACATTTCATATGAGAATCGGGATTTCCAAATATCTCCACTTCCATTTCCCCACAGGAGACTTAAATTGTCAGATGACTTGGTTCCCTGTTCAGCACTGGCGTAGTTTAAAGTCACAGCTTATTCATACTACTTTTGCTGCAAACGTACTGAAATGGAAACTACCAGCCATATAAAATGAATAAGGCTTCTTATTTCTGGGTCCTTTAGGCTGTCAGATAGAAAAATGAATTTACTTGTTTTCCATTTGCTTTCATGTAGATTGCCTTTAAATCACACTGTTAACTTAAGCTGTGTAGCACATTCATGAGAATAGTGAGAATTGTATTAAATGGGGCAGTTGAACCAATATGTAGGAAGAATGTGCGATCCAAACTAACAGTTGTATATGCATATTAAAATAAAAACTCCCACCCACACTGGAGATTTATTTTACTGGGAGTGTACATCAGTTAGTTCTGACCGTGCATTATAGTTGGCTTATATACAACCCAAATTCCAAAAAAAAAAATTGCCGCATGATGGGAAATACAAATAAACAGGAGTAATTTCTACATGCTTTCATAAATTAGCAGGTGCTTGAACCCAAAACAAATTGCCCATGAATAAATGTGATTTTATAGAAAGGTATAGGACAACACTGGACCGAAACAAATGTACTAAGAGCACGATGACGTCATAAAATATCACCTACATTTTTTGCCCCCTCCGATATTAAACCCAAGTTGCCGCCAATGGCAGCAGTTGTAGCATTAGCATCGAACGGTGAGGGGATACGGCAGGTCGTAGCTTTAGCATGGCATGGTTAATGGATAGCTGCAGTTATAGCATTAGCATCGTGCGGTCATAGCATTAGCATGGCATGGTTAATGGATAGCTGCAGTTGTAGCATTAGCATCATGCGGTCATAGCATTAGCATGGCATGGTTAATGGATAGCTGCAGTTATAGCATTAGCATCATGCGGTCATAGCATTAGCATGGCATGGTTAATGGATAGCTGCAGTTGTAGCATTAGCATCGCACAGTCTTAGCATTAGCATGGCATGGTTAATGGATAGCGGCAGTTGTAGTATTAGCATCGCACGGTCGTAGCATAAGCATAGTTTGGTTTGATAATGATGGCGGTCCACACCTCCTTGCTGCTCTCTGTTAGCGGGCACACACTGATGTTGAGGCTCTCGCAGTACAACCGAGAGGCGTTGGAGCCGCTGAGCGTCGACAGAGCGTTACTCACCAGCGCCTGAGAGAGAGAGAGAGAGACAGACAATGTGGACCGATAATGATAAAGACTGATAATGTGGAAAAAGATACAAAAAGTGTATGACAGATTGTTATAGCACTATTATTTAAACAATTAATCATTCATTTTTTTACTTTTAAAGTCTCTTTTTACATCCAACTTGCTACAGCAATACAAGCGTACAGATGTGTCATGCCAATAAAAGCATACTGTACTGACAGAACGGAGGAGAGGGATGGACAGCAAGAGAGCAAAAATGGAAATAAATGAGACAGGGAGGGAGAAAACAAGGAGAGCAGGAGACAGGGAGGGAGAAAACAAGGAGAGCTGGAGACAGGGAGGGAGAGAACAAGGAGAGCTGGAGACAGGGAGGGAGAGAACAAGGAGAGCTGGAGACAGGGAGGGAGAAAACAAGGAGAGCTGGAGACAGGGAGGGAGAAAACAAGGAGAGGTGGAGACAGGGAGGGAGAAAACAAGGAGAGCTGGAGACAGGGAGGGAGAAAACAAGGAGAGCTGGAGACAGAGCTGGGAGGGAGGAGAAAACAAGGAGAGCTGGAGACGGGAGGGAGAGAACAAGGAGAGCTGGAGACAGGGAGGGAGAAACAAGGAGAGCTGGAGACAGGGAGGGAGAAAACAAGGAGAGCTGGGGACAGGGAGGGAGAAAACAAGGAGAGCTGGAGACAGGGAGGGAGAAAACAAGGAGAGCTGGAGACAGGGAGGGAGAAAACAAGGAGAGCTGGAGACAGGGAGGGAGAAGACAAGGAGAGCTGGAGACAGGGAGGGAGAAAACAAGGAGAGCTGGAGACAGGGAGGGAGAAAACAAGGAGAGCTGGAGACAGGGAGGGAGAAAACAAGGAGAGCTGGAGACAGGGAGGGAGAGAACAAGGAGAGCTGGAGACAGGGAGGGAGAAAACAACAGAGCTGGAGACAGGAGGGAGAAAACAAGGAGAGCTGGAGACAGGGAGAAAACAAGGAGAGCTGGAGACAGGGAGGGAGAAAACAAGGAGAGCTGGAGACAGGGAGGGAGAAAACAAGGAGAGCTGGAGACAGGGAGGGAGAAAACAAGGAGAGCTGGGGACAGGGAGGGAGAAAACAAGGAGAGCTGGATTCCATTGGATTGTAAAGTATAACCAATCTAAAACACACCCAAACACACACTAAGGTGCAGTACCTGACAGTGTGCGGAACCTATGGCCAGTTTCTTGGCATAATCATTGGCTACGTGCTGCTTCTCTGTGCCGGACACCGCGTCATGGTGCTGGGCCACCGCCATAGCCATCCCTGCCAATCATCATGCAAATTACATCACAACAAACAGGAGGCTAGCCAATCACAGAGCAGCTCCAACATTCACCACATTCTCCTTCATACAGTACATTCTACATTCTGCATGGCAATGCATCAATCAAATCACATTATATTAATGCAAAAATTTTACAAATGTTTCATCACCCAGGCCAAATTCAGAATGCAGAGAACTAGCAGAAAGAGAGGTGGGGGAAAGAGCAGAGACGTTATAAAGTACGACGTTTCCAGTATCGATGGTCTCTCTCCAGCACACACTTACTAAGGGTTTCACTGTCTCCGTTGCCATGGGGACCCTTCCTGGAACTCGGCCCCGCCAGGACTTCCAGCTGGTTACAGACCTGTAAGAAAGCCACACCCACATCACTGGCACTCCTAGTGGAGCACAGGGGTACTGCAGCCATTCTGACATTACTGCCCTCTACAGGGAAGGAGAACTACTGCAGCTAACCGCACTGTTGCCACCATTATTGTTCACGTTCTTGAGTTTTTCCATATCATATCGAACTTGTGAAACACAAACAAGATAAAAATTACTTTTTATTTTTAAAGTGCCAATGTTTCATGACATTAGTTTCTCGCGGATATATTTCACACACTGTGAGGTGTTTGGAGTTCAGATGCAGTGTCACACACCAGCACACTGGGGAAGCTACAGAGCAGGATTGTGATATCAGGAGCGTAACTGTA
The DNA here is from genome assembly GCA_029692085.1 of Gymnothorax javanicus. Taxonomy (NCBI): domain Eukaryota; kingdom Metazoa; phylum Chordata; class Actinopteri; order Anguilliformes; family Muraenidae; genus Gymnothorax; species Gymnothorax javanicus. Next base: position 16,529,009 of record CM056200.1, on the reverse strand, counting down.
CGGATGAAGTCAGGCCCTGCAGCCACACCAGCCCTCCCTGAATGAGACGGAGAACACCTGCCCCACAGAATATGTAGTACTACAACACTTTCAAACTTAAAAAAAAACTAATAAAGTAGAAAGTGTGCCAATATATGTGCAGATGGAGTGAATAGCAGGTAAAAACCTGAGCAGGGAGTAAATTCTTCAGAGAGTGTGATTTTATGGGGCTATTTTGGCATTTCTAAGTGACTGCGGTAGAGTCCCATTGTTTTTGATTTGCAGGAGGTGGCTGAGACGGCTCCATTAGAATGCCCAGTTAAGCACACATTAGTGATCCGGCTCCTTTAAGCCACAGTACCTGCAGCAGGCCGTTGCTAACCCTCTCATAGCCCTTCAGAGCTGGCCGGCTGGTGAAGTAGCCCGTCCAGAAATTGTGTGCGCCGTCAGCATAGGGGAAGAAATCGTCGGTCTTCACAGACCTGATGAGAAGAGGTGGGGCAGGTAGGGAGAAAAGGATAGAAATGGGGCAGATTAAGGAAGATGAAGAAAAGAAAAGAGGGGTAAAACAGAAGGGCTTTCATTTCCTGAGTCAAAGAGGACAGGAGAAAACAGATGGTGATGTAAGAGGAGACAGGTAAATGATGGCATGAGGGAGGGTGGGCGGGGCCAAGCTGTGATTGACAGCCCTGCTCTGAGCTCACCATGTGAGGTTGGCTCTGTGCAACTCCTGTAGGTAACAGGACGGAGTGGAGTACAGCACATTCACCTTACTGCCCTGGGACTGCTGCGGGGGTAACACACGGGTCAATGCACTTCAGTGCCAACATACACACATACATATATTATATATATATATACACACACACACACACACACACACACACACATACATACATATATATATATATATATATACACACACACACACACACACACACACATACACATACACATATACAGTGCTGTGAAAAAGTATTTGCCCCCTTCCTGATTTCTTTTTTTTTTTTTTTTTGCATATTTGTCACACTTAAATGTTTCAAATCATCAAACAAATTTTAATATAAGACAAAGACAACCTGAGTAAATACAAAATGCAGTTTGTAAATGATGATTTCATTTACTGAGGGAAAAAAGCTATCCAAACCTACCTGGCACTATGTGGAAAAAGTAATTGCCCCCTAAACTTAATAACTGGTTGTGCCACCCTCAGCGAGTACAACTGCAAGCAAGCGTTCGTGATAACTGGCAAAGAGTCTTTCACATCACTGTGGAGGAATTGTGGCCCACTCTTCTTTGCAGAATGTTTTAATTCAGCCACATTAGAGGGTTTTTGAGCATGAACGGCCTGTTTAAGGTCATGCCACAGCATCACAATTGGATTCAAGTCCGGACTTTGCTCAGGCTGTTCCAAAACCTTCAGTTTGTTTTTTTTTAAGCCATTCAGAGGTGGACTTGCTGGTGTGTTTTGGATCATTGTCCTGCTGCGTAACCCAAGTGCACTTGAGCTCGAGATCACAATCTGAGGGTTGGACATTCTCCTTCAGTATTTTCCGGTAGAGAGCAGAATTCATGGTTCCATCAATTATGACAAGTCGTCCAGGTCCCGAAGCAGCAAATCAGCCCAAGACCATCACACTACCACCACCATGTTTGACTGTTGGTATGATGTTCTTTTAATGAAATGCTGTGTTAGTTTTATGCCAGATGTAACGAGACGCACACCTTCCAGAAAGTTCAACTTTTATCCCGTCAGTCCACAGAATATTATCCCAAAAGTCTTGGGGATCATCAAGATGTATTTTGGCAAATGTGAGACGAGCCTTTGTGTTCTTTTTGGTCAGCAGTAGTTTTCGCCTTGGAACTCTCCCATGGATGCCATTTTTTGCCCAATCTGTTTCTTATTGTTGAATCATGAACACTGACTTTAACTGCAGCATGTGAGGCCTGCAGTTCTTTACATGTTGTTCGCTGGAGTCCCAAAGCCTTAGAAATGGCTTTATAACCCTTTCCAAACTGATCGATGTCAATGACTTTCTTTCTCATCTGTTCTTGAATTTCTTTAGATCGCAGCATGACTTGTCGCTTTTTGAGATCTTTTAGCCTACTTGACTTTGTCAAACAGGTTCTATTTCAGTGATTTCTTGATTCAACAGCTCTGGCAGTAATCAGGCCTGGGTGTGGCTAGTGAAATTGAACTCAAAAAATAACAGTTAATTCATGATTGAACAAGGGGGGGCCAATTGCTTTTTCACATAGGGCCAGGTAGGTTTGGATAGCTTTTTTCCCCTCAGTGAATGAAATCATCATTTAAAAACTGCATTTAGTATTTTGTCGGGTTATCTTTGTGTAATTTTAAAATTTGTTTGATGATCTGAAACACTTAAGTGTGACAAATCTGTAAAAAAAATAAGAAATCAGGAAGGGGGCAAATACAATTTCACGGCAATGTACACATACACATACATGCACCTAGACACACATACATATATATATATATACACAACACACAAACACACACACACACACACACACACACACACACACACTCTTACCTTGGCGTTGACGTAGCGGATGAGCTTGTCCAGGTTCTTGTACCACAGGTTGGCGTTCTCGTACTGGAAGTCGGAGCCCATGGTCATGATGATGTGGTTGGTTCTGTACAGAGCAGCCTGGCAGAGCAGAGACAGACTTGTGACGAAAAGAGCACAGCAGCCTCTCACTGGCCAAATTCTCCGTACCTGAGCAGATGGCCCAGTATAACCAAGAACAGATAGTGTCTGTGGTATTGTATTGTAAGAGTTAAAGTGTATTGATCCCACATCAGGGAATTTGCGAGAATCAAAGTATACTGCAGCCCTCAAGTCGAGAGAATAACAAGAACATCTTTTGTTAAACCGCAGATGTCCATGGCTGAGTGAGTGAGTGAGTGAGTGAGTGAGTGAGTGAGCGAGTGAGTGACTGATAAAGTTATACCATTGGTCATCCAGGTGAGTGTATTTTCTCTATTGCCATTGCACTTTCAAACTGATTTGCACAAAAAATTTCTATGATGTTATCATTTGCCAACAGTTTTTCACACAGACTAATAACGGTTCTGCCATATACAATGTTTTCACCCTGTCTTGCTTTTTTCCCCATTTGTACCAGAAGTTAGCAAGACATAGGCACTTGAAATCTTGCGTGTTCGGGATGCTGTACGCCTTAAGGGCTTTTTTCACAGTAACCTAGAGCAAAGTGTCCCAGTAGGGTGAAAAATTTATGAAAAAAGTTCCTATTTTGGGGGTTCCAGGACATTGTGAAACATGTTGTGGGGTGAACACCGGAAAAATTTAAGCATAATTCATTATCATAGAAAAGTTCCACGTGTTTTTTGTGCAGTACATGAATTTTTTAATAATATCATATCAATAATTAACCAATTATATTAGTCCTGATTTGAGATATCTAAGTCCATTATAAAACTATTAAATGGTATGCATTTATATAATACACATCAACAAATGTTTAGAAGAGTTAATGGTGACCGCATTTGTGAAATTTTGGAAAAAGAGCATAAACTATCTGTATGGCAATTGTAAGCCTAGTTCATAGACAAATGGAAATGTATGAAAACATATTAATAAACAGTCCTTTATTACTTGAAACTAACAGAGCAATTATTAATAAAAAACCACTTGTGTTTTTCCCCCAACACACAACAACTGACTTTGTATTTGCACATTTCAGAAACTTACTCACATTTTTTCGGAGTGGACATATTCTAAGACATACTTGCACAGCACAAAAACACAACTGAAAACATCAGGCAATGATGTTTTTCCCTTATGTGTGCATTGTATAGCACAGAAGCTTTACAAATAGAACAAATGAATTGTTGCAAGTATCAAATTATGCTCTCCTGCACACAAAATGTACAGATTTCGGAGGGGACAATTTTGGACGGACAGATGTGTTGGGTGATCTGCTGCTTCGTGTATTGAACTTCACTGAAAAAAATTTTGTTTAGGAGTATATCCTACAAAGACATTTCAAGATACCAAACTTTTCCCCAGTATTCTTTAATAACCTGGGAGCCATGGCAGTAAATTTCGGAGTGGACATTTTGGATGGACACGGATATGAGCATTGACCAGGCCGGACGCAAGAACAAAAAATGCGAATGAAGTGATAATTTCAGTGTGATGAAACAAGTCAAGACTTGTGATTCGCCATCAAACAGAACTAAACAAACTCACTTGTAATGTAATACCAAAAAAAACATTTATTCAAAAAACAATATTTCTCGTGGGACAGTTAATTTTGTCCAAAAAATGACTTCTGACATTCGTAAAAATTTAACAATTAACACAATCCGTTCATTTTTTTTTCTGCAGCTTCCCTCCACTGTTCCTATGTAATAGATAATCATCAAATAATCTGGCTGTTGTTAAAGATGTCATGAAAGTATGTACAATATGCATGAAACAGTGCTCTAGGTTACTGTGAAAAAGCCCTTAAAAAAAAAAAAATAAATAAACTTAAAAGCCCAAAAATGGACGTGAGATCGGCATTATATCTAGCAAAAGTCTTGACATATGGTCAAAACCAATTTTGCTACTTTACCCAAAACAAAAGCATTGATGCATACTTTTTGAGTTTTTTTCTTTCTTTTTACAAAGTGCATTGTACTGACGTGAGCAAACGGCTAATGGCCCAAAGGGACAGTCTGTGCAGCTCCGCTTGCACCAGTATGTGAGAAACATTAGCAGACAACATTTGCATTGCCATCTCCTCACCAGGGAGGGCGCTATGAGCTATACCTGATTATTAGCAATGTTCAGGAACTCCTGAACAATAGCATCAACATTGTAGTCCTCCAGGCTGGGGTCATCCTGAATGGGCGGGTCTGAGCACAGCTGGTCCCAGCAGAAACCCGCAGGAGGGTTGTAGCCATTGGGCAGGACACCTGATTGACAGGCAGGAGGGCGGGGATTGTTGGAGAGTGCAGAGACCGAGGAGGTGAAACAGGACTTCACAATCTCTCAATTTTCTATCTTCCCTTTTTACCTCACCTCATCTGACCTTTTCACCTCACCTTATCCCCCCTTTTCACCTCACCTCATCTGCCCTTTTCACCTCACCTCATCTGTCCTTTTCACCTCACCTCATCTGCCCTTCTCACCTCACCTCATCTGCCCTTTTCACCTCACCTCATCTGCCCTTTTCACCTCACCTCATCTGCCCTTCTCACCACACCTCATCTGCCCTTTTAACCTCACCTCATCTGCTCTTTTCACCTCACCTCATCTGCCCTTTTCACCTCACCTCATCTGCCCTTTTCACCTCACCTCATCTTCCCTTTTCACCTCACCTCATCTGCCCTTTTCACCTCACCTCATCTGCCCTTTTCACCTCACCTTTTCACCTCACCTCATCTGCCCTTTTCACCTCACCTCATCTGCCCTTTTCACCTCACCTCATCTGCCCTTTTCACCTCACCTCATCTGACCTTTTCACCTCACCTCATCTGCCCTTTTCACCTCACCTCATCTGCCCTTTTCACCTCACCTCATCTGCCCTTTTCACCTCACCTCATCTGCCCTTTTCACCTCACCTCATCTGCCCTTTTCACCTCACCTCATCTGCCCTTTTCACCTCACCTCATCTGCCCTTTTTCATCTGCCCTTTTCACCTCACCTCATCTGCCCTTTTCACCTCACCTCATCTGCCCTTTTCACCTCACCTCATCTGACCTTTTCACCTCCTCATCCCTTTTCACCTCACCTCATCTGCCCTTTTCACCCTCACCTTTTCATCCACCTCTGCCCTTTTCACCTCACCTCATCTGCCCTTTTCACCTCACCTCATCTGCCCTTTTCACCTCACCTCATCTGCCCTTTTCACCTCACCTCATCTGCCCTTTCACCTCACCTCATCTGCCCTTTTCACCTCACCTCATCTGCCCTTTTCACCTCACCTCATCTGCCCTTTTCACCTCACCTCATCTGCCCTTTTCACCTCACCTCATCTGCCCTTTTCACCTCACCTCATCTGCCCTTTTCACCTCACCTCATCTGCCCTTTTCACCTCACCTCATCTCCCTTTTCACCTCACCTCATCTGCCCTTTTCACCTCACCTCATCTTCCCTTTTCACCTCACCTCGTCTGCCCTTTTCACCTCACCTCATCTGCCCTTTTCACCTCACCTCATCTTCCCTTTTCACCTCACCTCATCTGCCCTTTTCACCTCACCTCATCTTCCCTTTTCACCTCACCTCATCTTCCCTTTTCACCTCACCTCATCTGCCCTTTTCACCTCACCTCATCTGCCCTTTTCACCTCACCTCATCTGCCCTTTTCACCTCACCTCATCCCCCCTTTTCACCTCACCTCATCTGCCCTTTTAACCTCACCTCATCTGCCCTTTTCACCTCACCTCATCTGCCCTTTTAACCTCACCTCATCTGCCCTTTTCACCTCACCTCATCTGCCTTTTCACCTCACCTCATCTGCCCTTTTCACCTCACCTCATCTGCCCTTTTCACCTCACCTCAACTGCCCTTTTCACCTCACCTCAACTGCCCTTTTCACCTCACCTCATCTGCCCCTTTCACCTCACCTCATCTGCCCTTTTCATCTCATCTCATTTCTCCTTTTCACCTCACCTCATCTGCCCTTTTCACCTCACCTCATCTGCCCTTTTCACCTCACCTCAACTGCCCTTTTCACCTCACCTCATCTGACCTTTTCACCTCACCTCATTTCTCCTTTTCACCTCACCTCATCTGCCCTTTTAACCTCACCTCATCTGACCTTTTCACCTCACCTCATTTCTCCTTTTCACCTCACCTCATCTGCCCTTTTAACCTCACCTCATCTGCTCTTTTCACCTCACCTCATCCGCCCTTTTCACCTCACCTCATCTGCCCTTTTCACCTCACCTCATCTGACTTTTTTCACCTCACCTTTTCACCTCACCTGACCTTTTCACCTCACCTCATCTGACCTTTTCACCTCACCTCATCTGACCTTTTCATCTCACCTCATCTGCCCTTTTCACCTCACCTCAACTGCCCTTTTCACCTCACCTCAACTGCCCTTTTCACCTCACCTCATCTGCCCTTTTCACCTCACCTCATTTCTCCTTTTCACCTCACCTCCTCTGCCCTTTTCACCTCACCTCATCTGACCTTTTCATCTCACCTCATCTGCCCTTTTCACCTCACCTCAACTGCCCTTTTCACCTCACCTCAACTGCCCTTTTAACCTCACCTCATCTGCTCTTTTCACCTCACCTCATCTGCCCTTTTCACCTCACCTCATCTGCCCTTTTCACCTCACCTCATCTGACCTTTTCACCTCACCTCGTCTGCCCTTTTCACCTCACCTCATCTGACCTTTTCATCTCACCTCATCTGACCTTTTCATCTCACCTCATCTGACCTTTTCACCTCACCTCGTCTGACCTTTTAACCTCACCTCGTCTGCCCTTTTCACCTCACCTCATCTGCCCTTTTAACCTCACCTCATCTGCCCTTTTACCTCACCTCATTTCTCCTTTTCACCTCACCTCATCTGACCTTTTCACCTCACCTCACCTCATCTGACCTTTTCACCTCACCTCAACTGACCCGGAAATCGATTTGGCTCCACCATCATCACAGAGGAAATGACTGAGGAGAACCAGATGGAAGTTCCCCAAGCTAACGTCAATTATGAAATGTCAAGGCAAACGTTTTAGTGGAGGCACCTTCTCTGGAAAGTGTGACAAATGAATGCTTGACCTGGAAATCTAGCCCTTTCCATCAGCCAAACCAGCACCCATCTGTAATTAACATGACTTCTGAATGAGTGTTGAAGGAACAAGCCCGTTCCACTTCACCAATACAGATGTCCTCTTCCCTCCTGTCTTCATATATAAATACTTTTCTGCATTTTCTTTACAGTCCCTAGGATGGGTGAAGCCCAAATCATAAAAAAGCAAGGGAACAAAGGTAAGAAGGAAAGATCGGAAATAATGGTAGGGAGGAGAGGTAGGAAGGAAAGGAAGTAAAGCAGAAAGATATAAGCGGATGAGTTCTTCACACCTGGGGCTGTACGGGGGAGGGACAGTGTGTGTTACCGGTGAAAAGGTCGGCGCTCGGCGGCGTGAGGCTGTCGCTCGCCCTCCACAGCATCTCCATATCTCTCTCCTTCATCCTCCTCTTCTTATCCTGATAATCTAGCCTCCCAAAAAAGAAGCCATCATATCCCATCTGAGGGGAAACAGCAAGACTGAGAGTGTATTACACATGTATACGTATACTAGGCCAGCATAAAGCATTTATATGTACAGTACACTGTGAAAGTATATGGCATATTACCATGAGTGCATACGTACACTGTGACAGTATATAGCATCGATATGGACAATGTGACAGTATATAACACATATATAAATACTGTGGCATTACAGAACATGTGTATGAATACTGTGACAGCATATAAGATGTATATGCATGCTGTGACTGCACAGGGACAGGGTGACTATCCTAATGATTATCATTACTGTTAGGTTACGCTCACTCTAGTCCATGGGGTTCTAGCATAAACAGGAAAGTCCTTGAATTTTTATACAGCAACAGAACAGTTCACTGGGTTTGGCACAGTTCTCCAGTCGATTGGAACTGACTGCAGACCCCCCACTTTAACCCCATAAACCCCCCCTGTATTCACACCTACAGAACTTCACCAGAATTTTACATTCCAGTGGAGATCCAAAGGTTTCCAACAATCCCAAATAAGTCCTGCTTAATTACAGGAAAATATGAATGAAATAATGCACAAGATCTGTATGTTTTGCATATTATGTAATGCTGTGGCCATAAAAATATGGCGTCCATGGTTTGAATATTTCTCTCAGTATCAGTCTGATTTAGCCTCAGTGAAGCGCAGTGACCAGCAGATACAGAGTGATTTAGCCTGTGATTTAGGCCTCAGTGAAGCGACCAGCAGTGAGTCCAGCAGGTACAGAGTATTAGTCTGATTTAGCCTCAGTGAAGTCTGGCGACCAGCAGATACAGAGTATTAGTCTGATTTAGCCTCAGTGAAGCGCAGCGACCAGCAGCAGATACAGAGTATTAGTCTGATTTAGCCTCAGTAGTGACCAGCAGGATACAGAGTATTAGTCTGATTTAGCCTCAGTGACCAGACCAGCAGATACAGAGTAGTATTAGTCTGATTTAGCCTTTAGCCAGAGTATTAGTCAGCCTCAGTGAAGCAGAGTATTAGTCTGATTTAGCCTCAGTGACCAGCAGGTACAGAGTATTAGTCTGATTTAGCCTCAGTGACCAGCAGATACAGAGTATTAGTCTGACCAGCAGGTACAGAGTATTAGTCTGATTTAGCCTCAGTGAAGCGCAGTGACCAGCAGATACAGAGTATTAGTCTGATTTAGCCTCAGTGAAGCGCAGCGACCAGCAGATACAGAGTATTAGTCTGATTTAGCCTCAGTGAAGCGCAGCGACCAGCAGATACAGAGTATTAGTCTGATTTAGCCTCAGTGAAGCGCAGCGACCAGCAGATACAGAGTATTAGTCTGATTTAGCCTTGGCGAAGCGCAGAGTATTAGTCTGATTTAGCCTCAGTGACCAGCAGGTACAGAGTAGTATTAGTCTGATTTAGCCTCAGTGAAGCGCGGTGACCAGCAGGTACAGAGATTTATTAGTCTGATTTAGCCTCAGTGAAGCGCAGTGACCAGCAGGTACAGAGTATTAGTCTGATTTAGCCTCAGTGAAGCGCAGTGACCAGCAGATACAGAGTATTAGTCTGATTTAGCCTCAGTGAAGCGCAGTGACCAGCAGATACAAAGTATTAGTCTGATTTAGCCTCAGTGAAGCGCAGTGACCAGCAGATACAGAGTATTAGTCTGATTTAGCCTCAGTGAAGCGCGGTGACCAGCAGGTACAGAGTATTAGTGTGATTTAGCCTCAGTGAAGCGCAGTGACCAGCAGATACAGAGTATTAGTCTGATTTAGCCTCAGTGAAGCGCAGTGACCAGCAGATACAGAGTATTAGTCTGATTTAGCCTCAGTGAAGCGCAGTGACCAGCAGATACAGAGTATTAGTCTGATTTAGCCTCAGTGAAGCGCAGTGACCCAGCAGGTATTAGTCTGATTTATTAGTCTGATTTAGATACAGAGTATTAGTCTGATTTAGCGCAGTCACCAGCAGATACAGAGTATTAGTCTGATTTAGCCTCAGTGAAGCGCAGTGACCAGCAGATACAGAGTATTAGTCTGATTTAGCCTCAGTGAGTATTAGTCTGATTTAGCCTCAGCGACCAGCAGATACAGAGTATTAGTCTGATTTAGCCTCAGCGGTGACCAGAGTATTAGTCTGATTTAGCCTCAGACCAGCAGGTACAGAGTATTTAGTCTGATTTAGCCTCAGTGAAGCGCAGTGACCAGCAGGTACAGAGTATTAGTGTGATTTAGCCTCAGTGAAGCGCGGTGACCAGCAGATACAGAGTATTAGTCTGATTTAGCCTCAGTGAAGCGCAGTGACCAGCAGATACAGAGTATTAGTCTGATTTAGCCTCAGTGAAGCGCAGTGACCAGCAGATACAGAGTATTAGTCTGATTTAGCCTCAGTGAAGCGCAGGCGACCAGCAGATACAGAGTATTAGTCTGATTTAGCCTCAGTAAAGCGAGCGACCAGCAGATACAGAGTATTAGTCTGATTTAGCCTCAGTGAAGCGCGGCGACCAGCAGGATACAGAGTATTAGTCTGATTTAGCCTCAGTGAAGCGCGAGTGACCAGCAGATACAGAGTATTAGTCTGATTTAGCCTCAGTGAAGCAGTGACCAGCAGATACAGAGTATTAGTCTGATTTAGCCTCAGTGAAGGCGCAGTGACCAGCAGATACAGAGTATTAGTCTGATTTAGCCTCAGTGAGCGACCAGCAGGTACAGAGTATTAGTCTGATTTAGCCTCACCAGCAGACCAGCAGGTACAGAGTATTAGTCTGATTTAGCCTCAGTGAAGCGCAGCGACCAGCAGGTACAGAGTATTAGTCTGATTTAGCCTCAGTGAAGCGCAGCGACCAGCAGGTACAGAGTATTAGTCTGATTTAGCCTCAGTGAAGCGCAGCGACCAGCAGGTACAGAGTATTAGTCTGATTTAGCCTCAGTGAAGCGCAGCGACCAGCAGGTACAGAGTATTAGTCTGATTTAGCCTCAGTGAAGCGCAGTGACCAGCAGATACAGAGTATTAGTCTGATTTAGCCTCAGTGAAGCGCAGTGACCAGCAGATACAGAGTATTAGTCTGATTTAGCCTCAGTGAAGCCTCAGTGAAGCGCGGCGACCAGCAGATACAGAGTATTAGTCTGATTTAGCCTCAGTGAAGCGCAGTGACCAGCAGATACAGAGTATTAGTCTGATTTAGCCTCAGTGAAGCGCAGTGACCAGCAGATACAGAGTCTGATTTAGTCTGATTTAGTCTGATTTAGCTCAGTGAGTGACCAGCAGTATTAGTCTGATTGACCAGCAGGATACAGAGTATTAGTCTGATTTAGCCTCAGTGAAGCGCAGTGACCAGCAGATACAGAGTATTAGTCTGATTTAGCCTCAGTGAAGCGCAGTGACCAGCAGATACAGAGTATTAGTCTGATTTAGCCTCAGTGAAGCGCAGTGACCAGCAGATACAGAGTATTAGTCTGATTTAGCCTCAGTGAAGCGCAGTGACCAGCAGATACAGAGTATTAGTCTGATTTAGCCTCAGTGAAGCGCAGCGACCAGCAGATACAGAGTATTAGTCTGATTTAGCCTCAGTGAAGCGCAGACGACCAGCAGGATACAGAGTATTAGTCTGATTTAGCCTCAGTGAAGCAGCGACCAGCAGATACAGAGTATTAGTCTGATTTAGCCTCAGTGAAGCCTCAGTGAAGATTTAGCCTCAGTGAAGTGACCAGCAGATACAGAGTATTAGTCTGATTTAGCCTCAGTGAAGCGCAGCGACCAGCAGATACAGAGTATTAGTCTGATTTAGCCTCAGTGAAGCGCAGTGACCAGCAGGTACAGAGTATTAGTCTGATTTAGCCTCAGTGAAGCGCCTCTCAGTGAAGCACAGACCAGCAGATACACAGAGTATTAGTCTGATTTAGCCTCAGTGAAGCGCAGCGACCAGCAGATACAGAGTATTAGTCTGATTTAGCCTCAGTCAGCGACCAGCAGATACAGAGTATTAGACCAGCAGGTACAGCAGTATTAGTCTGATTTAGCCTCAGTGAAGCGCAGTGACCAGCAGGTACAGAGTATTAGTCTGATTTAGCCTCAGTGAAGCGCAGTGACCAGCAGGTACAGAGTATTAGTCTGATTTAGCCTCAGTGAAGCGCAGTGACCAGCAGATACAGAGTATTAGTCTGATTTAGCCTCAGTGAAGCGCAGTGACCAGCAGATACAGAGTATTAGTCTGATTTAGCCTCAGTGACCAGCAGATACAGAGTATTAGTCTGAGCCTCAGCAGTGACCAGCAGATACAGAGTATTAGTCTGATTTAGCCTCAGTGAAGCGCAGTGACCAGCAGATACAGAGTATTAGTCTGATTTAGCCTCAGTGAAGCGCAGCGACCAGCAGATACAGAGTATTAGTCTGATTTTAGACCCTCAGTCTGATTTAGCCTCAGTGAAGCGAGCGACCAGCAGATACAGAGTATTAGTCTGATTTAGCCTCAGTGAAGTGACCACCAGCAGATACAGCGACCAGCAGATACAGAGTATTAGTCTGATTTAGCCTCAGTGAAGCGCAGCGACCAGCAGATACAGAGTATTAGTCTGATTTAGCCTCAGTGAAGCGCAGTGACCAGCAGATACAGAGTATTAGTCTGATTTAGCCTCAGTGAAGCGCAGTGACCAGCAGATACAGAGTATTAGTCTGATTTAGCCTCAGTGAAGCGCAGTGACCAGCAGATACAGAGTATTAGTCTGATTTAGCCTCAGTGAAGCGTGGCGACCAGCAGATACAGAGTATTAGTCTGATTTAGCCTCAGTGAAGCGCAGTGACCAGCAGATACAGAGTATTAGTCTGATTTAGCCTCAGTGAAGCGCAGTGACCAGCAGATACAGAGTATTAGTCTGATTTAGCCTCAGTGAAGCGCAGCGACCAGCAGATACAGAGTATTAGTCTGATTTAGCCTCAGTGAAGCGCAGCGACCAGCAGATACAGAGTATTAGTCTGATTTAGCCTCAGTGAAGCGCAGCGACCAGCAGGTACAGAGTATTAGTCTGATTTAGCCTCAGTGAAGCGCAGTGACCAGCAGATACAGAGTATTAGTCTGATTTAGCCTCAGTGAAGCGCGACCAGCAGAATAGAGTATTAGTGACCAGCAGATACAGAGTATTAGTCTGATTTAGCCTCAGTGAAGCGCAGTGACCAGCAGATACAGAGTATTAGTCTGATTTAGCCTCAGTGAAGCGCAGTGACCAGCAGATACAGAGTATTAGTCTGATTTAGCCTCAGTGACCAGCAGATACAGAGTATTAGGTGACCAGCAGATACAGAGTATTAGTCTGATTTAGCCTCAGTGAAGCGCAGTGACCAGCAGATACAGAGTATTAGTCTGATTTAGCCTCAGTGAAGCGCAGTGACCAGCAGATACAGAGTATTAGTCTGATTTTTAGTGACCAGCTCAGAGTATTAGTGAGCCTCAGTGAAGCGAGTGACCAGCAGATACAGAGTATTAGTCTGATTTAGCCTCAGTGAAGCGCAGTGACCAGCAGATACAGAGTATTAGTCTGATTTAGCCTCAGTGAAGAAGTGACCAGCAGATACAGAGTATTACCAGCCTCAGTGATAGCGACCAGCAGGTACAGAGTATTAGTCTGATTTAGCCTCAGTGAAGCGCAGCGACCAGCAGATACAGAGTATTAGTCTGAGCCTCAGTATTAGCGACCAGCAGGACAGAGTATTCTGATTTAGCCTCAGTGAAGCGCAGTGACCAGCAGATACAGAGTCTGATTTAGTCTGATTTAGCCTCAGTGAAGTCTGATTTAGCCTCAGTGAAGCGCAGTGACCAGCAGATACAGAGTATTAGTCTGATTTAGCCTCAGACCAGCAGATACAGAGTATTAGTCTGATTTAGCCTCAGTGCAGATGACCAGCAGATACAGAGTATTAGTCTGATTTAGCCTCAGTGAAGCGCAGTGACCAGCAGATACAGAGTATTAGTCTGATTTAGCCTCAGTGAAGCGCGCAGTGACCAGCAGATACAGAGTATTAGTCTGATTTAGCCTCAGTGAAGCGCAGGCGACCAGCAGATACAGAGTATTAGTCTGATTTAGCCTCAGTGAAGCGCAAAGTGACCAGCAGATACAGAGTATTAGTCTGATTTAGCCTCAGTGAAGCGCAGTGACCAGCAGATACAGAGTATTAGTCTGATTTAGCCTCAGTGAAGCGCAGCGACCAGCAGATACAGAGTATTAGTCTGATTTAGCCTCAGTGAAGCGCAGTGACCAGCAGATACAGAGTATTAGTCTGATTTAGCCTCAGTGAAGCGCAGTGACCAGCAGATACAGAGTATTAGTCTGATTTAGCCTCAAGCAGTGACCAGCATACAGAGTATTAGTCTGATTTAGCCTCAGTGAAGCGCAGCGACCAGCAGATACAGAGTATTAGTCTGATTTAGCCTCAGTATTAGTCTGATTTAGCCTCAGTGAAGTGAGCGACCAGCAGGTACAGAGTATTAGTCTGATTTAGCCTCAGTATTAGTCTGATTTAGCCTCAGTGAAGCAGATACAGAGTATTAGTCTGATTTACCACCAGCAGATACAGAGTATTAGTCTGATTTAGCCTCAGTGAAGCGCAGCGACCAGCAGGTACAGAGTATTAGTCTGATTTAGCCTCAGTGAAGCGCAGTGACCAGCAGATACAGAGTATTAGTCTGATTTAGCCTCAGTGAAGCGCAGTGACCAGCAGATACAGAGTATTAGTCTGATTTAGCCTCAGTGAAGCGCAGTGACCAGCAGATACAGAGTATTAGTCTGATTTAGCCTCAGTGAAGCGCAGTGACCAGCAGGTACAGAGTATTAGTCTGATTTAGCCTCAGTGAGTCTGATTTAGCCTCAGCGCAGTGACCAGCAGATACAGAGTATTAGTCTGATTTAGCCTCAGTGAAGCAGTGACCAGTGACCAGCAGATACAGAGTATTAGTCTGATTTAGCCTCAGTGAAGCGCAGTGACCAGCAGATACAGAGTATTAGTCTGATTTAGCCTCAGTGAGCGCGGTGACCAGCAGATACAGAGTATTAGTCTGATTTAGCCTCAGTGAAGCGCAGTGACCAGCAGGATACAGAGTATTAGTCTGATTTAGCCTCAGTGAAGCGCAGTGACCAGCAGATACAGAGTATTAGTCAGCAGGTACAGCAGGTACAGAGTATTAGTCTGATTTAGCCTCAGTGAAGCGCGAAGTGACCAGCAGATACAGATTAGTCTGATTTATTAGTGACCAGCAGATACAGAGTATTAGTCTGATTTTTAGACCAGCAGATACAGAGTATTAGTCTGATTTAGCCTCAGTGAAGCGACCAGCAGCATACAGAGTATTAGTCTGATTTAGCCTCAGTGAAGCGCAGTGACCAGCAGGTACAGAGTATTAGTCTGATTTAGCCTCAGTGAAGCGCAGCGACCAGCAGATACAGAGTATTAGTCTGATTTAGCCTCAGTGAAGCGCAGCGACCAGCAGATACAGAGTATTAGTCTGATTTAGCCTCAGTGCCTCGACCAGCAGCGCAGAGTATTAGTCTGATTTAGCCTCAGTGAACCAGACAGCATACACAGTATTAGTCTGATTTAGCCTCAGTGAAGCGCAGTGACCAGCAGATACAGAGTATTAGTCTGATTTAGCCTCAGTGAAGCGCAGCGACCAGCAGGTACAGAGTATTAGTCTGATTTAGCCTCAGTGAAGCGCAGTGACCAGCAGGTACAGAGTATTAGTGACCAGCAGGTACAGAGTATTAGTCTGATTTAGCCTCAGTGAAGCGCAGCGACCAGCAGATACAGAGTATTAGTGTGATTTAGCCTCAGTGAAGCGCAGCGACCAGCAGATACAGAGTATTAGTCTGATTTAGCCTCAGTGAAGCGCAGTGACCAGCAGATACAGAGTATTAGTCTGATTTAGCCTCAGTGAAGCGCAGTGACCAGCAGATACAGAGTATTAGTCTGATTTAGCCTCAGTGAAGCGCAGCGACCAGCAGATACAGAATACGTCGGAGATATTGTCATATAATCTGAAAAAAAGAGCCATTTCTGAAAAATGAAGGTCCATCGTGCATCTTACTGCAAAAATCAGCTGAGTCCGGTGCTAAACAGCTCATGGACAATGAACTTCGAAAGGACAGAGGAGCCTGGAACACGCTGTCAATTTACAGCCTTCATAGTGCCAACAGACTAACGTTTTGACACAACCATGTCTTCATCAGAGTCAAACAGGACAAAGACGTGCGGCAAACAACATATAGTGAGCCTAAAACAAGTGTACAATTGTCATTGGTTAGACAGGATTTCAGATTTACTGGATAATGGATCTTACAATGGGAGTAACCAATAATGTCAATGTCCAAGGGCCATGCCCAGAACTTCCTGTCAGTAAGGGCATACATAGATCACTCTCTAAGTTAATCAGGACCAGCACAAAACAGTGAGTATAAGCAGATGAGACACAGTAACCTAATACACATCACAAAGGCAAAATACCCTGTACAAACAGGGAGATGAACATCACGTCAGGAGTTATAGAGTAAAATAACATTGACCTCTCATGAAGTACCCAAGATTTATAAGAGCTAAAAACAGACATCAAATATGGCTTCTTAAAGGAAGCATGACATATTCACTTCTTCATTACTGCTGGAGGCCTCCACTGTGTCCAGTGTGTAAATCCAATATGCTTCTCTGTGGAGCATTGTGCTGACAATGTCACCACCTCTAGGAGAAGGTATGATTTATTATATTCCTCAGAACTTTAATGACGCTGCAGAGCCAGGTTTAGCCTGTGCATTATGTGGGCAGTAGCCTAATCCATAATTTGTGTATATATTGCAGTCTTATGTTCAGATATGCGAATCTTCTTTTTTGTTTGCCCAACATAAAGCAGACCGCAAGGACATTTACAGATATAGACAACATGTGTACTGCAGCAATTAATGAAGGAATTAATAGAGTAATTTTAGCCAGTGTGTGGATGTGTGGAATACTTGGTACCTGATGAGTTAGGGCATTGTGCACAGTGAGCACAGCGAAAGAAACCTGCAGGTTGATTTTCACAGCCATGAGAAAGTGCAAGTAGGTTTTTAGTGTCAGAATGCACTAGCCTGTCTCTAAGATTATGGCAACTGTCGTAGAACCAAGAGATAACAACAAATAGTCTTTTATCAAGTTTATTGTACTAGTAAAATTGTGAACAAGTGGTGAACCATACCAATGAAAACCAACTGCTGAAGTCTGTGGCTCTGTCTGGTACCAGCATAGCCAGAGACCCTAAAGATTGAGGCCCAGAGATTTATGCAGAAACAAAGTGGGCTGTACTTGACAGTAGAGATTGAACTGATTGGACACAAAAGGACAAATGGCAGAGAAAACCAATGAATGATCAACAGAGGGGGGTTGGAGGGACATTCAAAAGATAACAATGGGAGAGGATTGGTTGAATAGCCAGGTACAGACAGAATGATGGGTAAGGGGGAGGAGAAGAGTGCCTCCTTCTACCACACAATGTTTTAATGAGATAAGGGGAGGCACAGAACTAATATTGTTTAGAGAAGGGTCACTTTTTTTTTTTAAAGGCATTCCAATGTTTAAGGATGATACTTTTAACCCTGCCTGCCAGAGGACAGTATTCAGTAGAAAAAGTGATGCATGAGGAAGTAGTGGTATCTCTAGATTTCTTCATTAAGGGGGATTCCCGCTCTGTACGAAGGGCCCTTTGATAGGCAGAAGAAATATATCAACTAGAACGACACCTCTGCTGAAAACGATCCTTCATTTCAACGGCTTTACACGGGAAATCTGTAACGGCACTCCAGTTTCTACATAATCTCAAAAATTGACCAATAGGAGTATTGCGAATGAGCCGTTTAGGGTAGTTACTGCCAGCTTTTAGAAGTCTGTCTCTGCTTAAGGTTTACGATAAGTTGTGGTCTCAATGGTACTGTTGTTTCCCTTAGAGTGTAAGGTCAAGATGTATCATGCTGTTCAGTTGTAAAAGAGAAATAATGTGTAGAATCGCTGATATATTTCAGAAAATCAGACAACTCACCTCCATTACCTCTCCATACGACCACAGTGTCATCAAAAAATCTTTTCCGCAGAGCAATCTTAGAAAAATAGGAATTTTGAAGTGCATTATGATTGAATTTTTCTTCCCATTGACCCGTAACAAGACAAGCACAGGGTGGAGCTGTCAATATCATAAGATATTATCCTTAAACATTGGAATGCCTTTAAAAGTGACCCTTCTCTAAACAATATCAGTTCTGTGCCTCCCCTCATCTCATTAAAACATTGCTGTAATCTCAGAGACAGGCTAGTGCTCTAACGCTCTAACTCAACAGGTACCAAGTACTTTGCACATCCACACACTGGCTAAAATTACTCTATTAATTCCTTCATTAATTGCTGCAGTACACATGTTGTCTATATCTGTAAATGTCCTTGCGGTCTGCTTTATGTTGGGCTAACAAAAAAGAAGATTTGCATATCTGAACATAAGACTGCAATACATACACAAATTATGGATTAGGCTACTGCCCACATTATGCACAGGCTAAACCTGGCTCTGCAGCGTCATTAAAGTTCTGGGGAATATAATAAATCATACCTTCTCCTAGAGGTGGTGACATTAGCAACACAATGCTCCACAGAGAAGCATACTGGATTTACACACTGGACACAGTGGAGGCCTCCAGCAGTAATGAAGAAGTGAATATGTCATGCTTCCTTTAAGAAGCCATAGTCTCCAAACTACTACAGAAGGAGTTCAATAAGATCTGCCGGTGGGTAGATATTAACAATTTGGAACTAAATTTCAGAAAATGTAAGTGTATGCTAATTGGTACGAGACGGAAAATACGAAATGCATCCGTAATTGTGAAATATAAAGGTGAGACAGTTGAACAGGTGCGTGATTTTAAATACCTTGGTGTAATACTGGACGAGTCACTGACATGGAGTAGGCACGTTGATAAAGTTTGTAGTAAACTTTCACAAATAATAGGGCGTATTCGTCAAATCAAAATGAATCTCTTAGACAATATGTTAATCATGTTATATAATGGATTAATTTTACCACACATTGATTACGCTCTTGTTGTATGGGGTAAAAGTTCTCAAAATAATATAATTAGGTTGCAGAGATTACAAAATAGATATCTTGTGAATTGTACTGCAGGCCGATTTTAGAAGCCCCATAACATTCTTTTTTAGCTCGGTTAGACTGGCAGTCAATTACTCAAAGATGGCAATATCAGTTTCACCTCGTCATTTTTAAAATAATGAATGGACTAGCCCCAGGATACTTAACGGCAATATTCATTTCTCGTGAAATCAAATTTTTAACAAGGTATCGTTATCTTGCCCCCTTAAAAATAAATACACCCTTTTGACTGACTATTACAAAAGATCTCTCCATTATCAAGGATCAATAATGTGGAACAATCTACCTCAATATATTCGATCCATAACTTCTCTACAGTCATTCAAGAAATATTGTAGACTTTTATCTATAGCCTGAATTAAGTATAACTGATTTTAACCACTGATAAACCTTGGTATTTGTCTAATATTTTATTTCAATATAAAATTGTGCAAGTGCCCCTACTTTTGGTTGTGCTCTTTTGCAAATGTTTATGTTGAAATCCTTGATGTGTGTATGTAGGTATATATGTGAGTGTATATATATATATATATGTATATGTGTAGGTATGTATATGTGTATGTATATCCCGCCCCCCCCTTGTCTTATGAGTATGTATCTCTATGTATTCTACACTTTGTCACTCGTTGGTTTGGTTAATGTTTTTGTTTATTTTTATTGTGCAGGGCCCCTTGGAAGAGCAGTTTCCTAACTGAAAGGGTTACCCTGTTGAAATAAAACGGAAATAAAAAAAAAAAAAAATTTGATGTCTGTTTTTAGCTCTTATAAATCTTGGGTACTTCATGAGAGGTCAGTGTTATTTTACTCTATAACTCCTGACGTGATGTTCATCTCCCTGTTTGTACAGGGTATTTTGCCTTTGTGATGTGTATTAGGTTACTGTGTCTCATCTGCTTATACTCACTGTTTTGTGCTGGTCCTGATCAACTTAGAGAGTGATCTATGTATGCCCTTACTGACAGGAAGTTCTGGGCGTGGCCCTTGGACATTGACATTATTGGTTACACCCATTGTAAGATCCATTATCCAGTAAATCTTAAATCCTGTCTAACCAATGACAATTGTACACTTGTTTTAGGCTCACTATATGTTGTTTGCCGCACGTCTTTGTCCTGTTTGACTCTGATGAAGACACAGTAGTTTTGAAACGTTAGTCTGTTTGCGGTAAGAGGTTGTTTCGCTACTTTGCCGGTTCGGTACTGCACACGGTACTTTCACTACTATGTCCAAGTCCGTTCGCTACTTGAAGTATACCAATCATATCACATCAGCTTCAGTTTTCAAAAATTGCATATTTCGTTTTGTAGAGCCAGGCTTATTTCCCTGAAATGCATTTCCGCAATGGATCTCTGTCAACTACAAAAACTACATCGCATCATGTTTCTTTGTTACTTAAAATAAAGTTATGGGAGAGCTCCTCAGTAAACTCTTTTACCAGGATTCGTTATGAGCCCGAGTGAAGCTTAAGTTGGACAAGTGAACGGACTCGGGTGCACGAGTGTTTGTTGCCGATTGGATCTTTGTTTGATCGTTCGTATTAAATCAGAACCTGAAAAAATATTGTCAGCTGTAATGCGAATGGTTTTTATGCAGTTTTATTACTGATTCTTAATATTTATGTTCTAAACTTGCAATTATCTACAGTAGCGAACGGACTTGGTTATAGTGGCGAAAGCGCACTGTGCAGTACCGAAAGCGCTGTAGCGAAAAGCCAAAGTAGCGAAACCACCGTTAAACCCTGTCTGCGCTATAAAAGGCTGTACATTTATCAGTTTGCTCCAATCTCGTTCATCCTTTCTAATGCCTTTTCTGACTTTGAATCTACTTAAGGGAAAACTCACGTGAAAAGTTAAAGTGGTTATTTTGCAAGTGACTAAATCCACATCCAGTAAATCACTCAGGAACTGCGGCCCTCTGTCATTACAGTGCCCCCGTCCCAAACACTCGCGGTGCCCCTCGCCGCGCGGTACCTGAGCGAACAGGGAGGCGTGCTCGCGGGCGTGGCCGAAGGGGTCAATGTGCCAGGCGACGCGCGGACGGCCGCAGGGACCGAAGGTGTCGTTGAGGAAGCGCAGCCCCAGGGTCATCTGATCGATGACAGCGCTGTAATGCGTCGTCGCCTCGTCGCTCATGCACCACCCGCCGTTCACAAACTCCAGACGGCCTGAGGGGGGCGCCGCAGAGGGACAGAAAATTGCCGTCAGGACAGCCGGCAGGACTCAACCCCCCTCCCCAACGTGCAGTCCCTACCCCCCACTGTAGGAGCTGTATATACCATATAGGAGCTACTATTGTTTTTAATAAACAAACTTTTTTTGAGTCACATTTTTATTGGAGTTACAGTTAAATTCCTTGTTTAGTGTTATTCTTTAGTGTAATTGATGTCCCATTAGGGGGCGGTCAGAGGTAAAGGTGGTCCTGACACGGGTCAGGGGAGGGGCAGGTTATTTACAGTTCTTACATGGGGCAAAACACTCTTCCTGCTGAGCACACTGTCACACTTGGACAAACAATGGAATACTGTTATTTTTTTTCCCATATAAAATAAACCACACATTAGCTTAAACTCATCAATCTTGTTTTACACAACCATAAGGCTTCAGCATCCAGGAGCTTGGAGACAAGAGAGAAGTTAAAGAAAAAACAAACTTTTATTATGAAAAAAAAAACCCCGTTTATCCCCGTTTCGCTCACCCTCGTTGACCAGCTGGGTGACGATACCCCGGGTCTGGTTGTCCTGCTGTCTCCACCAGCGGTAGAAGAAGGCCGTCTCCACGTATATGAAGCGGCGCGACGGGTCCTTCTGCAGCTGCTCGACCACCGAGTCCAGGATGTACTGCACTCCCGCGTGCTGGATGGAGTTAAGCCCTGAAACACACCACACGCAACACGATACGGCACGCCAAAACATCCGGGTACACAAATACACACACACACACACACACACGTCCTCCTCCTGCACATCCATCTACTCATGGAATATTGTAGTGTAGCCTGGGACTCCCTACCAAAACGAAACCTGTGTCGTTTCGAAGGTGTTCAAAGAAGGGCAACTGGACACATATTGGGTAACGATTTAGATTATCAAGGCAGGTTAAAAGATTTAGATATATTGCCCCTGTCATACCGTAGAGAAGTATATGATCTCGCCTTTTTTCACAATTGTTTAACGGGGAAATTTGTGGTCCCGATTGACTTATACACTGAGTTCCATTCGTGTCGGGGTGATGATCCTCTTGTCAAAAGTTTTAGATGCCGAACTGAGCGATTTTATGCATCATATTTTAATAGAATTATAAAACTTTGGAATATATTACCGTATCACGTTAGAGCCATTGGTAATGGCCATAATTTTAAAACAAAAGTGATTGAGTTTTATAAAAAGAAATTTTCGTCAAATTTTAATGTTCATAATACGTGCACCTGGGTTAGTATATCGAGGGTTCAGAGGCAGAATGGTTTATCTCCAAATTTGCATACGGAGATAAAAACCTTTTTTCCAGACAAACCGGACATGATTTGTAACTTGTAGCTGCACTGAACCCAAAATGCCCAATTTTGGAGATAAACCATTCTGGCTCTGAACCCTCGATATGTCGGTGCACAGCTTGTCGTCAGAGCTGAAAGTGTTTTTATCTCATGTATTTTATCTGGGTGGCGCCTAAAGAGGCAATATTTTTGCCTAAACGCTATCCCTTCTGTGCCATGTATAAATCTTATTCGATTTGGGTCTTTGTTCCATTGTTTTATTTTTGTCGTAATGCTTTAAAATGTAATAGTTGTATCTATGTTTTTCTTTTGTTTTATTGCCAAATTGATTTATGCATTGATGTATATGGCATGGAGAATTTTAAATAAATAAAAATAAATAAATAAACTGTAAAAGGCCAGGCTTTAAGAGCACTTTCTGTAATGTGAGGCCAGTATATTATACAGTGAGGCAAGTACATTATAGTGAGGCCAGTATATTATACAGTGAGGCAAGTAAATTATAGTGAGGCCAGTATACAGTTGTTATGACCTGTGCCTTAGTTTTCGTTTTGCCGAGCCCTTCATTGAATGTTTCCACTTCCGGGGGCGGGGTGGAGCTTTTTAAGGTCGCCGCTTGCAAGTGCCAGTTGGAGACCAGCTCTTCGACCTTTGCACTTAGCGTTCCTGTACTGTGAGTACCAGTTTCCTTTTGTGATTACCGCAGTTTTCTCTTCCCGTGCTTCCCTCATTTATCTACCTGTGACCGCCCTCCCTAGACCGGGTCGTAACAAGTGGGGGCTCGTCCAAATTCAGTACTCCTACTCACAGTACAGGAACGCTAAGTGCAAAGGTTGAAGAGCTAGTCTCCAACTGGCACTTGCAAGCGGCGGCCTTAAAAAGCACCGCCCCACCCCCGGAATTGGAAACATTCAATTAAGGCCTAGGCAAAATGAATACTAGGGCAAAGGTCATAACACAGTGAGGCGAGTATATTATATAGTGTGAGGTGAGTAAATTCTACAGCCAGGTGAGGATATTATACAATGTAGAATGAGGCCACTATATTATACAGTGTGGTCACTATATTATACAATAAGGCCACTATATTATACAGTGAGGCTGTATATTATACAGTGAGGTCAGTATATTATACAGTGAGGCCAGTATAGTATAGTGAGGGGAGTATATTATACACTGAGATTAGTATATTATACAGTGAGGCAAGTAAACATTGACAGTAAAACAATTCAAGACCCCAGTGCTAAAAGTACTTCAGTCAAAAAATGTCTATTTTGAGAAAAAAGGCTCTGAATATTTTACAGATATTACAGATAATAAACAAGAAGACAAAGTCATCAATATCCCCCGCAACAGTAGCATTTGTGACAGGTAAACTGATGGCTAATCTTGACGTCTTGTGAAGTTAAATGTTTACCTTTGTAATAGGTCATCCTTAATGTGTTTTGAATGGAAATCATCTAAGTCTCTAACTCAGATGGAGATCATGGCAATTTAATGGCTTTCTTAGTCATTACTATATCATGTGCATTCATCATACCCTGATAGTGTTGAAATCTGGACAGGTCTGTTGTACACTGTAGGTCAATGCTCACAGCTGTGCCCACACAAGGTGATGATCACTGTACTAGCATGTATACTTTTACATTTCTGTTCCGGACAAGATAACCTCTTCACACTTTCAGCCTGATTTAGCCTAAGTCATGTTTCCATGGAAACCGCTGAAAATAATGTTCATATCTAGATCTAACCCTCAAAAGGCACATCTAGGAATATTGGTTGATATTTATGCCAAATATGGGGTAGCTAGCATGCATAGTTTGAGAGATCTGCTCCGGACAAGATGACTCCTTCTCATATACAGCCTAAGTCATGTTTCCATGGAAAGCGGCAAAAATATAATTCAAATGTTGGTCTAAAACCCAAAAGGCACATCTAGGGATCATACTTAATATGCATACCAAGTTTGATTTTGATATAATGAATAGTTTGTGAGATATGGCTCGGACAAAGTATCGCGGACACACGGACGCACGGACGGACGGAACTCAATGCTATATCCCCCGCAACTTCGTTGTTGCGGGGGATAATAATAAATACATAAAATAGATCCATAAAATCTACTAATTGAAGACCCCAGTGCTAGAAGTACTTCATTCACAAAATGTCCATATTGAGAAAATTGAGAAAATCAACTATTGTACCTTTAAAATACATTTTCCCAGCCTTACCTTACAATATGTGAAAATGTGACTCAAGTACTCCGAGCACTTGGCTCTTCAATTCTAAAGGACTGTAATACCTACATGGTTTACTCAACATGGAAGCAAGTATCCTCACATTAAAGACACCCCAGCTGTAATCATGCACATGCATCAGGAAAAACATCTGTAAACTACAGTTCCCTAAAACTGTGTCCCTGTCCAGATACTTATGCACCTCAACAGGGGAGACAGAGTCTGCACTCCCACTGGGCAACAGTTAAAATGCCTCCGCCTTCAGCATCGCCTCAAATAACAGGAGAAGAAGAATACGGTCTAATGAGGACTCAAACATATTACAGGACGAGCAGGCTGTTCATTTCAGAACCATCCGGCAGCACGCCTACATCTCAGGCGATTTCAGCTTCGATGAGACGCAGGCCTGTCGGTCAGGTGGATGAACAAAACGACCCAGGCACACCACAACACTAAATGAGAGCATTTCACCATTCTCTTTCAGCAGAATGATGTGGACCCCCATCTACCGACAGAATCATGTGAGAATGCAAATCCCACCGTCCTTCCATAAGACCAGTGCCACCCTCTGAAACAGTGGCGCCCAGTCATGTGCCGTGGAGAGCCGAGAATACGCAGGTTTTCAATCCAACCAATCACTACGCCCGCTGATCTCACTGATTAGCTCACCTTCAGGCAGAGGGGAGGGAACCAACCAGGGAAATCAGCAGGTGTAGCGATTGGTTGGAATAAAAATCTGCATATTCATGGCCATCCATGGCACATGATTGGGCCCCACAGCTCTAAAATATAGGACAGTTCGAAATCAGCCAATAGGAGCAGGGCTGACCTCCATAGTAGTACTGATCCACGGTCTTCAGCCAGCCGACGTCGTCATGCGTGTGAGGCACCAGGTGAACGTTCAGCATGTTCGGCTTCGTCGCAGGACATGACTGCGATTATATGAATGAGAACACACACATTTGCGCACACACACACACGCACACAGAAAAACGCACGCACAAGCACACACACACACACACACACACGGACACAGACACATAAGCACATACACATATACGCACACAAACACGTATATACACAGACATCCACAAATAATGACACAGACAAACAAACGCAAGCACACACACACACAAAGAGAAATGCAAACACATGTATGCACACATGCACACACGCAAACACACACACACACACACATTGAGCACGATCAGAAATGGACCGTGAAAATGAGACACATAGTGCAGTAAAGTGATAATCAGCTCGCAGAGCCGTTGTACAAACCTCAGGTCGTAACTATAGTAACACCACATGTGACCGGAGAGAACAGTGACTGACTCACAGTAAACACCATCGTAACATTTCACCTGCAGTCTGCAGCCATCACCATACATCACTATAAGCCATTCCCCGTCAGATCTCTCAAAGTTAACCTTTTCAGTCCCTAGGCCCCTGCGGTTTAACTGTCCTTATTGCCCGAGAGGACTGAACAAGAAATTGAGGTTTTCTAGAGAGCCGTTTTCAAATAAGAACATCTCAAAAGCTATAAAATTTCAAATGTCATAAAATCATGAAATTTACCGTGCACATCATAGTCTCTTCTCATTGGATGTAACAGCATGGCCTATATTTCCATTCAATTGCAAAGATCTGATTGGTTAAAGAGTATATGGTTACAGAGTGCCTTTTGGCTCTCTTGGCATATTGTGACAGTCACATGTGAGGGCCTTTTATCACTCCTGGAAGCGAAAGAGTTTGAAAGAGAAATAAATGAGTGTTTACCAGGAGTTTAAACCACAGCTTTTCAACCCTGAAGCCACAGAACTGCAATAATGGGAAACATACAGCAGTCTGGGAAAATAGAATACGCTGTTCAGGTTGTAATGCTCATCTGAGCCCTAAGGGTTTAAGAATGTGGTTTCAACTCCAGGTAAGTCACAGCAATAAGCCAAACAAGCGAGACGGCATAATTTGCCGAGAGGCGCAGGTCCTGCCTGATAAATGCGCTGTGAAATCCTACAATGTAGCCTACAGTCACCCTACACGGAACACGATGGATAAGATGTCGCCGGAGGCATTTCCTTGAATTTCATTTTCACTTTTATGAATACCCCATAAACGCTTAAAACATAGCTACAGAATGAAAGAAATTATGGAAAGACTTCAGCCCCCATCCCGTCGCTTTTTTCAGTCCACAAGGTCCAGTATACATTCCAAAAAGGGCATCCCTTATCCGCTTCTTAACCCTCACCAAGTTTTCCCCAAATCATGGTCCTCGTGGGCTATGCACTGATGGTGTTCCATTCTCCCTATGCCTGAGAGTCAGGTGTAAAGAAAATCCTGTCAAATAAAGACAACAATTGTTCAATATTTGCCAGGAGGGAAAGAATATGAGGGCTGGATTTGAATTCGAGGGCCAAATTTGGGGAGCCCTGCCAACTCCGATAACTTATCGGGGGTCTTGCCTAAATTATTTTACAGATAGAAAAATACATGCACTCACGCACACGCTTTAAAACGTCAACTTTTTTTTTTTTTAATCGTAGCAACCTCACTAATGATCAGACCTGCGTGGCAGCACAATCAGTAACTTCGCAAAACAAAGTTGATGGTGAGATACATTAAACAACACATCGTCACGATGACAACACTACAGTTTGAAAAGCACATCTATATCCCATCTCCAGAAATTAAGAATACCGTCAACATCACAATCGGCGACAATGAAACAAAACGTTACACATTTTTGTTCGGAGTTCGCCGTTTTCTTCAGTCTGCGTCTACCCCGCCATTCTGTCCACTCTTACGACCCCGCACCGAAAGAAGGCCAGCGATCTCTCACCTTGTACCCGCAGACAGGGGTTATGTGAGGTCCCCGGTCGACAGGAAAACCTGCAGCTCCAGTGCAAAATAGCAGAAGCACCGCAGCGGCTGACAACCGACACGGAGCCATGTTCCAGGCAGCTGATCATATGACCAGACAGAGCGAGAGCTCGCAGAGATGCGGAAGCCCTGTACATTTGGTGCTCGCCCACTCGTGTTTCACGTGATTATTTCAACGTCAAAGCATCAGCCAGCCTCTGACTTCAGCAAGCAGCCGAGCCGGCGGACCGGCTGACTGTATAATAATGGTGAACCTAGCGCTTATAACATCAAGTCAGCATGCATTTGTGCGGATTACACGGGACCCACTATCTGTCCGGCTCAGTGGTTCTCACATTCGGTCCTGGGCGACCATCTGTTTTTTCTTGATTGCACAATTCAGAAGATTATTCACCCTTTATTACCACATGATGTCAGAAAAGGCTATGTATGCCCGAAAGGGTCGCATATTTATATTGTAGGTCTACGTTGTCGCAAACGGCATTTTACTGCATTAAGCCGCTTTCACACCGGACGCGAAACGAATTTTTTGCACGACAGATTACATTCAAATAGACTGCAAAGACGCGAATACACGCATTTCCCTCATCACTAGCCCATGGCCCACTTCAAAACACGGAAAGCAACAAATTCAGAAAAAAATAACTGCTTGGTAAAATTCTTGGATTGCAGTTGAGGTAAGAATAATACCCAAACAATGGTGGTCCTGTGAGAGCCATCGGTCCAGCTGACCGAATCGAGTCAGTAGAAGTCAGTGCGCTGTTTAAGGTGCACTAGACAACCAGCGTGACCGTAGGCAACAACTGCCGCAACTGCGTGACAATAAGGCATATTTGGCGCAATTACAGGTGTAATATGTTCGTGACATGAGGTTTAAAATAATTCTCATATTTTATTGTCATGAATCTGAGATTAAGCGACTGTAATCAGTTTAGCTTTATTTGCAGTTCTACACACACACACACACACACATATATATATATATATATATATATATATATATATATACACACACACACACAGTGGGGTGCAAAAATTTGGACACCCCTGGTTTAAATGTCTGTTACAATTAATCTCCAAGTGATTGAAAGCAAACCTGAACACTAAATGCTACAAAGTTAAACATGACACATTTCTGCAGATTTAAAAGCAAGGTTTCTTTTTATTTTAATTTTTCTGAGTTTTTAAATGATAAGAAAGGGAAAAGGGCCCTGTGCAAAAGTTTGGGGACCCTATTGGATTATTCTTTGTGACCTTTTAAGAAGATGATTACTAAGGCCCAGACCCAGGTGATTTACTCATTAGGGCTTCTATGAGTCAGGTGAATATAATTCCAGGGTTGAACTATATATTCTGAAGTAACTCCATGCCTTCTAAAGTATCCGACTGTGGTGGCTGTTGTGTCTGGAGTTAAAAACCATGTGTTCCTGTAAAGAGTTGTCCAAGGATGTCAAAATCAAGATAATTCACTTCCACCAACAAGGAGAGGGCTACAAAAAACTCTCGCAATGTTTCAAACTACCCATTTGTTCTGTCAGAAACATTGTAAGAAAATAGAAAATAAATGGAACAATTGAAGTCAAGGCAAGATCTGGAAGACCGAGAAAAATTTCAGATAGAATGGCCTGAGATCTGGTGAGAAATGCTCAGAAGAACTCACACATCACTGCAAAAGAGCTGCAAAAAAGAGAAGCAGACACAGGCCTGGTTGTTCACAGGACAATACAGCGTACCTTAAACAACAAAGACCTACATGGCAGAGTTGCAAGAAACTCAAAATTAAGCGTCTGAAGTATGCAAAAGAAAAACTTGAGAAGCCTCAAGCCTATCAAAAATGTGCTTTGGACTGACGAAATTAAAATTGAACTTTTTGGCCACAACCAAAGAAGGTATGTTTGGAGAAAAAAGGGTGAAGCATTTGTAAAGAAGAACACGTTGCCAACTGTTAAGCATGGAGGTGGATGCATTCTGCTTTGGGGTTGTGTAGGAGCTGGGGGCACAGGCAATATTGTGTGGGTGGAAGGAAGAATGGATTCCACCAAATATTGACATTCTAGAGGCTAATGCTCAAAGCTCAGTCCAGAAATTGAAGTTGAAGAGACGTTGGGTATTCCAACAAGACAATAACCTGAAGCATACCTCAAAATCCACCATGAAGTACCTCCAGGAAAGACTGATGAAGGTTTTGGAATGGCCATCACAGTCCCCAGACTTGAATATTACTGAAAATCTGTGGAGAGACCTCAAACATGCCGTGCATGCAAGAAGGCCGAAGAATATTTCTGAGCTAGTGGTGTTCTGTCAGGAAGAATGGGGAAAAAATTTGAAAGACAAGAATTGAAAGACTCTTAGCTGGCTACAGGAAGCGTTTGCAAGCTGTTATAGCTGCCCGAGGAGGAGCTACAAAGCACTAGCTGACAGGGTTCCCAAACTTTTGCAAAAGGCCTTTTTCCTTGTTTTATTATTTTGAAACTGCAAAAAGTTAAAAATAAAAATGATTCAAAAATGTGATGAAATGTTTCATGTTTAACTTTGTAGCATTTAGTGTTCAGGTTTGCTTTTAATGACTTGGAGATTAATTATAACAGACATTTTAACCAGTGGTGCCCAAATTTTTGCACCCCACTGAATATATATGGTTTTTTTTTTTTTTTTTTTAATTTGGCATCTCAAATCCAACCCGAATCTGGAATGCCCAATGAGTGAACTATGTACACAGAAGCTTGCTCGTATGTGACCCCATGTTGCCATTTCAGGAGAGCGAAGACAGTTAGTGGCTCTCCTGCAAAGCATGCGCCTGTCAGCCGCCGGAGGATGGCAGAGGTCGATGGCCTTTTCAGAGCAGCGCACAACTGGCTTCTCGCTGCAGGGAAATCAATTGGGAGGGACTGCCGGTTTGGGATTGTTGAAATGCACCGTTGTTTGTTGCTCATTTAATATTTTTTGGTGGACCTTTTTTGAGAGATGGTTAAAATTAATATGACAAGAATTTCCACAGTAAGTTGAAATGTTTTATTGCATATACAGTTGGTAACAGTTAAACACACAGACAGACGACAATGACAACAACCACAAGGCAACAGACATAGGGCAGTAAGGCATATGCGATAGAGTAGAGAGGCAGGAAGGCTTCCTGCTTACTGAGGTTAGGAATCACAGTCAGTACTACTTCAATACCATGTCCTTCAAACCTTATTCCTAAATCGTTTATTCACGGTTATGACCAGAGGAAAAATGTTAGGCAGAGACTTATTTTTCAGATGAAACTCCCTCCTGATGTTTGGCAGATGCTTTTTACTGCTGATTTTATAAATAAAAATAAGACCAAGGGTCCTGTAGCTTACCGGCAAGCAGTCTTACAGCGATGATACAAGTTATGAAAATTTCATGTGAAGTTTGAAGTTTGAAGTTAAGTTTCATCAATGAAAATCAATGTCAAGGTCACTAAATAAAAGTTCACATACATTTATAAGACCTTCTGTTATACAATCCTAAGCTCTGAAGCAGTTTTGGTGACACAAGTTATTATAATATGTCAATATGTATTCAATATGTCAATTGTGAACTTTAAAGGTCACAGAATGTCAAATTGTGGTCAGTAAATGGACTTCATATATGACTTTCTAAATGTCTCTACACAAACCTTGGCTCAATCTGTGACCATTTTGGTGACACAAGTCATTGTAATTTCACTGTCGAGTTTGACCCTCAAAGGGCACTGACAGTCAAGTTGAATGTCACCAAATGAAAGTTCATATGTGACTTCCTAGATGTCAATAACACAAACCTAGGCTCCATCTGTGACCTTTTCAGTGATAGAAGTCATTGAATTTTCTCTAGGTCAAGTTAGACCTTTGAAGGTCAATATGAAGGTCACCAAATGAAAGTTCATACATGACTTCCTATATGTCTCCAATACAAACCTACACTCAAGCTGTTACGATTTTGCTGATAAAAGTCATTGAAATTTCACTGTATAGTTTGGCCGTAGAAGGTCACTGAAGGTCAAGTTCAAGGTCACCCAATGAAACTTCATACATGACTTCCTATATGCCCACAATATAAACCTAAGCTCTATCTGTAATAGTTTTGGTGATAGAAGTCATTGAAATTTCACTATGTGAAGTTTGACCTTCGAAGGTCACCAAAGGTCAAGTTCAAGGCCACCAATTGAAAGTTAAAGTATGACTTCCTATAAATCTCCAATACAAGCAGAAACTATCTGTAACCATTTTGCTGATATAAGTCACTGAAATTTCACCGTGAAGTTTGGGCATTCAAGGTCACTGAAGGTCAAGTTCAATGTCACCAAATGAAACTTCATATATGACTTCCTATATGCCCGCAATACAAACCTGAGCTCTATCTGTAATAGTTTTGGTGATAGAAGTCATTGAAATTTCACTATGTGAAGTTTGACCTTCGAAGGTCGCCGAAGGTCAAGTTCAAGGCCACCAAATGAAAGTTCATACATGACTTCCTATTAGTGTTCAATGCACATATGTTCCCAATCTTCAATATTTTCAAGCCTAGAAACCTTTGAAAATTGTAACAATTTGCTTGACCTCAAGTTTGACCTTTCAAGGTCATCTGAGGTCAACTTTAGCACAGCCAAAGTATAGGTCATATGTTACTTCCTATATGTCAGAAATACAATCTTAATCTCTATCTGCAACCATTTAGCTTCCACAGGCGATTTGGCCCATTCTCCATAAGACCCAATGTTGAAGTACAGCGCCCCCACTAGACCCACTCCCGTCGATTCAATCAAAATGGCACTCGCACTGTACATAAAGTGTATCAAGGTGAGCTGATTGCCAGATTTAGAAAAAAAGTTATAGGACAGTTTTTGAGAAGTAATTTTTTGAAATTTCAAGTCATATCTTTTAACATTTCCCTGACCTCAAGTTTGACCTTTCAAAGTCATCTGTGGTCAAATTTAATATTGCCAAAATATAGGTCATATATGACTTCCTATATGTCGATAATACAAACTTAATCTCTATCTGCAACCATTTGGCCTCCATAGGCCATCTTGCATATTCATAAAGTCCAGCGCCCCCAATGGAGCCACTTCTGTCGATTCAATCAAAATGGCGCTCGCACTGTACATTGACGGCACCAAGGTAAGTTGATTGCCTGATTTAGAAAAAAATTTATCACGCAGTTTTTGAGAAATAATTTTTTAAAATTTCTCAGTCCTATCTTTAATATTGGAGCCAAAAATTCAAGGGCCCATAAAACGGACAAAAGTGATTCAATCAAAAATCCGAGAAAAACGTCTGGAGATATGGTCTAGTAGTATGTTACAGCAAATTTACACGAAAATTCATCAGGCCAAAAAAAAGATAAAAAATGTTCCGGACGACAGACGACAGACGCCACACCACGAGAATAGCTTATTGGCCCATAGGGCCGGTCAGCTAAAAAGGCGCCCCCCTCAGTGTAAGCAGGATATTGTTACAAAAAGTCTCACTTTTACAATCTATGAAATTATCAGAAATAACAAATGCTCTTTAAAAATAGCTATTCAGGGGCACCCCGGTGGCTCATCGGTCTAAGCGCGCGCACCATAAAGGCTGTGCCCTTCTCGCGGCGACCTGGGTTCGATTCCGGCTCGGGTCATTTGCCACATGTCATCCCCATTCTTCTCCCCAACTTTCCTGTCTCTCTCTGCTCTGTAACTGTCAAATAAAGGTGAAAATCCCAAAAAAAAATCTAAAAAAAAAAAAAAAAAAAAAGCCATTCAGGGTTAAGGCCAAGATGCAAAGCTAGAGGTTTCATTCAGTGATTCTCTGCGTGAACAGTGCGGACAGAGATTATGTTAATAGGCCACAGACAGTGTCAAACTAAATGCACAGACACAGACACAGAAAGACACAGGATGTCTTTCCAGAGTCAAAGTAAATAAGGATTGAGGTTTTCAGTGAACATTTTTAAAGTACTTCCTAAGGTTTAGCCAGTATGGACAGTGAATGTTCTGCTATTAATGGTCCAGCTGGTGACTCCAATATTAAGCAACGGCAGCACCGTTTTTCAGCAGATCTGACCCCTATATTAATTCATCTGTCCATCCAGACAACCATCATCCAACAGTTTGTTTCAGTTCAGGGTCCTGGGGGGGGCAACCAGTCCCAGCATTCAGAGGGTAAGAGGTAGCAACACATCCTGGACTGAGGACACTTAAGTTTCTTTGGACTGTGGGAGGAAATCTGAGGACCCACAGTAAATGATTACGCCCAGTGGAACAGAAATAAGCACAGACGAGTGACAAATTAAAGGAAAAAACCTGAAAAAAATGAGTGGACAAGCATAACAAATGCTGATGCTTCTGTTCATTTCCCTGAAGTGGTTTGGGGCCACTCGTCGCCTTAAAGGCAGGAAGGTCACTGCAGATCAGCGCAGTTATCCTGTGCGATCACCTTACATCCTGTGATGAAGCTCTGACCATGATGGGAGGGGTCTCATCCAGGATGATTATGGCCCAAGCCCCACAGGACACAAGGGGTCACTGAATGGTTTCACAAGTATGAAAATGATCTTAAGCTCACACCACCACCTTCAAAGTCACCAGATCTCAAACCAACTGAACTCATGTGGGAGATTTATGAATAACGTGCTTCACTGTGATCTCCATCACCACTGTCAAAACATCAAATGAGGGAACATCTCTCAGAGGGAAGGTACTCCATTGCTCCAGTGAAGTTTTACACTTGTTGACTGACGCAAAGTTGTTTTGAAGTTGATCTGGCGGTATGTTGAGGCCCAACACCTTACTCAGACAGTTTATGTTGATTTATCCAAGAATCTGTAACCCATCTGGAGTAAGAAGGCTTCCACTGGGCTCCTCACACTAAGAGCATATATTTGAGTGACGTCATCAGGAATCCAAGTGATGTAATGTAATGCCACTGATCTGTGTAGAAAAGCTGGATAGCTGATGACGTAATAATTTTGAAGTAACCTTGCCACCATACTGGAATGCCCAACAATCGTCTTCAGGGACATAGCTAGCCACAGGTATCTCATTCTGGGGGTAACATCTCTTCACAAACAAGGAATAAATAAAAAATAAATGAAATGCAACGAGACAAATCCAACGTTGTCTTCATTTTAGAAACACTAGATGTGACATGCAATCCTGTACAACGTAAGTCCCAAAGAACGTCTTGTATTACCTTCACGATTTTTTTCAGTCCTAGCCATCAGTGAATTGCTGACCATAAGCTAGGATGATAGTCGTAGGAAGCAAATGGGTTTGGCAAAGATTATGGGGCGGTTTCACAGACATGGCTTTAGTCCTGGACTAAGCAGAGTTTTGTATGGAGATTTTCTGTTGAAAATTGAATTTAGTCCAGGATTAAGCTGTGAAACCGGCCCAATGTTTCATCAGCTGAGCTTCGCATAATAAAGTAGTTGTTCACGTGAGAAGAGAGGTGAGCAGTAGCTAGCTGAAACAGTTTGGTATTTATGACAGATAGTAATCATTTAGTTACAGCAGTTATACATTTCCAGGTAACCTTGCAAAATTAAGACAGTCAGATAATTTGGGCGATACAATAACGTTAGTTTCGTTAGTGCTGGTAAAAATTAGCCTTGATGATTTAACCAGTGAGTGCCTAACATTAGCCTAGCGTCTGGGCCTCTGTCAGCCTATAGACTGAGTGCGCTTTTTGAACATCAATATATTCACAATAGTACGCAAAACAGGCGCAAGGTCAGTTGAAGCCTCGCGTCGTGATGGATGTAGCTATGCAAGTTTATAGCTTGGTGCCTGAACGATAGCTTTGTAAGCCCAGTCTATTATAAAACAGCATTGCGTCGGGTTAAAAAAAGTTATGGCATGACATGCATCTCATTGATGTCAGATGCAGTCGTAAAAAAAACCTTGAGTATAAATTTGGCTAATGCAAAGGTTTACTAATTTGAAGTGGGCGATATTCTAGAGACGACTAACTTGGCTAGTTGATTATAGCTCGCTAACGTGTCATCTTAAGGTAGATCGATAAGCCAATTAACATTGTCTTATTAATCACAATATATCCATTGCAACAACAGTCTGTGAATAATCTTGCCAAATAACTTGATAAATGTTTGCTGCGCTTAAAAGATACTGTAGACTCGAGGTCAGCCCTGCCATAGGATTCGATGTAATGGTTGATTACTACTGGGCATACCAATGCAGCTGCGTGATTGCTTCAACCTTCCAGCACAGTTTACTATTGCATCAGCCATCCAGTAATTCAATACAGATCAGAGTGTAATGCCCATAAATGCACTCAGGGTGGAACGCTAAGGGTCGTGGAGGTAGTGGGAGTCAGAGGTTAGGGTTCAGAGGTCAGAGCTGGCTGAGGGAGGGTCGGGTGGGCAGATGAGGACAGTGGAGTCCAGGTCGAGCCTGAATGCGGGGTACAAAGGCTGATAGAAGGTCGTGTGGAAGGTGTGCAGGAGCGTGACTGTGCTGGAGATGCTGTAGAAGGACAGCGCCCCCTGGTGCCGCTCCAGGAGAACGCCGATGCGCGGGCATGGCTCAGCTGCCACTGTGATCTTGCGGTTATCGTGCCAGGCGGCGTAGCCGGAGTGGGTGCAGCGGAGACGCCAGGAGTTCTCGTTCCGCCCCAGTAGACAGGGCTTGCCCCCGCCCTTGCGCCCGATGCCCCGATACGTCACCCCAATGTCCACCCAGCCGCCCCCCCTCCACTCCACCTCCCAATAACTGGCCCCCCCAAACTGGCCCTCCCTGCACAGGACCTGGGCCACGCTGTCGAAGCGCTGCGGGTGCGGGGGGTACGGCTGGGGCTCCT
Source organism: Gymnothorax javanicus (assembly GCA_029692085.1). Lineage (NCBI taxonomy): Eukaryota > Metazoa > Chordata > Actinopteri > Anguilliformes > Muraenidae > Gymnothorax > Gymnothorax javanicus. The sequence continues at coordinate 16,492,233 of CM056200.1, read as the reverse complement.
CCCCGCACCTCACACCCGCGGGGGACCCCAGCAGCAGCAGGGTGGGGTGCGCAGTGTCAGCGTCCAGAGAGAGGCGGCTGGTGTCTGCGAGGACGGAGGGAAACAATTAATCTTTACACAACATCAAGGGCCCCTTCTCTATCATAATGACTCTGCAGCCTAGCAGTCAGGGTGTCTGACCGGGACTCAGATGGTTGGTAGTTCAAACCCCTGTGTAGTTTCTGTAAGATTAGTGCAGCTCTTGGGCCCTTGAGCAAGGCCCTTATTCCCATATTGCTCCAGAGTGGTTTGGCCCCTGCTTAGTCTTATCAACTGAAAGTTGCTTTGAATAAGAGCACCAGCCAGATATCTGTGTCTAAGACTGTTCGCTCAATCTGTGCCCGAGATTTGCACAAACATAAACATAGTTCTACAGCATAAAGATTTGCTCTATCCACACACTAAGCCATATTATTTCACTAATGGGCTTACTTCCTGGACCGCAGAGGATAAATAATCCATGCAATCAAGTGGTGCAGTACATAAAACGGGCAAATTACCAGCAAATATGACCCACAGACACCGCAGTCGAGTAACACACAGCTAACACAACAGGTGACACATCGGGGAAGATGATTTTTAATCACTGTCATTTACCATTGTAGGTAAGACTGAGAATGATAAACCAGAAACAATGTAAAAGAGTCAGGAGTAAGAAGGGAGCTTTGGACAGAGATACGCCTGCAGTACTCGACTGGTACGAAAGTCAAAAGTTGTATTCACTAACCCCTTACAAATAAAGCAATAAATAAATAAATAATAGGCATACAGAGCAGCCCTAAGTAAACCAGGGAAGGGAGGGAGAGAGAGAGAGAGAGAGAGAGGGAGAGAGGGAGAGGACAATTCCTGATGGTGTATGACACAGCTCAGGTTCCCGTAAACAGCAGTGCTGCTGCCTGAAGCTTGTAGACACGTGTTGGGACGGCCCAGCTCGTGTGACGGGGGGGTGTCGGGTTTCGCCGTACGCTCCGAGAGCACTTACACCTCAGGAAGGTCTCTCTGGTGCGCTTGTCCGTGGCCTGCAGGCTCACCGTCGAGAGGGGGAACGGGGCAGGGAGGGGCATCTTCTCCGACCCTGCGGGCACAGTTACAACCCCCATACACACCATGCTAAATGCTAGCCTTGTGATAATAATCAATGGAAGTCAACGGACCAGGCCCTAATTGGCTTTTTAGCCATAAAGTCCACAGACTTCTATTCACTTTCTTCACAAGGTTAGCATGTAGCACAGAGTTCCCTTGAAGTAAGCCAACTGTCATGACATGATCCCAAATTTCAAGAATTCTGCTTAATTACCACATACAGAGCTAAACCTAAACTTTCTGAGCCTCTAGCAGTTTGACTGGCACCATTTTATAATAAATGCTCAGTGTATCTTAGTCTTTCTATCAGAGTAAGATGGTTAAACCTCATCCAAGCATGTGGAGATAACACCTTGAGGGCCACCTCACTGCTTACCTTTGCAGCTGTCAGTGCCGGCCGTGTGGTACACATTTGTGTTCACTGCAGAAGACAAGGAGAGAAACAGTTGTAAATGTGATTACAGAGTGATTAATGCAGTTATTAATATGACTTCAGCTCTCATGCAGGGCAGCTGCTGTGCTGTATGTCAGAAGTGTACGTGGCCTCACAAGGTTAGACATTTAAACTAGATATTCGGTCACCCACAGGCAGACGTGGGTCACCGAACGCCTTAAATCAATCACTCCCGAAATCGATAGGCTTCATGACCTTACCACACGGAAGGTCCATGCCAAATATGAAATGAATTCATGAAGAAATGTGACGTGTAGAGCGCTCACAAGATACCTCTACAGATGCGGCGTAACAATCTCTGATCCATACTATCCTCGACTCGTCGCCCGGGGACACAACCAGAGACGGTGCACATTAACCCGATAGATCCAGCCGGCACACCCGACAACAACAACAATAAAAAAAACTACAACAAAAAACAGTTCCTTCCTGGCTGAGCTGATGTAGTGTGGCTTGTGTTTCAGTCACATACAACCTGAACACATTGCCTGAGACTGGAGTGTATGAGGCCCTATGTGCATGCATTTTCACCATAGAGTTCATCCATTATAAGCTTTTCAGCTGGGAACATCAAAGAAATAAATTAAAAATGGCAGGCCTCAAAGGGTTCATGTACGACACATGCCATGTGACTGATTTAGCCTGTGGGGCTAATTGTCACCAGAGGTTGCTGGACAGGAGGATGGATGGTTTTAGTAAAGCTGCATTGACCGTTTCCTGTTTCAAAGCAGTGCGGTATGCACAACACTGAAAATCCAGGACACACTGTTTCAGTTCCCGACATCACCTCCGTTAGGCCCAAGCTGATCACCACACCCCCTGCTGATATGGCAAACCCCTTCAAACCGCTGACTGCACAACTGATTTGTGACTGAATAGCTCCCCGGCAGGTTACAGGCCAATCTCGTCACCCGCCGTGATTGGATAGCTGGCGGGAAGGATCAGGTTCCGCCGAGGCCTCCGTCTCTGGGGGCTTACACTGCAAAACACGCCGTCTAAACGCTTCATTATAAATCTAAATTCAGCCCTTGTTTACTATTCTCCCCGGTAATTAACCAGCAATTTGTGCTTCTGATTGGCCACACTGCTTTCACCCCTGACTCCCTGCTAAAATGAGGTTAAAAAGCCAGTCGCTCTCCTCCTTCGAGGACCAATATTCACAAGGCACACACTTAAAATGAGGAGGTACTGGATTTGACACCAGCAGGAACAGATGTGCATTTCTCTGGCCTTCTCCGAAATGGTAACGGTAATGTCGCAGCCGTACAGCATGCAGGAATATGACTGTACATACGGTCCCTGCAGGAGTATTATGGTCTGTGGGAATGCTACAGCACAGAGCTGAATGGAGCACAGCGCAAGCTCGTCGCAGGCCGCGATGCAGGTGCTCGAATGTAACCACAGACCTGAGTCACATACCGACCATCTCTCTCCCTCTCTGCCCATTCTCCCTGAGTCACACACCTACCATCTCTCTCTCCCTCTCCCCATTCTCCCTGAGTCACATACCGACCATCTCTCTCCCTCTCTGCCCATTCACCCTGAGTCACATACCGACTATCTCTCTCTCCCTCTCTCCCCATTCTCCCTCTCGACCATCTCTCTCTCCCCATTCACCCCTGAGTTACACACCTACTCTCTCTCACCCTGAGTTACACACCTACCCTCTCTCCCCATTCTCCCTGAGTCACATACCCCACCATCTCTCTCCCTCGCCTCCCCATTCTCCCTGAGTCACATACCGACCATCTCTCTCTCCCTCTCTGCCCATTCTCCCTGAGTCACATACCGACTATCTCTCTCCCTCTCTGCCCATTCTCCCTGAGTCACATACCGACTATCTCTCTCTCCCTCTCTCCCCATTCTCCCTGAGGCACATACTGACCATCTCTCTCTCCCTCTCTCCCCATTCACCTCTGAGTCACATACCGACCATCTCTCTCTCCCTCTCTGCCCATTCTCCCTGAGGCACATACCGACCATCTCTCTCCCTCTCTCCCCATTCTCCCTGAGTCACATACCCGACCACCATCTCTCTCCCTCTCTGCCCATTCTCCCTGAGTCACATACCGACCATCTCTCTCTCCCCCTCTGCCCATTCTCCCTCACTACCAACCATCTCTCTCTCTGCCCTGCCCATTCTCCCTGATTCAGATACCACCATCTCTCTCTCTCTCTCCCCATTCTCCCTGCCCATTCTCCTCCCCATTCTCTCACACATACCCGACCATCTCTCTCTCCCTCTCCCCATTCTCCCTGAGGCACATACCGACCATCTCTCTCTCCCTCTCTCCCCATTCTCCCTGAGTCACATACCAACCATCTCTCTCTCCTCTCTGCCCATTCTCCTGAGTCACATACCAACCATCTCTCTCTCCCTCTCTGCCCATTCTCCCTGAGACACATACCAACCATCTCTCTCTCCCTCTCTGCCCATTCTCCCTGAGTCACATACTGACCATCTCTCTCCCTCTCTGCCCATTCTCCCTGAGTCACATACCGACTATCTCTCTCTCCCTCTCTCCCCATTCTCCCTGAGGCACATACCGACCATCTCTCTCTCCCTCTCTGCCCTGCCCATTCTCCCCTCTCTCCCATTCTCCCTGAACCATCTCCATCTCTCTCTGCCCATTCTCCCGAGTCACATACCAACCATCTCTCTCCCTCTCTCATTCTCCTGAGTCACATACCAACCATCTCTCTCTCTCTCTGCCCATTCTCCCTGAGTCACATACCGACCATCTCTCTCTCCCTCTCTGCCCATTCTCCCTGAGTCACATACCGACTATCTCTCTCTCCCTCTCTCCCCATTCTCCCTGAGGCACATACCGACCATCTCTCTCCCTCTCTGCCCATTCACCCGGAGTCACATACCAACCATCCATCTCTCTCCCTCTCTGCCCATTCTCCCTGAGTCACATACCGACCATCTCTCTCCCTCTCTGCCCATTCTCCCTGAGTCACATACCAACCATCTCTCTCTCCTCTCTGCCCATTCTCCCTGAGTCACATACCGACCATCTCTCTCCCTCTCTGCCCATTCTCCCTGAGTCACATACCAACCATCTCTCTCTCCCTCTCTGCCCATTCTCCCTGAGTCACATACCGACCATCTCTCTCTCCCTCTCCCCATTCTCCCTGAGGCACATACCGACCATCTCTCTCCCTCTCTCCCCATTCTACCCGGAGTCACATACCAACCATCTCTCTCTCCCTCTCTGCCCATTCTCCCTGAGTCACATACCGACCATCTCTCTCTCCCTCTCTGCCCATTCTCCCTGAGTCACACACCTACCATCTCTCTCTCCCTCTCTGCCCATTCTCCTTGAGTCACATACCGACCATCTCTCTCTCCCTCTCTGCCCATTCTCACTGAGTCACATACCGACCATCTCTCTCTCCCTCTCTGCCCATTCTCCCTGAGGCACATACTGACCATCTCTCTCTCCCTCGCTCCCCATTCTCCCTGAGTCACATACCGACCATCTCTCTCCCTCTCTGCCCATACTCACTGAGTCACATACCGACTATCTCTCTCCCTCTCTGCCCATTCTCCCTGAGTCACATACCGACCATCTCTCTCCCTCTCTGCCCATTCTCACTGAGTCACATACCGACCATCTCTCTCTCCCTCTCTACCCATTCTCCCTGAGGCACATACCGACCATCTCTCTCTCCCTCGCTCCCCATTCTCCTTGAGTCACATACCAACCATCTCTCTCTCCCTCTCTGCCCATTCTCCCTGAGTCACATACCGACCATCTCTCTCCCTCTCTGCCCATTCTCACTGAGTCACATACCAACCATCTCTCTCCCTCTCTGCCCATTCTCCCTGAGGCACATACCGACCATCTCTCTCTCCCTCTCTCCCCATTCTCCCTGAGTCACATACCGACCATCTCTCTCCCTCTCTCCCCATCACATCTCCCTCTCTGCCCATTCTCCCTGAGTCACATACCGACCATCTCTCTCCCTCTCTGCCCATTCTCACTGAGTCACATACCTACCATCTCTCTCTCCCTCTCTGCCCATTCTCCCTGAGTCACAAACCGACCATCTCTCTCTCCCTCTCTCCCCATTCTCCCTGAGGCACATACAGACCATCTCTTTCTCCCTCTCTGCCCATTCTCACTGAGTCACATACCTACCATCTCTCTCTCCCTCTCTGCCCATTCTCCCTGAGTCACATACCGACCATCTCTCTCTCCCTCTCTCCCCATTCTCCCTGAGGCACATACCGACCATCTCTTTCTCCCTCTCTGCCCATTCTCACTGAGTCACATACCGACCATCTCTCTCCCTCTCCCCATTCTCTCTGAGTCACATACCGACCATCTCTCTCTCCCTCTCTCCCCATTCTCCCTGAGTCACATACCGACCATCTCTCTCCCTCTCCCCATTCTCCCTGAGGCACATACCGACCATCTCTCTCTCCCTCTCTCCCCATTCTCCCTGAGGCACATACCGACCATCTCTTTCTCCCTCTCTCCCCATTCTCCCTGAGTCACATACCGACCATCTCTCTCTCCCTCTGCCCATTCTCCCTGAGTCACATACCGACCATCTCTCTCCCTCTCTGCCCATTCTCCCTGAGTCACATACCGACCATCTCTCTCCCTCTCTCCCCATTCTCCCTGAGTCACATACCGACCATCTCTCTCTCCCCATTCTCCCTGAGTCACATACCAACCATCTCTCTCTCCCCATTCTCCCTGAGTCACATACCGACCATCTCTCTCTCCCCATTCTCCCTGAGTCACATACCAACCATCTCTCTCTCCCTCTCTCCCCATTCTCCCTGAGTCACATACCGACCATCTCTCTCTCCCTCGCTGCCCATTCTCCCTGAGTCACATACCAACCATCTCTCTCTCCCTCTCTCCCCATTCTCCCTGAGTCACACACCTACCATCTCTCTCTCCCTCTCCCCATTCTCCTTGAGTCACATACCGACCATCTCTCCCTCTCTCCCCATTCTCCCTGAGTCACATACCGACCATCTCTCTCTCCCTCTCTGCCCATTCTCCCTGAGTCACATACCGACCATCTCTCTCTCCCTCTCTGCCCATTCTCCCTGAGTCACATACCTACCATCTCTCTCTCCCTCTCTGCCCATTCTCCCTGAGTCACATACCGACCATCTCTCTCTCCCTCTCTCCCCATTCTCCCTGAGTCACATACCGACCATCTCTCTCTCCCTCTCTCCCCATTCTCCCTGAGTCACATACCGACCATCTCTCTCTCCCTCTCTCCTCATTCTCCCTTTGTCTCTACACAACCCTCTCAAGCATAGCAAATGCCCAAAAAAAAAAAAAATATTGGCAAAGCCACTGCAACCCTCCAGACTAACTTTTGGACCTAGGAGCGCATGCACTCCCAACCTGAAAAAGTTGGGCGCGCAGGCCAAAACTGCAGTCACGCAAAGTACCATGATACTTTTCTGAATATTTACAAGCCCAAATAAAGATACCGGAACAGACTATCAGTTGTTGCCGCATTTATTTAAGAAACATTATCAGAAAGCACTTTGTGAACTGAAGAGTAGATATTGATGTTCACAAGAATGTTTGAAAAATGTATAAATGCAGTTATCATTTTGGAGAGTTATCATATAAGTCTAAATGTACGTCCAAGTCTCCATTTCTCTAAGGGACGACTTTTCATCAAACCCTCCCCAGTACATAAACTGAATCATTCATAGAAAAATTGTGGCCAAATTTAGATGAGCACCCCCTAAAACAAACATATGGGGATAAATCAATGAGTAACTCCCAATTATCACAGTGCTAGTTCTAAAATATATAACTGTTACTGTTGCTGCTATCCCAAGGAACAATTTGACACCAAACATGGCTTAATTGCTTTGAAAATATGAGACCCAGGAGGAATTGAAGCCGTAAAAAGCATAATTTGGCTACATTTTTTCATCACAAATTGAAAGTTTAACATTAAAATTAATATAGTTCCCAAAGTGATCCACCCTAAATATTGGGTAAAAAGTAGGTGCAGTATGCCAAGTTCGTTAGCACAAAGTTTCAAGAAATTCTTTCGCCGGAAACAATGTAGTAGGACGGCTTATTATAATAATTATTATTATTTAGGCTACCAGTTTTTTTTTATTTCGCTATGTAGATTTTGCACATTTCGAAGGGTAACGGAAACGCACACAGAGAGTGAGGACGATGTCCGACGTTATTAGCCCCAAAAAAAACAGTCTGCTTCGTGACCGTACACTTCGTGACACAGACTCATATTTGAGGCATTGCGCTGATAAGCCTATGGTCGTCGCTGGAGTACATTGGACAGGCGTCACCAGTTAGTTTTTGAATCAGTTTTGAACATTTGTTGCAATCGACAAAATACTATTCCTCTGACAGCTGGCCAATTATCGGAACCCCAAAGAAAACGGACTATAAATCTATAAGTACCGCAGCTTTTCTCATCTTTATCGTACTCTTATGAAAAAATAATAATCTTGCACTCGGACCAACCAGTCACCGATTTCATACATACTGCATGAATAATCATGTACACGCGGAACTTCAGATCAGAGTGAAAGTGCGCATCCAACCTAATCCATCAGGATAGAAGGTTGATATTGAATTGAGCGATTGATATTGAAACGCTAAATAAAACCATTCGCCACTGGACGCAAGCACCCATAGCTGGTATCAACAAGACTCAAAACTGTGTCACGAACAGTCTAAGGTCACAAAGCAGACTGTGTTTTCGGGCTAAGAACGTCGGACTATGGAAGCCCATAGTGGACAATATTCAAAATGAAAACGTAATCCCACTATTGCATTATAATTTTCCACTTATGAATGAGTTATTTGAGACATTATTAAATTGAAAATGCATTAATCCAATTATCACTTTCATTTTCTCATACACATATGGGAAATCTATGACTATATTCAAATGATAATGAAAAGCTGTTTGACATTTCATTTTCAAAGTCATGCTCCGCAATACAGTGGACAATATTCAAATGCAATAAGCAAAACAGCACCCCAAGCCTATTGCATTTACATTTACATGTCAACACGCTCTTTTAGGGTCAACATGAAAACATGAACATGGTTTCCATTCGCGCCCCTAATGAGTGACGTCCTAGCGGAAGACCCGCCTTGATGAGACGCTGACAGATTGCATTTTAATTTTCACTGTGTCCCAAAAAGAGCGTGGTGACATGTATTTGAAAATGCAATGGACTGGGAGGCGCTGTTTCCCTTACTGCGTTTGAATATTGTCCCATGTATTGCAGGACAAGTCTTTGAAAATGAAATGTCAAATGTCGTCATCATTATTATATCATTATTATTTCCAAGTGATTAGAAAACAGCATTTTCATTTTCATGTTGACCCTAAAAGAGCGTGTTGACATGTAAATGTAAATGCAATAGGCTGGGGGTGCTGTTTTGCTTATTGCATTTGAATATTGTCCACTGTATTATGGAGCATGACTTTTAAAATGAAATGTCAAACAGCTTTTCATTATCATTTGAATATAGTCATATATTTCCCATATGTGTATGTGAAAATGAAAGTGATAATTGGATTAATGCATTTTCAATTTAATATTGTCTCAAATAACTCATTCATAAGTGGAAAATTACAATGCAATAGTGGGATTACATTTTCATTTGAATATTGTCCATTATGGGCTTCCATATCGGACATCGTTCTCACTCTCCAGGTGCGTTTCCATTACCCTTAGAAATGCGCAAAATCTAAATAGTGAAATAAAAAACCGGTAATGAAAACACTTGCGAATTAGTCACCGAAGCCAAGGCCTACTACGTAGAGTATTGGACTTCTGCAGCAGACTAGTGCACTTGTAATCTCGCGTAATGTGGAGCATTTACATCGTTATTGTCAGACAAGGTTTTACAAATTTGCCGCGCGCACAACTCAGCTGACAGTGGCAAGGTCGAATGCTTTACCATTCTCATTGATGCATGAGTACAGCCGAGCTGTGATTGGCTGATGGCACCAGCCGATCTGTGATTGGCTGATGTACGTAATGGTACCAGCCGACCTGCAGAAAAAAAATTCGCGGCCGGCGGCTAATAATTAGGGAGTGAATCGCTGCCCAGTACAGGCGCACAGTGCATGAAGTGTTGGTCGCGCAGCGCGCCACCGATGTGAGAATGTAAGTCGCAAAACGTAAATCTTGGTCGCAGTCTGGAGCGCTGCACTGTGCCCGCTTGGGCAAACACGACCAAGATGGAACTTAGCCAAGATTTTCATCCCATAAACACAATAAAAAATATGAAAAGAATCCGTGAAACACTGTAGGAGTTAGAGCGCTGACAAGGCAAAAAGTTTACTGACACATGGGCGGACGCACGACTGACCACCACGAAGGCATCTAACCTCAGCATAAGCTGATTGGTCAAAAATAGCTCCTGTCCCAGATGAGGCCACTTCCCTGACTAAACGAACACAGCTACGGCAGGCAGAAGGTGAGTGAACTCAAAGACTAGAAGACTATGTCAGAACTCCACATAAACAACCCCTGAACTCAGAAAATGCACAAGAAAAATGCTGTAACTGCACAAGGAAACACCCGAGGTAGACACACACAGATGTGGCGGGCGCTGTTCGGCATATTTGTGGGTACCATGCCTGCTTGAGCCGCTGGAATAGTTCTCCCGTGACCCTGAACGGGAGTAATCAGGTAAAATGATGAAGGATTAATATGTCCTCCGCTTGTCAGGAGTCAGGCTGAAATATCTCGTCTCTCGAGACTCTTCCTGAGAGGGTATCTCTCTGATTGACATTTGTACGGTGTATTCAGCTGCCTTGCGCACGAGGTGAGTGCATTCAGTGATTTGGATGAAAGCTTCGCAGAGCCGTGGTCAGCCCAGTTTCCTCAGAACAAACCTGCCCGAGTGATCTTGTCCACTTCCTCCCTCCACAGCTCCTCCATTCGGGCTCTCAGGTGCGCCAGCTCCCTCCGGGCCGCATCGAAGCAGTCAGTGGAGATTTCAGCAGCTCTGGGGCGCCTCCCACAGGCCGGCAGCGGGCACAGCAAGGAGGCCTCCTGCGTCAGAACACACTGAGCTCACTCAGCTATTCTATCGCACACACTCACACACACACACACACACACACTCAGTGTTCACTCAGCTATTCTACTGCACACACACACACACACACACACACACACACACACAGTGTTCACTCAGCTATTCTACCGCACACACACATGCACACACACACACACACAGCTCACTCAGTTATTCTATAATACATTACCACAGCTTCAACATATACAACACACCCGAAGTTCAAATCAGAGATGCTTATGCACTCATACATACACACACACACACACACACACAACTCTATCTCTCACACACAGACACACACACACACACACACACACACACCATAACTCCCTCACAGACACATACACACACACACACACACACACACACACACATACCATAACTCTCTCACAGACACATACACGCTCACACACACACACACACACACACACACACACACACAACTCTCTCACAGACACATACACGCACACACACACACACACACACACATACCATAACTCTCTCACAGACACATACACGCTCACACACACACACACACACACACACAGACACACCATAACTCTCTCACAGACACATACACGCTCTCTCACACACACACACACACACACACACACACACAACTCTCTCACAGACACATACATGCACACACACACACCATAAGTCTCTCTCAAACACGCACACACACGCACACACACACACACACACACACACACACACACACACATACTCTCTCACACACACACACACACACACACACACACAACTCTCTCACAGACACATACATGCACACACACACATAACTCTCTCAACACGCACACACACACACACACACACACACACACACCATAACTCTCTCACACACAAACACACACCATAACTCTCTCACACACACACACACACACACACACACACACACACACACGAACTCTCTCACACACATACACACCATAACTCTCTCACACGCACACACACCATAACTCTCTCACAGACACATACACGCACACGCACACACCACAACTCTCTCTCTCACAGACACACACACACACACATTAACTCTCTCTCACACACACACACACACACACACCCTCAGGAACTGGGCGCTGTCCTCTGTAAGGAGCAGTTGTCCCATCTCCTCCTCTCTCCTTCGCAGCTCAGTCACCTCCCTCTCCAGCTCCTCCACCTCCCTCTCCACACGGCTCATCACCGCCTTCTCCTGCGCCTCCAGCCGCACCCGGACCTCCCCCCGCGTCTGCTCCAGCCGCTGAGCCAGCTCCGCAAACAGGGCCTCACTGTCCCCGCTCACAGCACAGGCAGAACACTGCGGGGGAGGGGCACAGAGCGTGAGTATTAGTGTGTCAGTGAGACTCAGTGTGTCTGTGTATCAATGTTTCTGTATGTGTCAGTGTGCCTGAGAGTTTCAGCGTTTCTCTAAGCATCCGTGTCTGTGTATTAGTGCATCTGTGAGTATCAGTGTTTCTGTGTATCAGAGTGTGAGTATCAGTGTTTTTGTGTATCAGCGTTTCTGTGTGTGTTAGCATGCCTGTGATTTTCAGTGTTTCAGTATCAATACTTCCATGAGTATCAGTGTGTTTGTGAGTATCAGTGGGACTGTAAGAATCAGCGTGTACATGAGTATGTCTGTGAGTATCAGAGTGCTTCTGTATGTGAGTTTGTTTCTGTTTCTGTATCGGTGTGATGTTTCAGTGTGTCTGTATCGGTGTGTATGTTTCAATGTTTCTGCATCGATGTGTATGTTTCAGTGCTTCTGTATCGGTGTGTATGTTTCAGTGTTTCTGTATCGGTGTGTATGTTTCAGTGTTTCTGTATCGGTGTGTATGTTTCAGTGTTTCTGTATCGGTGTGTATGTTTCAGTGTTTCTGTATCGGTGTGTATGTTTCAGTGTTTCTGTATCGGTGTGTATGTTTCAGTGTTTCTGTATTGGTGTGTATGTTTCAGTGTTTCTGTATCGGTGTGTATGTTTTAGTGTTTCTGTATCGGTGTGTATGTTTCAGTGCTTCCGTATCATCAATTTCTGTGATTATAAGAGTGTCCATGAGTATCAGTGTGTATGAGAGTATCAGCGTTTCCGTGAGTATCAATTTGTACGTCAGTATCAGACTGTCTGTGAGTATCGGCGTGTCTGTAAGCATCACTGTGTACGTATCAGTGTGCCTGTGAGTTTCAGTGTTCCTGAATCAGTGTCTGCAAGTATCAGTGCTTCTGTATCAGTGTGTATGTATCAACATTTCTGTGACTATCAGAGTGTCTGTGAGTGTCAGTGTGCATGAGTGTATCAGTGTGTTTGTGATTATCAGACTGTCTGTGAGTATCAGGGGGTCGTGAAGCATCAGTGTGTACATGAGCATCACTGTGCCTGGGAGTTTCAGTGTTTCAGTGCCAGGGTGTCTGCCAGTGTCAATGTTTCTGTGATCATCAGAGTGTCCTGAGTATCAGTGTGTAAGACAGTATCAGTGTGTATAACAATATCAGTGTTTCTGTGAATATCAGAGTGTCTGTGAATATCAGTGTGTCTGAATCAGTGTTTGCGTACCAATGTTTCTGTGATCATCTGTGTCTGTAAATATCAGCATTTCTGTATCAGTGTGTCTGTGAGTTTCAGAGTGTCTGTGAGTATCAGTGCATCTGTATCAGTTTATACGTGACTATCAGAGTGTCTGTTAGTATCAGTGTGTCTGTGAGTATCAGATAGACTGAGCATCAATCAGCCTCATGCCAGTGATATATGAACAAAATTTCTCTTATCTTTGTTTGTACCCGCAATTTCCTCTTATTTTTACCGCTCACTGATGTCTGGGATTCACCAGTGTTTCTCATTTCTGTTCTTCTCTGAGGCCAGAGAACATTTAACAAGGTGATTGAGAGCTTTCTTACCGAGATAAGAGAAAAACATCCCATTTATACAGACCACAGATTGCATGTCCAGTGCATGCAAACACATGTTTTACATTTTCAGAATATAAAAAATGCATAACAGCATATCAACCTCTTCAGGTTCACACTTGTATAATCTCCCGTTAATATCCGTAAAATCTTTTTTAAAATCCTTAAGATTTTTTAAAGGTTTTTTTTTTTAATATAACAATTTTTTATTCCTGAAATTATAAATAGAGTGTAAACATTTCATGAAAACATTTTTAAATGCTTAATTAGGCTCTCTATTGAAGTATGAAAATAAAAAACCCTTAAGCCTCATCCAGGATAGTGAAAATTGCCACGTTGCTGCCAGTGTTACTAACAGGCATTTCAGGGATCCTCGATTGCGCTCCACTCTAAGAAAATCTTGACCAAAATCGCCCATCTCTTATCCATATTCTTATCATTCCAGTCTTGTATTATGAGGGAGAACGGCGACGTCCAGTAATAGCCAATGCAGTACAGCCTTGCAAAGCAAGCTCTGCTTTGAAAAATTGTTTTGTTTAGTATGTATGCAACTGATAGTTCTGGCGAGTGTGCAGACCGGACCGTGTTTAAGACAGTCTATATGGTCTGTAGGTATGACAAACAGAGGCTCCGAAAAGTGGTCCCCTCTGGCCAACGGCAAACTGTGTTCTGCCTCAAAAAAATAAGCATCCAGTTGTAGTTTGTTTACTGCGGCGTGTGTTCGCGGGTAGTTTGTTTTTGGCGTGTGTTCGTAGTTTGTTTACTGCGGCGTGTGTTCATGTAGTTTGTTTACTGCGGCGTGTGTTCATTGTTGTAGTTTGTTTACTGCGGCGTGTGTTCGTGTAGTTTGTTTACTGCGGCGTGTGTTCGTGTAGTTTGTTTACTGCGGCGTGTGTTCATGTAGTTTGTTTACTGCGGCGTGTGTTCATGTAGTTTGTTTACTGCGGCGTGTGTTCGTGTAGTTTGTTTACTGCGGCGTGTGTTCGTGTAGTTTGTTTACTGCGGCGTGTGTTCGTGTAGTTTGTTTACTGCGGCGTGTGTTCGTGTAGTTTGTTTACTGCGGCGTGTGTTCGTGTAGTTTGTTTACCGCGGCGTGTGCGTAGTTTGTTCGTAGTTTGTTTACCGCGCGTGTGTTCGTGTAGTTTGTTTACTGCGGCGTGTTTAGTTTGTTTACTGCGGCGCGTGTGTTCATGTAGTTTGCGTGTGTTCGTTTGGTAGTTTGTTTTCGTAGTTTGTTTTGGCGTGTGTTCATGTAGTTTGTTTACCGCGGGCGTGTGTTCGTGTAGTTTGTTTACGGTGTGTGCGTTTGTGTTTGTTTAGTTTGTTTACCGCGCGTGTGTTCATGTAGTTTGTTTACTGCGGGCGTGTGTTCGTGTAGTTTGTTTACCGCGGCGTGTGTTCATGTAGTTTGTTTACTGCGGTGTGTGTTCGTGTAGTTTGTTTACCGCGGCGTGTGTTCGTGTAGTTTGTTTACCGCGGCGTGTGCGTGTAGTTTGTTTTGCGGCGTGTGTTCGTAGTTTGTTTACTGCGGGCGTGTGTTTGTGTAGTTTGTTTACTGCGGCGTGTGTTTGTGTAGTTTGTTTCGTGTGTTCGTGTAGTTTTGTGTTTTACTGCGGCGTGTAGTTTGTGTGTGTTCGTAGTTTGTTTACTGCGGCGTGTGTTCGTGTAGTTTGTTTACTGCGGCGTGTGTTCGTGTAGTTTGTTTACTGCGCGTGTTGTGCGTGTGTTCGTGTAGTTTGTTTACTGCGGCGTGTGTTCGTAGTTTGTTTACCGCGTGTGCGTGTGTTCGTGTAGTTTGTTTTACCGCGCGTGTGTTCGTGTAGTTTGTTTACCGGCGTGTGCGCGCGTGTGTTTGGTAGTTTATTTTGTAGTTTGTTTACGCGGCGTGTGTTCGTGTAGTTTGTTTACGCGGCGTGTGTTGTGTTGTTTGTTATTTCGTAGTTTGTTTACTGCGCGTGTGCGTGTAGTTTGTTACGCGGCGTGTGTTTGTTTACTGCGGCGCGTAGTTTGTTTACTGCGGCGTGTGTTCGTGGTAGTTTGTTTACTGCGGCGTGTGGTAGTTTGTTTACCGCGCGTGTGTTCGTGTAGTTTGTTTCGTAGTTTGTTTACCGCGGCGTGTGTTCGTGTAGTTTGTTTACCGCGGCGTGTGTTCGTGTAGTTTGTTTACCGCGGCGTGTGTTCGTGTAGTTTGTTTACCGCGGCGTGTGTTCGTGTAGTTTGTTTACTGCGGCGTGTGTTCGTGTAGTTTGTTTACTGCGGCGTGTGTTTGTGTAGTTTGTTTACTGCGGCGTGTGTTCGTGTAGTTTGTTTACCGCGGCGTGTGTTCGTGTAGTTTGTTTACCGCGGCGTGTGTTCGTGTAGTTTGTTTACCGCGGCGTGTGTTCGTGTAGTTTGTTTACCGCGGCGTGTGTTCGTGTAGTTTGTTTACTGCGGCGTGTGTTCGTGTAGTTTGTTTACCGCGGCGTAGTGTTTCGTTCGTAGTTTGTTTACCGCGGCGTGTGTTCGTAGTTTGTTTCGTAGTTTGTTTACCGCGGCGTAGTTTGTTTTTACGTGCGCGTAGTTTGTTTGTGTTTGTAGTTTGTTTACCGCTGGCGTGTGTTCGTGTAGTTTGTTTACGCGTGTGCGTAGTTTGTTTTACTGGGCGTGTGTTCATGTAGTTTGTTTACGCGGGCGTAGTGTTTGTGTAGTTTGTTTACTGCGGCGTGTGTTCATGTAGTTTGTTTAGCCGTGTGTTCGTGTAGTTTGTTTAGTACTGTGTTCAAAGTTTTTTTCTAACAAGTTTGTTTAAGCAGCGTGTGTTTGTAGTTTGTTTACGCGCGGCGTGTGTTCGTGAGTTTGTTTACCGCGGCGTGTGTTCGTGTAGTTTAATGTGTAGTTTGTTTAAACATAATCTATCGGACGTAGTTTGTTTCCGCATCTGTGTTCAGAGTAGTTTGTTTATCCCGTGTGCTAGTTTGTTTACACGTTAATAGTTTGTTTATGCTGAATGTGTTCGTGTAGTTTGTTTACGCGGCGTGTGTTGTTGTAGTTTGTTTACGCGGCGTGTGTTCGTGGTTTTCCAAAGCGCGTGTGTTTGTAGTTTGTTTACCGCGGGTGTGACAGAGAGAACTTGTTGAGTTTGTTTAAAATAGTTTGTTTACGTGTGTTCGTGTAGTTGGTTTAACCAGTGTTCATGTAGTTTGTTTCGCGGCGTGTGATAAAGTTTGTTTACAACTTTATTTCTGAATGTGTTTATAGTTTGCGCGAATTGGGAGATAGTTTGTTTACAGGCAATCCATATTTGTTTAGACATATATGTAATAGAATCAAATGTAGATTTTTATGTATTAAGGGAGTTTTTAATTACAAGTTTGAAGCAGTTTGTTTATTTAATTTGTTTTAAATGATGTTCTTTGGTCAATAGATCCAAATTAAAATGAATAGCCTCTCAATAATTAGTTTATTTTTATCAAAGTTTTTTCAACAAAGAAAGACTTTTGAAACGGTTCCAACTGTTATTGTAAACATAATCCGGACCTATTAGAGAGAACTCAAGTTTTTATCCCAGCTAGAACCTGCAATTCGGTGGCATCTCGGTTCCAAATTATTGTTGCCAGAGTAGGCTATTGACAAACAATACAACTGGTTTAACCAGATACCCCTCGTGGCTGGGATAAAAAATTCATACAACTTTATTTCTGAATCCATAAACTGCGTAATTGGGGAGATATCCTTATAACTTACAGGCAATCCATATCAGTTGACATATATGTAATAGAACAAATGTAGAAATGAGATTTTTCATTGGATTATTTAATTTGTGGTTAAAAATACTTTTGGTCAATAGATCCAAATTAAGATTATAAAACTCTCAAAAGAAAAGATTTAAGGATTCAACTGTATTTCAATTTCGCTGCTGGGTAAGTTGTTCTCCCTACAACCTTTCTTCAGTGGCATCTCTCCAATTATTGTTGACAATACAACTCTTATATGTGGGCATTATTTTTTCGATATACAATCAAAAAAAAATAAGAGAAATTTGGATAGTGCATTTGGTGCATCTGGAGTTGACTTCATGTTTTTTCTCCAGAAAAAAACGCACAGGTGAGGTATGTACTGTATCTGCGGCAAATTGAAGAATCGATTGATTTTTGTTGCTTTTCCAGTGAGGCACGAGAGGAAATGAAGAAAAGCGCGTGGTATTGTAATCCTGACGCGCGCCACGTGAACGCACCAAGCACTGCAGTAATAACAAACATTGAGCTGTTCGTGATGTGTACAGTGACTCTTGACTTGTTCTTTTGGGTGTGGTCAATAGCCATTAAAAAAAAAAAAAAAACGAAAAATGTTACTGCTTAAAGAAAATGGAACGGCTTGTGGCACAGGAGAGAGAAAAAGAGCCTTTGGCATGTTATGGCAGATCTCAGCCGCCGAGAGGTGGTGCATCATTTGCACTGTCACCGTTCAACAATCAGACGGCTGTCTATCCGAGAATGGAACACAGGCACTGTCACTGACCGACCCCGCTTAGGGCAGCCACGAGTGACGATGGCAGCTCAAGAGCGCCACATCTGGTTACAGCCTGTACGTGACAGATTCCGGACAGCAACCAAAACTGATCATGAGATGAGGGGTCCAAGACGATTGAGGGTGAGCGTAAGTACTGTTTGACACCGTCTATGTGAGCAACACATGCGTGCACACGGGCTCTACAGAAAACTCAGACTCACTGATACTCATGTACACACTGATACACAGACACATTGATGATCACATACACTCTGATACTCACAGACACATTAGGCCTTATGCAGCAACATTCTCTTAAAATTCTCTTATATACTCTGTGCCATTAAAAACGCACAGGTGAGGTATGTACTGTATTTGTGGCAAATTGAAGAATCAATTGATTTTTATTGCTTTTCCAGTGAGGCATGAGAGGAAATAAAGAAAAGCGCGTGGTATTGTAATCCAGGGTGTATGTATCAGTGGGTCTGTGTGTCAGTGTGTACATGAGTATCAGTGAGTCTGTATCAGGGTGTATGTATCAGTGGGTCTGTGTATCAGTGTGTACCAGTCGCGGCTCGTGAACTGCCAACAGCAGAGGCTCAAACAATCCCTTTAAAAGAATGATTGGTCACGACCCGTTTTCAGTCATTTAAATTACCATTACAGAATCTCCGAAAACTCTCAACATTATCAGGTGTGGCCAGTTTTCATTAATAAGATAAGACTTTATAAGACTTTATTAATCCCACAGTGAGGAAATTCACGTTACAGCAGCAACACAATTATAAATATATATATATATATATTACAATAAAATAAAATAATTTACAAAATAAATAAAGAAAATACTGCACAAGACGAAACATAAACAAGAGCCAGAAAAGAGAAAATGTAAAGTGACCAGAAATAATGCATACCTGTCAACTCTCACACATTCGTTGTGAGTTTAAGTGGCATATTTACGTTCCTCTGCTGTAATCAGCAATTATTCAATCAACGCCTATGTAAGAGATTCTCGCGCAGAATTGAAGTCCCCGAGCATGGAGGGGTTGGAGGCAATGGAATTGCATGAGACGTTTAAAATGATCTTATGTAATTTAAACGATTGCAAAACACATGCATTGCTTCCAACCGCTGAGTAAAGAAAAGCGTGCGAAGTCTGGAGTCGTAATCGGTATGCGTTATAAATGAAAACTGGCCACACCTGATAATGTTGAGAGTTTTCCAAGATTCTGTAATGATAATTTAAACAAATGATTGAAAACAGATCGTGACCAATCATTAATTTTAAGTGATGGGTTTGAGCCTCCCCTGTTGCCAGTTCACGAGCCGCCTCTGGTGTGTATGTATCAGTGAGTCTGTGAGTATCAGGGTGTATGTGTCAGTGCGTCTGTGTATCAGTGTGCACATGAGTATCAGTGAGTCTGTGAGAATCAGGGTGTATGTGTCAGTGGGTCTGTGTATCAGTGTGCACATGAGTATCAGTGAGTCTGTGAGTATCAGGGTGTATGTGTCAGTGGGTCTGTGTATCAGTGTGCACATGAGTATCAGTGAGTCTGTGAGTATCAGGGTGTATGTGTCAGTGGGTCTGTGTATCAGTGTGCACAAGAGTATCAGTGAGTCTGTGAGTATCAGGGTGTATGTGTCAGTGGGTCTGTGTATCAGTGTGCACATGAGTATCAGTGAGTCTGTGAGTATCAGGGTGTATGTGTCAGTGGGTCTGTGTATCAGTGTGCACATGAGTATCAGTGAGTCTGTGAGTATCAGGGTGGGTATGTGTCAGTGGGTCTGTGTATCAGTGTGCACAAGAGTATCAGTGAGTCTGTGAGTATCAGGGTGTATGTGTCAGTGGGTCTGTGTATCAGTGTGCACATGAGTATCAGTGAGTCTGTGAGTATCAGGGTGTATGTGTCAGTGGGTCTGTGTATCAGTGCGCACATGAGTATCAATGAGTCTGTGAGTATCAGGGTGTATGTATCAGTGAGTCTGTGTGTCAGTGTGCATCAGTGAGTCTGAGTATCATGTGAGTGGGTCTGTGTATGTGTGAGAAGTCAGGGTGTATGTGTCAGTGGGTCTGTGTATCAGTGTGCACATGAGTATCAGTGAGTCTGTGAGTATCAGGGTGTATGTATCAGAGGGTCCGTGTATCAGTGTGCACATGAGTATCAAGTAGTCTGTGAGTATCAGGGTGTATGTGTCAGTGGGTCAGTTTATCTGTGTGCACTAATGTGTCTGGATCAGAGCATTCGTGAGTATCAGTGCATTTGCGAGGATAAGTGAGTTTATGAGCATCAGTATGTCTGTATTAGTGTGGATGTGAGTACGGTGTATGGGTGTGTCTCTATTAGTGTTTCTGTGAGTGTCAGTGTATAAGTGTGTGTCAATGTGAGTGCGCCTCAATTTATGTTTCTGTGACTATCAATGTATGTGTGTGTTTCTATTAGTGTTTCTTTGAGCATCAATGTATGAGTGTGTCTCTATTTATGTTTCTGAGGGTGTCAGTGTATGAGTGTGTCTCTATTTATGTTTCTGTGAGTGTCAGTGTATAAGTGTGTCTCTATGTTTCTGTGAGCATGAGTGTGTCTCAATTTGTGTTTCTGTGAGTATCAGAGTATAAGCTCGTCTCTATTAGCGTTTCTGTATCAGTCTATGTGTGCATCTCAATTAGTCTTTCTGTGAGTTTCCGTGTGCAAGTGTGTGTCTGTTAGTGTTTCTGTGAGTGTCAATGTGAGTGTGTCTCCATTTATGTTTCTGTGACTATCAATGTATGTGTGTGTCCCTATTAGTGTTTCTGTGAGCATCAGTGTATGGGTGTGTCTCTATTTATGTTTCTGAGGGTGTCAGTGTATGAGTGTGTCTCTATTTATGTTTCTGTGAGCATCAGTGAATGAGTGTGTCTCTATTAGTGTTTCTGTGAGTATGAGTGTAAGGTGCAAGTATCAGTGTATGAGTGCGTCTCACTGTCCTGGTGAGTCTGAGTGAGTCTCTACTGGAGTTTCTGTGAGTATCAGGGTATAAGTGTGTCCCTATTAGTGTTTCTAAGAGTATCAGTGCATGAGTATGTCTCCATGTTTCTGTGAGTATAAGTGGATGAATGAGTCTCTATTAGTGTTTTTGTGAGTATCGGTATATGAGTGTCTCTCTATTAGTGTTTCTCTGAGTATCGGTGTACAAGTGTTTCTATCAGTGTTCCTAAGAGTATCTGTGTAAGAGTGTGTCTCTTTATTTCTGTGAGTATCAGTGTATGAGTGTGTCTCCAAGTGTTTCTGTGAGTATGAGTGCGTCTCTGTTCGAGTTTCTGCAAGTATCAGTGTATGAGTGTCTCCAAGTGTTTCTGTGAGTATGAGTGTGTCTCTGTTCGAGTTTCTGCGAGTATCAGTGTATGAGTGTGTCTCTAAGCGTTTCTGTGAGTATGAGTGTATATCTATTAGTGTTTCTGTGAGTATGAGTGTATCTCCATTAGTGTTTCTGTGAATAGCAGTGTATGAGCATGTCTCTTAGTATTTCTATGAGTATTAGCGTGTCTCTGTTGGTGTTTCTGTGAGTATCGGAGTACAAGTGTTTCTCTGTTGGTGTTCCTGAGAATATCTGCATATGAGTGTGTCTCTGTTAGTTTTTCTGTGAGTATCAGTGTATGAGTGTGTCTCTAAGTGTTTCTGTGAGTATGAGAGTGTCTCTGTTAGTGTGTCCCTGAGTATCAGTGTATGAGTGTGTCTCTAAGTGTTTCTATGAGTATCGGTGTGTTTCAGTTAGTGTTTCTGTGAATAGCAGTGTATGAGCCTGTCTCTGTTAGTGTTTCCATGAGTATCAGTGTATGAGTGTGTCTCTTAGTGTTTCTATGAGTATCAGTGTGTCTCTATTAGTGTTTCTGTGAATAGCAGTGGTTGAGTGTGTCTCTAAGTGTTTCTATGATTATCGGTGTGTCTCTATTAGTGTTTCTGTGAATAGCAGTGTATGAATGTGTCTCTTAGTGTTTTTATGAGTATCAGTGTGTCTCTATTAGTATTTCTGTGAGTATAAGAGTTTCTCCCTAAGTGCTCCTGAGAGTATCTGCGTATAAGTGTGGCACTATTATTGTTTCAGGGAGAATCAGTGCATGAGTGTGTCTCTGTTAGCATTTCTGTGAGTATAAGTTGCCCTGTCTCTTTGTTTTTCGTAATCGTTGCTGGTGTTATCGCTGCGTGACAGCAGTACTCACCTTAAGCGTGTCCAGAGCCTGCCGGAAATCCTCCAACTCCCTCTCCCCAGCCCTGATCCGGCCTTGTACCGCTCGCTGGCTCTCCTGCAGCTGTGCCTGGGTAACAACACACACACGCAAACACACACACACAGAGGCAGCCTGTTTTAATTTAAAACATGACCATAAAACACATTCCGGAAAAGAAGCGGTCTTCGACATTTCATAGAACATTTAATTTGAATTTCTGCATTCCTGAGTCAAAACAAATCTCAGCTGGTTCAAAATAAAAGACAAAATGAAGTTCCACTGAGAACAAGAGCGGAGAGTTAAAATGAGGAGGGACAGAGAGAAACGCGGCTGAGATACTGGAGGGATTTTGAGGCCAAGAGCCTTGGTCAGGGGCCCAACAGCAGAGTTCTTCCAACCTTACAGTGGGGTGCAAAAATTTGGGCACCCCTGTCACAATTAATCTCCAAGTGATTGAAAGCAAACCTGAACAATAAATGCTACAAAGTTAAACCTGACAAATTTCTTCACATTTTAAAGCAAGAATAATTTTTATTTTTAACTTTTTACAGTTTCAAAATAATAAAACAAGGAAAAAGGCCTTGTGCAAAAGTTTGGGAACCCTGTCAGCTAGTACTTTGTAGCTCCTCCTCGAGCAGCTATAACAGCTTGCAAATGCTTCCTGTAGCCAGCTAAGAGTCTTTCAGTTCTTGTCTTTGGAATTTTTCCCCATTCTTCCTGACAGAACACCTCTAGCTCAGAAATATTATTCGGCCTTCTTGCATGCACGGCATGTTTGAGGTCTCTCCACAGATTTTCAATAATATTCAAGTCTGGAGACTGTGATGGCCATTCCAAAACCTTCATCCGTCTTTCCTGGAGGTACTTCATGGTGGATTTTGAGGTATGCTTCGGGTCATTGTCTTGCTGGAATAACCAACGTCTCTTCAACTTCAATAGCTTTGAACATTAGCCTGTAGAATGTCCTGATATTTGGTGGAACCCATTCTTCCTTCCACCCACACAATATTGGCTGTTTCCCCACCTGCTACACAACCCCAAAGCATAATGGATCCACCTCCATGCTTAACAGTTGGCAACGTGTTTTTCTCTACAAATGCTTCACCCTTTTTTCTCCAAACATACCTTCTTTGGTTGTGGCCAAAAAGTTAAATTTTGGTTTCGTCAGTCCAAAGCACATTGTTCCAATAGGCTTGAGGTTTCTCAAGGTTCTCTTTTGCTTACTTCAGACGCTTAATTTTGTGTTGAGGTCGTAGGAAAGGCTTTTTTCTTGCAACTCTGCCATGTAGGTCTTTGTTGTTTAAGGTATGCTGTATTGTAGTCCTGTGAACAACCAGACCTGTGTCTGCTACTCTTTTTTGCAGCTCTTTTGCAGTGATGAGTGAGTTCTTCTGAGCATTTCTCACCAGATCTCGGGCCATTCTATCTGAAATTTTCCTTGGTCTTCCAGATCTTGCCTTGACTTCAATTGTTCAATTTATTTTCTATTTTCTTACAATGTTTCTGACAGAACAAATGAGTAGTTTGAAACGTTGCAAGAGTTTTTGTAGCCCTCTCCTTGTTGGTGGAAGTGAATTATCTTGATTTTGACATTCTTTGACAACTATTTTGAGGAATACATGGTTTTTAACACCA
This sequence comes from Gymnothorax javanicus, assembly GCA_029692085.1. Lineage (NCBI taxonomy): Eukaryota > Metazoa > Chordata > Actinopteri > Anguilliformes > Muraenidae > Gymnothorax > Gymnothorax javanicus. The sequence continues at coordinate 16,468,349 of CM056200.1, read as the reverse complement.
GACACAACAGCCACCATAGTTGAATACTTTAGAAGGCATGGAGTTACTTCAGAATATATAGTTCAACCCTGGAATTATATTCACCTGACTCATTGAAGCCCTAATGAGTAAATCACCTGGGTCTGGGCCTTAGTAATCATCTTCTTTAAAGGTAACAAAGAATAATCCAAAAGCGTCCCCAAACTTTTGCACAGGGCCCTTTTCCCTTTCTTATCATTTAAAAACTCAGAAAAATTAAAATAAAAAGAAACCTTGCTTTTAAATTTGCAGAAATGTGTCATGTTTAACTTTGTAGCATTTAGTGTTCAGGTTTGCTTTCAATCACTTAGAGATTAATTGTAACAGACATTTAAACCAGGGGTTCCCAAATTTTTGCACCCCACTGTCATTTCTCCAGATCAATTCAGAGTCCCAAACTCCACTGGGGCCTCAAACCAGAAACTCTTCAGTCACCCGACAAGTAAACTATCTCAAGGGGACCACACAGTCCAAAATGGAGGGTTTTGACTCACAGCCACCATGAGTGACACCGTATCTCCAAAACTTACACACGACTGTATCATAATCTAAAGATGTGAACCGTTAGACTTCCGTTGCACTCATAATGACATGCTAAATTCTGATTACGGATAATTCAGGCTTCCAAGGGTGAATGCGATGTACTCAGAGCGTAAAGTAAATATTCTATCATAAATGAGTGCTAAACCAGGTGACTGTCTTTTTCATTCTTCGACGAAAGACAAACCCAATTATAGGCCTCAAAAAAAATAGCGATCCACTGCTCTTATCTTGTTTCTGTAATTTTGTTCTGTTTTTTTGTTTTTTTGTTTTTTTTGCTCTATCTCTTTACTTTTAATGCCAAATAAATTGTTTTCTGTATTAGGTGGATGCATCTACTCATTCTGGAAGTCGATCCCCAGGAGCGCTCCATGTAAGATTTTCCAGTTTCTAAACTATTTTCAGCGAGGTAAAATGAAGAGTAACCATTTTCCAAGCTTTTACCACTTTTAAGACAATTTAGGGTACACCTCTATTGTTTAGGTCGAATGTACACGCCGTGAAATGTCATGCGCTTCCGAGCGCAGGAACCATTTCATTAGGTTACCTTTGCCTATTGATTTTTAAAGCGCTAGCTGCACACACGCCCAGGAAGCATCGCGAGTATCAAAATCCCAGTCCGACGGAAATGGACAGCCCCACTTGAGACGCACAGTTCTTCCTTCCAGCCGTCCACTGACTCAAGGTCAAACCAATTTTGTACAAGGACGTCGTGCATCGAGAACACTGCTCCCACTCGCCCATTACTGCCGTACACGCATCTGTCCATTGTCTAAGTGCCCCCACTTACCATTCCTATATCGGCAGTGCAATCTTTTTCACAGTAAGGGCTAAGATAGCTACATTATATGGCAATCTAAATTAACCATGTGCAGCCTTGAACGCACGAAATTGGACTGCGTTCAAGCGCAAATATTGTGTCATGTCATCGACTCTCGAACTCGCCAGTTGTGCCAGTCATCCTCCGAAGAAGAGAATGTGCAGAACCTCTCACCTGTTTCCGCGCTCTCTGGATGTCAACACTGCGGAGATCCTCCTGGTCCGACTCGCATAGCGGACAGTCTCCGCTCCATTCTGCCTGGCTGTCGCAGCCGCCGCCCTCAAGGCCCAATCGGTGCTGTGAACAAAGTCTATCCGACAGACCCTCAATTGCATTCACCAGTTTGTGCCGCCGCAAAGTACCAACTTCCCGGTGAGGAGCGACGTGTATCTCGCAGTAGGAAGCCAGGCATGCTAAGCACGATTTCACCGCTTTGAGTTTGTTGTCTACTGGGCAAAAGTCACATGGGACATCTCCCAGACCCCCTAAATAACGGTCGGGTAAGGGCGCGTTTACGAGCTCGGAGACCTTCAGTTTTTCCACCACTTCTGCCAACACCGTATTTCTTCGCAGAACAGGTCTCGGACTAAACATATCTCGGCATTGGGGGCAGCTGAACTGCCCGGTGTCCGTCTGATCCCAGTAGCCATTGATGCACATCATGCAGTATGTGTGGCCACAGGGGATGGCCACCGGATCTTTCCATATATCCAAACAAATAGGGCATCGGAACTGACTTTCGGTGACAGAAATATTAGCCTCTGCCATCGCTGTCTACCTGTCACTGAGGGAGCTATTGCAGTTTTCGCCCAGTGCATAAAGAAAGCACGATTTCTCCACGCGACGAGCCCGTATCCTCGGCCGACTGTTGACGCAATTCCGAGCAGGGTTCGGAGGCGAACAGGAATAGCGCTGATGACGCGTCTGACACCCTGAGGAGTTTCCCACAGTCGAGGAGCCACTGCTATTCCTGGTTCGATTGAGCGATCCGAGGATCCGCAGGAAAAAAAAAAACATTGACGTCAAACAATCGACTTTACCGTAAAACTCCAAACATACGCGCAATACTGCTTCAATGACATACCGAGTAGCAATGCGCACGACAATGCTGCACCATCATAGTTAAGATTTATTATTAGCAACTCGTTAGTCTCGGTTGTTACTTCAGTTTGCAATATTAAAAAGAAAATATAAAAAAGCGTTCCTAGCATGTCATTTCTACATTAAAAAAAAAAAAAAATCAGAGGATCAAAACAACAGTCCAAAAGCAAGTAAATAGTGGTCAAATCTGACAGTGACAAATTTTATTTAAACATATACTCACAGATGAGCCGAAAGATTAAAGTGAGAAAATACACAGTGCATCGCACTCTGATGCGTACAAGACTTCATACCCGCAGACTGGTCAGAGAGCCCGTTCTCACTCCCGTCCACCGTTGAAAACACCGACAGTGGTCAGCCCAGCTTTAGGACTGGACCTTGGGGCAATGGAAGCAGGTCGCCGGGTTGCGATTTTTTCCTCCCTGTACCTTTCGGGCATCTGACGTGTCCCTCAGCCAAGAATCAAGATTTAAGATTTAAGACCTTTATTTGTCCCTGGGGGGCCCGCCGAACATCAACAACAGGGACAATGGCAACAACAACAACAGAGCGAGGCACACAAGTACAAAAAAAGAAAAGAAACACACATCTCAAAAGCAAACAAAATGTAAAATCAAAAAATCGGGGTGGGGGGGTTGTGCTGATGCTGTCTGTACTTGACAGAGTTGAGCAGTGAGATGGCAGAGGGTATGAAGGAGAATTTGTATCTGTTTGTTTTGGCTCGTGGTTGTCTCAAACGGGAACCAGAGGGTAGGAACGTAAATTCTGAAAACAGGGTGGGTACAGTCAGACATGATGGACTCGGCTTTCTTTAAGAGCTGTTTGTTGTGTAGATCTGACAGAGTTTTCTGTTGTGCACCAATTGTTTTTCTGCTGATTTTTGAGATCCGTGATAATGAGTTTTTCTGTTTCAAGATAAGGTATATATACCAACAGATAAAAGCAAAGATAAACACAGACTCAATAAAGGATTTTTAAAATAATGACATCAGGGACTTGTCTACCTGGGGGGTGTACTACGAAGCTGGCTTTGTGATTAAGCCTGACTTCAGCACTTAGTAAAACCAGGAACCTCTTCAAATCTGGAACATGGACTGAAGTAAAGGAGCTGCTCCGGGTTTTACTTAAGCTTAAAGTCAGGCTTAGTCACAAAGCCAGCTTCGTTGTACACCCCTCTGGAACTTGGCCAGTTTCCTCAAACAGAAAAGACCTTGCTGGCTTTTCTTGATCAGCATATTTATATTGTTTTCAAATGTCTGCTTATGATCAATTATGATCCTCAGGTACTTATAAAATTCAGCTATTTTGAATTTGACCGTAAACTGTTGTGTTTACTGAGGCAGACTGGTGGCATCTAAATGCACATCTCATTTTTTTTTTTTTATTATTTATCTATTTTCAGCGAGTGTACAATAACTGTAACCAGAACCAATAAGCAAGCATACAAACATATCAGAGTACACAGTTTCTCATGTCTCTCAGCCCTTATCTCCACCCCCATATACCCATGTAGACAGAATAGACAAATAAGCAGGCAAAAGAACAGCTGAAAAACTTAAAACTGCACTCACTACACAAACAAAACACAAACAAACAGACAATAGAGGCAAAAAAAAATTTTATTAAGAAAATAATAATAATGAAAAAAATGGGGGGGGGGGGGCAGCGATAAGCTTGATGGTGAAAATACCCAAGTCATCCATAGTTCATGAAGTAAGACAGTTCTCAGCCATAAAAAACCAGGACCAGAGAGTGAAGAACATGTCCAAGTTCATTATTCATCTCCTCTTGAGAAAATAATGGGGATCAACGTTCATGAAAATTACGACCCCGATTATTTTTCTCCAAAGTCAATCTCTCTAATGGCAGGAATTGTGATAGTTGGTCCAAAAATAACTGGAGAGTAGGAGGAGATTTGCTTCAAAGTAGGCCTACTGTATGTATACAAAGTATGTATCTGCATCTCCTTAGTTTTAGTCATATTTAAATCCAAAAATACTTCCTGGCACCAGTCCAAGAAAAAAATGTTCATTCACCCACACCCTCTGAGTCCTGTTTGTAAGGAAGTCCAAGATCTAGCCAACAAGACTAAAATCCAGGCCGAAGCGCGCTGTGAGTTTTTGGACCAGCAGGTGGGGCTGTATCGTATTGAATGCAGACGAGAAGTCCACAAATAACAGTCTAGCGTGGTCTTTGCTGCTCTCTAAGTGCTTGCGTATGAGGTTGAAAGGAGTTAAGCCGCTTTCACACTGGACGCGAAACGAATTTTTCGCACGAAAGATTACATTCAAATAATGAATATATTCGCGTCTTTGCATTGACTTTGAATGTAATCTGTCTTGTGAAAAATTTGTTTTGCATCCATTGTGAAAGTGGCTTAACTCTGCAAAGGATGGCGGTTTCTCTCTTTTTCTCCGGCTTAAGATCACTGAGCGTTGGCCTGGCAGCTAGAACAAGCTGCTTCAAAAAATGACGACTCAATTCAGTGAGTGAAGTGTTGGATTTTAGCTGTGGTGAAGACTGCTTGAAGACGATGAGGAAACTCAGTGGGCTTTTCTCCACCATTTTATGAAGTGCTCAAAAACTTAGCAAAGCACTCATCCCCATGTGTTATACACTGCCAGACACTGAAGTAAAGAGCCCAAGATATGCATTCGACAAGGCTTGAGTGCCTGAGTATTAGACAATATCAGTAACAGGAAGCAGCAAATTATCAAAAATTTGGTAAGAGTGATCCAAATCACACATAAAAGGATCAGTGTGGAACAAATCCACTATGGTTAAGCGCGTCTCAGTGAACTTCATTACTGATTTTCTCAGAAAAAGCCCTGAGTTGAGAAGAGCTATGGAGATGGAACAAGACCGTCAGCCTTAATAACTTGTTCTACCACTACTTTCTGAATTTCAGGGGGATTTTGCACATAACTCAAAGAGATGAAATGACCGGGATGATGTTTTGCTGTAGTGGGAAGGTCAAGATAGAAAGCAAAGACACTGGTCAGGCTAGGCAGAGTCATTTCAGTCTGTGTATAAATTAACATTAGCTGGAGGATCTTTAGGATGTTTCACCACAGGCTCTGTGGTAGCTAGTAGTGCTCACTCACCACTTTACAATTGAGGTTTCACTCCAGGAGCCAAAGAATGGAAATGTTGGAGAAATTTGTGCTAGCTCCTCCTGCAGCAGTAACTCAAATGGTGTTGCACTCATTTTGCGATTGCCTGCAATTTTTCCAGGTAGGTCTTGGTGGTGCAATTATGGCAGGATGATTGGAGTGTTTCCGGCACACACAAAGTGTATACTGAGGACTAATCGTCATTAGTTAATGTCACAAGCACGAGAGTCATGCCGTTGGATGCCATCTTCGTTTGCGAAGAGAAGTACCTTCAAATGGGTAACGCATGAGCCCGCAGGCGATTGGCGAGGGGATCCCCATTCAGAGGATGTGTGCACGCAAGCTCGCGTGTGCTCTCGCTGTCTTGAACACGCCAAAGGCTATATCGCTGCAGGGGAGCACAGCGACAGGCAAAACCTTGTTCCTGCAGCAGGGCCAGAGCATCAGAGCGGGTTAAATAGCTCAGCTTACAGAGGGGTGAGGCAGTGGCGCATTTACTGTTCTGTATGGCACTGTCTCTGGGAGCCCGTTTCCTGCTTGAACTCCCTCTGTAAGCTGACACCAGGTTACCCCCATTTTATATTCTGAAGTTTCTCATTCTCAAAAGGACACGCTGAGTGATTTATTTTTACTGCTGCGTCGTGAAAGGTGCTGGGACATTCAAAAATAAAGGTAAGATCACAAAGATGAATGAACATTGTCAATTTGCTCTCTGAAACTACAGCAAACATGCATTTGTTTATCTGTAGGCCAACCATCAACTCTCATATGTAGAAATGCTATATCAAAAGCCATTAGGGTCTGATTATTACTTTTTTAATCTCCAAAATAATGTAACAGTGACATATGATGAAATGAATGGATGGTCAAGAGTCCTCAACAAGTCTTTCTTCTGACAGTGCAGTGCAGCCAAAGGAACTCTGCTCTTTTACCATAGTACTATTTTGCTGTAGTACAGCTCGTGAAAAGAAGGGCTTAGACATTTCTTAGGAAGGAGGCCGAAGTTCGACAAGGAGACAAGTGTCTATGAATGTTCAAAGGTTTCAATGGAAAAAAGTTTCCTTCACTTGTCTCGCATCTCCACAGTACAGAATATTACCAGAGCACACACCCCACTATGAATGCTTTCAAATCTGAGCTGTCCACTGAAGCCTTCATCCACTCTTTTCCAAAAAGTGGTGAGACCTTGGCTGATGGGAGTGTATCTGGCACTGGAGTGGTTGCATTTAGGTTGAAATTGGTTGCAGGCACAAGGGTTTTTAAGTTTCTTCAAGATGGTTTGAGTAAACATGAGTGAAAGATTGTTAGTCTGAGTGAGTGTGTGTGTGTGTGTGTGTGTCTTTGTGAAAGCTTAGATGCATGTGTAGTGGATGGCAGCATTGTCTGCGTGGTAGGGGTTTAAATGATTGCCTGGATAGCTGGCACCCAAAAGGATCTTAGTCCCTGACCCCTAACCAATTCATTCCTGGCCTCCTCAGCCTCCTCGGCTGGGCTGAATGGGCAGAATAGCTAGGGCTTCAGGGATTGACTGTGCTATGGCAGTGTGATGTGAGTGTGATGTGCTGATATCCTGAGGTGTGATGTGAGTGTGATGTGCTGGGAAATGACCAGGTAACTCCCCTCACTACAATACCTGACAGCAGAAGGACAGACTCCAGTGAAGAACCCTACAGTAATCATCATCACATTAGGTCAGGCTTCAGGAATTAGGCTTCAAAGTAATAATTCACAGCTCATTTTATTACATGAGGGTGATTACAAACAACCTACTTTGTTTTTACCTTCCTCAGAAATGTTACCTCCTTTACTACATAACCCCCCTTTAGCACTCAATAACAAACTGTGCTCTGAAAAAAAATTATTATAATAAATGTATTATTATTATAAATTATTATAAATTACTTTTGCTTAACCTTGATAAAAAACGTCACATGGGTGAAGGAAAAAGTTGCAGGGAGATATCAAAGCTACAAAGCATTTTTGTGAAAAAAATTTGATGACTTTCAATACATCACAAGCTTGACGGCAAAGGTGGCCTTCGCAATTTATCAGAAAACTTAGGGACCAAATGGCGTTTCCAAATGCAACAGCTGCATAGGACTGTGGTCCATATTTGATTTTTCCTGTCTTCCGAGGTTGATCCTGTGTTTCCTTATGGAAGGAAGCAACTAAGGGGCTGATTGCATCCTGTCCTTCATGAAATAGACGATTCGGCATTCCTTATGGCTACTGGTCAGAGTACTTCCTGTTCACGTTCGTTTGTGCGGAAGGTTCCTTGCTCTTCAGATAATTTGGATGTAGCCTTTGACTGTCCATCACACAAGCTACAAACGTATAATTACTCCGATTACTGCAGATTCTTACCCATATTTGTCCTTTAAGTTGCTGCTTCACATTGTTCAATATACACTTTCCTAATATCTCCTGATTTCAGACTGATGGCATCGCAAGAGACCAAGCATCTGAATAAAAGCTTTTTCATCTACAAAGGAATGGCCTTTGCCCCTGTTGACAACTACGAGAGAACTCCAGAGTACATTGCCAGCTTGGAACACTTCAGGATCAGGGACAGCGATGTTTTTGTCATCACTTTCCCAAAATCTGGTAAGACTTGCGTTGATCTCAGTGATTCACTTTGAAGATAAATGCTTGTTTTAAAGGTACTACAGTCCTTAGTTATTGAACAGCTATGAATTTAAGGGGAGTGTGTTTCCTCTTTTCTGTAGCAATGAGGGAGCTACAGAATGTCTCATGGGATCCCTGATAGAACATGAGGAGCAAGCACACAATTCCATCACTCAATACTAGCGATCTGATATAGCGCAAAAATTGAGCATTGCGTTAGTTCAGGCAGGCAACAGAGTCACGCCTTAAACTGAAATCCCCTTGCCAGTGGCCCATCTGGTGCAGCTCACCGCTCGGCCCAAGCTGTTCAGCACAACTAGCATTGGTTGAGGCAAGCGCCTCTTGCCCAGCTCGGGGCCCAGCTGACTGCCTCAGTTGATTGCACGGCCCAGGCTGTCTTGCCTAGCTCGCTCATTGGTTGAGGTAAGCGCCTCTGGCTCAGCTGATTGCCACAGCTGATTGTGCAGGTCGGGGGGGGGGGTTTAATTTGCTGCTCCCCCTGCCTTGGGGCATTCCATGTGTGCATATGTAAGGGCAGGGAGCTCCAGAACAGAACCATACCGCCCAAATGTGTTAATGCCAATTCTAAATAAAATCTTTATGTTGACAAAGTTGAACTGTTGTTAATCGGAAGAGGAGATGAATGAATGGGATTTCTTGTAGACATCTGCACTTCCGGTAATAAGACTAGCTTCGCCAAGCCAATGCATGCATGTCGGAATGTGGTGAGCATTGCGCAGCTTCGCAGTTGAATACCATCGTGGATACACAGATATGAACATGGAAATACTGCAAAATTCAAATAAATGCTTAATTCAAGTGAAGGCCGGAGTTCGCGTCTTGGAACTAAACGCTATAAATCGCAATTATATTAGCTAGCGTTCAACCGCGTGCGGATATTGGCGGAAGTTCACTTGTCTACATTTTGAACTTTGATCCGTCATTATCCACGATCATATCCGCCTTGCGATATGCCGTATTGTATATCAGATCGCTCCTATTCATCTCAAGGATTCCAAATTCAAGAGAAAATAAGGTAAAATGTTTGTTCATTTGAAACAGCTAAGATTTTTCCTTTAATACCCACAGTATTGATCATTTCCAGGTCACCTCACACCGCAGCTGTACTGACGGAAGTACGATAGGGTGGGCAGCAGCTTCACCTTAATAATGGCCTGTGACTTGCAACCTGTTCTGGTTTGCTTTGACTGATCGCTGACTAAACAATTGATTCACTCAATAAATAGGGATCATCAGTAGAATGTCTTTCCAAATTATGTTTAGATAGCATTATTGTTCATTGCATCTCAAAGTTCTGATGTATGTGTAAGGCCACGCCTCCAGCCGTTCAGTTCACCAGCCTTCTAAGACCTGGACCACACTTGCACATTATTCAATTATTACTTGCATCTGTTATTAATTCCCACTGAGTGGTATCAGTGGTGTATATAAGTCCGAGCTTCACTCAGTATCTTCTTGAAGTCTCGTAGCGCTACGCTTTATGGTGTTGTTAGTCTTGTGTAGACTTATACCTAATTTCTAAACTGAAAACCGAGTGCTGTCATTGTTTAATACAGCACTTTATTTTTAAAAGAACATCGTTTCCTTTTTGTTTGGTGCAATATTTAGTGACTGTAGTGTGTACCAGAGCCAGTATTCCTCTTTATTAATTATAGGATTTGGAACCTCTGTTCCTTTTGTGATTTTTGCAAAGCCTGTGCCCGCTGCCCTGCAGTTGGGCATAATAAATATACCAAATCCATCCTCGCACCTGAGTCCAGTTCTCCACTTCCTGTCTTCCGTGCAGCTTCACAGTGCACGAGGCACAGCCCGTTGCTGTATGTTCCTATTCATTAAAAAGTATTTTTGCCCATTAAAGTCTAAGAGCTTTTAATGCTCATGAAAAGTCACAAATATGCATAAATGTGTTTTTCGGCCCCAGGATACTGTCAGTGAAGCTGTTTCGCAACAATATGATAAGCTTTTATTTGTGTTCAATGCTGGTTCCATTTGCATGACTTCAGATTTATGCTTTTTAATTCAAAGCCAATCTTAAAACTAGGCCTACGCTGTCGGCGGCCGACAGCAAGGGGTATGTCCCCGAAATTCCCCAATTCTCGAAGCCTCCTTAATTGGATTCCCCTTTGCTAGACCAACAATATGAGGCAAATTTGAGGTCTGTGTAAGTAATTGTTCCAGAGATATTGTTAAAAAGTTCCAGAGATATTGTTAAAAAACGGATTTTTGCAATATATAGTGCCACCTGGTGGCAAACCTAGGAGTGAATATTTGCCCAAAATCTAATCAGTTCATCCTCTCTACCATATCTACCCATATGCTAAGAATGAGAAGCCAATGTAAAGTATTTTGTGAGTTATCGCGCTAACGGCTAAAATCTGCGGACGCGGCGGCGGGTGGGGCGAAACCATGATATCCTCGAAACTCGTATTTCGGGGATATAAAAGACCTCCATCATCCATATAATTCTTATAAGCTTTAATAATCTTTGATGAACAAGAAAGCCACGAGGAGAGATTGAAATCAGAGAAATTTTGAAGGTAATTGCCACCGTTCATGAACTCAATTTGTGGCCTAAATTACCTCTTTGCCATTTTCATTTCTCAGTCATTATAAGCTATATGTATTGGTATTTATGATTCTGTCAATGCAGAGTAAACTGGAACAGATGAAGCCGAGCCTAGGGACATAAGACTTGCATAAATCACCCTTGAGATAGGATTGATTTATCTCTCTTTTTTCCTCTCTCTCTTAGGTACGATATGGACGCAGCGCATTGTCACCCTGCTGTACGAGGAGGATTTCCCAGAGGAATCGGGCAAGACCACATGTGAGCGCATGCCATGGCTGGAGTCCTTGAAAAAAGGAGATGACTACACCACACGCCCATCGCCCAGGCTGTTCTGTTCCCATCTCCAGGAGCACCTGGTTCCCAGGGGACTGCAGGAGAAGAGGGGGAAAGTAAGATCTCAGGAGGTGGTGCTCCATGGGCAGACGGCATTGCAGCAGCATTGCAGCACTGTAGCAATTCATTCACACAGCCCATAGAACGTTTGGGATCAGTGACGCAAAAGACAAGCATTAAAGGCTAAGTGGGTGAGGTAAATGAATTGCTACAGTGTGCGAGTGAATAGTCTGTGTTCTTGGTGTGGTATGAAACTGTTCAGGAGCAGGGATGGGCTGCAGTGTGGTGCTGCACCCCAGCAGCTCAGTGTATAGAGTCTGCAGCACATACTTCGGGGGGATAGGCTCCAGTGTGGTGCTGCACCCCAGCAGCTCAGTGTATAGAGTCTGCAGCACATACTTCTGTGGGATAGGCTCCAGTGTGGTGCTGCACCCCAGCAGCTCAGTGTATAGAGCCTGCAGCATATACTTCTGTGGGATAGGCTCCAGTGTGGTGCTGCACCCCAGCAGCTCAGTGTATAGAGTCTGCAGCACATACTTCTGTGGGATAGGCTCCAGTGTGGTGCTGCACTCCAGCAGCTCAGTGTATAGAGCCTGCAGCGCATACTTCTGTGGGATAGGCTCTACAGTAGTGTGGTGCTGCACCCCAGCAGCTCAGTGTATAGAGCCTGCAGCACATACTTCTGTGGGATAGGCTCCAGTGTGGCGCTGCACCCCAGCAGCTCAGTGTATAGAGTCTGCAGCACATACTTCTGTGGGATAGGCTCCAGTGTGGTGCTGCACTCCAGCAGCTCAGTGTATAGAGCCTGCAGCACATACTTCTGTGGGATAGGCTCCAGTGTGGTGCTGCACCCCAGCAGTTCAGTGTATAGAGCCTGCAGCACATACTTCTGTGGGATAGGCTCCAGTGTGGTGCTGCACCCCAGCAGTTCAGTGTATAGATCCTGCAGCACATACATCTGTGGGATAGGCTCCAGTGTGGTGCTGCACCCCAGCAACTCAGTGTATAGAGCCTGCAGCACATACTTCTGTGGGATAGGCTCCAGTGTGGCGCTGCACCCCAGCAGCTCAGTGTATAGAGCCTGCAGCACATACTTCTGTGGGATAGGCTCCAGTGTGGTGCTGCACCCCAGCAGCTCAGTGTATAGAGCCTGCAGCACATACTTCTGTGGGATAGGCTCCAGTGTGGTGCTGCACCCCAGCAGCTCAGTGTATAGAGCCTGCAGCACATACTTCTGTGGGATAGGCTCCAGTGTGGTGCAGCACCCCAGCAGCTCAGTGTATAGAGTCTGCAGCACATACTTCTGTGGGATAGGCTCCAGTGTGGTGCTGCACCCCAGCAGCTCAGTGTATAGAGCCTGCAGCACATACTTCTCCAGTGTGTGGGATAGGCTCCAGTGTGGTGCTGCACCCCAGCAGCTCAGTGTATAGAGCCTGCAGCACATACTTCTGTGGGATAGGCTCCAGTGTGGTGCTGCACCCCAGCAGCTCAGTGTATAGAGCCTGCAGCACATACTTCTGTGGGATAGGCTCCAGTGTGGTGCTGCACCCCAGCAGCTCAGTGTTTAGAGCCTGCAGCACATACTTCTGTGGGATAGGCTCCAGTGTGGTGCTGCACCCCAGCAGCTCAGTGTATAGAGCCTGCAGCACATACTTCTGTGGGATAGGCTCCAGTGTGGTGCTGCACCCCAGCAGCTCAGTGTATAGAGCCTGCAGCACATACTTCTGTGGGATAGGCTCCAGTGTGGTGAAGCACCCCAGCAGCTCAGTGTATAGATCCTGCTGCACATACTTCTGTGGGATAGGCTCCAGTGTGGTGCTGCACCCCAGCAGCTCAGTGTATAGAGCCTGCAGCACATGCTTCTGTGGGATAGGCTCCAGTGTGGTGCTGCACCCCAGCAGCTCAGTGTATAGCAGCCTGCAGCACATACTCAGTGAGCCTGCAGCACATACTTCTGTGGATAGGCTCCAGTGTGGTGCTGCACCCCAGCAGCTCAGTGTATAGAGCCTGCAGCACATACTTCTGTGGGATAGGCTCCAGTGTGGTGCTGCACCCCAGCAGCTCAGTGTATAGAGCCTGCAGCACATACTTCTGTGGGATAGGCTCCAGTGTGGTGCTGCACCCCAGCAGCTCAGTGTATAGAGCCTGCAGCACATACTTCTGTGGGATAGGCTCCAGTGTGGTGCTGCACCCCAGCAGCTCAGTGTATAGAGCCTGCAGCACACTTCTGTGGGATAGGCTCCAGTGTGGTGCTGCACCCCAGGCTCAGTGTATAGAGCCTGCAGCACATACTTCTGTGGGATAGGCTCCAGTGTGGTGCTGCACCCCAGCAGCTCAGTGTATAGAGCCTGCAGCACATACTTCTGTGGGATAGGCTCCAGTGTGGTGCTGCACCCCAGCAGCTCAGTGTATAGAGCCTGCAGCACATACTTCTGTGGGATAGGCTCCAGTGTGGTGCTGCACCCCAGCAGCTCAGTGTATAGAGCCTGCAGCACATACTTCTGTGGGATAGGCTCCAGTGTGGTGCTGCACCCCAGCAGCTCAGTGTATAGAGCCTGCAGCACATACTTCTGTGGGATAGGCTCCAGTGTGGTGCTGCACCCCAGCAGCTCAGTGTATAGAGCCTGCAGCACATACTTCTGTGGGATAGGCTCCAGTGTGGTGCTGCACCCCAGCAGCTCAGTGTATAGAGCCTGCAGCACATACTTCTGTGGGATAGGCTCCAGTGTGGTGCTGCACCCCAGCAGCTCAGTGTATAGAGCCTGCAGCACATACTTCTGTGGGATAGGCTCCAGTGTGGTGCTGCACCCCAGCAGCTCAGTGTATAGAGCCTGCAGCACATACTTCTGTGGGATAGGCTCCAGTGTGGTGCTGCACCCCAGCAGCTCAGTGTATAGAGCCTGCAGCACATACTTCTGTGGGATAGGCTCCAGTGTGGTGCTGCACCCCAGCAGCTCAGTGTATAGAGCCTGCAGCACATACTTCTGTGGGATAGGCTCCAGTGTGGTGCTGCACCCCAGCAGCTCAGTGTATAGAGCCTGCAGCACATACTTCTGTGGGATAGGCTCCAGTGTGGTGCTGCACCCCAGCAGCTCAGTGTATAGAGCCTGCAGCACATACTTCTGTGGGATAGGCTCCAGTGTGGTGCTGCACCCCAGCAGCTCAGTGTATAGAGCCTGCAGCACATACTTCTGTGGGATAGGCTCCAGTGTGGTGCTGCACCCCAGCAGCTCAGTGTATAGAGCCTGCAGCACATACTTCTGTGGGATAGGCTCCAGTGTGGTGCTGCACCCCAGCAGCTCAGTGTATAGAGCCTGCAGCACATACTTCTGTGGGATAGGCTCCAGTGTGGTGCTGCACCCCAGCAGCTCAGTGTATAGAGCCTGCAGCACATACTTCTGTGGGTATAGAGCCTGCACATGCCTTTTATGCAGCAGCAGCTTCTGTGGGATAGGCTCCAGTGTGGTGCTGCACCCCAGCAGTTCAGTGTATAGAGCCTGCAGCACTTCTGTGGGATAGGCTCCAGTGTGGTGCTGCACCCCAGCAGCTCAGTGTATAGAGCCTGCAGCACATACTTCTGTGGGATAGGCTCCAGTGTGGTGCTGCACCCCAGCAGCTCAGTGTATAGAGCCTGCAGCACATACTTCTGTGGGATAGGCTCCAGTGTGGTGCTGCACCCCAGCAGCTCAGTGTATAGAGCCTGCAGCACATACTTCTGTGGGATAGGCTCCAGTGTGGTGCTGCACCCCAGCAGCTCAGTGTATAGAGCCTGCAGCACATACTTCTGTGGGATAGGCTCCAGTGTGGTGCTGCACCCCAGCAGCTCAGTGTATAGAGCCTGCAGCACATACTTCTGTGGGATAGGCTCCAGTGTGGTGCTGCACCCCAGCAGCTCAGTGTATAGAGCCTGCAGCACATACTTCTGTGGGATAGGCTCCAGTGTGGTGCTGAAGCTCACCCCAGCAGCTCAGTGTATAGAGCCGTGTGCAGCACATACTTCTGTGGGATAGGCTCCAGTGTGGTGCTGCACCCCAGCAGCTCAGTGTATAGAGCCTGCAGCACATACTTCTGTGGGATAGGCTCCAGTGTGGTGCTGCACCCCAGCAGCTCAATGTATAGAGCTTGCAGCACATACTTCTGTGGGATAGGCTCCAGTGTGGTGCTGCACCCCAGCAGCTCAGTGTATAGAGCCTGCAGCACATACTTCTGTGGGATAGGCTCCAGTGTGGTGCTGCACCCCAGCAGCTCAGTGTATAGAGCCTGCAGCACATACTTCTGTGGGATAGGCTCCAGTGTGGTGCTGCACCCCAGCAGCTCAGTGTATAGAGCCTGCAGCACATACTCGCCGGGGATAGGCTCCAGTGTGTATAGGCTGCCAGTGGGTGGTGGTGCACCCCAGCAGCTCAGTGTATAGAGCCTGCAGCACATACTTCTGTGGGATAGGCTCCAGTGTGGTGCTGCACCCCAGCAGCTCAGTGTATAGAGCCTGCAGCACATACTTCTGTGGGATAGGCTCAGTGTGGTGCTGCACCCCAGCAGCTCAGTGTATAGAGCCTGCAGCACATACTTCTGTGGGATAGGCTCCAGTGTGGTGCTGCACCCCAGCAGCTCAGTGTATAGAGCCTGCAGCACATACTTCTGTGGGATAGGCTCCAGTGTGGTGCTGCACCCCAGCAGCTCAGTGTATAGAGCCTGCAGCACATACTTCTGTGGGATAGGCTCCAGTGTGGTGCTGCACCCCAGCAGCTCAGTGTATAGAGCCTGCAGCACATACTTCTGTGGGATAGGCTCCAGTGTGGTGCTGCACCCCAGCAGCTCAGTGTATAGAGCCTGCAGCACATACTTCTGTGGGATAGGCTCCAGTGTGGTGCTGCACCCCAGCAGCTCAGTGTATAGAGCCTGCAGCACATACTTCTGTGGGATAGGCTCCAGTGTGGTGCTGCACCCCAGCAGCTCAGTGTATAGAGCCTGCAGCACATACTTCTGTGGGATAGGCTCCAGTGTGGTGCTGCACCCCAGCAGCTCAGTGTATAGAGCCTGCAGCACATACTTCTGTGGGATAGGCTCCAGTGTGGTGCTGCACCCCAGCAGCTCAGTGTATAGAGCCTGCAGCACATACTTCTGTGGGATAGGCTCCAGTGTGGTGCTGCACCCCAGCAGCTCAGTGTATAGAGCCTGCAGCACATACTTCTGTGGGATAGGCTCCAGTGTGGTGCTGCACCCCAGCAGCTCAGTGTATAGAGCCTGCAGCACATACTTCTGTGGGATAGGCTCCAGTGTGGTGCTGCACCCCAGCAGCTCAGTGTATAGAGCCTGCAGCACATACTTCTGTGGGATAGGCTCCAGTGTGGTGCTGCACCCCAGCAGCTCAGTGTATAGAGCCTGCAGCACATACTTCTGTGGGATAGGCTCCAGTGTGGTGCTGCACCCCAGCAGCTCAGTGTATAGAGCCTGCAGCACATACTTCTGTGGGATAGGCTCCAGTGTGGTGCTGCACCCCAGCAGCTCAGTGTATAGAGCCTGCAGCACATACTTCTGTGGGATAGGCTCCAGTGTGGTGCTGCACCCCAGCAGCTCAGTGTATAGAGCCTGCAGCACATACTTCTGTGGGATAGGCTCCAGTGTGGTGCTGCACCCCAGCAGCTCAGTGTATAGAGCCTGCAGCACATACTTCTGTGGGATAGGCTCCAGTGTGGTGCTGCACCCCAGCAGCTCAGTGTATAAAGCCTGCAGCACATACTTCTGTGGGATAGGCTCCAGTGTGGTGCTGCACCCCAGCAGCTCAGTGTATAGAGCCTGCAGCACATACTTCTGTGGGATAGGCTCCAGTGTGGTGCTGCACCCCAGCAGCACCACAGCAGCTCAGTGTATAGAGCCTGCAGCACATACTTCTGTGGGATAGGCTCCAGTGTGGTGCTGCACCCCAGCAGCTCAGTGTATAGAGCCTGCAGCACATACTTCTGTGGGATAGGCTCCAGTGTGGTGCTGCACCCCAGCAGCTCAGTGTATAGAGCCTGCAGCACATACTTCTGTGGGATAGGCTCCAGTGTGGTGCTGCACCCCAGCAGCTCAGTGTATAGAGCCTGCAGCACATACTTCTGTGGGATAGGCTCCAGTGTGGTGCTGCACCCCAGCAGCTCAGTGTATAGAGCCTGCAGCACATACTTCTGTGGGATAGGCTCCAGTGTGGTGCTGCACCCCAGCAGCTCAGTGTATAGAGCCTGCAGCACATACTTCTGTGGGATAGGCTCCAGTGTGGTGCTGCACCCCAGCAGCTCAGTGTATAGAGCCTGCAGCACATACTTCTGTGGGATAGGCTCCAGTGTGGTGCTGCACCCCAGCAGCTCAGTGTATAGAGCCTGCAGCACATACTTCTGTGGGATAGGCTCCAGTGTGGTGCTGCACCCCAGCAGCTCAGTGTATAGAGCCTGCAGCACATACTTCTGTGGGATAGGCTCCAGTGTGGTGCTGCACCCCAGCAGCTCAGTATAGAGAGCCTGCAGCACATACTTCTGTGGGATAGGCTCCAGTGTGGTGCTGCACCCCAGCAGCTCAGTGTATAGAGCCTGCAGCACATACTTCTGTGGGATAGGCTCCAGTGTGGTGCAGCACCCCAGCAGCTCAGTGTATAGAGCCTGCAGCACATTCTGTGGGATAGGCCAGTGTGGTGCTGCACCCCAGCAGCTCAGTGTATAGATCCTGCAGCACATACTGTGGGATAGGCTCCAGTGTGGTGCTGCACCCCAGCAGCTCAGTGTATAGAGCCTGCAGCAGCTTCTGTGGGATAGGATCCAGTGTGGTGCTGCACCCCAGCAGCTCAGTGTATAGAGCCTGCAGCACATACTTCTGTGGGATAGGCTCCAGTGTGGTGCTGCACCCCAGCAGCTCAGTGTATAGAGCCTGCAGCACATACTTCTGTGGGATAGGCTCCAGTGTGGTGCTGCACCCCAGCAGCTCAGTGTATAGAGCCTGCAGCACATACTTCTGTGGGATAGGCTCCAGTGTGGTGCTGCACCCCAGCAGCTCAGTGTATAGAGCCTGCAGCACATACATCTGTGGGATAGGCTCCAGTGTGATGCTGCACCCCAGCAGCTCAGTGTATAGAGCCTGCAGCACATACTTCTGTGGGATAGGCTCCAGTGTGGTGCTGCACCCCAGCAGCTCAGTGTATAGAGCCTGCAGCACATACTTCTGTGGGATAGGCTCCAGTGTGGTGCTGCACCCCAGCAGCTCAGTGTATAGAGCCTGCAGCACATACTTCTGTGGGATAGGCTCCAGTGTGGTGCTGCACCCCAGCAGCTCAGTGTATAGAGCCTGCAGCACATACTTCTGTGGGATAGGCTGCACCCCAGTGTGGTGCTGCACCTGTGGGATAGCCCAGTGCAGCACCCCAGCAGTGTATAGAGCCTGCAGCACATACTTCTGTGGGATAGGCTCCAGTGTGGTGCTGCACCCCAGCAGCTCAGTGTATAGCAGCCTGCAGCACATACTTCTGTGGGATAGGCTCCAGTGTGGTGCTGCACCCCAGCAGCTCAGTGTATAGAGCCTGCAGCACATACTTCTGTGGGATAGGCTCCAGTGTGGTGCTGCACCCCAGCAGCTCAGTGTATAGAGCCTGCAGCACATACTTGTGTGGGATAGGCTCCAGTGTGGTGCTGCACCCCAGCAGCTCAGTGTATAGAGCCTGCAGCACATACTTCTGTGGGATAGGCTCCAGTGTGGTGGTGCACCCCAGCAGCTCAGTGTATAGAGCCTGCAGCACAGTGGGATCAGTGTGGTGTGCACCCCAGCAGCCTAGAGCCTGCAGCACATACTTCTGTGGGATAGGCTCCAGTGTGGTGCTGCACCCCAGCAGCTCAGTGTATAGAGCCTGCAGCACATACTTCTGTGGGATAGGCTCCAGTGTGGTGCTGCACCCCAGCAGCTCAGTGTATAGAGCCTGCAGCACATACTTCTGTGGGATAGGCTCCAGTGTGGTGCTGCACCCCAGCAGCTCAGTGTATAGAGCCTGCAGCACATACTTCTGTGGGATAGGCTCCAGTGTGGTGCTGCACCCCAGCAGCTCAGTGTATAGAGCCTGCAGCACATACTTCTGTGGGATAGGCTCCAGTGTGGTGCTGCACCCCAGCAGCTCAGTGTATAGAGCCTGCAGCACATACTTCTGTGGGATAGGCTCCAGTGTGGTGCTGCACCCCAGCAGCTCAGTGTATAGAGCCTGCAGCACATACTTCTGTGGGATAGGCTCCAGTGTGGTGCTGCACCCCAGCAGCTCAGTGTATAGAGCCTGCAGCACATACTTCTGTGGGATAGGCTCCAGTGTGGTGCTGCACCCCAGCAGCTCAGTGTATAGAGCCTGCAGCACATACTTCTGTGGGGATAGGCTCCAGTGTGGTGCTGCACCCCAGCAGCTCAGTGTATAGAGCCTGCAGCACATACTTCTGTGGGATAGGCTCCAGTGTGGTGCTGCACCCCAGCAGCTCAGTGTATAGAGCCTGCAGCACATACTTCTGTGGGATAGGCTCCAGTG
Source organism: Gymnothorax javanicus (assembly GCA_029692085.1). NCBI lineage: Eukaryota > Metazoa > Chordata > Actinopteri > Anguilliformes > Muraenidae > Gymnothorax > Gymnothorax javanicus. The sequence continues at coordinate 16,448,682 of CM056200.1, read as the reverse complement.
TGGTGCTGCACCCCAGCAGCTCAGTGTATAGAGCCTGCAGCACATACTTCTGTGGGATAGGCTCCAGTGTGGTGCTGCACCCCAGCAGCTCAGTGTATAGAGCCTGCAGCACATACTTCTGTGGGATAGGCTCCAGTGTGGTGCTGCACCCCAGCAGCTCAGTGTATAGAGCCTGCAGCACATACTTCTGTGGGATAGGCTCCAGTGTGGTGCTGCACCCCAGCAGCTCAGTGTATAGAGCCTGCAGCACATACTTCTGTGGGATAGGCTCCAGTGTGGTGCTGCACCCCAGCAGCTCAGTGTATAGAGCCTGCAGCACATACTTCTGTGGGATAGGCTCCAGTGTGGTGCTGCACCCCAGCAGCTCAGTGTATAGAGCCTGCAGCACATACTTCTGTGGGATAGGCTCCAGTGTGGTGCTGCACCCCAGCAGCTCAGTGTATAGAGCCTGCAGCACATACTTCTGTGGGATAGGCTCCAGTGTGGTGCTGCACCCCAGCAGCTCAGTGTATAGAGCCTGCAGCACATACTTCTGTGGGATAGGCTCCAGTGTGGTGCTGCACCCCAGCAGCTCAGTGTATAGAGCCTGCAGCACATACTTCTGTGGGATAGGCTCCAGTGTGGTGCTGCACCCCAGCAGCTCAGTGTATAGAGCCTGCAGCACACTTCTGTGGGATAGGCTCCAGTGTGGTGCTGCACCCCAGCAGCTCAGTGTATAGAGCCTGCAGCACACTTCTGTGGGATAGGCTCCAGTGTGGTGCTGCACCCCAGCAGCTCAGTGTATAGAGTCTGCAGCACATACTTCTGTGGGATAGGCTCCAGTGTGGTGCTGCACCCCAGCAGCTCAGTGTATAGAGCCTGCAGCACATACTTCTGTGGGATAGGCTCCAGTGTGGTGCTGCACCCCAGCAGCTCAGTGTATAGAGCCTGCAGCACATACTTCTGTGGGATAGGCTCCAGTGTGGTGCTGCACCCCAGCAGCTCAGTGTATAGAGCCTGCAGCACATACTTCTGTGGGATAGGCTCCAGTGTGGTGCTGCACCCCAGCAGCTCAGTGTATAGAGCCTGCAGCACATACTTCTGTGGGATAGGCTCCAGTGTGGTGCTGCACCCCAGCAGCTCAGTGTATTGAACCTGCAGCACAGCTCTGTGGGATAGGCTGCACCCCAGCAGCTCAGTGTATAGAGCCTGGCACATACTTCTGTGGGATAGGCTCCAGTGTGGTGCTGCACCCCAGCAGCTCAGTGTATAGAGCCTGCAGCACATACTTCTGTGGGATAGGCTCCAGTGTGGTGCTGCACCCCAGCAGCTCAGTGTATAGAGCCTGCAGCACATACTTCTGTGGGATAGGCTCCAGTGTGGTGCTGCACCCCAGCAGTGTGTATAGAGCCTGCAGCACATACTTCTGTGGGATAGGCTCCAGTGTGGTGCTGCACCCCAGCAGTTTCAGTGTATAGAGCCTGCAGCACATACTTCTGTGGGATAGGCTCCAGTGTGGTGCTGCACCCCAGCAGCTCAGTGTATAGAGCCTGCAGCACATACTTCTGTGGGATAGGCTCCAGTGTGGTGCTGCACCCCAGCAGCTCAGTGTATAGAGCCTGCAGCACATTCTTCTGTGGGATAGGCTCCAGTGTGGTGCTGCACCCCAGCAGCTCAGTGTATAGAGCCTGCAGCACATACTTCTGTGGATAGGCTCCAGTGTGGTGCTGCACCCCAGCAGCTCAGTGTATAGAGCCTGCAGCACAGCTTCTGTGGGATAGGCTCCAGTGTGGTGCTGCCCCCCAGCAGCTCAGTGTATAGAGCCTGCAGCACATACTTCTGTGGGATAGGCTCCAGTGTGGTGCTGCACCCCAGCAGCTCAGTGTATAGAGCCTGCAGCACATACTTCTGTGGGATAGGCTCCAGTGGTGCTGCACCCCAGCAGCTCAGTGTATAGAGCCTGCAGCACATACTTCTGTGGGATAGGCTCCAGTGAGTGCTGCACCCCAGCAGCTCAGTGTATAGAGCCTGCAGTGTGGGATAGGCTCCAGTGTGGTGCTGCACCCCAGCAGCTCAGTGTATAGAGCCTGCAGCACATTCTTCTGTGGGATAGGCTCCAGTGTGGTGCTGCACCCCAGCAGCTCAGTGTATAGAGCCTGCAGCACATACTTCTGTGGGATAGGCTCCAGTGTGGCACTGCACCCCAGCAGCTCAGTGTATAGAGCCTGCAGCACATTCTTCTGTGGGATAGGCTCCAGTGTGGTGCTGCACCCCATCAGCTCAGTGTTTAGAGCCTGCAGCACATACTTCCGTGGGATAGGCTCCAGTGTGGTGCTGCACCCCAGCAGCTCAGTGTGAGCCTGCAGCTGGGATACCCCACCCCAGCAGCTCAGTGCATAGAGCCTGCAGCACATACTGTGGTATAGGCTCCAGTGTGGTGCTGCACCCCAGCATAGTTTAGAGCCTGCAGCACATACTTCTGTGGGATGTGGTGGCTGCACCCCAGCAGCTCAGTGCATAGAGCCTGCAGCACATACTTCTGTGGTATAGGCTCCAGTGTGGTGCTACACCCCAGCAGCTCAGTGTATAGAGCCTGCAGCACATACTTCTGTGGGATAGGCTCCAGTGTGGTGCTGCACCCCAGCAGCTCAGTGTATAGAGCCTGCAGCACATACTTCTGGGGGATAGGCTCCAGTGTGGTGCTGCACCCCAGCAGCTCAGTGTATAGAGTCTGCAGCACATACTTCTGTGGGATAGGCTCCAGTGTGGCGCTGCACCCCAGCAGCTCAGAGCGAAATTTGCCCGGCTTAGGAGCACCACTTAGCCTATAATAAATAATGTTTTTAATGTTAATAGCTTTAATAAAACAAAGTCAATGTCTTAATTAATTTAACTGGTAAACAATTATTTGTAATGCTCAAGTTTATTCTTACTTTCGACACTAAGCCTGATGTTTTTGATTCATTCAGGTCATCTACGTCTACAGAAACCCCAGAGATGTCCTCATTTCTTACTTTTATTTCACTAATATCATGCCCCACCTGGAAACACACAAAGACTTGGATGAAACTCTGGAGAAATTTTTCTCTGGTTGGAGTAAGTGTGTTTCAATGTTCAAGCAGCAGAGAATTTTAAAATGATTTGTATCTCTTTCACTGGTCATCTCAATGGATCATATTATCTTTCCTTGCATTAACTATTAAAACCCCAATTACGAAATAGTTGGGACGAAGTGTAAATTATGAATAAAATCAAAATGCAATGACTTTCAGATCACATGAGCCAATATGTTTTTTAAAATAGAACATAGATAACATTTCAAATGTTGAAACTGAGACATTTTAAATTTTTATCCACAAAATGAGTTTATTTCAAATTTTCTGGCTGCAACAGGTCTCAAAAAAGTCAGGACACAGGCAAAAAAGGGCTGAAAAAGCAATTAATATATAAGAGAATCAGCTGAAAGAACATTTAACAAGTAATTAAGTTAACTGGCATCAGGTGTGTAACATGATTGGCTATAAAAGGGATGTCTTAGAGAGGCTGAGTCTCTCAGAAGTAAAGATGGCCAGAGGCTCGCCAACCTGTGAAGGCTTGTGTAAAGAAATTGTGGAATACTTTAAAAACAATGTTCCTCAATGTGAAATTGCGAAGGCTTTGAAGGTCTCATCATTGACAGGTCATAACATCATCAAAAGATTCAGAGAAACTGGAGAAATCTCTGTGCATAAGGGACAAGGCCGAAGACCTTTACTGGATGCCTGTGATCTTTGGGCCCTCAGACGCCACTGCATCACTCACCGACGTGATTCTGTCATTGACATTACTAAATGGGCCCAGGAATACTTCTAGACAGCACTGTCTGTAAACACAGTCTGCCGTGCCATCCACAGATGCCACCTAAAACTCTATCATGCAAAAAGGAAGCAATTTTTGAGTAGGATCCAGAAGCGCCACCGTGTTCTGCGGGCCAAGGCTCATTGAAAATGGACTTTAGCAAAGTGGAAAAGTGTCCTGTGGTCAGATGAGTCCACATTTGACATTCTTGTTGGAAATAATGGGCGTTGTGTCCTCCGGGCTAAAGAGGAGAAAGACCACCCCTCCTGTTATCAGCGTTCAGTTCAAAAGCCAGCATCTCTGATTGTATGGGGTTGCATTAGTGCATATGGTGTGGGACACTTGCATGCTTTAAAAAGCACCATGAATGCTGAAAGGTATATAAAGGTTTTAGAGCAACATATGCTCCCCTACGGATGACGTATATTCCTGGGAAGGCCTTGTGTATTTCAGCAGGACAATGCAAAACCACATACTGCAGCTATTACAACAGCATGGCTTCGTAGTAGAAGAGTCAGTGTGCTGAACTGACCTGCCTGCAGTCCTGATCTTTCACCGATTGAGAACATTTTGCGCATAATTGAACGAAAAGTCAGTCAAAGGAGACTCAAAACTCTCCAGCAGCTCGAAGCCTGTATTAAACAAGAGTGGGTTCAAATTCCAATGGCTAAACTCAAGAAACTTGTCTCCTCAATGCCCAGATGCCTCCACTCTGTGTTAAAAAGAAGAGGGGATGCTACACCATGGTAAACAGGCCCCTGTCTCAACTTTTTTGAGAACTGTAGCAGCCATCAAATTTGAAATGATATCACATTGTGGGTAAAATTGTAAATTTTCTCAGTTTTAACATTTGCAAGTTATCTCTGTTCTATTGTGAATAAAATTCTGGCTGGTGTGATTTGAAAGTCATTGCGTTTTGATTTTATTCACAATTTACACTTTGTCCCAACTATTTTGGAATTCGAGTTGTATATTCTCTCTTTTAGATGCCTCACCCTGAATGGTTTCTTGTTTTGCTCATCTTCCAGTGGCTGGAGGTTGCTGGTTTGACCACATCAAGGGATGGTACAACAATAGAGACAAGTACAACATCCTCTTCATTAGCTACGAGGAGATGATAAAGGTAACAGGATGGTCAATTTTGGAAAATTCACAATACACCACTTGAGTTATACATACATCAAAAATGAACCTGAAATGAAATTAAATGAAATTCTGCAAATTTTGAAAATTTGCAATTGAATAAGGGTCAATACTGAAATTGGACCAAATATCCAACAGCCCACAGCAGATAAAAATATCAATAGATTTCTTGAAGGTTTTTGGCTTCAAAATGGGACAAATTGATTTATTTTGTATTTATAGCTTGTAGCGTTTCCAAAAATGAGTTTTTTTTGCCAGTATTGTCAATAATGTTACATTATTTTCATCTAGCCTTAAACAGATACAAAACATTGTATAATACATGTGCAGCCTCCTGATTGATGTTGAGTTTGTTTGAATGCTTGGTGTGAAATAATACAGCTCTCTATTCTCTTTTTAACTTTTTTTCTGTCAGGATCTGAGATCTGTTGTGATAAAGATCAGCAAATTTGTGGGGAAGAATTTATCCAATGCAGCAGTAGATGAAATAGTAGAACGAGCCACCTTTAACAAGATGAAAGACGATCCTTTGGCAAACTATCATTTCCTGCCTTATGACACCAGCGACAAAGCAAAAGGAACATTCTTTCGCAAGGGTGAGACATAGGAGACAAAAATAGTCTCTCATGCTCAGAATGGATTCAAATTCTTATGACCTTGAGTACCAAAAATGCATATTTTTGGTACTCAAGGTCATTAAAATTTGAATCCATGTAAATTAAACTCATATGGATTCTGGCACTATTATACCAACTTAACTGCCTCCTGCTGAGCTCTTACCGTGAAGTATTGAAGATCTTAGTTACTAGCCTGTGTGTGTTTGCGATTCAGGTACAGTTGGGGACTGGAAGAACGCCCTTACGGTGGCTCAGAGTGAACGCTTCAACAAAGTCTTCCAGGAGAGAATGAAGGACTTCCCCCTCAACTTCATCTGGGACATCAGCGAGCTTCAGGGATGATAACATCAAGTGTCTTCTGCTAAATTTACCGATGATAATGTATCACTGAGTTACTAAGTGTGTATTTCATTCAGTCAATTGTTAATTTTTAATAAATGAATAGATGTTGCTTAAATATTGCAGAGGAGTTTCATCATTTTTTAGGACGAAATATACACTGAGGCCCAAAATTGTACAGAAGCAAATATTGCAAAAAATGCCGCAATCAATGTTATGCAGAAAATTTCAAAAAAAATAATGTCATCGTCCTCAGAAAAGAATGAGCCCCCTCAAGTTTAGAGGAGTTTAAATACTTTTAAATTGCAATGCCTGAATATTAGGTTTTTTTTAATGTTTCATAATTCGTATTTACATTATATGAACATACTTTATTTAATATTGAAAGGTAATGTGAGCAGGCTTAGCTACTTTGAGGATGGCAATTCTGTACACAAACAAGCCAGACATGCAGTCACCATACAAAATTTAACAATGCTTGGAATTCAGTTCAGTGTTAACAGCAATCAGAAAAACTCAGCTGGTGATGCCGGGTTTGCATGTCGACTGGAACTGTTCATTAGTAATAACTCTTTAGTGAATTAGACACTGTACTGTCCCTCGTTTAAAAATTCAATCTGATGTAAAATGGCGAGTGCACACAAGCAGACGCAGATTCCCTTCACCTGCAACACTGTTTGAAAAAATTCAAAATAAAATTTTAAGAAGTAGAAAAGAAAAACAAATGCGAAAAAGCAAAAGTAGAGCAACGAGGGCGAGAGAAGGGGGAAGTCGAGCCTTGGGAGGGTGCTGGGCACACAGACAGAGCTGGTAAGAGTGAATCATGGAGATAATGTCTGTTTATGTGGAGAAACAGCAGGAATTTCATCCATCCATCCATCCATCCATCCATCCATCCATCCACTTGCTGCTGATTATCCGGGGCTGGGTCACAAGGGTAGCAGATTCAGCAAAGTAACCCAAGCACTCGCCTCCCCAGCTACCTCCTCCAATTCTTCCTGGGGGACCCCATGTCGTTCCAAGGCCAGCCGGGAGATATAATCCCTCCAGCGTGTCCTGGGTCTGTCTCGGGGCTCCTCCCAGTTGGACATGCCTGGAAAACCTCTGAAGGGAGGCGTACAGGAGGCATCCGGACCAGATGCCCGAACCGCCTCAGTTGACTCCTGTCAACGCGGAGGAGCAGCGGTTCCACTCTGAGGCTTTCCCAGATGGCCGATACTCCTCACCTTATCTCTAAGGGTCTGCCCAGCCACCCTGTGGAGAAAGCCCATTTCGGCCGCTTGTATTCACCATCTCCTTTTGGTCACTTCCCATAGCTCGTGACCATAGGTGAGGATTGGAATGTTGATCAACAGGTAAATTGAGAGCTTCGCTTTTAGGTTCAGCTCCTACTTCAGGGATACTCACTCTTTTCCAGAATGATCCGGTGTAGATGCGGGCTTTCATTCTAACCAAGCAGTCACACACCTGATTATACTGATCTACCCTTAAAGCTTTTGAAATAGACCCTTGATTAGTAGAATCAGGTGTGTAACTGCATGGGTAGAATGAAAGCCAGCACCCACTGCGGCTCTTTCTGGAAAAGTGTGAGTATCCCTGTCCTACTTCAACACAACGGACGGGTGCAATGCCTGCATCACTGCAGACGCTGCACCAATTCCACCAGTCAACCTCCCATTCCATCCTACCTCCTCTCCTGAACAAGACCCACTTGGAGGGGACAAGCCACCTTCTTCCATGACAGAACCGTGGCCTCTGATCTGCAGGTGCTGGTCCCCATTCCCACCACTCCACTCTCAGCAGGACACTGCGCTACAGCACGTGGGGAAAAAATCTGGCCACTTGGGAAAGTACCGTAAGGTAAATGAAGTGTATTGTTTGCATCCCAGTATGTTAGTATAACTACATTAATCATGTTTCCTGAAATTCAAATAATTATGTTTGGATCCTAAATGTCCACTCATATCAAGGGCTTGATATAAATAAGGAAATAAAATAAATACCGTATCAAGGTTCAGGTTGAGGTTAACTTTACTTATACCCGTGGGTCAAAATTTTTGTGCAGTTAACCCCTTTGTGCAGAAGCCATATCTGGCTATTTGGGGGTTACCTTATTTAAGGCTTTATAATTGTATCTCCCCGACGACGATAGTTGGGAGACATTATGGTTTAGTTCCGGGTCCGCCGCCGCCGCAGAGATTTTATGTTCCGGGCTCTGGAAGCCACAATTAATCATAGGAATATTTTCAAATTTTACATAGGCGATGATGTCTATATGATGATGCTCAAGACCAATTTTCGTCAATTTCGGACGTCCAATATGGCTGCCGGTGGACATTTTGTCCGAAATTTGGGGATCGGGGAGATACCCGACTGGGTCCCTGTGACGACCGAGTTATCTAGTTCAAGATTGCAGCTTCACAGACAGGAAAGGAGTGGCTGAACTGAGTCTAGACACTTAAAGCATTTAAAATCCCATCGTATTTCAGTTTATTTTCATGATTTTGGTAGAGAAAAGGGGCTCCAAACACAAAACATCTTCATGAAAATTCAACATTGAAATTGCAAAAAAAAAATAATAATAATACTGAGAATTGAAAAACTGCTGGGGCTTAAAACTATACATTTCTGGGATCATAAACTCCTAGACCAGAAGTATAATTCATCTTGAGCATTACATTCTAGATTACCTACTTGCTATGAGCCAAATTAGACAGCTATCCAGGTGGCTCCCCAAAGTCTGAGACCCCTCAAAATGGTGCACTGTGAAATCATTTAATAATCATATATTTAACACAAACTTTTAAGGCATGAAATTTAATATGAACTGATGATTTTCTGATTGAGTTTCGCATGAATTTATCAATATCAGTGCAGTTGAACATCAGTGGTCACCAGGAACCTCTCCAAACACAAAACATGCCTTTTCTCCATAATAAAGTTTAGAGTTTTGTCAATTTTTCTTCGAAGTCTCCCAAGCCAGCACACATACTCATTAAATAAACTGCTGATTAAATGGTCAGAACATTCCCCCTGCAATGAAAGCTAGCAGTTCCCACTTCCAACCTTATTTCAACACTTTCTACACCTTATAAGGAACAAGTAAAACTCACTAACTCAGTAATATCTGATTTCTGAAATATACCTTATTATAACAGAACAGACATTCCACTTTCAGGGAAAATAAAACAATATATGCCTCCCTAGATTCAACAGAATGGCGCAATGAACGTACCAGGGGGTCCACCGAAATGCATGACCAGTTAACATTTTAAACAGGAAAAAAAACCTTGGCATTCAATTTTGTTGAATACGGTATACATTCCAAAACAAAAAGCAAAAGTAGCAGCCTAACCTAATCTTCATTGAATCCTTCCTCCAGAGACTGATGTATCCAGTAGAAGGAACCCTCTGGTCCTGTTTCATTCGAAATAATTCCCATTGACCATGTCCTTACCTCATTCAAATCCTGTAAATGTAAGAAAACACTTCAGGCTGGCTTTGGGAGTCTTTTTTTTTTTTTTTTTTAAATCACGTCAATTTCAGCCATGCAATGTGCGCAACGTTGAGAGGATACCACCGAGCTTGCTGATAGGCAAAGGCTTGTAATACTTTTCTGACTGTCCAATAAATGTATTTCAGTCACTGTGGAACGATTAAACACTCGGGAATTGGATAAGAAACGAGCCAATCAATACATCGTTAGCGGGGAAGTTTCACGAGGGCGTGAACCATAACTGTGCAGTTACGCAGAAGAGCCTGAGTGTATAATTCAATGATTGGCTATCAACACCAGTACTTGGGTGGATATAAGGGAGAGCTGAATTTGTCAATGGAGGAATCTACGTGTAAATCCATGGTAGGGAACTACGCATTTTTTGTGTGTGATGACTGTAATTGACAGTAGATTGTGAGAGAATCAATATCATGTTGAATTTTTTGCTTAAGAAAACTGATTTTTCTTAGCCACTAATTGGAATACCATTGGCTCACTGTAGCTGAAGTGGTTGCTACAGAGGACAACGATTTTTTCTGTTGCAAGAGATCATTTTTTTAAACAGCTGGATCGATACTATGGGCAAGGATATTGACCAGTTTGCATATCAGTCTCAGCTGAGGAGTTTAATTCATGCAACTCTTGAAAAACAGGAATTGGAGTGAACTTCTCCATATTCTAAACTGTGTTGGAGCTCTGCTTGCTTGTGAATAATCAATAACTGATCCGGGGGTGCCATCCAGTGATCGAGTACTGTAACTGCGTGCTTAAATTTGCAGTTCCATGTCCGCAAGCATCTACTTCTGCACAAAGGGGTTAAAAAAATGAGTAAGGCATCCAAATCACATTATGGTGTACACCAAAGACAACACACAAAAGAAAGACAAATTGTTAAAACAATGAAGGTGCTCCTGTGCTAGTCAAGATGCTAAATTCCTATAACTTCATCAATAAAAAAAAGACTTGAGCTTAGCAAACACAATCATTTTAGAGACTGAAAGGTAAAGGAGCACATTCCAGGGGTCAGAAAAGTCCCATCATGTTTTAATTCCACCCCTATTTTTCATAACCAAGTTAGGGGAAAATTCCAGTTGCAGACAACCTGATTGGCTTACAATTCCAGTTAGGAACAATTTGATTGGCTGCAGTGCAGCTCAAAGCAGAAGCTGTACCAAAACTTAGTTAGGAAATATAAGTATGCTACCAAGCCACAATGTTTTTCCCCACAAATAGGTTTGCAATTGCAGACATTTTAACTAATCAGATTGCCGATGATGTCATTAGGATACTCTGCGAGCTGTTTTTTGTTATAGCCATTCGGTCCTTTCCTTTATTTCTGTGGGTGTGGGAGTTTCTAGTTATGAAGCATTATACATTTATTCATGTGTCATGTGATGAATGCCTTTTTGCTTATAAATTAAGAAATTTATAAATGGGAAATATTAAAATATCTTCTCAATCCCTACAATTATTTTATTGAGGACTCACTGTCCAAGGGCAAAGTATGAAGTAAGCAAGCACGTCAGGCGTGTCCAGACACGGGGGCACTTGGGCTACATGTATGGCAGTCGATAATAGGAAGTATCGGATCTACTGCCAATTTAAAACTCTGTTGTGGTTAAGGTGTCCATCCAATTCCGGCCCTTGCAGGAACTCGACTTGGCCCCAGACCTTGAGAGGAGGAGGGATTGATGAGCATCAGGGCACCCTTTTGGCCTCTTCCCCTCAGAAAAGAGAGTTAGTAATAGTGGGGGACTCAATTATTAGACATATAAACAGCTTAGTCTGAGGAGTCTCGTACGGTGTATTGCCTGCCTGGTGCTCAGGTAGGAGACCTCCTGGAGCGTGCGGACAAGCTCCTGGCCAGAGCGGGGAGGAATCCAGTGGTCATGGTCCATGTTGGGACGAATGACATAGGTAAGGGTAGGTTTGAGGGCAGAGGGAAGCAGAATTTTATCTGGAGGTTTAACACGTGGCTACGAACCTGGTGTATGAAAGAGGGGTACAGGTTTTTGGGGCACTGGAGCTTCTTCTGGGACAGGGGTGACCTGCACCAGCCTGACGGGCTACACCTGAACCGGAGGGGTACCTTTGCACTGGGTCAGCGTATGTTGAGGGTAGCACAGGGTTATTTAAACTAGGGACTTGGGGGCCAGGAGGTTAGAGAGTGTTATGAATAGGGAAATGCAGACTGAATGAAAGCTGACAGCACCACATGCACTTTTGATGATATCTTTTCAAAGAAACAAAGCATAGTGAGGGGCTTGGAGCAGCAGGCAGCTGGGGAACCGGAGAGTAAGTGCGGTCGTAATGGCATAAAATGTTTTTATTTAAATGCAAGAAGCAAAAAAAATAAATTTCCAGAGCTTGAGGCCGTTATGATTAGTGAGGGCTATGATATAGTTGGGATTACAGAGACATAGCTTAGTGAAGAGGATGGAGATGAATATAATATAGAAGGTTATAAGCTCTTTAGGAGGGATAGATGCAATAGGCGAGGAGGGGGTGTAGCACTCTATGTGAATGAAAACATAAATGAGCAGGAAATTCCTGAAATTCAGAATTCCTTGCCCTGTGAAGATATCTGGGTCAGGCTCACTGGCAAACACGAGACTGGTTTAAACATAGGAGTGTGCTATCGATCGCCAGCTTTGGACAGTACGGTCAATGAAATGCTCTTTAAGAGGATTAGGCAAGCTTGTAGAGGATGGAATATTATTATGGGAGGCTTCAATTATCCTGGTATTGATTGGAAAATGGTGAAAGGACAGGGTAAAGGGAAGGAAGAATTTCTGGATGTTATCAATGACAATTTTTTGGTGCAGTATGTTAATAAACCTACAAGAGAGAAGGCAATTTTAGACTTAGTGCTCTGTAATGACCCTGATAGAATTTGCAATGTAGAGGTACTGGAGCCTCTTGGGACTAGTGATCACTCTACTGTTAGTTTTAATGTTTCATGGCAAGTTAAAAAGTAATCTTAGAAAAACAAAAATTTCCATTTTAGGTGAGCAAACTTTGACAGGCTGCGCTCATATCTAAGCGCAATAAACTGGAAGACCGATTGTAAGTCTGTGAATGAGATGTGGGGGAGATTCAAGGTGGTTTTACTTGGTGCACGATGTAAATTTATTCTAAAGGTGTGCAAAGAGAAGTTTAAAAAGCAGAATCCTCAGTGGATGACCACAGCTATTCATAAGACATTGAGGGAAAAGAGACATCTTTATAAGACGTGCATGAAGGACAACAAGGCTGAATACTGCAAAATGTGGGCTATGATCAAAAACGAAATTAGGAGTGCAAGAAGGTTGTATGAAAGACAAATTGCGGAGGGGGCTAAAACTAATCCTAACTGTTTTTTTTTTTTTTTTTTTTCGGTACTGTCATAGAAAAAGGAAAGTCAAAAAGAAGGTTAGTGTATAATGAATAAAGATGGATCACTGCTGTACGAGAATAAGGATACTGCTGATACTTAAATAGTTGCAAATGTACTTTGTTGATTTTACCTCAGCAGATTTTTATTAGGCCAGTGGGCAATTCCAATGCTCAAAATTACAATTCCGAAATAGTTGGGACAATGTGTAAATTGTGAATAAAATCGAAATGCAATGACTTTCAGATCGCATGAGCCAATATGTTATTTACAATAGAACATAGATAACATTGCAAATGTTGAAACTGAGACATTTTACATTTTTATCCACAAAATGAGCTTATTTCAAATTTTCTGGCTGCAACAGGTCTCACGTAAGTTGGGACACATGCAGTAAAGGGCTGAAAAAGCAATTAATATATAAGAGAATCAGCTGAAAGAACATTTAACAAGTAATTACATTAACTGGCATCAGGGATGTAACATGATTGGCTATAAAAGGGATGTCTTAGAGAAGCTGAGTCTCTCAGAAGTAAAGATGGCCAGAGGCTCTCCAACCTGTGAAGGCTTGTGTAAAGAAATTGTGGAATACTTTAAAAACAATGTTCCTCAATGTGAAATTGCGAAGGCTTTGAAGGTCTCATCATTGACAGGTCATAACATCATCAAAAGATTCAGAGAATCTGGAGAAATCTCTGTGCGTAAGGGACAAGGCCGAAGACCTTTACTGGATGCCTGTGATCTTCAGGCCCTCAGACGCCACTGCATCACTCACCAGCATGATTCTGTCATTGACATTACTAAATGGGCACAGGAATACTTCAAGAAACCACTGTCTGTAAACACAGTCCACCGTGCCATCCACAGATGCCACCTAAAACTCTATCATGCAAAAAGGAAGCCATTGTTGAGCATGATCCAGAAGCCCCGCCGTGTTCTGTGGGCCAAGGCTCATTGAAAATGGACTGTAGCAAAGTGGCAAAGTGTCCTGTGGTCAGACGAGTCCAAATTTGACATTCTTGTTGGAAATCATGGGCGTCGTGTTCTCCGGGCTAAAGAGGAGAAAGACCACCCCCTCCTGTTATCAGCGTTAAGTTCAAAAGCCAGCATCTCTGATGGTATGGGGATGCATTAGTGTATATGGTGTGGGACACTTGCATGTTTTAAAAAGCACCATGAATGCTGAAAGGTATATAAAGGTTTTAGAGCAACATATGCTCCCCTCCAGATGGCATCTATTCCAGGAAAGGCCTTGTGTATTTCAGCAGGACAATGCAAAACCACATACTGCAGCTATTACAACAGCATGGCTTCGTAGTAGAAGAGTCAGTGTGCTGAACTGGCCTGCCTGCAGTCCTGATCTTTCACAGATTGAGACCATTTGGCGCATAATTAAACATAAAGTCCGTCAAAGGAGACCCAAAACTCTCCAGCAGCTCGAAGCCTGTATTAAACAAGAGTGGGATCAAATTCCAATGGCTAAACTCTAGAAACTTGTCTCCTCAATGCCCAGATGCCTCCACTCTGTGTTAAAAAGAAAAGGGGACGCTACACCATGGTAAACAGGCCCCTGTCCCAACTTCTTTGAGACCTGTAGCAGCCATCAAATTTGAAATGAGCTCATTTTGAGGATAAAATTGTAAATTTTCTCAGTTTCAACATTTGCTATGTTATCTCTGTTCTATTGTGAATAAAATACCGGCTGGTGTGATTTGAAAGTCACTGTGTTTTGATTTTATTCACAATTTACACTTTGTCCCAACTATTTCGGAATTGGGTTAGCAGAAATTGAGGTTAGGGATAATGAAGTATTAGACAAGTTGCATAAGGCGGCGGGTCCCGATGGCTTATACCCTAGAGTGCTCAGGGCAGTTAGCTAGATCATCTCTCAACTGCTCTCAGCTATCTTCAGACGGCCTTTATAAACTGGAGAAATACCAAATGATTGGAAGCAGGGCAATATAGTACCAATATATAAGAAAGGGGACCGTACTGAGCCAGGAAATTACAGGCCAGTCAGTTTTACTTGCATTGCATGCAAAATACTGGAATCTATCATAAAAGATGAGCTGCAATTATTTCTTGAATGTAATAATATCTTGAGGGATAGCCAACATGGTTTCCGCAAGGAAAAGTCATGCCTGACAAACCTTCTGGAATTCTTTGAAGAGGCCACCAAGACTTATGATCAGAGCAGGGCCTGTGACATCATATACTTGGATTTTCAGAAAGCATTTGATACAGTACCGCATAAGAGACTAATTTTTAAAATGAGCTCCATTGGAGTTACAGGAGGTATTCTGAAGTGGATTCAAAACTGGTTGCAGGACAGAACACAAAGAGTGGTGGTCAGTGGAATCTCATCTGAGCTAGGTATGGTGGGGAGTGGCGTCCCTCAGGGATTGGTGTTGGGACCCTCGCTGTTCCTCATCTACATTAATGACCCTGATCGGAACATTGAAAGCAAATTAGTTAAATTTGTGGTTGGTACTAAATTGGGCTGTTTGGTGAACAGTCCACTAGAGTCCACTAAAGTGATTCAGGATAATTAAGATAGAATTCAGAACTGGGCAGAAATTTGGCAAATGAAATTCAATGCAGCTGAATGTAAAGCTGTACATGTAAGTAAAATAACATTAGACAGGATTACTTCATGGGAGGTTTGAAACTGGAATGCGCTCCACATGAAAAAGATCTGGGAGTGGTTGTTGACCAAACCCTTGCAGGTTCTATCCACTGTGCCATAGCAGTTAAAAAGGACAACAGGATGCTGGGATATACAACCAGAAGTATTGAGTATAAATCCATGGTCATACTTCTCCTGTACAACACATTCGTCAGACCACATCTACCACATCTGGAGTATTGTGTACAGTTCTGGGGACCACAGAAAGATATAGAGGCTCCAGAAAAAGTTTGGCAAAGAGCCACAAAGTTAATTGCAGGTTTAAGAAATGAAAGCTATGAGAAGAGGTTGCAGATCCTTCATCTCTTCAGTCTTAGGAAAAGGAGACTTAGGGGTGATCTGATTGAGGTCTTTAAATATATTAAAGAGATGAACAAAGTGAATTATGAGGGATTACTTAGGCCAGTTTTCTTAGTAGAACTCGGGGTCACAAATGGAAGTTGGCCAAGAGTAAATTTAGCACTGATATACACTGCTCAAAAAAATAAAGGGAACACTTAAACAACACAATGTAACTCCAAGTCAATCACACTTCTGTGAAATCAAACTGTCCACTTAGGAAGCAACACTGATTGACAATCAATTTCACATGCTGTTGTGCAAATGGAATAGACAACAGGTGGAAATTATAGGCAATTAGCAAGACACCCCCAATAAAGGAGTGGTTCAGCAGGTGGTGACCACAGACCACTTCTCAGTTCCTATGCTTTCTGGCTGATGTTTTGGTCACTTTTGAATGCTGGCGGTGCTTTCACTCTAGTGGTAGCATGAGACGGACTCTACAACCCACACAAGTGGCTCAGGTAGTGCAGCTCATCCAGGATGGCACATCAATGCGAGCTGTGGCAGGAAGGTTTGCTGTGTCTGTCAGCGTAGTGTCCAGAGCATGGAGGCGCTACCAGGAGACAGGCCAGTACATCAGGAGACGTGGAGGAGGCCGTAGGAGGGCAACAACCTAGCAGCAGGACCGCTACCTCCGCCTTTGTGCAAGGAGGAACAGGAGGAGCACTGCCAGAGCCCTGCAAAATGACCTCCAGCAGGCCACAATTGTGCATGTGTCTGCTCAAACGGTCAGAAACCGACTCCATGAGGATGGTATGAGGGCCCGACGTCCACAGGTGAGGGTTGTGCTTACAGCCCAACACCCTGCAGGACGTTTGGCATTTGCCAGAGAACACCAAGATTGGCAAATTCGCCACTGGCGCCCTGTGCTCTTCACAGATGAAAGCAGGTTCACACTGAGCACGTGACAGACGTGACAGAGTCTGGAGACGCCGTGGAGAACGTTCTGCTGCCTGCAACATCCTCCAGCATGACCGATTTGGCAGTGGGTCAGTAATGGTGTGGGGTGGCATTTCTTTGGGGGGCCGCACAGCCCTCCATGTGCTCGCCAGAGGTAACCTGACTGCCATAAGGTACCGAGATGAGATCCTCAGACCCCTTGTGAGACCATATGCTGGTGCGGTTGGCCCTGGGTTCCTCCTAATGCAAGACAATGCTAGACCTCATGTGGCTGGAGTGTGTCAGCAGTTCCTGCAAGACGAAGGCATTGATGCTATGGACTGGCCCGCCCGTTCCCCAGACCTGAATCCAATTGAGCACATCTGGGACATCATGTCTCGCTCCATCCACCAACGCCACGTTGCACCACAGACTGTCCAGGAGTTGGCGGATGCTTTAGTCCAGGTCTGGGAGGAGATCCCTCAGGAGACCATCCGCCACCTCATCACTTTAATTTTGAGTGTGACTCCAAATCCAGACCTCCATAGGTTAATAAATTTGATTTCCATTGATAATTTTTGTGTGATTTTGTTGTCAGCACATTCAACTATGTAAAGAACAAAGTATTTGATAAGAATATTTCATTCATTCAGATCTAGGATGTGTTATTTTAGTGTTCCCTTTATTTTTTTGAGCAGTGTATTTTTTTTACACTTTATTGGACCCTGTGGGGTAATTTGTCCTCTGCATTTTTTTTTTGTCCTTTGCATTTGACCCATCCTGTAGTTAGGAGCAGTAAGCAGCCACAGAGCAGCACCCGGGGATCAACTCCAGTTCTAAAGCCAGTTCCTTGTTCCTATAATGCATGTTTTTGTGGGTGGGGGAAACCGGAGTGCCTGGAGGAAACCCACGCAAACATGGGGAGAACATGCAAATTCCACACAGAAAGGCCCCAGGCCGAATTCCAACCCACGACCCTCTTGCTATAAGGCGGCAGTGCTAACCACTAGGCCACCGTGCCACGTAATAGGAAATATTTTTTCACTCAGAGAGTAATCTCAGTGTGGAATAGCTTGCCTGACCATATTGTCGGGGCAGAAACCCTGGGAATTTTCAAGAGCAGGCTTGATTTAGCTCTAGATACCATTTCATCATCGAGTATCTGAAGTGTTATGTTCACTATAGTAGTAAGAAAATGGCAAGCCGAGTTGGGCTGAATGGCCTGTTCTCCATTCTCTATTTTGGGGCTTTTTCGCCTTGTGATGAATATATTTTTTTCTAAATTTAACCCTTATTTAACCAGGGCAGTCCAAGAGATTGAAAACTCTTTTTCAAGGGAGGCCTGGGGGATTGAGAGGACAATATGAACAGTTAATTAGATCAGGGGATGAGCAGGTGGCAGGTTGAAACAGCCAGGGGTGTGTTTCCCGAAATCACAGATGCTAACTTACCTAGTTGGACCCATTGAGTGTGAATGAACTACTTCGTTAGCAACTACGCTTTTGGGAAACGCACCCCAGGTTGGGAATTTAGCCATGACATCAGGGAACCCCCTACTCTTATTGAAGGGTGTCAAGGGATCTTAAATGACCGCAGTGAGTCAGAACCTCGGTTTAACGTCTAATCCGAAAGACAGCGTCTCCTTCAGCACAGTGTCCCCATCACTGCACTGGGGCATTGAGGAGTATTCCACCAGAGGGAAGATTGCAACCTACTAACCCACCAACACCTCTTCCAGCAGCAACTTGGTTTTCCCAGGTGGTCTTCCATCCAAGTACTGACCAAGCCCACACCTGCTTAGCTTCAGTCACGCAGCTGGAGCAGATTGAGTAGTGCTAAGGCTGCTGGCAATAGACAAAAGAGACAAAAAAGACTTTCCATTTGTGATGCCATATTGCTGTGGTCAAACACTGTATTTATAAGTATGGATGCTAATGGTTATTGAAACAAGTTCCAAATATACCAGGAGTGTTGTTAGCGTATGTGCCGGTGAGGCAGAGCTTTATGCCTGTGTAATGATGTGTCTTTGTGTTACGATGTTGTGTGCGGGTACTCTGGTAGTTTATTGTCTAACTGCAAAACTGCACCCAACTGACCGTGAACATGTTCAAATCTATCATCAGATTATTTTGAGCATATTACCTTTTGTTATCTAGTGTTTTCCAATGTAAATGATGACATTGATTCTGATGACATTGCACTTAAAGTGCTTGGTCTTGCTGGGCGTCCGTTTGCTTGTTTCTCAATGAATGGGACCCAATCAAAAAGCTTTGCAGATGGGCCCAGAGTTTACATTTTAAGGCATAAGTATTAATCTTACCTTAAATAGCCACTGAGCTGTTTCTTCTCTATATTTGTCCTTGTAAATTGCTGCTTCACATTATTTGATTTTCCCATTTGTAATATCACCTCATTTCAGACTGATGGCACAGCAAGAGTACAAGCGCCTGAGCGACACCTTCCTCGTCCACAAGGGGACGGTCCTCCCGAGGCATCACGACTATAACGTCACGGCGGAATACGTCGACAGCTTAGAGCACTTCAAGATCAGAGACAGCGATGTTTTCATCGTTGCTTTCCCAAAATCTGGTAAGACTGGCTTTGATCAAAGTGATTTCATCGTGAAGTTAAATGTTTCGAGTACAGCCTTCATTGCATGTGTTGAGCATACTCTCCAGTGCTGCTGGTGCCGTGTAAATTGGGTGCTACTGTATGTTCACGAGTAAGAACATTGAGAGAAAATACACGCACCACTTCTCCATTTAGACTAGCCGTCATTTAAGATAAATAAGGGAAAACCTTCGTTTGTCAATTTATTTCATTTATTTAAAGAATAGCTTAGATTTTTTTCATTCAGACCTTCCCTTATTAAAATATCAGGTCACTTTATACCACAGGCATGAGACCAGAGGTACTGCAGTAGGCAGAAATCTTGCTTCTGAACACAGAATTACTCTCAGCCTGTTCCTGTTTACTGTGCCTGACCTGTAATTATGTCTCTCCCCCCCCACACACACACAGTGTGCAGAAGGCATGCTGTTTTCTGATTGTTTGTCTGTGCGTGCGTCCGTCACTCTCTGTCGCACCATCCTTCACAAGTATTGTGTCCGTGTGATGTTTACTGAAGGAGTGGAGGGATTTTCACCAAATCAGACATGGTCACTCCCCACAAAGGGAAGCTGAACTGATTTCATTAGGCTTTGATGGTCATCAGGTCAAAGGTCAAGGTCACGTAAGGCCAGTTGTATAAGGGAACCAAGGATGAACTTTGAGGGTTTGGGGAGCTATGGCAGGCAGAGGTATAGCAATCAACTCTTTGCACTGAGTTGTACCTCTTATTAACGCTAATCAGTGGAATGTCTGGCTAAGTTTCAATAGCATTATTGTTGATGACGTCACAAAGGCCCCATTTACATTTCATATGTCTTCTAACTGAAGAATATCTGGATGTGATTTATCCATACTCCATTTACAGTTCCCCTAATCATTGCATCGTCACAAGACAGATACAGATTCAGTGCGCAGTTTCCCGTGAAAAATGCAAACGGCAGTCGTTGCCTGCTGAGAGATGTTTTTTCTTTGCCCTGTGCGTGAGTACAGCAGCTGGAGCTTGTGAATGTGAATTTGTCTTTCAAAGATTCAGAACTCTGAATGCTTATAAAACTGCGCAGTAATGCAAAGACGTGGAGGTGGGGTGGAGTTCAACAGCATGAAATGCATCCAATACAAACGTGAGCACTTAAGCCCTGATTCCAGCAAACTATACCCCAGCAATGCAAACAGAGATTATAAGCCTGGGGGGGGCGACTGCAGGACGGTGTAGCAATGCTAACGTGTGTGACAGCAGAACTTCTATCTCTTGGACAGTTTAATTTTCTGCTGAATCTGGCGATTGATCACAGAAAGTCCCCTGTATGACACAGAAGTCTCCTCTTTCTCAAATGGCGCTTTTCCACTACATGGTACCGGCTCTACTCCACTCGACTCTACTCGGCACCGGGGACTTTTTTGGGGTTGCTTTTCCATTAGAGGATAGTACCGCCTCCGTGGTATAGTTGTGGTTTCCCAACTAGATGTTTACATATTTTTGAGGTCGCCTTGTTCGCGAATAATTGGAGAGAGAGACAGAATCCTTAGAAGCCATCTTTATTCCCAGTCTTGAATCGTGCAATAATCCAAACCCAGCGAGCAGTCCCTGGCCAAGAAGTGCTAACCCGGCATTCTTTACAGAGCAATATTTATGGGAAAAACTCAACCAACTTTGCTCCAATCAAAATACATGGGTTGTAACCATCTTATCTCTAACAAACTTTGCTCCAATCACATTTCATGGGTTGTAACCATCTTATCTTTAACATTTTTTTACTCTCCAACTTTGTTTTGTTACACCATGGCGGAATACAGAAGTATAGGTTTTTAAAAAAATAAAAGGAATATATACTAAAATGGACTGGAAAATTACAGTCAAGAGTGGAAAAACACAGCCAAAGGAATAGGATACAAGTAGATACATAAATGATTCAATTGATTATGCCTTTTTTCAGTAACAACTAATGATTTTACTGAACAAACATTGATCAAAGCTACAGAAATCAAATGCATCGCCTGATTATGTTTTCAAATCAACTGAACAGAAGCCTGCTTACTAATCAACACTACAGAAGCCCGCTGCTAATGCGTGTGTGAATTGAATTACTGCGTGTGTGTCTGTGTGTGTGTGTGTGTGCATTTGTCTGTGCGCGCTGCTCATCCCCTCCTTATGCGTATGTGAACTACTTGTATGTGTGTTTGTGTTATGTGTGTGTGTTTGTGTGTTTGAACTGCTTGTATGTATGTGTGTCGGTGTGCGTGTGTGTGCATATGTACGTGTGCTCCCTGTGTATGTGTGAACTACATGTGTCTGTGTGTGAACTGCTTGTATGTGTGTGTGTTGTGTTATGTTATGTGTGTGTGTGTTTGTGTTACTGCTGCGTGTGTGTGTTACTGCTGCTTACATAATATGGTTATTGATTATGAATATTGATTATGGTTATTCAACATGGCAATTGATCTACTGATGAATATGATGAGAAATATTGAAATATAATCCACAACAGTACCTGCTCGTCGTTGCGACGCAGCATGTTAGTGCCGCGATGGCATCCTCAGTTATATCAAGTTTACTTTCATTCCGTCGATTTTGTTAAATATTTATGTGTTTAAATCAGGGGACGCGCACTACTGTCACCACGTTATGGCACTAAAGTCCGCCAGTGTTTAATTGTAATTTCTGTTTGACATTCTCCTGAAACATAGGATAGCAGCTGGTGTTGTGTCCGATTCGGTTGCACATTAAATAACATACCACCCAAAAACGCAAAGCAATGATATACGCAAAAGGCATATAGTATTCATATTCAGGCTTCGTGAAACATTGCACTTTGAAATTGAAGGCAAAACACGTAGCAAATGCGCAAATCGCAGGAGATGGCAGAGTATTAGAATTTATCGCTTTACGATGCGTCGTCTCATCTGATACCTTTCCTTGGAACAAAATGCTTCATCAGCATCCGTAACTTTATTTTCCGCGCAATTTTCGTAAAATAAGGGCAGCACAATAACTTTCTCAAGGGGAATTAGGGGAACAGAATTGGACACAATTTCGCTACGAACAGGGTCACAGACAAAGAAACGCATTTCAAAAATGCAACAGCGTCGGTGAACAAACGCAACCTTGTTTGAAAGGTAAGGCAATGCATAATATAATTATCAAGCTCCCCAAAACAACACGTTTCAGAAACACAATTTGAGGACCTGCTTCAATGATGACAAGTGAAGCCAGTTTCCTAGCGATAATGCGGAAGCGAGTTGCCTTTTGCTGAGACGATTCTCTCTGACCAATCAGTGGGCTGCAATGTTTCACGTCACATTTTAGTACCCACTAGTACCCACTAGGTCGGCCGTTTTTTGGAACCCCAGGAGAGCAGGCACCAAAAGTACCGACTGGTACCTAGTACCAGTTACTTTTTTCCTAATGGAAAAGCAAAAAAGGCGAGTAGAGTAGTGTAGAGCCGGTACCTTGTAGTGGAAAAGCGCCATAAGAAATGTGTATTCTGTGATGCAGGCACCCACACTACAAGGGACCGTTCATAAAAATACAACATTTCCAGAATAAAAATTACTTTAGCTTTCTAATCCTGGGTGTCAGTAGGATATACAAGGTCTTTACACATTTAGAGATGAACAAAAAATTGAATTGTGTTCATATGTGCTCTATTTTAAAATCTGTTCAGAAGGGTGTATTTACTCACAGCAGGTAAAATATTTGGCTGGGAGTTTTTAGGCTGGTACACTCAGTACTGTTCAGAAGGGTGTATTTACTCACAGCAGGTAAAATATTTGGCTGGGAGTTTATAGGCTGGTACACTCAGTACTGTTCAGAAGTGTGCATTTACTCAGCAGGTAAAATATTTGGCTGGGAGTTTTTAGGCTGGTACACTCAGCAGTTTTGATCTATGAAACAGAAAAGAAGCAACAGATGATGCCAGGCAGAACGTAACCCGCCCGGTGAGGTCCAAAATTTATTCAGGTGATCCTGGGACCATTGCACACCTTTTCTTAAACTTTTCTGTTATTTGATCAAACTGTTTTTGTCTGACCTTTGTTGACAGACAAAAAACAGATGAAATCGCTTTTCAAGGACCTTGACTTTTGACCCTGACCTTCCAAAACTGAACGCCCTCATCCTTGGACATATGGCTTTTCGTGATATTAATTTTAAGGAGATGCCTCAAGAATTCTTGATGCTAGAGTGAGCTCAAAAAGACAAAGAGCCAGACAGACAAACATAACCATCAATATGCTTGCAAAAGTGAGTTTTCCCTAGTGACAAACACCAATTAAAACAATGCCCCTCCCACTCTGGGTGGGGTAAAATTCTGCCCTGGTTGACTGTTTGTGCAAGAACTCAAAATGATTCATGCCTGTTTACAATGCCAGTGTCTCAGGGGTTCGGAGGCCTAGGTTAAAGAGCAGTGAGTATGGTATTGTGCAGAACATCTGAATTGCTAAATGAGTTTCCGTTATCAAATATAAGTTACTCAGAGTCTAACAACATCCATCATGACTGAATCATAATGACAGTTATGTTGAAAGTTTCTTAAATCCATACAAGTCATATCAGAATAGACAAGATAGGAACATGTCTTAATACATGGCATCCTGCTTGTCTGTGAAACTTGAAGCACACCTGGGGCACTATTATGGTTTGTGCATGACTGACCGGAATCCGACCAAATATTAGTGTTGGTAGCTGATAAATAGACTGTTGGCAAACCCCCCTGGAAATGAACAGGAACAGAACAGGCAGTTCTAGAGTGTGTTGAAAAAGTGTAATATTTAAATGATCTCACCTCGGGCATGAATTTCAGTTTCAGCACTGGAAAAAGGCAGGTGTGGCAAACTGAGGTCCAGGAGAGTCACGGGGTCTGCCGCTATTGGTGTTTCCACACAAGTGATTTATTTAAGTTACTGTCTAAGGACTCGGGCACCTTGTTTCTCTGGGCATTAATTAGCAGAGATGGAGGCTGTCAAAGTCAGCAGACTCTGCAGCCCTCCGAGACCAGAGCTTCACGCGCCTGGTGCTGGCTGACTGCGAGACCATAGAACTTTAAGATGTTATAGAAAATATTCCAGCTAAATATATTCACAGAAGTGGGAGCTGACAGAAGCAGAGAACCGTATATTCGGAGAATTCCCTGAGGAGTATAACAGACAGCTCAACACAGAAATCAAGGCAGTTCTGTCTTTCATCTTAAAGACACTAAATATTTATTGTTGCCTGGTGTCTTTTAATAAAGCATGTGTGACATATGAGCATACTTTTTAAAAATAAATGGCCAGCTTTTATGACAGACCTTCCATAAATATACTGTGTGTTTATAGGAGGGTCATTCCGTGTCAAATCAGACAGAATTTGGGAAATGTGTTGCTCACCTACTAAGATTTTGTTCAAACTTTTTGAACTTGTTTTTTGGGATCAAAAACTATGTTCTACAAAAAATGTTGGTTGAATTTTGAAAATTTCATATTTTTTCACACCTGGGAAACTTGGAATTTTCATACTGCAAAAAGCGCCTTAGCGGAGAAGCCATTTTTAAGGTTCAATATCTCCAGAAATGTAATCCCTGGAGTCCTGAAATTTGATGTGCACATAGATAAAATTGTTTCCTCCAGGAACAAACATTTGAAAGGCACAAATAAAGGTCAAATTTTTAAATAGTGTTATGGCCCCAATTTGTTATGGCGTAGCGGACAGCAAGGGATGACAGACAAAATTTTAAAACTTTAACAGATTTAATTAAACAAACACTTTGAATTAATCTACAATCTACCCTACTGACCAAGATTGAAAAAAAAAAAAAATGAGATATTTACAGTCCCTTGGTAATTGAGATGGGGCTGCTATGTTGCGATGTCCTGGGACAGGAAAATGCTCCAACACAGGCAAAAATCCACAAAAAGAGCTTCACAGGTCTTGAAAAGAGTGACAGGTCTGGTCAAATGGATCCTTCCACAATTTTTCCTCGCAATTTCTCCTACTACCTTTCACTCTTTCAATTTTTCTCCTTATATACTCTTTTCCAGCCCCCTCCCACCTTCCAGACTTTTCTCCAATTCTCTGGGACATTTCCCTCTGAGGCATGCCCAGGACATGCCCCAAAACCTAGCTCAAGACTGGGCTGAACAAAAAAAAAAGTCAATACTGCCATCTAGTGGCTTATTTTTTTTCAACATTACACCTCCATTCCAAAAGGGAAAAATTTTGACTCAAAAAGGCAAAATTTTTCTTTTCAATACAAAAATGGTTAAGTAGACACTTGTATATATATACATATAATACAATATGCTAATAAACACATGCGATATATATACACATACTCAAACACGGGATAAGCAATCAGCAATTACATTGTCAGTACCCTTTACATGCTTAATTTCCAAGTCAAACTCCTGTAAAATCAAACTCCAATTCAACAATCTCCGATTCTTGTTTTTCATCTTACTCAAAAACATTAATGGATTGTGGTCAGTATATACAATCATTGGCTTTTGCCCTGTACAAACATAAACCTCAAAGTGTTGTAAGGATAGAACCAGAGCCAACAGCTCCTTCTCAATTGTGGAATAGTTCTTTTGGTGGTGATTGAACTGCCTGGAGAAGTATGCCACAGGATGCTCAATGTCATCAGAGTCACTTCTCTGTTGGAGCACAGATCCACAAGCTTGGTCGCTTGCATCGACCGCCATGGAGAACAGTTTGTTGAAGTCAGGAGATTTGAGCACGGGGAAGTGACACAGCAGAGACTTGAGGCGATCGAAGGCTCTTTGGCACGCTTCATCCCAAGTGAACTTTACGCCTTTCTTCAGTTGGTTGGTGAGACTGAGAGCAATCTCAGCAAAGTTCTTGCAGAACTTGCGGTAGTACCCGATCATTCAAGGAAGCGGCGCAAAGCTTTTTGTTGTCAGGAACTGGAAAGTCCATGATGGCTTGGACTTTAGCATTTATGGGTGCCACCCTACCCTGGCCTATGATGTAGCCAAGATACGTGACAGTAGCACAACCAAAGTCACTCTTGTTCAGGTTAACAGTCAGGTTAGCCTGGGTCAAGCGCTGGAACAACGTCTCTACATCTTTCAGATGTTCTTCCCAGGAGTCACTCCATGTGATCAGGTCGTCGATGTACGCACCCGTGTGTGGCAATCCGGCGATTGTAGACTGTATCATCCTTTGGAACGTGGCTGGGGCACCTTTCATGCCAAAGGGTAGGACTTCATACCAGTATAACCCAGATGGTGTGGCAAAAGCAGAGATGCTCTTGGCCCTCTCAGTTAAAGGCACACACCAATAACCCTTCAATAAATCAATCTTGGTCAGAAACTTTGCTTGCCCTACTCTATCGATGCAATCATCAATCCTAGGTATTGGAAACACATCAGTTCTAGTTACAGCATTGACTCTGCGATAATCTGAACAGAATCTAGTACTTCCATCAGGTTTTGGAACTAGAACACAGGGTGAACTCCAATCTGAGTTTGAGGGTCTGATAATATCATGTTCTAACATGTACTCAACCTCTTTCTCAGCAATCTTTCTCTTTTCGGGATTCATCCGGTACGGATGCTGTTTTATTGGTTCGGCATCACCAACATCTACATCATGAGAGGCTATAGAAACTCTCTTTGGAACATCAGGAATAGATCTTTATATTTCTTGATCAACCTCTCAAACTGATCTTTCTGTGAGGGTTCTAAGTGCTGGAGTTTTACATCAAGATTTTGCAACACTTCAGAATTTGACAATTTACATGAAAGAACTTCAGCTTTAATTCTAGGTTCATCATCTTGAAACTCCCCCTCATCTTCACAAGTCTCGGCCATAGGAGGATCTGAAGTGACAGCTGCAACCCTAGCATTCCTATCATGATAAGGCTTCAGCATGTTAATGTGACACAACTGTTTTGGCTTTCTCCTATCTGGAGTCTTCACAATGTAATTGAGATCATTGAGTTTTGTCAGAATTTCATAAGGACCATGAAATCTAGCCTGCAATGGATTGGACTGCAATGGAAAAAACACAAGGACCTTGTCTCCTGGTTTAAACTCACGGCTTCTAGCCTTATGATCGTACCAAGTTTTCATTTTTCCCTGACTTGATTTCAAGTTCTCTTTGGCTAGGTCACAAGCTGCACGCAGTCTTTCCTTGAACTTGCTAACATAGTCTAACAGTCTGATATGCGGCTCTTTCTCTTGCCATTGTTCACTCAACAATAGCAAAGGTCCTCTCACTTCATGGCCAAACACTAGCTCAAACGGACTGAATCCAGTAGACTCCTGCACTGCTTCTCTAGCTGCAAACAACAGCAAATGAACACCTTCATCCCAGTCTTTCTCATGGTCATAACAATAAGTCCTCATCATTGTCTTGAGAGTGGAATGAAACCGCTCTAAGGCACCCTGACTCTCTGGATGATAGGCACTGGAAAGAATCTGCTTCGCACCTAGTTCATACACAACCTGCTGAAACAATCCGGAAGTGAAATTGCTTCCTTGATCTGACTGAATTTCCCTGGGAAGGCCAAACAACGTGAAGAACTTTATCAAAGCCTTCGAGATTGCAGTTGCCTTGATGTTGCGTAGAGGGATGGCTTCAGGGAATCTGGTAGATGCACACATGATTGTCAACAAGTACTGCTTTCCGGATCTAGTCTTGGGTAATGGACCAACACAATCAACAATGACCTTGGAGAAGGGCTCCCCAAATGCTGGAATAGGCTGCAATGGAGCTACAGGTGGGTCTAACTGGTGTTTTCCAACTACCTGACAAGTGTGACAGGTTTTGCAAAAGTTGGAAACATCTTTCCGAAGTCCAGGCCAGAGGAAGTGTTTCATGATCTTGTCAACAGTCTTGTTAACACCAAGATGACCTCCTAAAGGCAAACTATGAGCCATTGTTAAGATCTCATTCCTGTACACCTTCGGAACAACAATTTGCTTGACCACTGCCCAATCTGCATTGACAGGGATATCAGGAGGGCGCCACTTCCGCATCAACACTCCATCCTTGAGATAATACCCAACTGGAACTGCGTCTATTTCTTCATTAGGAAGGGCTCTCTCCTTTAGTACACAAATTTCAGGATCATTGGTTTGCTCCTGAATCAACTTCTTTCTGGACCGAGACAAGTCTCCAGACACATCAGAATCACCAGACCCATCTGGCTGGCTGAACAGAGAACTGATAAAAGTGTCTGATAAGTCCTCAAACGGAGAAACCATAGTAGGCTGAACAGAGTCATGAGGCGAACCACCTGAGTCATGACTATTCAATGTGCTGGACGGCACCACGTCATCTTCTTCTTGAGCCTTCTTGGCCATTGCACGGGTCACTGCACAGGAAGGATACAGAGATGAATCTTCATCGCCATCTTCAGTGCTCGGCTGTGAAGTAAGATGAACAGGGGGAACTACACTGCCCCCAGCCAGGTCATTGCCTAGCAACAGAGAAACCCCCTTGATAGGTAGACTTGACATAAGTCCCACCTTTACCTGTCCTGTAACTAAATCTGACTTCAAGAATACAGAGCGCAGGGGTACAGATACAGTCCTCCCTTGAATACCTTGTACAAGTATGAAATCCCCAGAAGTGGTCTCATCACGTAACTCCAAGGAGTCCATCAACAAAAGTGACTGAGAAGCTCCGGTATCCCTTAGGATATATATGGGGACAGGAGGAGAATGCTCATTCAGAGCCACAAATCCCTCTGACACAAATGGAAGAAATTCCTCCCTCACAAAGTCAGCAGTATCAGGCTTCTTAGCCTCACAAGGAGCAGGCATTTAGCAGATCGGTCATCTACTACAGGGGTTTCTAACCTTGTCTTCACAAAGGCATTGGGTTTGGTATCCTTTTCTTTTTCTTTCTTAGCTTTAAGGAACCAACAGTTAGTTGTAACATGACCAGATTTCTTGCAATAATTGCAAACTAGACCACTTTTGTCACTGTCAGCTTTCACACTTTGATCAGACCTTTGACTGGATTTCTGAGCACCATCACTAGATTTGTCTTTGTCTTTGGGTGAGGAATCTTGGGTATCACCGTTACCTTTCTTCTGAAATTGGGACCATCTATTGTTACTGCTAGACTGAAATTTGGACTTATGTGTGAGAACATATTCGTCTGCAAACTTGGCAGCTAATTGCAAATTCAGTGCTTGCTTCTCATTAAGGTAGGTCTTAATATCATCCTTGACACAGTTCTTGAATTCTTCAACCAACACCATCTCTTTTAGTGAGTTGAAATCATCCTTGACCTCCATAGAAGTACACCAGCACTCAAAGCAAACCTTCTTCTCGTTAGCAAATTCCACATAAGTCTGATTGTCAGATTTTTTCAGACCTCTGAATTTCTGTCGGTAAGCCTCTGGAACCAACTCATAAGCTGTCAAAATAACCTTTTTGACAACCTCATAATCAGAGGAATCATCTGCAGACAAAGCCGAATAGGCTTGTTGAGCTTTACCCTTGAGGACAGTTTGCAACATCAGAGGCCAGTGTTCCTTTGGCCACTGACAACTCTTAGCTACCTTCTCGAAGCACTGGAAATACTTATCAACCTCCTTTTCTGAGAATGGAGGCACCAGCTTTACCTCCTGGCTAGCATGAAATTTGTTTTCAGCTTCCATTTTGATTTTTAGTTGCTCCATTGGGAGCCTTTCTTCTCTAACTTCTGTAAATCAAAATCTCTGTCTCTCTCTTTCTCTCAAATTCTCTTTGTTTTTCTTTTTCCTCCCTTTCTTTTCTCTCCTTCTCTCTCTCAAACTCTCATTGTTTTTCTTTTTCCTCCCTTTCTTTTTTCTCTTCTCTTGCTAATTTTTCTAACTCAAACTGCCTTTCCTTCTCTCTTTCTGCTCTCTCGAATGCTCTTTCCTCTCTTTCAATCTCTAGCATTTTTAATTTAAGTTCCATTTCTACATTTGGATTTTCCACTGGAAACTGTTCCAGATCTCCTGGTGCAAACACATTTTCATCAATGTAATATTCAACAATCTCTCTAGCCAGTCTTGCTTTTCGAATGGCTGGTTTTACATCTGTCAGCTCTAACTGTCTGCATATTTCTAGCAGTTCTGTCTTTTTAAAAGACTTCAAAACCTCTACGGTTGGTGATGCCAAGAAATCATCCATTGCTGTTGATCTGTCAATATACAGGGTGTATCAGAAAAAATGATACTCTCGGAAAAATCATCATAAAATTAACATTGATAATAGTTCTGTAAATGTGGGCGTAAACCTTAGTAGAGGGGGTCATTCTGCTTCGAGTGATACCAGTATCTTGGTTTACGCTTCATGCTCCAGTGAGCACGGACGCTTTGAATTTTGCAAAATTCAAGTCTTTTATACAATGAGGAATGCGAGGGTTAAAATTGGATTCGTCACATTAAATTAAAAAGTTTCGACAGGGTTTTACCAGTATGCCAAGGCGTTTTTTGAATAATTAACCCTTTCACCCCCTAACCTCGGCACAAAATGATCTCTTTTATGAGTGGATGGTAACCAAAGGGTTAACACATGCAATTGAAGTGGCTGTGAACAAGTGAATCAAGCTAACAAGCATCATTCAGTGGGTATGTAATTTAATTATTCCATAATCACATCATGTCTTGTCAGTTTCTTCCTTTCATCACACAGCCAATGATCACAACTGCGTTATGTTATGCAGGCAATTAAATTCATGGACATAAAATCGGTGAGCACCTGGGCATTGGCCCCACTTTTTGCCTTGTAACTGTGTGGTGTAAAATGGTCAGACCACAGTTCACAGCTCAGCAGAGGTCTTTTCTGGTAACGGAATACCTCCAAATGAAAAGTGTTCGCACTGTCCTTCAGCGGTTCCAACATCAATTTCCAAATGTAAGGGTTCCAAGTCGTCTCACTGTCTTCAGGAATGTCAACAAGTACCGTGCCTCTTGCACCAGCCACAATCTCAACAAAGGGAGGTCAGGCCGACGCAAGACCCAACGTACACCAGTCAACATCGAAGCAGTCAGGACCCTCCTCGAAGACCAACATGATGTGATTATGGAATAATTAAATGACATACCCACTGAATGATGCTTGTTAGCTTGATTCACTTGTTCACGGCCACTTCAATTGCATGTGTTAACCCTTTAGTGACCATCCACTCATAAAAGTGATCATTTTGTGCCGAGGTTAGGGGTGAAAGGGTTAATTATTCAAAAACGTCCTGAAATTTGGCATACTGGTAAAACCAGTCTAAACTTTTAATTTAATGTGACGAATCCAATTTTAACCCTCACATTTAAAAAGACTTGAATTTTGCAAAATTCAACCCAAAAGCATCCACAATTTTTCACTGGAGCATGAAGCGTAAAAACCAAGATACTGGTATCATTCGAAGCAGAATGGTCCCCCCCCAATTTACGTTACATTTACAGAACTTTATCTATGTTAATTTTGGACGATTTTTCCGGGAGTATCATTT
Organism: Gymnothorax javanicus; assembly: GCA_029692085.1. Taxonomy (NCBI): domain Eukaryota; kingdom Metazoa; phylum Chordata; class Actinopteri; order Anguilliformes; family Muraenidae; genus Gymnothorax; species Gymnothorax javanicus. The sequence goes on along the minus strand of CM056200.1, from coordinate 16,416,951 downwards.
TTTCTGAAACCCTGTATATCTAGGAAAATTAAAAAAACAATTTCACAATTTTAAATTTTAGATTTTCAATAAATGACCACACAAATAAAAAGCCCCCAATTTGTTATGGCCCCAATTTGTTATGGAGATGGACAGCAAGGGATGGCAGACAAAATTTTAAAACTTTAACAGATTTAATTAAACAAACACTTTGAACTAATCCACAATCTGTCTGGGACAAGATTGAAATAAAAAAAAAAAAAAATTTACAGTCCCTTGGTAATTGAGACACATGTCCTGGGACAGGAAAATCCAACACAGGCAAAATCACAAAAAAGAGCTTCACAGGTCTTGAAAAGAGTGACAGGTCTGGTCAAATGTATCCTTCCACAATTTTTCCTTGCAATTTCTCCTACTACCTTTCACTCTCTCAATTTTTCTCCTTATATACTCTTTTCCAGCCCCCTCCCACCTTCCAGACTTTTCTCCAATTCTCTGGGACATTTCCCTCTGAGGTATGCCCAGGACATGCCCCAAAACCTAGCTCCAGACTGGGCTGAACAAAAAAAATGTCAATACGGCCATCTATTGGCTTTTTTTTTTTCCACATTACAAGAGTTGTTCCTGAAAATAGCATAAAATGCAAAATTTTCAAATGAGAGTGTATTGAGGACTCAAAATACCCCCGTGATTTTATATATATGTACATTTTGATATTTTTGCCTACAATACATTCTTTCATTGGTTTTAAGTCATCTTTTCAGGGCTCTAGCATCAGCAGAATCAAAGATATGTGTACTGTTTCGTCCGGAGCGCAGAGTGCAGTTGCACGGAGGACACGGAGTGGGGGACTTGACTCAAGTGCAGAGGTGGATTTGGTGGGTTTATTACGCCCAACTGTGCTGCAGTGGGCACAGATGTTGCAGACGAAACAAAAGGAACAGAGGTACCAAACAAGATTTTACAATAGGTAATACTAGAAATGGAAAGCACTGCAGTACTATGTATTAGGAAACAAAAAGAAAAGGATGTTCCTTTAAAAAAGAAATAAAAGTGCTGCGTTTAAGTATAACAGCACTTGGCTTAGAGTTTAGTATTCGAAATACAGACAAAAAGCCTATACAGACTACTATGTCAAACAAGCATGAGGTTACACTAGTGTTGTAGTACTCGAGACCGGTCTCCAGACCACTTTTACATGGTCTTGGTCTTGTCTCGGTCTCAACACTCTATGGTCTTGGTCTTGTCTTGGTCTCGGACGTAACAGTCTCGAGGGGATTTCAAAATCCAGGCAAGCAGTTGGTCTTGATACAGCCTCATTATTACTACGTAGCCTTCTTTAAATGCAGCCAATAAGAAGCATCTATTTTTTTTTTTAAATTTGGCATCTCCAATCCCACCCGAATCTGGAATGCCCAATTGGTGAACTATGTACAAAGCTCGCTCGTATGTGACCCCTTGCTGCCAACTCAGGAGAGTGTAGACAGTTCACGGCTCTCCTCCGAAGTACGTGCCTGTCAGCCACTGCTTCTTATACACTCATTGGTTGAATCTTCGCAAGTTCAGAACGAGGGCGGAGGATACCCGGACATGAACAGGCTTAGAATCTTCCTGACGAGCACCCGTCTGGCCAACAGGAGGCGCTTGAGCAACGAACAAAGCTATTTGTTTATTTCCCTTTCCCGGCAGTCCCTTCCCAATTTGAAACCCTGTAGCGCGATGGCTAATTGTGCGCTACTCTGAAAAAGCTGCCGACCACTGCCGGTTGGTACGACCGGGGCTCGAACCCGCGACGTGATAGTCACTTCTGCACTGCAACGCAGTGCCTTAACTGAGTGAGCTATCCGGCAGCAAGAAGCATCTATTTTAAAAACATATTACAATGTATGTATTTCCCTGCCTGCACGGTCTCCCGTCCCGTCTCTCTGTCTCGTCTCACAACATATGCGCAACGAATTAGTCCAGTGAATAAGTAAAAATGCCAGATAATTATTATAAAGTTTTCCTATACAGATTACAAAGAATCTACATGCAAAATAATAAAGAAAAAAAAAGGTCTCTGCTGTGCGCAGATTTTGTCAAATTGCCCTGACCGAGACTGCTGGTACAACGTCCGTTTGTATTTGTATTTTGTGTCTATCTTTTATCTTATGCATTTGTGTGACAGCCTCACACCCTCTCACATGCATACATACACGCGCACACATGAGTACAAACACAGACACACACGCGAACTACAGACACACACACACACACGTGTACAGATATGTTTGTAACCCCTGGCTTGTGATGATGTATCTGTATTTTTGTATTGTTTGATTTTTGTGGTCATGCTGTTGTTGGATGAAATAAATGTCATCAGTGATGTTTGAATAACAAACTGTGAGCAGTGTGTTGACATTTGGGTGATGCTGTCATATGACTAGAGAAGGACATAAGGCCCTTTCAGTCTATAATTTAATGGATACTATATAATTTACTGCATAATAATTTAAATCAATTATGTATTTACCTTTCTTTAGACATGATTTTGCACCTCAGGCTCTTATATGAAGGGATCATTTCCATCGGAGCCATATTCCATATTCATGGAATATCAGGCATATGACAAATCTGGGTAATTGTATATGAAAGATGAGGACAATGTACTAGAAAAGTTACATGATTTAACTTGTCATCGCAATATAATGTCAAACCTGTGTGTGATGTGTCAGCGGGAGATGATTTTGGACTGTGTGACCATACCAATCCCTAACAGGAAAAAATTTTAATGCCAATAAAGTCTCAATCCTTTGAAAGGGCAATAATAGCTGTTATGCAGTTGCTACACACAATTACTTTCACCCAAACACTGCTCATATTTACAGTGAAGTGAAACACTTTTTTTGGTCTCAGTCTCGGTCTCGGTCTCGTCCTGCTCTGGTCTTGGTCTCGAAATGGTCCGTCTTGGTCTTGGCCTCAGTCTTGTCTTGGTCTCACTACCTTTGGTCTTGGTAGCGTCTTGGTCTCAGCTGAGGCGGTCTTGACTACATCACTAGGTTACACAGACTTCACAAAGAGGGCTGGGAGAAGCTCAGCCTTAAATATGCTCTGCTACCACTCAGTGAAAACAGGGAACAGGAGCAAGTGATAATTGAACAATGACAAATGATTATTTAATTATTGTAGAGTGCGCTCTGGGATTCAGTAGACCAGTGATTTGGACGGCTGGAGGCGTGTCCTTACAATATGGCAAGTATGGCCAGGGAAGGGCCAAAATTTTCTCTATTTTCACACGTCAAAATGGTGTTGTGGACTCATTCATAGGACCAAGAAATTTTATCTCAAATGAGGCATATATGTGGTCATTTTATGTACAAAGTTACAAGTCGCAACCATGTTGTCTTCATATGTATTATTCATTTTTATCTACTCTGGCACATCTATCTACGCATGTCTACCAGGTTTGGTTGCCAGGCATTCGAGAGATATGAAAATGTTTTCAGAAAACAAACCCTGTCCACAACATTTGAGTAAACTTTGGCCGCCATTTATAGCAAAATGGAATGGACAATCAAAATTAACGATGTACTTTTGTCCAGCTTGGTCTCTGGATGCTCAAAACCAAATTTGGTGATGATTGTTCAAAAATTGTGGGAGAAGTAGCGAGAAAATGGTTTTGGACGAAAATCTAAATTGTAAAAAAATTTCTCATATGCAAATGGCAGAGATCATGTGCATAGTTAAAAATGTTGAGTCCAAAACTTGAGGTTTGATGCTCAAGTGCCATTAGTAGTCAATCTGTGTCACAAGGCACAAATAATATTGTAAGCGGAGTCATAGGAATTCACGAGAGGGGTAAATATTATTCCTAATTTTTAGGTGAACTTCTTTAGCTTTTGCAGGAACAGGAAAGGTCAGAAAGCGGGTTGTAAGATTATGTACTGTTACTTTGTCAAATGTAGAAAGAATGGAAAGAAGATCATCCAGTAAGTAGCAACGGATATATTTATGACAGAATTTGTCAAACAAAGGTGAACCCTCCGTTTACAACGGTGGTACCCTTAGGATTATTTGTTTGTAAATGGCCACATTTTTATGGACCAAACATTTTTTCCACTCTGCCACTCTGGACTGGCAATTTGTTTTTGTGTAGTATACGGCGGTTCTCCATATTGGAAGGATGTGAGGGATATAGTTGTACTTCATGTAACCAAAACTAGTCTGATTGGCTAAATTTATAAACATTTCTAGTTGCCCTGGTGTTTGGGTTTTTAGAGGACCTTCAGGCAACAGACACTGAGCTATAAGCAGCTAGCTCAGAAAGAAAAACCTAATCCACGAAAATACATAATTCTAAACTATCCAAGAGATTTTAGAAATTGTGTCACACACATTAAATCCCATCACTAAAGGACATGCAGGAGTTTGGTTTTGTTAGCCTCTGTAAAAGAAAAGAGAGATCCTGGCTGCTTTCCAATGGGGTATGGAGAAAGTATCACTACTAGCACCCAAAAGCCGAGAAAGTGCACCTTTTACCGAGAAATTCCTACAAAAACTTAGAATACACTGAGGTTTACTGAGGATTTCAGGCCAACTCGATTAACCTCGGAAAAATTTTACAGAGGTGTCCCAAAGTCTGTCCGGTTTACTTAAGTTTGGACCACACACCAGTAAACCTTGGTTAAATTTTCCCGAAACACACAGAGGATTGTTTGGCCCACTGAACCTCAGAGACCACATCGGTATTCCTCGGTCATATTTCACCGAGGTAGACCCAAGTTTGTTTGCTAGGCCTATGCTCACACCGGATCAAAGGGGAGGTGTGAAGACAGACAAAACACATGCATCACTGTATGTGTGTGATTATGTGCTTAATTTTCCCCACTTTGCCCATCCACGCTTTTCTTACTCTCGATGCCCACTTTCTCTCAAGGTAGCCTCTTTTAAAAATTACTTTGTGTTTCTGATCTGTTTGTAAATTGGTGCCTTTGCAGATTGAATATATTCTGAATACTGAACATGTGTTTTTGTTGTTCTTACTATAATGGTGGTGGTTTGCCCTTTGCCAGTTCCTGTATACAGCACAGACACAGCAGGCTGAACAAAGCCTGTACTCCATCTGGACTGCATCTAGGGCCTGGCTTAATTACACTGTAACCTCGCTGAACAGGCAGTACTGGTAATTTGCATAATTAATTGGTGTTTGGACTGCAGTACTGGGGGGAGGTCTTTAATGAGGCATGTGTTTTGACTGTCTTCACACCTCCCCTTTGTTCTGGTGTGAGAATAGGCCTAGCAGACAAACTTCGGTCTACCTCGGTTAAATTTTCCCAGGGAATACTGATGTGGTCTCTGAGCTTCAGTGGGCCAGACAATCCTCGGTGTGTCTCGGGAAAATTTACCCGAGGTTTACTGAGGTGTTGTCCAAACTTAAGTAAACCGGACAGACTTTGGGATACCTCGGTAAAATTTTTCCGAGGTTTACCGAGTTGGCCTCAAATCCTCAGTAAACCCCGGTGTATTCTAAGTTTTTGTAGGAATTTCTCGAAAAAAGGGTGCACTTTCTCAGTTTTTAGGTGCTAGATAGTGTATAGTGTTCCAAGCATGTCCAATGTGGTATTTACTCGATTTGTCACTTCTTAATCGATGCCCACAGTGAGTACACCTGTTGTAGAGGATGCCACAGAAAACAGTCTTTGCCACTGAGAGCTGTGCCATTGTGCATGGATTAAGTTGGCTTGTTATATCCCCGAAATACGAGTTTCGGGGATATCATGGTTTTCGCCCCACCCGCCGCTGCCGCTGCGTCCGCCGCATCCGCAGATTTTAGCTGTTAGCATGATAACTCACAAAATACTTTACATTGGCTTCTCATTTTTAGCATATGGGTAGATATGGTAGAGAGGATGAACTGATTAGATTTTGGCCAAGTATGCACTCCTAGGTTTGCCACCAGGTGGTGCTATATATTGAAAAAATCAGTTTTTTAACCATATCTCTGGAACAATTACTTACACAGACCTCAAATTTGCCTCATATTGTAGGTCTAGTAGTGGGGAATCTAATAAAGGGGGCTTTGAGGATTGGGGAATTTCGGGAATATTCCCCTTGCTGTCGGCCGCCGACAGCGTAGGCCTAGTTTCTAAGTGGGTTTGTTTTGAATCAACACTGTTCGAATTGCCCACCCCTTAGCGTCGCGACAAAAACTACAGCCTGTGTTTAGACAATTTACATGTTCATCAGAATTATTTTGTTATTTCTTTGGCAAATAACAAACTGAAACCACTAAATAGTCCTTATTCACAAAAAAAAAAAAAAAAAAAAAAAAAAAAATCAAACTATAATTTGTATGGCCTCCTTTGGCCTTGATAACAGCTTGCATTCTTGCATTCAACTACTAAAACTAATTTGTATGTTCAGGAATGCAAGAAAATAACTGTTATTTGGCATCTTAATCAAAAAGTAATAATGCGCTTAACAATTTTTTGTGCTTTTTTTGTAAAACGGTAAATTTGAAAAGTCATGGATAATGACAATAATTATATTTTAGCATTAAAAATATAATTTCAGTTAAAGAGCTTGCGCATACTGGTGGATTAACCATTACAGAAACATAACTATTTTGGTAATTACCAGTACTATTAATTTAGAGCAGCTGTGGCATAAACCTTACATTGGGTGGTGATCTAATAAACATGTTAAGGACTGTATGTTTGAGACTCTGAGACAAAAGTCAAGAGCCTGGCTTTGTGACACTAATCCCTGTCTGCACAACAACTTCAACACCACACCTCTTCCCAAGGAGATCCAAAATCAAAATTTAATCAGACTTTACTGGGCCTCTTGTATTTATCTCTATCTTTCCCTCTCTCTCTTAGGTACTGTATGGACCCAGCGCATCCTCACCTTGCTGTACGAGAAGGATTTCCCAGAGGAATCGGGCAAGAACGCGTTATTGCGAATGCCCTGGCTAGAGCTCTTGCAGAAAGGCACGGATTACACTGCACGCCCATCACCAAGGCTGTTCTGCACCCACCTCCAGGAGCACCTGGTTCCCAGGGGACTGCAGGAGAAGAGGGGGAAAGTAAGATCTCAGGAGGTGGTGCTCTATGGTCGGATAGCTTCACTTCAGTCATGTTTGAGATCTCTCATGTAATTTTTGGTGTTTCGGCTCAGGGCTTGGAGGCACAGCGGCGCAGTGGGTAGCACTGAAGGTTGAGAAGGTTGTGGGTTTGAATCCAGCCTGGGGCCTCTCTGTGTGGAGTTAGTTTAATGCCCTCATGTTTGTTTGGGTTCCCTCCTGGTACTCCAGTTTCCTCCCAAAGACATGCATGTGAGGTTAACTGGATAATTGCCAGTAAGTATGAGTGTGTGAGTGAATGGAGTGTGCCCTACATTGGATCAGGGCAATTAATTTAACTGTCCAGGAGCTGGAATATGCTCCTGCCCCTCTGACCTTCACACTCATGAATGGACAGATGGTATTCCAGCATGATGAATTTGAAATGAAACTATTGCTTGTTAGCCACCGATATCAGCAGACAGTGGGTATCCAGCACTATGAAATGTGTCGTGGCCCCAGAACTTTTGACTGTGACTATAGACTGGAGTTCCAAGATGCGACATGACAATTCTGGAAAATCAGGTCATGGAGCCATTTAATTACCATCAAGTTATTGGGCACCGTCTCAAAGTGAATGAGTTTTTTTTCCCTGTTTTCTTTTGTGACATGAGCAAACTTTTGGTTAAGACATATTCTTGTCTTAACCATAGCTAGCTGGTTTATTGTTTTTTCCCCCAGAATTAGTATGTTTCCCCCCCGAGAAACGCACAAAAAAAAAAAAAAAACTACAGATTTTCATTGTGCACAATGGCTTGGCTTCACATTATGGAAACAAAATAGCATCCTGTCCTTGAGATGTCGCGACTGTCTCCATCTATGGACTGTACTATAGACTATATATCAGTAGGCCTTGTAGGTTGGTGGAGGTTCATACACCTGCGTTTACCTGTAAAGGTTTGGACAGTGACATAATTAGGGCTTGAGTGCTATCCTGAGTAAAGACCTTATTATAATGCAATAAATTATCTTTCTTTTTTCCTGTCTTCTTTTTTCTTTCTTTTGCAATCACATTTTTGAGGGGCTTAAGATGGTCAGACTCACAAAACTTGGCACATAATTCAGATCTGGTGAAAAATTTGATATTTAATGGATCTCATGCTCGGGTGTGAAAAAATGGCTGGAAAGCACCCTTTAAAAAAATTCAGCTGCATGGCCCTCGTGGTATGTTTCACTGACATGTATAAAATATTGCTTGTACCATGTCTAGACCTATAAAAGCCTCTTATGGGTATACCATAAACCCAACAGGAAGTTGAATTTACGTAGCGATTTTTGGGCATTTTGGCCATTTACAAGGCTCATACTTTAACAAACTCCACGGAGGTTAATCAGATCCACCTCAAACTTGGTTACTGTCTACAAAAGACCTTTGCGAAAAAAAGTTGCTCAAATTTTGAGTTTTCACTGTAAAATGTGGCCTCAGTGAGACGTAGAATTTCTCTGTTCGCCACAAAACAGGAAGTGGTTTCAAATTGGACAAAACAAGGTAAAATCTGCTCCAAACTTCAAATGGTTTAAAACATTCCCAGCCTGAGGACATCTACTGAAAAATAATTAATAACAATCACAGCACCTCCGACTGGCAAGAGGAAGTATGCTTTGCGTGTCAAAGATCATACAATTAAATTTGAGTTGTGTGGTCTACACTTGATAACAATATAACACATATTTGATGTGTGTTCTCTAGCACCACCTAATGGACACAGAATTGTGGACACAGATAGCAATACAAAATGTGCAATGGGTAATGTCCACCACCACACACTCAGTACATAAGGACACAAGGTCTTGCTTTGTTTGCACAGTGTCCGACGGTTGCGAAAGCGCACAAGTGCATCAACCAGCATCCTGCCAGCTCCTGCTACTTACAGGAAGATGCAAGGGCCTGATCATTGCTGCTTACAGCTTTTGTTCTTCTTGTTTTGGTAGGGAATATACCAGCGGTGTAAAGTCCTGGTTGGTAAAGTATTTAGTTCTGGTCACGGGGAGTTACTGATCAGCACATCTCCACAGCCCGCAGGTGGCGCTAATGAGCAGGTTGTATTCATGGGTGGGAGTAATATATGGCAGATCTTGTATTTTTTGACCCACGGACTTTACTCTGCCAGGAGGTATCCAGTAGTGTCTGACTAGTGATGTCTATGGAACAAAGACTTCAAATAGTCATCAAATGTAATGGCAACCAAGGAGAACATACTGTAATGGAAGGTTATGTTAACCCCTTTGCAGGGTTCGAATTACACATTGGCTTTTGGGGGAGCCCCATTTTCCGGTGGGCACCACTACTAACACATGTCACATGCACGTGCATAAATACAAGTGTGTAGCAGCGCGGTCATTAACAGGGTTACTGCAAAAAATATTGTACGAATACCATTGGCAGTTAATACCGCTGGTAATATTTCATAGAGGCACAAGCGAACGTCAAATTTCTAGGAAGAAAACAAGAACGAAATTGGTCATTAGCTGGGAAGGAATTCCATATTCAACCTCCACCAATATCAAATGAAATCAGTACTTTTTCGGCTCACCTTGATGTTTGGGTACCCAGAGAAACATTCGGGTGTGTGGACTACATCCAGTCAAGAAAATTCAGAGTTTAATTTCTAGTGCTGCTGTACGCGGAAATAGCATTTAATAGCCGCAGCCATGTTACTGATGACATATCAGGTTGCGTGGGCATGCGCAGCATATGCATTTGCGATATTAAATATTAATCTCTTTGCTCAGAATACAAAATTATGCCAATTTTTCCTGTTCTGCATGAGCCTATTTAAGCTTTGTAACGCAGTATTTGTGACACAGAGACTCTGGAAAATTATTCTAGTGAAGCAAGACATTTGGAATTTCAATCACAGAATTGTTTAGGAACTAAAGTTAATATTATTTAATACTAGTTAATATTAACTATTCTATACTATTAACTATAACTATATTTAATAGTTAATATTAAATTTGAAACCTCTTTCTCTCTAATAAAACCCCTCAAAGTATATTGACACCCCTTTTTAAATTTTTTCTGGCAAATAAAAAGCTGAAAAAAAGTGGAGGTTGGATACAAAATTCTTTACATTAGGTTTATTAATATGGCCTAAATATACCTGAAGACGCAAATTGATCAATGAAATCATAATTTGCCCACAACGCGCTAACCATTCTCATATATTGCCCGCTCTTTCTCCTCTACCGTGATAATTGGGTCACTTAAAACATCCAAAAACTTGCATTTTTGTGCAACTACCTCACCAGTGCATTATTTGACATAAAGGCAGGACATGATAGTGACTTAAAAAAGCACACGACGAGACGGACGAAAGCTGCAATATTTGACAATATTTAAATATATTTGAAACAAAGCCACCATGTCCCCCTAATAGCCCAGCGAAATGCCGTTGGCATAAACCCCATAAAATGATCAATTTACTGCACACAGACAGCCTTATTTCTGCCATATATCCTATATATAAAAATCGACTCTGGACTTAAACAAAAGTCACTCGTAGGCCTACTCACCTATTTGAATGGCATTCGGCAAGCTTTGCGTAGAGCAAAATCCTCGACTTGTCTTGTAATTTATACAATAGCCGTGAATGTTATCATTATTTAGGTCAAACGCTAGCTCAGCTTGATCTGTTACCTGCTGGCTGCATTGTTGCTTGAGGGAGGGTCGTCCGTGGTCCAGCAACTTTTTGTAAGAAAGCTGAATGAACTTAGTTTTGGCAGCTTTGCCACTCTCTCCTCCTGTTTTTTCTTTTCTTTATTGACTACTGCTTTATGTTTGAATGGAGTGACCGCTCCTGAGTTTGCAAATTTGCTACTAAGTCTGATCTTTAGATTTTGCGCTTGAACTATCAGACGTCACTCTGGTCACATGATCGAATCAAATAGACTTGACATTGGACAACACATTACCCAGCAATCACCTTGACACATTTGTAAATCAGGATGAAAGAAAAATGTCAAATAACATAAGATAATTGTTAATTTCATTAATATTCTTTAAAATGTGCGTAGACCAAGAATGTAACTGTAATAAAATGCTATGAATTATTGTTAGTAAAAACCCATGATAGAGATTAATTTGGCTTCATGAGGGTGCATATAAAGAATTTCACCACCCTTTAACATCTGAGGGTAGTAACATTAGTATCAAGAAAGCTGGCAGAATGCATTAAAATGCTGGGCCTGATTGCTAAACGGTGATATCACGGAGAACCTGGGTGTAATTTGAAGTGCTTTTCCCTCCTCTCAGTGCAACTGTATTGGTTGAACTGTCTTTACTTACACAAACACTCAGGAAGCCATATGTGCTGAAGAAATACAAACCCTCACTCAAACAAGAGTAATATTCAGAGCTCCCCCTAAACGTCTGAATGGGGGCTTTCAGCCTTTGCACAGAATAAAAATAATGCCAATTTTTTCCTTTTATGCATGAGCCTATTCAGGCTTTATAACTCAGTATTTGTGTCATAGAGACTGTGGAAAATTATTCCAGTGAAGCAAGACATTTGGAAATTCAATTACAAAATTATTTCGGAATTAAATTTCGGAATTTACGGATGCCGGCGTCTATATCTGCGCAAAGGGGTTAATATGCCTGATTGCCTTCGCTCTCCTAAATAAAATTGGGTGCTCTGTGTAAAAACGGCTGTAAGTTCTGGCACACATGACTCGTGATGGTTGTACAAACCCTCATATTAAAGCTTTATTCACCCCGCCCGCAACGAAAGTTGCAACGAATGTTGCGGAAGGGTGTACGTGGTTGTCGCGTTAATTTATTTATTACTTGCCGGAATCCGAGGAATCTCGGATTGGCAAGTATATTACTCTGTTTGTTTGTTTGTTTGTGTGTTTGTTTGTTTGCACTGTGGCGTCCACAGTTTCAGCTCAATTTTGTTCATATTACATGATCAACATAAGACAGGCACTGGGCAGGCACTGCACTATTTTGGTGAATCTAGGTCAAAGGTCAAGGTCAAGGTCTCACAAAAGGTCAAAAACACATAAGAAGCCGTATCTTCGGTTCTAATCATCGTAGACACTTCTAACCAAGTGCATACTCAACATAGGACAGGCACTGTACTGTTTTGGTGAATCTTGGTCAAAGGTCAAGGTCACACAAAAGGTCAAAAACACATAAGAAGCCATGTCTTACACATAAGAAGCCATATCTTCAGTTTTAATCGTCGTACAGACTTTAAACCAAGTGCATACTCAACATAGGACTGGCACTGGGCAGGCACTGCACTATTTTGGTGAATCTAGGTCAAAGGTCAAGGTTAAGGTCACGCAAAAGGTCAAAAACACATAAGAAGCCATATCTTTGGTTCTCATCGTCATACAGACTTCAAACCAAGTGCATACTCAACATAGGACTGGCACTGGGCAGGCACTGCACTATTTTGGTGAATTTAGGTCAAAGGTCAAGGTCACCAGAAAGGTCAAAAACACATTTTGGTTCATAACTTTGCTACTATTACAGCTAGAGACTTCAAACCAACTCCATTCCATTCATTCTGTTTCTGAGATCTGTGCATGATTCCGGCAAGTCATCATTCTATGAATGACTTTTCATTTATTTATCAGTGTGTGTGTGTATTTGCACTCTACAGGCCACAATTCTGGACGGATTGTCTTCAAATTTGGTAGGAAGGGAAGGAATCCTGGTAGGAATCCTTTGGCGGAAGGGAAGAAATGAATAGTTTTTGGTGAAGATCCGGATCAAATCCTGGATTCTGGATCAGTTTGAAGATTTCGTTAACACCGGGAGATAGGGCAGACTTTCCACTGCTTATAACTTGAAGTTGGTTAGAGATAGGCATGTAGTTACTTTTAATCACAGGAAGTTGGGTATGGAGATTCTTTTATCACCAAATGTTAAGACCTTCAGCGACCTTGAAAGGTCAAACTCAAGGTCACCCATTTCTCAGGCTGCTCTAGGGGCCAAACGGTGGGAGATAGAGACATGGTTACTATTAACTAGTAATAGGAAGTCATATATGGGAATCTAATAGCACCATGACCTTCACCGTCAAGTGACCTTCAAAGGTCAAACTCAGCATCACCACTTTTCCGAGTGCTCTAGCAGCCAAACAGTGCAAGATAGACATAGTTACTATTGAACACTAATAGGAAGTCATTTATGGGGGATCTAATGGCACCGTCACCTTGACCTTCAAGTGACCTTGAAAGGTCAAAATGGCCGACCTTCATATATTGCGGCTCTGTAACTGGGAAACCGCCAGAGATAGGCCCTATGTTATGTTCAGTCACAAATAGGACCCCATATATGGGGCCACCAATTGCACCACGACATTGACCTTCACGTGGCGTTGAGAGCACGGGCGGGGTGATGTGGCCTTCTGGACGCACCCTCTACTTTATTTTTTTATCAGTGTGTGTGTCTGTTTGCATTCTACAGGCCACAATTCTGGACGGATTGTCTTCAAATTTGGTAGGGACAATCCTTTGGCGGAGGGAAGAAATAATTAGTTTTTGGTGAAGATCCGGATCAAATCCTGGATTCTGGATCACTTTGAAGATTTCATTAACACTGGTAGAAAGGGCAGACTTTCCACTGCTTATAACTTGAAATTGGTTGGAGATAGGCATATAGTTTCTATTAATCACTAATAGGAAGTTGGGTATGGAGATTCTTTTAACATCAAATGCTATGTCCTTCAGCGACCTTGAAAGGTCAAACTCAAGGTCACTCATTTCTTAGGCTGCTCTAGGGGCCAAACGGTCAGAGATAGTGACATGGTTACTATTAACCGCTAATAGGAAGTCATATATGGGAATCTAATAGCACCGTCACCCTGACCTTCAAGTGACCTTGAAAGGTCAAACTCAGCATCACCACTTTTCCGAGTGCTCTAGCAGCCAAACGGGGAAAGATACACCCATCTTCACTATTCAGCACTAATAGGAAGTCATATATGGGGAATCTAATGGCACCGTCACCTTGACCTTCAAGTGACATTGAAAGGTCAAAATGGCCAACCTTCATATTTTCAGGCTCTGTAACTGGGAAACCACCAGAGATAGGCCCTATGTTATGCTCAGTCACAAATAGGAAACCATATATGGGGACACCAATTGCACCATCACATTGACCCTCACGTGGCATTGAGGGCACGGGCGGGGTGATGTGGCCTTCCAGACACACCCTCTAGTTTCAAATCCAATGTTCTGGAGAACATTGCCGAAACAAAACTTGTGTTTCTGACCTAAAGCTTTTGTCTGCCCAAATTTGTCTGACTTTTGCATTTGCATTTTGTAACAGTCCACTGCTACCAGTATCAATTTCAAATTTAAAATGGCTAATGTCTATGATGTCGAAATGAATATTTCTTGATTTGAAAATGATTAGAAATCTACAGATTCATTCTTATTTGAGACACTAAGCCTGATGTATTTTTTCATTTAGGTCATCTATGTCACCAGGAACCCCAAAGATATTATCACTTCTTACTTTCATTTCAGTAATTTCATGATTGTACTGGAAAAACACAAAGATTTGGATGAAACTGTGGATAAATTTCTTTCTGGATGGAGTAAGTATTTTTCAGTATTACAGTAACAATAAATAAGTGGTTTTTATCTCTTTCACCGATCATAAAAATGGAACATATTATCCATTCTTGTATTGATTATTATTGTCATCTGATTAAACTGCTCACCCTGAATACTTTCGTTTTCACTGATCTTTCCAGTGTTAGGTGGCAGCTGGTTTGACCACATCAAGGGATGGTACAACAATAGAGACAAGTACAACATCCTCTTCATTAGCTATGAAGAGATGATAAAGGTAACAGGATGGGTGGGGTCAAACTGTAAATAATGGAAAATTTCCATCTGCAATACATTACTGGAATTTGCAGATAAAAGAAATAAAACTGTGGCAAGTTCAAACAAATCAAGAAAAAATAGCTATTAATTAAGCATCGATAATGCTATGTGGTCTGATATCGAAGAGCACACATCAAATGTATATTGAGAAATCCTTTATGGCTTAAAGGGACTATGTCAGCCGGATCGCATGCGCGCCACAAAGCTGAGCATCTTGAAAACGTTGTTACAACTATTTCAAGTTCATCGGAGATTTCGTGTAAGCGTTTTTCAATCTGTTTATATCGCATTCATCCTTGAGAAGTTTGATGAAATTTTTACCAAAAAACAATCTTTATTGATCATAGAGCCTGTTCATAGCATCAGTTTGTCATAGTTCGGGTTTTTGTAGCGTTATTATTGCTTTTAAGTTAGCCTACGTTGATTGGATCTATGTCAGCTGCATGTCAGACAAAACGTTGCGACAAACAGGTTCTGCGAACATTCAAGACAGTTGCTTGATAAAAAATTCCCCAAACTTCTCAAGGATGCACGCGATGCAAACAGATTGAAACTCCGCCACGAATTCACAGGTTTACCTTACCTCACACTTTCAATGTGTTTTCGCCCAAAGAAATATGGGTGGTTAATATAATTTATTCTCCGTGGGGTTCAGCAAAGATAAAAGCGGTTACTCTAGCAACTCTGCGTTTGCAGGCCATCTTCTGTATTTAAAACAGCGACTTAGGTACGCTTCCCACATACTAATAAGCTTGGGGTTTGTATTTCTGCTCCCTTGATATCGCACTGCATGTATGAAAGTGTTTATCGATTGGACTCTACTACGCATGTGCCCCAGCTGACATAGTCCCTTTAAGGTTTTCATCATTAGATTGTGTTATTTTTCACTGGTTAGCAAGTACGTATTACAGTACTGTGCATAAGTCTAAGGCACATTAAAAGTAATTTCATAGGGCAAATATGGTTGCAAAAAATAATGAAATTCAAAGTTTATAATAATTAAGAAATGTATTATTTGAAGCTGTAAATTTAAACACTAAATCAAACCAATATTTGGTGTGACTGGGCTTTGCCTAAAAATTTGGGACATTTTCCTGTTGTGCAATAGTTTTATAAGATGATCGGCGTTTTGTTTGCTCTAAGCAGAGTGGACAACTTGCCACCGTTCTTCTGCAGACTGACTGTCTCACTTGTGTCTGTCCCTCAGGCAGCCATGATGATGTTGACATCAGGACTCTGTAAAGAGTATATTATCTGTATCAACTGTTTTCAATGAAATACCAACATTTATTTATAAAACTATTTTTTGATTTAGAATTTGTTATTTCAAATATACTTTTCATCTTCAGCTACCCCAATGCAGAAAACAAAATGTAAACATCTGAAGCCAGATTTAAATTAAAAAAAAAAAAAATGCCGAGAGCCTAAGACTTTTGCACAGTACTGTATATCTTTTCCAAAAATGAGTTGTTAACTCAGTCAAAGAGGTTATGTTTTGCCCTCAGTTTATGGATAAGCATGTTTGTTTGTTCCTAACATAACAGAAAAAGTTACGGACAAATTTTTATGAATTTTTTTTTTTTTTTTTTATCAGAGGTGTATCTTGGCCCAGTATAGAAGTGGTTGCATTTTGGGAGTGACTCAGATCAAATTCTGGATCCAGGAATTTATTTACTCGTGTGGTGGTGCAGAATAATGGAACTTAAATGTGTCCCAGACATGTCAGTGACTGTTGGGCCTTGGTGGAGGTATGAGCTCTCTAAGAGCTCTTGTTTACCAATATTGTTAGGATTATTACTTTAGTTTCATCTAAGCTTTTACCCTAGAACATGGCTGTTCAACATTACCCAGAAAGGGCCAATGTTAGTGCAGGTTTTCATTCAAGTAGTTAAACACCTGATACACCTAATCAAGCTCCTTAGCAAAGACTTTTGGAGTCGATTAGAAGTATCAGGTGTGCAACTGCTGGGTTGGAATCAAAGTCTGCAACCACACAGGCCTTTTGGGTGCAGTCACGGTATTTGCGGCATGAGTGTCAAAATTTTTTTTGTCAGATAGTATTAATTTTTTAATGTAGATGGGACGTAAAATGGTTGAACATCTTGAATCTGAAAACTGTTTGTTCATACCTTGTTTCGTTCTCAAGATATAAGAGCATTAATTAAGAAATATTGGTTAATGAGATATGTATATGGGACACATGATTTTATTGTTTTATAGCCAAGGCATAGTAGCTATGGCTTTCAAATTTTGCATATTGATTGGGCATCACATGAGACATTCTCTATACAAAAATTGATGTTTACAATTCACTGGAAGGTGCTTAAACAAAGGACTTAAGCGGTTAATTAATGCTAATTTAGATTTTGAGATACAAACGTTTCTCTCAGAGCCACAATTTGGTTTCAAATCAAATAATCTTTTTTTTCCTCTTACTTGAGTATACAGGGTGTATAAATGAAAAAGTAGACTCTCCGAAAAGTATCCACCAAATTTACAATTCAACATTTTCATGAAATTTCATCGTTTGCATATGTTGGTATGGACATCCTGCTTCGGTTCATACCAAAATTAATTGCATAATTTCGTGCATGACTGAATACAGGCCCGTTTTCCGGTGGGCAATAAAATGTTTTTCTACGCCGCGATACTCAAATTAACCCTTTGTTTGCTGCTTTTTGCACTGGGGCAATGGATGTATGGGAATGAGTTGGAGGGCCACACGGTGGTTTACAAGTGATCACTACCCACCCGCATCCTTAGGAGGGGACATTTTGAGGAGCAAGTCACATTTAATCATTTTAATACCCTGTTTTTTGTCAACTTACTCCTCGACGTGACCTCCATTTCTTTGGATGTACACTTGTGCTTGGTGTAAACCGTGGACGAACCATCTTGCAAATGAGAGAAGCCAATGGCCCTACCCAATTTTTATCCACAGCTGAATGAAAGGAGTTACGTAAAAACGTCAGAAGGATTAAGCCTATGCTGTAACTACCCTGACATCACATCACATTTCAGGTGCAGAGAATTTGTGGTCACTTCCATTGCAGGCCTGTGTTGAGCTGGTTACACAATCAATCTGACCCCAATGTCAGGCCTCGTACTAGCGATCAGGTGTAAAACATGCCATGCCCCTCTGGCATGTTTGATTACAAGCACATGAATGGCTATCCATTGCCCAGTGAAAAAAGCAGCAAACAAAGGGCTAATTTTAGTATCGTGGCGTAGAAAAACAAAAATTCACATTTTGCATTACAGTTTAAGACTTTTCATCCAATTTTAACCCTTTCATTTTTTTGGAGGAAGGACATTTTATTGCCCACCAGAAAATGGGCCTGTGTTCAGTCATGCAGGAAATTATGCAATTAATTTTGGCATGGACCGAAGCAGGATGTCCATACCACCATATGCAAATGAAGAAATTTCATGAATATGTTGAATTGTAAATTTGGTGGGTACTTTTCGGAGAGTCTACTTTTTTTTTATACACCCTGTATAATGGATAGAATTGACATAGTTGACATTTTCAGAAAATAATTGTGTTTCAGTACAACAATAGAGAAAATGTGTCCCATCTACATACTGTGGACGGGATAAGCTTGTAGATGGGACATCTCTGTAGATGGGACAATTTTAAAATGCTAGTTTCTAGGAGTGTTAAGATATTCATATTGTTATATTTCAGCTTTCAGTTGATTACAATTGTGGTTGGAACAAAAACCAGCATACACAGTGGGTCCCCAGGACTGACGTTGAAGACCACTGGCTTAATGAATGAGAGAGCCCACTTCAACTGATTGTTTCAAGGCAGTAAACAAGTGCTATTTATGTGACCTCTTACAGAGTCAGCAAGGTACCTGGGTACAGATTGTGCAGATCAAATCCATGCTAGTTTACTAGGCTACAAACTGCTGACCTTTTGCCATAGTTTTGCAATATCCCTATAGATACTACTGTATACTCTGGACATGTGTATACATGGCGATATTGTTTTGACAAAATATCTATTTTACATTTTGGAGGATTACATCAAAACAAAGCAGAACACCTCTCTAATTTTTTGATATTATAGAGTTGAAGTGATGATGATGAGCATAAAACAAAATCCATTTTGATATCAGGTGGCAGCATTGAGATGACGGGGGCCAAAGTTCGGTACCCTCAAAAAGGGTTTTCATTCAATAGTTTCCAAACCATATAAGCTATCACTTATTTACTCGGCTTATTTGCATATTCAGAATCAGCATGAAAAATTACATAAAAGTGCCAATTTTGGTGCCAATAGGTGCTATGGTTTTTGATTTATTGCGAAAAAAGGGTTTGAAAAAAGTGGGAGGGCATGTCGCGACGCGCGTGAAAGGCAATTTTTAAAATGGCGGCCATTTTGTAACCAGTTGGAGTTGGCAGTCAAAATTTTGGGATTTTTGTCCATGTACATATAGCAACTATTGGAGCAAAAATCAACTAAAACTGTGACAGGGTGGTGTCACCCCCTGGTCCATTTGAGCTGGAATGGCTAGCATGATTTATCGAATGACTTGCGCGTCCTCCGAAAAATTTCCTTCCACTCACCATCAGATAAACGCCACTCTCCCACCAGTCATTACTCCTGACCCGCGTCTAACATGCACGGGAAGCCCGGGAATGCGTTTCCCAAAAGCTCAGATGCTACCTTACATAGTTGGAAGCACAGACTGTCAATGGACGAACTATGTTACTTGCTAGCAACTACGCTTCTGGGAAATGCACTTCAGGGTGGTAGAGAGGGCGCAAAGTAGAGCATCGTGGCGTTTCAGCCAACCCTCGGCCAATGTCATAACCACCGGGGATGGCGTGCGTCTCAATTGTACAAAAAGCATAGTGAACAGCCCGTATTAAACGTACAGAGCTGTAACGTTGCCCATGTTCTCGTCACTCGATCTTACACAGTGAATGCACTCGACATGCTACTAGTTTGCCGCCGCCTAACTTTTCTGTGAAATGTTTGGTCTTTGGTGTTGCTGATCAATAAGAAAAAAGTTTTGATACAAACAAGCTGAAAGACATAGCGCCACCTATTGCACGGAAACAGGCATGCTTCAGTCAATTAATCAAATTTCGTTCTGCGCATGTATACTGGGACAAGGACAGCAGTCCGATTGCATGGCCTAATCAAGCTATTACCGCAGCTCGAATTAACTATGCATGTAAATGTACTGATTGTTAGCTATATGATTCCATACTGACCTTGTAGATTCAGTGAACACAGAGTATAATATTTTCAGCTTCCTAATTGGTGCCCCGTTTTATCCAAATGTTTGTTGTGAAATATTACAGCTCTTTATTCTGCTTCTAATGTTTTTCTATCAGGATGTGAGATCTGTTGTGATAAAGATCAGTGAATTTGTGGGGAAGAATGTGTCCGATGCAGCAGTTGATGAAATCGTTGAGCGAGTCTCCTTTAAGAAGATGAAGGTTGATCCTTTGGCAAACTATGAGTTCTTGCCAGATGATATAACCGACAAAGCGAAAGGCGCATTTTTACGCAAGGGTAAGAGATAACAAAAAGTTGCTTCTGATGATCAGAATGAAATTTCAATCCATGAGAATAAAACTCACTATTTATACCAACTTGTTCAACTTAACTGCCTTCCGCTGAGGCATTGTGGTGAGGCACTGAAGGCCTTAGTTTCCTGCCTGTGTGTGTTTGTGATTCAGGTACAGTCGGGGACTGGAAGAACGCCCTTACGGTGGCTCAGAGTGAACGCTTCGACAAAGTCTTCCTGGAGAGAGTGAAGGACTTCCCCCTAAACTTCATCTGGGACATCAGCGAGCTTCAGGGATGATAGCACTTTTTTTAATGTCATCTTCAAAATTTACAAAATAAATCATAGTTACTCAATTTAACAAAGTAATTTTCAAAATACAAATCTGTGTTCACACTTCATTGAGGAGAGTTTCATCATTAAAGAAATCCATCATTTTCGAGAAAGAAATATGCACAAATGTGTTTTCGAAACAAATATGTAATAAAAGAAGATGTAAACAAATGAAATGCATCATCCTCACAGAATTGTGTGTTGCTTAAAGATAATTTTGGGTATTAAATTCTTGAAAGTCTACAAAATGCTGTGAAGCAGCGCCTAATGAAGGCACAAAAAAAAAATCCTCTAAACTTGGGTGCGTCGGCACAGAGAAACAAATGAAAAACCGGCAAGGGAAGTACCGGCACACCAAAAAACGGGCAGAAACTGCCACATAGACTAGTTCATTTGCTGAGATTTGTGCCAAAAGAACTTTAATGAGGCATGATTGATCACAAAAAAAAGTGCTCAACGTGCTCAAAAGAAAAAAAAAGCAAACGTTTCGGTCCTTTAGACCATCACCAGTGGTACAAGAGTAGGTAATTCACAGCACAGTTAAAGACAGGCAGGTGCGACCCAGCGCTCCAGTCTGCGACCAAGATTTACATTTTGCGACTTACATTCTCAAAGGGCTTTCACATAGCACGTGCTCGGCGCGGATCTCGGCCACCGCGGCGATTCATTAGCTGTGTTCGAAATCGCCCCCCAAACACGGATATAGTGCACTATATAGTGTGTCCGCCATTTTGTAGTGTTGTTCGAATTCTTTTCATCCACTATATAGTGGACTATAAAATACCTATAATGCACAGTGGAATCGATTGAGCAAGCGATGTACACTACATTGTAGTGCCGTATACCACAATGCACTGTGGGCATGTTTTACACAAAAGAAGATGTGAAGAGCAAGATGGCTCCGCCCTGCAGAAATACATTCTCCAGTGTTCGCGTTGGTGTGAAAGCAGCTTAAGTGTCCGGTTTGTTTACATGAAGCTCGGCGCGTCCGCTTACATCACAGGAATATCCAGCGCAATTGCTGACGCAACCATGTTCAGAAAATTCCAGTGTAGTGTCCGAAATCTCCTTTGGTCATTCCCTATGTAGTACACTATATCATACACACGATGTAGGAAATAGGGAGTGAATGAATGAGTGGACGATCTGAACACAGCTATTGTGTATGTGATCGCGGGGTGCGAGGGCGCACCGTTCTGCGCCGAGGAGGGCGCAGCTCGAGGCTGGCGCCGCCGCTGGACAGTTAAAAATTGAAAATTTTTAACTTGGGTGCAGCGCCCTGTGGGGCGCGTCCAATAGGAGAGAATATTGGAATTGGAAAAAAAAAATAGGCAGATTTTGGCAGAAAGGCACACCAAAAATGGAGGAGAGCATCATTGTTGCGGTCTCTCTGCATGCAGAGCTGTGGGATACTAGACTGCAAAGCTAACGGAATCTTGTTAAAAAAAGCCCAGGCATGGAGAGAGATATCCCACAATTTGGGAATACCAGGTGTGTTTAAAAACTGGCAGAGATATATCGTTAGCCTCATAGCATAATTGCCTCCTAGGGCCGTCCACACCAAGAAAAATAACTAGCACGACTCACCTCACGTCTTATGTAAATGCTGATTTAGCTACTTTGATTAGTTTACATTGGCTATACTTTCTCTTCAGCGAACCCATTTTTGCTTCATTGGAAAACTGACATTGGCCTAGCTTCACGGCTACTATTCAGCAAATACATCTGAAGAAAAAGCTTAATACAAGACATCCTTTTGGACTTAGATTAACGTTATATAATGAGTTTCTCTGAAATGTCATCTGCCGTGTTGAATGAACATGACCTGCTGATATGAAGCCCTATAAATTCCGACGGATTTGACTGGCAGTCAGTTTTTCTATTGTTCATAAAATCGCGCTGAAAGTGATCAAAGCGATATCGTTTGCCATTATCGTTGTCGTTTTGTACTTGTGGTGTGGACTTCGCCATCTACGTGAGTTAGAACGATTTTTAAAACTATATCTTTATAGTTATCGTTATAGTTATCTTTCTTAGTGTGGACGGCCCTTTAGGCAGATATCTCACTTTGTCCAAAATATGACTATGAGGCTAACGATGTTTCTCATTTCCACAATAGGCGAATTTTTTTTTCTTTTTTCCTGCAATTAAAGACCAATACTGTTGTAAACTGAAGCAAATGATTTTCTAAACGGACAGGAGGTGTATGTATTTAGAAATCTAGATGATTGACATCATGAGATATGCACTACTCTTGCAAAGACAATGAAGTATACAATGAATGGCCGAGATCTGCGCCGAGCTCGCGCTATGTGAAACCCTCTGCCACAGTCTGAGCCGTACCCAGCGCAGAGCACCGCCCAAACCGCATGCTATGTGAAAACCCCTTCACATCGGTCGCGCACTTCATGCACTGTGCGCTTATTCTGGGCAGCGATTCACTCCCTAATTATCAGCCGCGGCTGCAAATTTTTTTTCTGCAGGTCGGTTGGTACAATTACGTACATCAGCCAATCACAGATCGGCTGGTGCCATCTGCCAATCACAGCTCGGCTGTACTCAAGCATCGATGAGAATGGCAAAGCATTCGACCATAGACATAATATGCGTAGACGCCTCAGACTGACGCTGCCTATTGGAGCTGATGTATCAGCGCGGCCGCCATTTTGGATGGGTCCCCCATACGCCCCCAGTACATTTATTTCTACGGAGGAAGGTGTATGCCCAACTCCAATAATCATAACTCCCCAAAATTTTACCCGATTTTCACACGGTTTGGTTTGTTACAAACGGCAGAGATGTAGTAATGATACAGGACGCTGTCACACATTAAAAATACGTGCTTTCGTGCTGAAATACTTTGTCTTTGTTAAAGAGCATAATACAGACATATGGTATAGCATATTAATAAATGTATTAAGGTCGGCCCAGCGAGTTCCGAAATTCTCCAGACGCTACAAACACGAGCACGGTAAAAAAAAGTATTATATGCGCCATTTCCAATCCGCTACAAACACTTGCACCGTAACCTATATTCACTGTTTTAATGCTGCATTCGGTAACGCGTCCAACGAGCTGTGTTTTCGAGACAAGACTGGTGAATTCCGTTCTTTTGACCTCACTGTCCGAATGATCCTTCCTCGTACCTGCGACTTTAATTCACGACACAACTCATGTTTACTAATGTTACCGAATGCAGCATTATTCACTTAGCTAGCTTGCTAGCTAGGCTAGCAAACTAGCTAGCTATTTTGCTAGCCTAGCTAGTGATATTTATGCTAGCGAACCGCCTAGCTAGCCAGCTTGTGAACTAATTACATCTTGTGCACATAGCTAAACCGATAGAAACAGTAAATGGTTAGTTTACCGTTACTTACTGTTATTCAGCAAGCTAGCTAGCAAGACTATTCAATAAATATCACTAGCTAAGCTAGCAAAATAGCTAGCTTGCCTAGCTAGCCAGCTAGCTAAGTGAATAAAAACAGTGAATAGCCATTATTTCACTTCCGTCACGCCTGGGGCACTTCTTTCAAGCCAGGGGCTTGTGTCCATGCTTGTGAAAGGTAATCCAACGTGATCTGCTTTCAATACTGCGCCGGTTATTGCAACCATAGGCTGCACAAAATACGGGCATAGTTGCTCTCTTTGCGTTTACTTCGATTGGCTCTGGTGCTAGCCTAGAGTGAGGAGACCCATCCAATATGGCGACGACGCTGGATTACGCTCCAGCAGGTAGGGGGGGTTCGAGCATTCCTGCAAGTAAGCCGGCTGCGCGAGATTCCCGAAAAATTACGCGAGAATCTTGTCAAAGTTGCGCGATAAACCCTCCAAACCCCGCAATAGCTGCAATCCTGTAGCTATCGCAGGGTTTGGAGGGCTTCTCGCGCAACTTCGGCAAGATTCTCGCGTAATTTTTCGGGAATCTCGCTCAGCTGGCTTACTTGCAGACGCGCTCGAACGCACCCGTAATGAGGCGTCTACATATATTATGTCTGTGCATTCGAGCTTGCCACTGTCAGCTGAGTTGTGCGCGCGGCAAATTTGTAAAACCTTGTCTGACAATAACGATGTAAATGCTCCACACTACGCGAAATTACAAGTACACTAGCTGGTCTGCTGCAGAAGTCCATTAGTCTACGTATTAGGCCTTGCCTTCGGAGACTAATCCTGCAGATCGGAGAGCAAATTTCATATATCAGAAAATGTTTTCATTACCGGTTTTTTATTTCGCTATTTAGATTTTGCGCATTTCTAAGGGTAATGGAAACGCACCTGGAGAGTGAGAACAATGTCCGACGTTATTAGCCCAAAAACACAGTCTGCTTCGTGACTGTAGACTGTTCGTGACACAGTTATGAGTCTTGTTGATACCAGTTATGGGTGCTTGCGTCCAGTGGCGAATGGTTTTATTTAGCGTTTCAATATCAATCGGTAACCTTCTATCCTGATGGATTAGGGTGGATGCGCACTTCCACTCTGATCTGAAGTTCCGCATGTACATGATTATTCATGCAGTATGTATGAAATCGGTGACTGGTTGACGTGCAAGACAGGTGCAGGATTTAGGTCGTTTTCACAGTTGCCATTTTACAAAACATAGCAGGGCAAGCAAATGCGTGATTGGCTAATAAGATTGATCATGGTTCGATTCCATATTGGCGTGCCAGTGTCACAACTATTCTAGTGAGATAGGAATCACAGCGCAAGGGCAGTCTGGTCCCAAAACACCTAAATGGAATGAGACCATAATTTTTTTTTCCACCTGTGCTTGCTGCTTTGGCATGACAAAATGTCCTTTGTGAAACAGGTCCGACAAGTAATTAAACAATAATCGGCAAGAACTGGAGCGAGAGCACAGAGGTAGTTGTTGTTGATGATGATGATGATGATGATGATTATTATTATTATTAATCCAGCAAACATGAGACGTCCGCCCGCCGTGCAGATCATGTCACTCCATGCGCGCTCTCCAATTCTTGCCTATTAATTGTTCGCTCGTGTGAGACCTTTTTTCACAGAGGCCATTTGGACATGTCATGCATCAAGCACAGGTGTAATAATTATGGTCTCATTCCACCCAGGTGTTTCGGAGTCATATGGCTCTTATGTTGTGGTTGCTGTCTTACTGGAATGATTGTAACACACCAAGGCTATATGCAATGGACCCATAATCACTTTTATTAGCCTAATTACATCAGTGCTTGCCCAGCTTTGGCATGTAAAATGGCAACTGTGAAAAGGATCTATTTCCTGCACCTGTCTTGCACATCAATAGACGTCCAAAAAATACTTTATTTCGACGTCCATATATAGAACCACATATCTGTGGTGTAGTCTGAGTTAACAATGTGGAGTGTTTTTAATTTTCAAGAGTAGCCTATTATGTTGAGCTACAGGAAGTGGTGGGTTCTTTATTATGTACGGACGGGACTATGGGATGTTCATGAAGTTAAACAGCGATAAAGACTGTTGAATGTGAATCTTACAAATTGCCGACATGATCTGTACGTCGGGCAGACGTCTCGTTTACTGTCTTGGTCAAGATTGATTCACAATCGTATATACCCTGGCGGGTGGGACCAAGGACCATATTGCACGTGAAAAGGATGGCACAGAGGATACTCACGTGAAAAGCGCACAACAGTAATTACATGCGGCACAAGGTATTACAGCAATGGAGTTTCGCGAGGTTTTTAAGGTTTATTACTAACAAACAAACAAGGAAGAGGCTATTCGTCCCGTAGCGCTTCGGCGCGAAAGTTCAAAGACTGGGGCGGATTATAAAATGAATCGCTTATTGGCCCAGTTGTGGGAAAAATAGCAGAAGTGCTTCTCTTATCCGCACCACCGCGGTGCCAATAGCAGAACTGCTTCTCTTATTCGCACCGCAGATAGCCGATCTCTTTCCCTCAATTAACCTCCCTACTGGGCGAGTCGCCACTTTCAACAAACAAACAAACAAACAAAAAAAAACAGACGACTATGATGACATTAAAATACAAAATTGCATGTTAACATAATTATTTTTATTTTCCCAACACAATAATACTATAAGTCCAGTACATAATTTTTCATATTATGGATACAAGTTGTTATGATTTCGTTTAATGACCCGTGGAAAGTTGTCGTTGGGAAACAGATCTTAA
This sequence comes from Gymnothorax javanicus, assembly GCA_029692085.1. NCBI lineage: Eukaryota > Metazoa > Chordata > Actinopteri > Anguilliformes > Muraenidae > Gymnothorax > Gymnothorax javanicus. Next base: position 16,390,009 of record CM056200.1, on the reverse strand, counting down.
CTACCCAGTGCACCTACCCCAACTTCGTGGTGCAGTTGGTAGCGAGTATGGCACAGTGATCGACAGATCGAAAGTTCGATTCCCCTCATCATCCTAAAAAAGGAACATTGCTTGTAATTATAAGGTGAGTGTTCACTTCAGCTGCTCAAGAAACTACAACGAAGAGGTAAATAAACAGCCTGTGAAATAGGGAAGTGTTGCAAGGGAGGAGATAGAGTAGCAAATGTTTTTTTTTTCCCCCTTTTTATTTCGTCAAGTATCTCTAAAACAAGTGCACAGTTGACGTTGAAAAGACGCCCAGAATGACCACATTTGAACTAATTTTTAACCTTGTGCAGACGTCTGGTGAACGTCGATGCGGGATGTCCAGAGACCGTCGTTAAAAACACGTCATGAAAACTTTCATTCTGGCTCCTCAGGGGACGTCATTTAGATGTTTGTGGAAGACCTCGAAAAGACGTCGTTGGGACGTATTCTTGTTTGGTGGGAAAGATTTATAGTCTGTTTTCTTTGGGGTTCCGAGAATTGGCCAGCTGTCAGTGGAATAGTATTTTGTCGATTGCAGCAAATGTTCAAAACTGATTCAAAAACTAACTGGTGATGCCTGCCCAATGTACTTCAGCGACGACCATAGGCTTATCATGGCAATGCCTCAAATATGAGTCTGTGTCACAAACAGCGTACGGCAGGGCTCTTCAAATCCGGCCCTCGAATCCAAATACAGTCCTGGTTTTCCTTCCCTCTAGAGAATTAAGTGAACAATTAATGCTGCTGATTGGCCAGATTGTCATCTCACCTGACTCCAGGAACAGCAACTTTTGGACTCCAATTTATTACGACTAAACTGTATTGGTCATTTACATGACTCAATGAAACACACAACTCTATGTCATACAATAAATTTAATTTATTTGTATTTACGCAAGAATTAACAGCATTGATTAGCAGCTGGACATGCAGGAACAGGACTGATGCTGATGGGGCTGGGAAAAGAGAATAAAGAAAATAGATTAATTTTCAAATCAAAGCACATTGCAGTTCTTACAGTCACTGAACTGAGGTAAAGATGAGTTCACATGACTACTGCAAAATGTCACAATCAATACATCGACTGCTTGGAGCACAAAAAGGTTAAGAGCATTTTTTAAGTTTTGAGGAAAAGCAATGTAAAACTTTAAAACAATGTGAAAAATATGATTTGCATCCAACCTCCTAGTTACAGCAAAGAATGTATTGAACAGTTTTGTGCACCAAGCAGTCGTCATGTGGCTGTATGTAGGCTGTAGTTCTGAGGTGCATTGAGCCTTTAAGGTTAATATGCGCATCAAATACGTACAGTTGTAATCAGGTTTCCAGAGCCGTTTGGTTTAGGGTACAAGTTCCTCAATGTCTCTGTCACTGGTGAGGAAAAACGAGAAAGGTCAGCAACTGTACTTCAAACACTTCACCTGGGTCCTCCCAAGCAGACTCATTCATTTACTATTCGTAATTATCAAACTACAGTCTTGCAGAAAAAAAAAAAAAAAAAAAAAGCTGGCACACCCATCTCCACAATGAAAAACATTAAGCCTGTCAAGCAGGGCTGTCTTACTCCCATCGCCTGATCTTTTTTTTTTTTTTTTTTGCGTGTTAATATTAAAATTACAACCTCTACGTTAAAAAAACCTTTTCATTCACTCATGAATGATCACGGTGTGACAATCGTTGTTGTTTAACTCTTAGAGATGTGTTTCACGATTAATGCATTTAATAAATTACTCTCCATGCATTTGAAAGGTAAATGACAGACCTCACGCTATTAGCTAACGTTAGCTAGCTAGCTAGGTGACTTAATTTGCTAGTTGGGTAACCAGCTAGTTTGGTAAGTTAGCGATGTTCCAAGCACAAATGTGGCATCATCTTACCTGATACGTTTTATCCAGCTACTCCTGGTCCTGTAACCTGGTCCTACAATTCATCAGGGAGCGAAAACGAGTAATACTTTTCGTGGGGGATCATTCCGCTACAAACCACGAAGGCATCGTAGCTGCAGCGGCCCTGGGTAGCATGAGAACCGGAGAAATCAATAATGTCATTTACGCGACATTTCGGGTCTGTAGTGTGTAGTCTTTTTACTTGTGTGTGTGTGTGTGTGTGTATGTATATATATATATATATATATATATATAAAATAGCCGAGTGGCCTCTGTGTGTGTGCGTGTGTGTCCGGTCAATCGGTGCTAGATTCCACCGGGCGCCTATCTGCAGCATAACGTGAGCGCTGCTATTTGGCTCCATCTTGCAGGCGACTGTGTCCGGCCAATCGGTGCTAGACTCCGCCGGGCGCGTATCTGCAGCATAACGTGAGCGACGCTATTATAATATTGACATACAGGGGGGATTCCCCCTTTATGTCCTCTCCTGGGGATTCCCCCTTTTGAACCCAAGCCAATTCATCCGCAGGAGTCCCGAATCCCAAAAAACAGATGCCAGGCCGCAAGAGAAAGTAAAGCGTAATCTGCAGCATAATGTGAGCGACGCTATTTTGCTCCGTCTTGCAGGCGACTTCATGTTCCACTGAGCGCGGAATGTCAGCGCAGCAATATGCAGCTATCGCAGGGTTTGGAGGGCTTATCGCACAACTTCGGCAAGATTCTCGCGTAATTTTTCGGGAATCTCGCGCAGCCGGTTACTTGCAGACGCGCTCTAACGCACCCTTAGTTTTAGTTACTATAAAACCATTGGTCGCGTGACAGCCACCTAGGTGTTTATGGAAACACCATAGCAAGGTGATGACATCATAGAGGTGCATGTGATGACATCATAATGGTGCACTGTTCACTATAATATAAAGACGAAGTTGCATCAAATAGAACCCGTGGATCCCCACGGGCAGAGTGCTAATATATATTTTTTTTTTTACAGTCGTATGTTTAAACACTTATACAACAAACTGCTTATTTATTGGATTGCAAAATTATCTTTTAAGTCAACAAACATCATATGTGTAATTCATGGTATTATTCAGGCGGGATCAAAAAATAGTTTAACGATGATGAAATACTTTATTAATCCCCAATGGGGAAACTGAATGTCACCGTTTGACATTGGACAGACAACAGGCAAGGAACATATACATCTCAGACAGTTCAAGGTTAGTGCAAAGCACAGTAGCACAATACAAGAAACGTCACTGTAATATTATGTAGATAAATAAATAAATAAATACATACATACATACATACATACATACATACAGACATTAAAATTACCTATTCATCAACAGAAGTTTGATCATCAGCTACCACCAACATGGTCATTAAAAAACCTCACTGCAGCAGGCACAAAGGATTTCCTAAACCTTTCCGTAGAGCACCTCGGCAGAAGAAGTCTGTTACTAAATGAACTCCTCAGCTCATTAAAAATGTTGCACATGGGGTGGTCTTTGTGCCTCATCAAACTCCTGAGCTTCCTACATGTTCTTTTTTCCAAGACTAAAAAATTCCTCCGAAGAGACGCATTTCTAACGAGTTCAAACACTTGACACCATCTTCTAATCCCGACATGCAACAGTACGCCAGGGAATTCCCTTTAGAAGATATGGCGACTAGTGTTTGAACCGCGTCGCTTCGGAGGAATTTTTGCTCATATCTCCACACGGAAGGCATCTACCGGCGTGTACTCGCGGCTGAGTCTAGCTGTCTTAGCTAGGAAGGTATGTGCGTTTGATTTGTTTCGATCCGAAGAGTTGGGGAAAAGTTACAGACGTAGAGCGAAAAAGTATGCCTGAAGTAAATGGATCGAGCAGTGCCTCTGTGGGTGTACGTTGAAAGTCAGATTTATAAATACCCACCCATAGTGGCACGCAGGGTCTACTCTGGCGTGAACAACATGTTTACAAGTAATAAAATGATGGAGCGACTGAAGAATACGGCATGCATTGGGTTAGGGTAAACTAACGTAACTGAATATTTTAATACAGAAATGTTGTAAGAACGTACTAATTGAATTAGAGTGTGGCGGTATGCGGCAATATGATTTTGAACTTGAACATGCAGGCTGTATTCTTCAGTTGCTCCAAGATGATATCGATGAGAGTCATACATGCAGGTGCAATGTTTGCACAGAGCCTTTGAACTGGCGATTTGTGCATTTGACTGCAGCGCATGCTGGCATTTCCTCCTAAGTATTTTAACGGCAAGAACGGCTAACAAGATGTGATCTCAGTTTACCAAGAGTGGAATTGAAGGTATATGCAAGTGGTAATATGGTGGCCGAGTGGCTTCACTTCGACTGGACAATGAGATATCCAGATTTTTTTAAGTACAGATCAGTGGTCGTTGCTGGAGAGCGGGCTAGCCTGAAACCAATGGCTGCTTCACGTGCAAAGCAATAGACCAGTGGTTCTCAACCTTTCTTGAGCAAACGCCCCCCTGACCTTACCATGATCCCCCCCCCCCACACCATACACACACGAAGTGATACTGGGGTTCACTCTTATTCTTCTTTTTATATCAACCATTTCAATAAAACATAAAAATATATCCATTAGAAACATTCTAGGTAGCTGACATCTTCTGAAATAACATTCAATTTGCCCTTGTTCTTGTTTAGGGTGAATATGGATTAAGTGGGACAATTTCTGAAATTCCATGTTCCTATTAAGCAGCTTTATAATAAGCATAGGAGATGTGCTGGATAAGAAAAAAACTAACATATTAAAATTGGTTGTAATAATTAATAGGCCTAATAGTAATAATAGTAGTATGTATTTGTAATAATAATAGAAGGCCTATATATTTTATGATAGTATATAATTGTAACATTAGTAGTACACCTTTTGCTGTTCATTATGAGAAAATACGCACTCATTTGTGTGAAATGGCGACCAGTTTCACCAAGAAACATTCATCAGCGCCAAATATCGAACATTTGCGCGAGCTGCTGATTCAGTAACGTCATTGGCATTTAAATCATTCATTTTTGGACGATCTTTAGCGTCATTAGGCACAATAGAGAAAAAAATACTTTCATTTTTGTTAATATGAAAGGCACTAACACCGTCTTTAAAGTCATTTGCGACAATCAATAAAGTGCATTTAACATTTTTTTCACTGTTTGACTTTCAATAACATTTCTGGACCGCGTTAGTGCGGATAACACAAATATTCACGCGATTGTACAATCTTCACATTCCATCCACAAAAATCTTTTTCAATTGTGTAGCCTACATTTTGCTCATTGTTGCTCAGTAATTATCAAATTGGGAGGGCATAGGCCTACCTAATCTTACATCACACTGACAATGCAATAATGAGCAAAATAAGATACTGTTAAATTGAAAAAGATTTTTGTGGATTGAATGTTAAGAACGTTCAATTGTTTGTGCAATCGCGTGAATATTTGTGTTATCCGCACTAACACAGTCCAGAAATGCTATTGAAAGTCAATCGGTGCAATAAAAATGTTAAATGCACTTTAGTGTTTGTTGATTATCGCAAATGACTTAAAAGACGGTGTTAGTGCCTTTCATATTAACGCAAATGAAAGAATTTTTTTCTCTATTGTGCGCTGAATGACGCCAAAGAATGTCCAAAAATGAATAATTAAAATGCCAATGACGTTACTGAATCTGCGGTATGCAGGTTCGAGATGAGAGCCGCTTGCGAATTTTTTATTTCTACCCATTATATCCATTGCCGGGCTTAGCCATAGGTCAATTACATAGTGCTGTGACCCGGAAGAAAACATCCAGTTTGATTGAACCCGGAAAATCTCTTTTTTTTTTTTCGGGCCGCCGGCTTGAATGGAAACCCGGAGGCGTAATTTCTTTTCCTACGTTAGTTGAGAGTCTATCCAAAAAAGTGGGCGGCCTACCTTATTTGGAATAAGGTGACCTATATAATGTCCGGGAAGCACACCTCAGAACAAATTCTAAACCCACCCAACAATACCCCGAAAAACGGTTACCAAAACTTCGGCTCTTTATCAGTTTATTTGTTTTAGCTCATCATATTAATAATCTTCAGCAGTTAACCCTGAGTTTGCCCAAGATCAGTGAATGCACTCACTAATTTATAGCGTTTCTTCAGCGTAGTAAATGATGCTAACGTTAGTTATGATTGAGTCACTTTTTCTCTCTATCGGTATGAGTGAATGTATTTAGCTGGCGAGCCAACAGGTTTAAGCTCGTGGGCTTCAAGCGTAATGTTATATTCAGTCAAAATCAAATTAGTTAGAGCTGTTCAGAACTTAAACTTCAAATGGCTTAATGGTTCAGAATACCTGGAGTCACAAAATAATGACATACCCGCGAGGTGAAGAGACTGCAATTAATCCAGTAGGGGTTGCAGCTGAAACTGGTCCAAGAAATATTCAGATTTTGGAGCATTACTGTCATGGCTTGGTCCCGCCGGATGCAACCTGCAATCCGGCGGGCAGTGGGACCATGTACCCAAAAGGAGAGAAAGGGACCCACTTGCACAGGCTGATATAAAAATAGCAAAGATTTAATAAACATACTTTAAAAACCAAACACAGGGGAGCAGCAGCAGCACCACAAGGCAGGGATAAAACCAGAATGCAGCTGCGATGCCCATTGGCAAAAGCAGCTCTTAAATACTTAAACTTCACCTCCACCTCCACTTCAACGAGCAACAGGTGTGGCTCGTTGAAGTGGAGGCGAAGACAGCCTAAGGGGGAGGGACTGCAATGAAACCATTACAGTATCCTCCCCAAGGCACGTCTCCTGCGTGCCAAAAAAAAAAAAAAAAAAAAAAGCACACTGGAACACCCCTGGGCCCACCACGCTGGAACACACTGGGCCCGCCACGCTGGAGCACGTCTCCGCCGGACCCCCTCTGCCGGACCCCGGCACGCTGGAGCACGCCTCCGTCCGGCACACACTGGAACGCACTGGGGCCCGGCACACACTGGAACACACTGGGCCCGGCACGCTGGAGCACGCCTCCGTCCGGCACACACTGGAACGCACTGGGGCCCGGCACACACTGGAACACACTGGGCCCGGCACGCTGGAGCACGCCTCCGTCCGGCACACACTGGAACGCACTGGGGCCCGGCACACACTGGAACACACTGGGCCCGCACGCTGGAGCACGCCTCCGTCCGGCACACACTGGAACGCACTGGGGCCCGGCACACACTGGAACACACTGGGCCCGGCACGCTGGAGCACGCCTCCGTCTGGCACACACTGGAGCACGCCTCCGCCCGGAACACACTGGAGCACGCCTCCGCCGGACCCCACTGGGGCACGCCTCCGCCGGACCCCACTGGAGCACACCTCCGCCGGACTCCACTGGAACACACCTCCGCCGGACCCCACTGGAGCACACCTCCGCCGGACTCCGGATGACTGCTCCCTACAAACACCTGCATAAAAAACCTGCTGCTGCTCCCCTCACAATCAGCCTGGCTGGGTCCCAAACTGACAGCTGCATTCTGTCATGGTTTGGTCCTGCCGGATGCAACCTGCAATCCGGCGGGCACTGGGACCATGTGCCCAAAAGGAGAGAAAGGGACCCACTTGCACGGGCTGATATAAAAATAGCAAAGATTTAATAAACATACTTTAAAAACCAAAAACAACAGGGGAGCAGCCGCACCACACAGCAGGGATAAAACCAGAATGCAGCTGCAATGCCCATTGGCAAAAGCAGCTCTTAAATACTGAAACTTCACCTCCACTTCAACGAGCAACAGGTGTGGCTCGTTGAAGTGGAGGCAAAGACAGCCGAAGGTGGAGGGACTGCAATGAAACCATTACAATTACTTCACGCACATGCAAATTCACTCATGCACGAAAATATGCAGTTCAGAGTCCGGGGATATCCTCTCTGCTGAAATACAGTGCCAACACGGATTTATGTATTGTGTGCACACGGTTCTGTAGTTGCATGTTAAACGCTTCAGGTTCATTTATAGCTGGCTAGCTATATCCGCCAAATCATCTACAGCATTCACGGACACATGAAATGCAATGTAAATTCGGTGGCTCCTCGGAATTCAGTACTTTCTACTGGTCATCGGCAATGTCGCCAGTTCGGTCTCTGGCAGCGTCTTTACAGTGAGTGAGCAATGTCCGAAATCTGCGTTTTTTACTTCCGCATGTTCCTTCAGGGTTTTGTGAAGGGGGCTATATAATCTACAGTAGATTATCACAAGTCAAAACCCCTCCCTTCTGGTTCTTGTGTAAATATGCCGATCTGTGGCTGAGCAAGTGAGGTACCAATGTCAAATTATGCTCCGCGCTCGAGATCTCCTTTCGAAACAGCATGCCTCAGCGGACTAGCAAAGGGTCAAATTCAGACTACAGAATGTTTCCAATTTTAATTTGATACCGTTTTTGAGTTGCTTGATTATTTGTCAGGTAACCCAGACCCGGTTTGAACCCGGCAAAAATGGCAAAACCCGAAGTTCTGAGCTTGATTGAACGGCTTGAATAACAGCACTAGAATTACACCTTTAAGAAACAAGACCAGGCTGTAACAATGGATTCAAACTCAAAAATTTCCATTGATGGCGAGGATGTCAGCACTGATCCCCTCCTCCTCTTCCATAGACTTGTGATGGTGGGCACGCAGAAGGAAAGTCTTCAGGAAGCATTTTGCTATGAGCTGTGCGGCTATCCTCCAGCCCTATTTGAAAAAAAGAAATGTCCTCCTGGAAGCAAATAAACCTGTTCTGGCTAATGCCATATGGGACAAGGCTGGGAATCTGCCTGAAGACGAGCAGAAACACATTGAAAGTGGAAAACCAACATATGTGCTTGATGGGGGAGCTCTCCTGCATAAAATCCCATGGGATGTCGGCCAGACATACAAGGCTATTTGCCAGAGCTATGTTTCTCATGTGAAAAAGTATGGAAAACCAGTCATAGTGTTTGATGGTTACCAAAGTGGTCCAACTCCAAAGGATGGCACGTAAAGACGACGCACGGCTACCAAGTCAACTGTAAGCGTACAGTTCAATGAAGGCATGTCTCTCCAGTTGAAAAAGGATGAATTCTTATCAAACAAGGAGAACAAGCAACGCTTCATTAGCCTTCTTGGCAAGCATTTAGAAATGGAAGGCTATGAGGTCCTACATGCCAAAGGAGACGCTGATGTCTTGATAGTTGAGACTGCTTTAGACGTACCGAGGAAAAGCGAGACCATACTAGTTGGCAGTGACATGGATCTACTGGCGTTGTTCATTCATTATAAGACCAGCAATCATAACAACATATTCTTCATGCCACCACCCAAATCTGGCTCTCCTACCCATCTCCTTGATATCCACAAGGTGCAGGAGGTCCTTGGCAACAAGGTGTGCAACAACATCTTGTGTCTCCATGCGATTCTCGGATGGGATACGACATCAAGATTGTTCGGGCATGGAAAAGCTCTGGGTCTTTCACTGGTGAAGTACAAGTCTTTTGAAAAGGCGGCTCAGACATTTAACAAAGCAGAAGTTTCCCAAAACAGAATCATGGTGAAAAGGCTTTGATCTGCATATACAAGGGAAAGCCTGATGATGACCTCAACGGACTCCGACACAGGAAATACACAGAACTTTTGGCAACCAGAAAACAAGTTATTCATACAAAATCACTCCCCACTACACAGGCCGCTGCAAAGTACCATTCCCTCAGGGTATATCATCAAGTGCAGACATGGAAGGGCATTGAGCTTAATGCTACAGAATGGGGTTGGAAGGTACAAGGAGGAACCTTAGTCCCAGTTACAACTGATTTGGAATATGCGCCGAAAGAATTACAGAAGGTGGTCAGATGTAACTGCAAATCTGGCTACCAAACAAACCACTGTGGATGTCGGCAACTCAGACTTCCATGCAATCCAGCTTGTGGGGAATGCAGGGGTGTGTGTGAAAACATGTCTGAGGAGAAGATTGAGAAGGTTAATATTTCTAATCAGTCTTGTTAGCCGTTCACAATACATTGTTGCTGCACCTCCTGGATCGTTCCTTTTTGGCATATTGGAATTTAAGGGGAATACTGAGTAGTCTGGCTGATGTTCTGACGGATTGCGGATTGTTAATCAGGACTTTTCCTCCACCCTTGCTCACCAATCGTACAGCTGTCACATGGGTCTACACTGACATATTGAATTTGATAACTGTTCAATTACTGAACAGTCAGAATTAATCTTCTTATTGATTCTCGCAACCGATACGAGAGAAAACAGGTAAAACTAGATATTGACTTTTTCCTCACAAAAATTCACAAAAATACATTATTGTATCTTCGGACGGAGTGTCCGGGGGTACTATGGATTTGCGGTTGTCGCGCGTCCGCGTCCTGGCCCAGAACTACCCCTGCATGAGGGAAACGATCGAAGATAGATGATACTGATAGAAGAATAACATTATCAATATCATGTCAAATTTTTGCTTTAGAAAACCGATTTTTCTTGACTACTAATTTGAATACCACTGGGTCTCTATAGATGAAGTGGTTGCTACAGAGGACAATGATTTTTTTCTGTCACAAGAAAGCATTTTTTGAATAGCTCAATAGATAGTATGGGCAAGTATTTTGAGCAGTTTGCGCATGAGGCTCAGCTGAGAAGTTTAATTTAGGCAACTCTTGAAAAACAGGGTTGGGACTGAACTCGCCAATATTCTAAACTGTGTTTGAGGTCGGCTTGCTGGTGAATATTCAACAAATAGACATGGTCAACAACATCCCCCGCCAAAATGTCTTCTTGAAAGATACTATGAACAGAGGCTCCCAGAAATGCCACAAGGGCAATAACTGTGGGAAAAATAATAGTGTGCTTCTTATTTTCGAACTCCATCAGGGTCTTTATGGTCTTAAGCTACACACCAAATTTGGTTATCCTATCTGGAATATTTCCCGTGAAAAGTTGTTCCCCTTTACATATACCGTGAACAGAGTGAAAAAAAGTGAATCAAGGGCAATAACTCCGGGAAAAATAATCACGCGTCTCATTTTCGAACTCGATGAAGGTCTTTATGGTCTTAAGCTACACACCAAAGTTGGTTATCCTATCTGGAATATTTCCGTGAAAAGTTGTTCCCGTTACATATACCGTGAACAGAGTTGAAAAAAAAGTGAATCAAGGGCAATAACTCCGGAAAAAATAATCACGCGTGTCTCATTTTCGAACTCGATGAAGGTCTTTATGGTCTTAAGCTACACACCAAATTTGGTTATCCTATCTGGAATATTTCCCGTGAAAAGTTGTTCCCCTTTACATATACCGTGAACAGAGTTTAAAAAAGTGAATCAAGGGCAATAACTCCGGAAAAAAAATAATCACGCGTGTCTCATTTTCGAACTTCGATCAAGGTCTTTATGGTCTTAAGCTACACCAAATTTGGTTATCCTATCGCAAATATTTCTTGTGAAAAGTTGTTCCCCTTTATCCCGGCCGGACGGACGGACGCACGGAAGGACGGACGCACGGACGGACAGACGGAGGTCAAATCAATATCCCCCGTCCACTTCATGTGGCGGGGGATAATAACTGATCCGGGTTTGCCATCTAGTGAGAGAATAGAGTAACTGTGCATAAATAGAGCAGCGCCATGTCTGCTGGCATCAACATCTACACAGACGGGTTATGGATCGGTCCGGAACGTATATATATATATATATTTAAAAAAAAAAAAACACTCGCATGCAGGAACTCAAGCCATAAAACCCACCGTATAAACCAGTGACCACAAAAATCGCGAAACAGAACACATTTTATTTCAATTGTACTTCATTGTGATTCCACATTAGTTCTTTGTAAGTTTTCTTGATTGAAATAAAATTACTTCAAGTCATTTATTCATTCTCTCATTATTCTTCGTAAATTATGTGCGGCACGACAGGCTATTTGATTTGTTTAAATGATTTTTTTTTTTTTTTACCAGAATAGAACACAGATAACAAAACACACAATATGAGACAGAGTTGTGAAGGATTGAGAATATTTCAAATATTTATTTCACAAAATTAACGGACTAAATACATATCCGCGTTTGCTGATGCGCTATGCAAAGAGCTACGGGGAATAGAGCTCCTGTCGCTAGCAGTGGCGGGCGAATTTCAAAAACCGCAAAATCGCTGGCTAGTTTAACTTCGTTCTGATGATGACACACGGAATGCACACTTGACCACTCGCTCACTCACTTTCGGGGCACTACAAAATTCCAAAACTTTCTTATTTCTCGGCCAATTCTCATGATCTTGGTGTTAACTACAAGGCCTTTTCGAGAGCTTTCAGTAGGTCATAAATTCATTAAAATTAATTGCATTTCAATTTCTTTGTCGCATAATTAACCATATTCAACCATCACCAAAATCAAATAACGCTTTATGTAAACACATGGCAACTCCTTCACTCGAACATATTTATTAAGCAGTTTTACTCAAAACTGTGGATTCTTTGTCCATAACATGCCCAAAGACGAAACATGGGGAAAAAAAGGAAACTTTGAAGTTCGTTTTTACACCCTTACTATATAGGAACTGCCATGTGTTCACAAAAGTGACGTCCCGTCCCCGGTAAGCACAACTGTAACGATAACTTTATTGTTTCATTACGATTCATGAACATACATACATGCATACATACATACTTTAACTGCTATCTACATCTGCTGCTGCTGTCTCTCTCAAATTGACATTCACAAAATCAATAACTGCTACCCTTACTCTAGCTCTTTGTCTATTCAAATGTATAACTTGCTTTTGATATGTTTTCCTTACTCAAGACCCCCCCCCACCTCCCACTGCCACAACCTCACACTCTCATTCACTCCCACTCCCTCACTCACACTCACTCACACTCTCACTCTTTCACACTCTCCCCACCCACTTTGTAAATAATTTATCAGATCCAGCTCATTACTAAACTTGCACTTCATATAATTGCGTGAGCTTTGCCTCATTTAGCACCCTTCTCTTGGGCCCACATTCTCATACAGCACTTGGCGGCCCTGCCATATACTAGGTTGCACCTTGTATTATTGTTGGATAGTTGCTAATAACCAGTATATTACAGCTCCAGAGATCACTACAGCATTGAATCAATTCATGTCTCAACCAGTTTCAACAAAAACTGTACACCGTTATGGAAACAAAGTTGGCCTTGTCTCTGATGACAAACCCCAGTGCTTCCCTTTGTTCCCCAGAGCTGTAACTAACAGCTAAACTCACACCAAACTACAGCATCCTGCTGAATTCAGGGACTGAGGTTAGTATATGATAGATGATGGACACTTTTCCTCATGGTTGACCTTGAGCATTTTAGAGAGGAATTACTCAAGTTCTTTATATTTAATTTCAATTCTTTTTGTGTCATTTTGGTTACATTTCACATTGTTTCATGTTAAATGCATTTTATCATTTTGTGGTCTAAAATAATTTGAATGTGGTACTTGCTCACTGATTGTCTGCATTAAGCACAGGAATAGCCAAAACAATCATTTTTATTTGTGTATATGCTGTGCTCCCAGAAAATCTGAAGTCACTGTAGGTGTTTCCTGGGCAAAACTAGACCCCATGCTGGCATAATGAAATTAAATGGACATCATAAAACAGGACTTGGAAGTTTGGAGATAAATATCAAATACACATTAAATAAAAACTTGGTTTCTTTGATTGATTGATCATACATGCTCATTTTTAAATAATCAAAAAATCTGAATTTGCGTAATATGAAATCATGGTGATTTAGGCATGTGGGTGATTCAAATAACTTTCACTTTTTAATCAATGCGTATGGTTATACAGTAGTTGTGTTAATTATCATCTCTTTCCTAATTACAGTCAAATTAAAGATAATATATTTGCCTATAACTCAGATAACATTCTTGCTTTGTTTCATGAACTCATTTTCACAAATTTATGTCGTGAGTAAATGCAATGTAACAGACAATCACAAGCATACATCTCATGTGCTTACATTATGTGGCTCAGGGGAAGGGCTTCGGCAGCAGATGCAGAGCAATTTTTTCAGCCATGGCAGCTGCTTAATCAGGGAGAGGTAGAGAAGGGGTTGAGTGATGGAACTGAGGTCCTTAAGGCTGAATAAAATTTTACCAATCGTGCAGAACTTTGGGAAATAATTACTCAAGAGACTGATAACAGCTGCAGGCAGGTAATGAAACACTATGATGCCCAGGTAGATTTGCACAGTTCTGAGGGCTTTCTTTTTCATGGGGTGCATCTTCTCCTTGCCCAAGACCGACTTCCTCAGACTCCATATGATAGAAACGTTGCAGTAAAACATAATGGTGAAGGTGGCCAGGATCAGCCCAGCGTATCGGCCTGATAAGCGGATGCGCAATGACCTGATGAGGGCATTGGCTATCACGAGCCCTCCAACAAGCATGGAAATAGCAACTCTGATCTTTTTATCCTTGATGCTGGTGAACACAATGGGGTGAACCACAGCCACGTAGCGGTCCAGGCAAATGCAGGCGAGAAAGAGTGGGGAGCCGTTTTTGATCTCAGTCGTAAAGTATATTAGATATGTGAAATATCCGCTTTCGAGTAAAAGGTGGCCATAACAGCAGATGGGGCTCATTATGCAAAGCCATGCATCGGCGAGGGCCAGGTTGAAGATAAAGATATTGGAGGTGGAAGAGTCACTCTTCTCTCTGGCCACCAGCCACATTACCATGATGTTGGCAGGGTAGCCCACTATAAGGTTGATGCTCCTTTCAAAAAACAGAATCAACCACGCAGCAGGGTGGGTTATGCAATATATTAATCCGTCCGAGAGTTGAGGACTGGATCCTGAAGAGGAGTGGTTGAAGGGTCGGCTAGAATTGATGACAGAGCTGTTCATTTTGGTTTTATTTTATCTAGCAGGTTTGAAGGTTGATGATCCTTAGAAAAGAGAGTGAATATAAGTTACATGGTCAAGCTTAACTGAACTCACCACTTAAACTGACTGCGAGGCTAAATTATGTTCTTAAGCTGATTCCAGCATTATTTTACATTGTTCTTCTCTCCAAAGTATTCCTCATCATAACACATTTACTGCATAATAGAGATGGAAACACTTATACTGGCTTATTTTGCACAAAGTTAAGCTCTCTCTTTTGAGAAATTATTTGTGTCAGAAAAGACCTGGAAAATTTTGTTGCATTGTTACACTGAAAGATAGTTTTTGTTTGCTAGGAAGACGACCTCCATCCAGAGAAACTCTCTCTCCTCTAAGACACCAGCTTTACTCTTTGAAACTGCACTGGAGCTTCCCGAGGTGGAGACAGTGTTCCCAGAAGACAAGGTTTGCCCTTTGGGTCTATATTTTACTGTCTGCAAAAGCCTTCCACTCAAGCACAACATAAGAAATGAAAGAGTGGTTTATCAAATTGAAAAAAATGAATAACTTACCTGAGAAACTGCAATAGCTTGACATACACTCCTCAAGTTCAGACAGCTTCCCGAGGTGGAGACAGTGTTCCCAGAAGACAGGGTTTGCCCTTTGGGTCAATTGTATTACAGTCTGCAACAGTCTCTCACTCAAGCACAGCTTAAGAAATGAAAGAGTGGTTCATCAGAGTGAAAGAAAGAATTAGTAACTTACCTGAGACACTGCAATTGCTTTACATACTTTCCTCAAGGTCTGTATCCTGATCACCTGTTTCCAGGAGGATTATGCTTTTATTCAATATTGTTCCACTTCAGAAAACATATCAATTTGAGTGGTATGTAAGCAGGGCAGATGACAGCCAGTCACAAATCCATTGAGGAAGCAATAGCACTTGGAGTGACTGTACAATACCCTGTCACCACAGGATTATATTTAAGGATGGGTGGGTGTGCAAGAGGGGGTTGGGTTTGCAGTGGGTTTGTGATGTGACAAACAGATCTGCAGTAAACAGAGGAGGGGCTAAAAGGAGTGGTAGATGAGTGCCCCCCTATCCCTGTTCTAACAATATATTATTTGTCAGTGATGCAATCCAAGAAGTGCATCCCAGATAAACAAGTGACACAATGCAGTCAGCCAGCTGGTGCACAAGTGAGACTGTGTAACCTGGTGTAAGGTCTTACACATGAAACCACAAGCTTCATCAAAGCACACTCAAACAATTCTCTTTCATCCTCACAAAGAAAAGATATTGAGCACTCAGTTACAGTAAATGTATTTCTGCAGATAATATTAGGTACATTTGTGACAGTTTGACTTTCATCAAAATGTTTGGCAATAAGGAGGTTGCAGTTTACAAGTACTTTCCTTTGCTTTCGCTACATAGACTTCACTAAAGTCTGGCATCTGTTCCAGGAGATCTATTGTCCTGTAGGTTTCCATGCTGATCCTCAGAGAGGAGAACATAATCAAAGCTGAGAGATCTGAGTCAAAATTTGCCAATGTGTTACAAATCCACCAAAATTATGAATGTCCACGAAGAAAAAAAAAAATCATATTAATAATTTCTTAACCCCATTGTTTGAAGACTAATGGTATTAATAAACAGTAGTATCAAGATAACTATCGCAAAGGAACTTTTATTCTACTTTCTCTTTACATTTATCGTCAAATTTTGCATTTCCAGTGACATCAATTTGTAACATTTGTTACATGGCATCTTCAGCCTCCAGAAAATCAGACTTCTGTTCCTCCAAAATTGAATCAGAGGATATGAGGTTATGGCCATATAAATTAATTAAATCACTGGATTTGGAAATAAAATATAAACGCACACTTTATTATGAATTGTTTTAGTGTTCACGCGCATTATGTGTGTCTGTCAAAAATTTACACAGTTGAAACCTTCAATTATTGGGTTTCGTTGATAATTTTCGTCAGTGAAAGTCCATGGAGATCTTCAAATTAATTAATGACTTGTAATGAAATGATTTAAACAGCTATAAGTCAAGATTGATATGTTACAACAATGTGCTGAAGTTGCCATCATCAGGAACTTAACAGATCGAGCTGTGGCCTGTTTGGAGATGGTTACTGGTTTATGAGTGTATTGGCTGCAATGGAGGAATCACAAGGACAGGACTCCCATCTGTCAGAGGTAATAAAACACGTCAATTTCTGTCAGGAGTGTAAGACTGAAGTAATGTGGTGACTGAAGTAATGTGGTGTATTTTAGAGTGCCAAGGTACTGGGCTTTTCACTTTATAAACACTGTCTGTGAAAGGCTCCATGCAAAAGACAGGCTGAACAGAAACACATCGCAACAAGCTACAATAATAGGAATCAAAGTAACACTATTGTTAACTCCTGTATAAGCTGTTTGCGAATCTTACCGCCCGTGGTCGTGCTAATGGCAAATTGACTGATTAGTGAGTGACGCTCGAGTCTCAGCACAATAGTCCTTCCACAGCTTCGCTTATCCAGGAGTAAAAATGGGTCACGTGTCAGAATTTGACAGGCCTTCTTCATATTTGTTACACGCTCACAGATTTATACAGTAGAAGGCAGATTCAGGGTGCGTTCGAGCGCGTCTGCGAGTAAGCCGGCTGCGCGAGATTCCCGAAAAATTACGCGAGAATCTTGCCGAAGTTGCGCGATAAGCCCTCAAAACCCTGCGATAGCTGCAGGATCTTGCAGAAAATCGTTCGAGCACCCCGGCTGCGTGACCTTTGACAGGAAATATGTAACAAAGGAGCGACCAAAAATCTGCGCATCTCCGCAGACCCTGGAGAGGTGCTGCGCTCGGCTGCAGAGGGGATAAACCAACAAAGAGAACGGCACAGGGCAAGAGAGGGTTCGCGTTTGTGACAGGTGATACCTGCTGAAAGCACTACCTGATTGAAGAATAAATGTAGTGCAGTGCTTCATTCATAGATTTTTGTTTGTCCTCATATCTGTTTGCCCGCGCTATAGTGTATTTTCCACTTTGTAGGAAAATACGTTGAGAATCAAGGAAGAGATTTATGTTGTTAAATCAATATTTCAGTTGTTACAATGTAATTGATTTAAATCTTGAATAAGAACTTCAGATGTTGTTAGATCTGACTTGTATTTGTTGCCAATATCACATGGCTACACTTGCGCTTGGAAATGTAACAACCCCACTTTGACGTGTTACTTCAATGAGATTGACGCTCAATATTAGTAAATTAAACCTATTAAAGAATTGACTGAAGTATTATGCATGAGTGAACATCCAGGTCCTTGTTTTTATGGTTTGTTTTCATCAGCTGTGTGCATTATTATTCAATTCATATCTACCCCTGGCTAATATTCCCGTAAGTTACATACTGCTTTGCTCTACATTACTTTGTACATCTTCCAAGTTTATTCTAGAATAACCTCAATGGTGATTGTATAATAACGACTCTCATAATCAGACGGAATGCTTCTCCTGTCGATGCTTGTTTATGTGGACAATTTCATTGTCTATGAAAGTCAATGTCGTTATGGTGATGTGTCCACTGGAATAAAACTCAAGAAGCTGGACAGCATGTCATTTTCAGCGTTGTCTCACAAAGTTGTCGGCGTATGATTTCCTACTCGCAACCTGTCTTCAAATATTCAGTTGTCAAATAATTCTCTGCCTTCCTTATCTACCCAATGTAACTGTCAAGTCTTTTAAAGATGTAAAACACTTTTTGTGGTTGATTCATCCATGCTGACATTATGTTGCTTGGTTGAAACAATGATGCATCAGTCTGCATCTTATTCAAATTCCATTTTTGTTTTTCTTTTGCCTACTCACTGCACTTGCTATGTTTGGCCCTTTATTCTTTAAACCTTGATTTTAGGGAGAGGCAGATGCTGATGTGAAGTCATTGGCTTTTGTGATATTCATCTACTCTCATAAATGTTTGGCCATTTAACTGAGAGGGGCCATAGTGCAGGGTAGATGGGACACAAATGTTTATTGGAGGGATATTGAGTAAGCGGATAACCAAAAATCTTGGCAGTATCATCGAGATGAACAAATAATTGGCACAGACTGGCAAATGTCACATTATTCTTTAATTATTCATGCTATCCCACAATATTCTGCATCCTACAAAAACGCAGATGTAAGAGGATTAAAAGGTAGTCATTGATTATTTCTGCTAGTTGAAATACACAAGGCGTGCAGTCATGCTCCCCTCCCATCTGCGATATGCATTAGTTCTCCGTCATTGTCTCCATAGGAGGGCCATTTAAGTTCTGTAATTTGGATGCAAAATGCACAATATCTTTCTTGAGTAAATTATCATCTTCCGATTGCCCCATGCCAAATAGTTACATATCTTGGAGGTTTTTGTCGCACACATCAACTTCATGGTTAAAGTAGTAACTTAGGAGGTCACAGGAGGCCCTGGTAATGACAAACTCCCTTGTGAACCATGGAGAAAGACTTGAGTGACACAAAACTGGAGCTCAGTTTGGTTTAGTTTATTAGGGTCCCCATAAGCCATTACCCAGGGCAACAACCACTCTGCCTGGGGTCCACACTTAACAGAAGGTACATACAGCCCAAGAAATCAAGATAAAAGAAAAACAATTTTCCACAGCATAAAAACAAAAACAAACCTAGAAAAAACCCAAACAACAACAAAAAAAAGAGCTTTGTAAAAATCACAAAGACATAAAACACAAAGTGGCATCTCTAATTAGATCAAAGAGAGGCTATGCTCTACGATATATCATACCACCTTCCTGCTGGTGATTGACAACATTTTGCATATAATATCCAACACCATACCATTTACAACACTAATGTTTATTCACATTTAATTCCCTTAACAATTGTGAACTATGCAGATGTACTCTCCTCTGGTTTTTAAAAGTGGGGAGCCCAGTACATTTTACCGTAAAGGTACAGAGTTCACTCAATTTATCATGTGGGGCAAAAGAATACCAATGGCTTGAGTGTAGAAAAGGAAAATACACAGCAGCAAAGAGCCTATGGAAACTGAAGGACACTGAAGTGTAGGTTAATCATCATACCCCGGCACATTTTCAAGCTTAAGTGTCTGCAGTGGTGGAAAGCAGGCAAACGGGCTTATTCTATTGGGAAAGAGGTACATGTAATGAAGAATTAGGCTAAATTTATTAGTTTCAGGTCTCTGTATGTAACTCACTTAAAATAACAGCTCCATTTAAAATGGGAAGTAAGGGTAAAGCTTAATCGGTAAGAAGGTCTGCCTTCATTGCAGTTAACTTTGAAGGCCATGTTCTAATAAACCTTTCAATCAGTCCTCCAGTATGTCATTGGGAATCAGCAGATGGCACCTGAAAAACAGAGCACAGGGTTTTACATCCCTTAAGGGTACTGACTGGGGCTTTGGTAACACCTGGAGGGCAGGATAAAGGTATATAAACATCAAAAAAGTGATTATATTGTCAAAATGGCAGCGCAAAGAAAAATCAAGTTGAGCGATGGTATCAATTCTGTTGAAATGCTTGTGTCAGAGGATATATTTCAAAGACTCCAATCAGGTAAGTACAATCAATAAAACATTTGAGTTTTTATACCATCTACAGCATAGTGGTACCCACAAACTGTTGTCATATTTCTACATTTGCGATCAATACTGAGGAACAATTGTTATTTGTGCGCTATTATTAACTGCAAAGAGAAACTGCATTTTGCAGACCCACCATTCGCAGGGGACCTTTTCACAAATGCGTGGCAAATGTTCACAGAGGCCCCAAAAGAGTAAGTACTTAACAATGCCAACAAAGTAGGAACAGCATGTACATGTGTTGGCACATGAGTTTCCAAATGGATGCTTGTAATTGAGCAACTTGTGTGCATTGTCACCAACAGGTGCTGAGACTGTACCAGCAGGTTCAGCTCCAAACATCACACTGCCCCGACAAACCCATTATATTCACATTATCTATTACTCTTGCTGTCATGTATTCTTTGCTTGCAAGTCTGAAACCAAGAACCCAAGCTAACTTGGGGCCAAGCTAACTTGGATATATCTCAGGGTAAAGAAAGTATTTTATGACAAACTTGGACTGTACGTCTTAATAATAATAATGTAATTTACGGGTATACTAACATGATACAACCATACGTTCAGGATGCAACCTGTAGGTGGCACCAATGTATAAACGTCAAACAGACAGTGCATGGAATTTATATCATATATACAAAAATACGGTGACTCCCAAGCCACCAGCAGCTTCCGATCTAACCATTTATTGCTTCATTTGACAAATGCGATACAAGTACTTACATTTTTTTTTTTTTTTTTGCCAACACGTAACTTCTCTGACATTCACAAAATAAGGAAGAAACAGAAATAGCCGGTATTTGCGACAAATATGTACACAGTGTCAAGTCATATTTTACATACCTTTGTCTCCAGTCAAAATTTTCATCTATAAGTCCATAAATAAGGAGAGAAATGTCCAGAGCATCCATCTCCTCGATTACTTCCAGCGTTGCCAAGTAAGTCGCCATTCTTTTCTGGCGTGAAGTCTCGTGATCATTCACCTGATGAGCTGCGCAGCAATTTCAGCGAGCTGTTTGAGCAGATGCGAACCGCCTCAGGAAACGTGTCATGTCACAGTGCGACGCAGCCGCAGACCTTGCAGACGCGCTCGAACGCACCCTAAAATTATTGCTCAGGGCCTAGTTGTTCAAAGCTTTGTAAACTTTAACCAGTGGTTAAGTCTAAACCGCGGCATCTACTGTTTATCTCTGGATACAAGCGCAGATGTGAGAATGTTTTTGGTACATTTCAGCGGTGGATCGTTCGCTCCTAAAAAGGAGGGGACTTGTGGTAGTTGTCGAATGAAAATGCTGTGACCACGTTTTCCACATAGACTATAAAACATGGACGTAGCCTCCGCGACGTCAACCATAGATGACTGAATATCTGCTCTGAAGCGCATTTGGTCTCTATTCACTCCGCCTACCTCTCGGCTAATCCAAAAATGAGTGAAAAGGGGGACTGTTGATGGAGCTGAGGCGGGCCAAATGGACGCTGGCTGCCGCAACACGGGCTCCTAGCTCAAGGCTTCCAAGCTAGCTACGGCTTACACGAGGCCAACAAGCTAATTCAGCTCGATGCTACATAGTTCGCTATGGCCGAGATGCTGGATCATATCTGTCCTAGTAAAGGAATGGAGCTGACAAGTTGCTTGCGGTGGCGGATCGAACGCTGTCTATATCCGTGAAGCAGTTGCGAGACAAATGCTGTGCACCACTGTGAAGTTGCGGCAGTTGGCTCAGTGTGTATCAATATCCCCCTGAGAGTGCGAGCGGGTGCTCGACTTAGCTCATTGACGCAGCTTAGCCAGGTCCCATTAACGATGGTATGGCCAGTCAAACCACAGCATTGCATTACATAACCTTACTGACAAACCTGATGGACTTTTATTTTCCTACCTCACACTCGCACATTTTGATATGAAGCATTATCACCCTACATTTTGACATGGGTGAATGCTGACTTAATTGGGTACTGTGGCCGGCATACACATGGGTTACCAATGCTGACACAGTTGGGCGTCTAGCTCCAAAGCTAAACCATGGTTATTTTATCAGCTGCACAGCTAATCCATGACCTTTAGCTATATTAGCGAACAATACCGCTATGACGCGCAACTTTTCTATCGCGTCATATAATTAAAGGTGCTTCTGGACTTCGACGAGGAGCCCTTGCTCTTAGTTTCACCTTTGTTTTTTTCCTGTAAATGGAGCGTCACTGGACACCGAATATAGCCGACCATGGCTAATTAGCGACACTGTTTTCCGTTGCCGTTTGGCTTATTAATTAGATTGATGTGGATGATGGACTTCATGAAGAAGCACATTTAGCAACCGCTGGCTAGCTTGCTAAATAACGTGGGATATGTTTAATTAGCTATTTAGCTAGCTAGCCTCTCTATATATAATAATACCGTAATCGCACTGAAAATAGAACGAATCCATTTGAATCCAACTGATGCACTGTAAGCTCTAGCTGTGTGGATCTATTGACTGCCTAATGACAATAATCTTTGGAGGGCTCTCCAATGCTCTGGGGATCAGCTGAAGGACCGGTCATCTGGTAGTGTGCTTTAGTAGTTGGAATGCTCTCGCTAACTACCTAGCTAATGACTGGCAGGCGTACATTCCCTTTGGCACAGCTGGACTTCTTGGACAAAAGTTAACTGAGTGATCACTGTACTCATTCTCTGGCTAGTTGATAAGCTTATTCTGAGACTTGCTACTACGTGCCAACATGCAACATTATATGAAACTAGAGAAGCAATTTCTAAAGAAATTGAGGGTGTGAATGCTGAAAGCTGAAGCCACACTGCGATGCTGTCTTGAATACAATAAAGTTTGAATGATTTGAATGTTTGCTGACGCCACACCGAATAGCTGCCATGAAAATATAATTTTTGAATTATGTAGAATACTTGAATGTTTATTAAAAAACTGAAAGAAAGCTGAACAAAGAAAGAATGAAAGAATGATTGAATGAATGAGTTAAACATGAACCAGCTCAAAGTTTGAATGTATTAACAGTTAAAAAAAAAGAGACTGCAGTCTAAAATGTCCAAGATGGACACAGAAAGACAGAGACAGACACAGACAGGCAGGCAGAGTGACAGGCAAGAGACAGACAGACTGATAGACAATCTTTTAGACTGTTCATGATTTCAAAGCTTGAGCTGCTTCACATGTAATTGTCTCTGTAAGAGGTTTTAACTGCCAAGAACTCAGGTTGGTGAAATAGGCCCTTTCAGTATTCAGATTTCACTGTGCTGTTACACACAGGCGATTGGCCGAACTGCAGTTGATTCGGCCAATCACCTGTGGGCAACGGCACAGTAACATTTGAATGACCTATGACTGCAGTCTAAAATGTCCAAGATGGACACAGAAACACCTGGACAAGCACAGACAGGCAGGCAGACTGACAGACAGCCTTTTAGATTGTTCATGATTTCAAACCTTGAGCTGCTTCACAAGTAATTGTCTCTGCATTAGGCTTTAACTGCCAAAGAGCATTTTATATGTAATCTAATGACCTCAGTATTGATTAGCTGAGTCCCCAGCTGTACGGGTTGCCTGTCATTTATTCATTCACTCATTCATTCTTCGTAAATTATCCACGGTACGATAGGCTATTTGATTTGTTTGTATTTTTTTTTTTTTTTTTTTTGACAAGAATAGAACACAGATAACAAAACATACAATATGAGACAGAGTTGTGAAGGATTGAGAATATTTTAAATATTCATTTGACGAAATTAACAGACTAAATACATATCCGCGTTTGCTGATGCGCTATGCAAGGAGCTACGGGGAGGAGGCTACAGCTCCTGTCGCTAGCAGTGGCGGCCAGTGGAGAGAGAGCTGGGAGGGCGATAAACATGTCTTTAAACGGATTAGTCTTGAACTGTTTTCAGTCATTTCCCTTGATTAAAGATACTCTAATTCTCCCATCTCAGGTGGAGCCAATTCTCTTCGTTATTCAAAATGCTTAAATTAAGTGAATCCAATATGCCCGGGATATGTAGTACAGTTTGCTGTAACAACAGTCGTCAGAGAATCTCCAAACGACAGTTTCATTCCATCGCTTAAGACTCCGCTACACTGGCAGAATAAATGGTTGGCTTCTTTCAGAAGGGACCACTGGTAGCCTGCATCTAACTCCCAGGTATTGTGCTGTCAGCGCTTTGTTTTCAGCAAGATGCGTTTGTCTTCAACTTAGATAATTATTATTTTTTATCCTTCATAGCTCTTTGGCAGGAAAACTCTAGGGAAACACTTGAAACGCTCAAATACAGTTAATTAACTTATAGGGAAACCATAATTGAGTCGCGCTATTAATTGTTCGGTTTCTCAAACCAGTTCTTAATATTTCAGGAGACTAAGCAGTAATTAACATTGTTCACTTGCTAGCTAGATACAGTAACGTTACAGAACTTGAAGAGGTTACAGACGGTAACTTAGGCATTGCTTACCTCGAGATATAATCGCACGCATTTGCTCCTGTAATAGCTCTTCCGTTATCTGCACGAATATTCTCAGAGGTTTCGCTTATCTTAATGGTAACGCTGGCAAACAGCTGCTGTTGACTTAGCGAGCCTGTATTGTAATGAGTGAAGACATAACTTTTGCCAATAAACGTTGCATTTGACCAACATTAGTTCTGCTAAACAGTAATTTAATTTAAGGTAGACTGCAAACCGCGGCATATCGCATTCATTAACAGATGTTTCTATTTTTAACGTTGCATTTCTAGTGAACGGTTTTTTTCCGTTTGATTGATTGACAGAGGGCTATGCCAATACTTGTCTCCTAGCAACAGTGCAAGGAGCAAACAACCGCCACACACATAGAGCTGCCGAGTCACTCAGTCAAAGAAATCCTCGTTAGCGCTCACCTCAAACTCCTGCTTCTCACGCAAAAAATGTTCATCCTGTCACCAATGTAACCACATCGTTCAAAGCAGGAGACTTTGCTGAGTGTGTGGATGTCTTTTTTATTTCTCTGAGTGATATAATGTTGGATTTACAGCGATCTAAAAACTCTGCCCGTTTGCTGTTCTCCCAAAATTTTTGGGTGAATTTTGAATGGAAGAGATAGAGAAGTTTTACCTGCTTCCTGTCCTTTGAGTGTTCCCTGAGCCAAAACCATGTACTTCTCTGCTACAAAAATTATACCACTGGAACAAGAACAAATTTTCCTACATTTTTGTGAAATGTCATGAAGAGGGATTCAAATTTGTGTAAGTTACAGCGATTTAAAAAGTATTTTTTTCAGCGTGTCTGCTCCCAGCTCACACTCTAGGAATAAAATCACGCACTCTAGCTCCGAAGATTCCAAGCCATAGACATCCATTATAAAGTCTGAGAAGGGCTCAAAATGTAATGTTTTTTAAACTGCCGGTGTAGAAAAACTAAAAGAGATAATGAAAATTTGAGTCAGACACTGAAAGTCGACGAGATTGTCAACGTTTGAGAGTTGGAACAGAGTTTCTACATGAATGTATGAGTTCACGGTGAGAGGGTGAAGATGAGTGAGTTTGAAGGATTTTCTCGTTGACTTCCATTATAACAAAGTTTCAGAAAACGGTGAATAATTTTTTAAAGTTTGAATGGGATTGAAAAGTTGAATCATACATAAAACATCAGGAAAATCTTGAATACTTTGCAGTTGGAATGGAGTTTCTAACTGAAAGTATGAATCGGTAGTTACCGTTTGAAAAAAGGTGAAGTTTTCAGATTTTTAAAGATTCCGTAATTCATTTCCAATGGGAAAACGGTTTGGAAAAAACCTGGAATATCTCGGAAAGTATGAATGTTAGGAATTAGAAAAGTCATTCCAGTCGATTCCTAATTCAGCTGAACATTTTGATGTTTGAATGGTCTGAATCGGTTGAAGTTTGTGGAACGCATTCAGGGCCAAAGTTTTTTTTGAATGGGATTTAATAGGAATCGAAATTTTAACGTTGAATTTCCAGAAAACTATGAATGTTACGGAAAATCTGAAAGTTTCCGATAATGTCCTCGTGGAACTGAATAAGATGAAATTTGAATGGTTTGAATCGGTTGAAGTACGTTGAAGTTACGGTGAGCCAAAAAATGCGGCAGAATAATAATAGGAAAAATAAAGAATTTTGGGAACAGAAGAATATAGGGTTTGAATGCTTTCAGCATTCACACCCAATAATATTTGAATTTCATTCACCTTAGAAAATAGACCACAGACTCCTAGCCATATAGCATGACATTATTCTCCCGATATTTCGATGAAAACTTCTCCAGTCACAAACGCATTCCAAGGGTCAAGCTCCTTGACTCCACTCTATCGCAAGTTTCAAGTCTCCTTCGATATATCACGATGATCATTTTTGTAAATTATGGTCTCAAGTAGACTAGATTAAAGGATAAAGCCAGATGATCATCAGAGTTTTTGTAAATTATAGGGTCTCAAGATTAGACTAGATTAAAGGATAAAGCCAGATATGCTAACTTAAATTTTGAGGGCCCATGGCTAAACAAAAATATATGTTTCATAAATTTAGACCCAATATATTAATGTTCTAGTCTTTTTATTTTTTTCAATCAATTTACCAGCAAAATTGCAATGTTTTACCTGATAATTAAATATTACAGTAATATAAAACATTAAAAAGGGTTTACATTTAGAATCAGTGTTATCGTCATATGTATCAAAATGTATTACTAAATATATTTCTACATACAATATATAATATATTCTCTATATATAGATCAGTATACAAATTATTGCCGTTTTCAATATATTGCAAAATATACTTGAATATACATTCTAAAATAAAGCTAGTCATATTTGCAGAAATGTATTTGAAGTAATACATTTTTAAATACATAATGGGTATACACTGGCAAAACATTAATTAAAATGATGAGATCATATATTATTTAAATATATCAATTTGTGTTCTTTTAATATATTATCCCATACTGTTGTATCCATGCAGATATTACAATTCATATTTTAATATATTATTCAACTATGTTACATTGTGTTGTTTTAATATATTATGCAATATTTTTTATATATCCATGCACAGGGGCACTGGCCATTGGGAGGTTGGAAAATTTGATAACGGCCGGCTATTTTATGCCATGTGATACTTGGCCATCAAACCAATACCAGCAGCATTAAACCGCACAACCTGCAGCTTTCTCCATTACACTCGGCCAGTGTAGTTTTTTTCAACTGTACTACTAGTAATACATTTTTAGTTGGGACTGATTCACAAACAAAAGTTTTTCAACAACCCATCTGTCTATAGGTGGAGATGTTTTTACTGGATGGTGTGTTGATGATTCTCATTTTTTCCCATCATGTGATGTCTATTCTGGGCATGTTTATTTAGCCACTAGCTTACAATTTGCTTCAGTTATGTGATGTTGATGATTCAAAAGATATATTATTTAAATAATAAAGCAAATCTTGTAAAACCTTGAAATATTAACATTTTTATTATCATGCGTCAATATATATGACAAAACTTGTGGGATTCACATTCATTATATGAATTGAAGTCATTATATAACTCTGAGTGACATTGTCAGTCGCTGAATATTTAAATAAATTTGCTTATGAATAATGTCTCATTTATGGGCATTATGCTGTATAAAGCCTTGATGAGCAACACTTCATCTACAGTGTGAAAATATATATATATATGGACATGTATTATCAAAAAAATGTTGCCCCTTTCCATGTATTCAAATGTATTTTTAATATATTACATTATGTTTTTTCAATATATCTTAATATATTTTTTTGTTGTAAGTGATTGACAGTCACAAACTCTTAAGCTTTTTTATCCTCTTCCACTAGGTACTTGTCATCGGAGGGATTGTAACAGGTGTTGTGCCTTTTTCCTCTCCCCTGCCAAAGGGTGAAAATGATCGGTTATACATTGGCAATGTCTTTAAAGGCATAAATAGCGACAAAGATTGGATTTTGACAAAGATTGCTTTTATTATGTGATCACGATAATTCAAATGAATATGCAAATAAATAATAAATAAATCACAATCGTAAAACCTATTGGCGGGCTATAGCCTATTAACATTTTATATCATGCTATACTGGCGTCAATTCTATCATAGCAAAACATTATAACTTCGGTGGACGATCCATGAAATGAAGCTTATATAACTGGAAGGTATCACTTTTTGAATATTTAAATAAATGATAATAAACGGAATAAATTGGCATGCTCGAATCGGCACATGGACTAAATGACTGAATTTAACTATTAAATCAATGCATTGTTTCTGGTTTTTTAACACTAGCATTTAACAGTGCCCTGAACTTTAAATCGTCGACTTAAATTTGTGCAGAATGCTATATATCCAGCCGGGGTTCTGATTAGGACTTAAAGTTAAAGCTTGGATCGCAAAACTTTTAAACCCAGATAAGGAAATATTGGTACTCAAAAAAATTCTTCATAGATGGCTGCCTGTTAAAATTCAGAATTCAGAACTCTCTTTCCTGGCTCACATCAAAAATACTACTATCTTAACATATTAAACTCAGAAAAATGTTGTCCCTTTGAAAAAATGACATTTGTGCCGGCTGGAATATCTTTGCTAGTCTTCTAATTTCAGAATTACTCCCCGCCAAATGACCGGTGCATCTTCTAATTTCTTACTCCCCAAGATTACTAGTGCAGAATGCAGCCGTTCAAAAAGGTGCTGAGCACTTGAAAATTCCAAATATATCTAGAATTACAATTGGAGGCAGAGCATTCTCTTACAAAGCGCCAATTTTATGGAACAATCTCCCAAGACAAATTCGGGCTTCAGACACACTCTCTGTCTCCAAGAGCAGGCTGAAAACTTACCTTTTTAGTCAACCCTATGATTAGTTCATGATTAGTTATGTATAAACATTTATTTGGCTCTGGTGGGACTGACTACAACCTTGTTTTATGATAGGTTCACAAGATATTGGAAGCCGGTGTTAAGTAAATCCATGTGGAACCAGTGGCACTGAGCATGCATTAACGGTGCCAGCGGGGCTTGCTATAGCCTTAGTCACTGGGGAGGTCCATATGGTACTGGTGTTAGTGTTAAGTAAATCCATGTGGAACCGGTGGCACTGAGCATGCATTAACGGTGCCAGCGGGGCTTGCTATAGCCTTAGTCACTGGGGAGGTCCATATGGTACTGGTGGTAGTGTTAAGCAAATCCATGTGGAACCGGTGGCACTGAGCATGCATTAACGGTGTCAATGGGGCTTGCTACAGCCTTAGTCACTGGGGAGGTCCATATGGTACTGGTGTTAGTGTTAAGTAAATCCATGTGGAACCGGTGGCACTGAGCATGCATTAACGGTGCCAGCGGGGCTTGCTATAGCCTTAGTCACTGGGGAGGTCCATATGGTACTGGTGGTAGTGTTAAGCAAATCCATGTGGAACCGGTGGCACTGAGCATGCATTAACGGTGCCAGTGGGGCTTGCTACAGCCTTAGTCACCGGAGAGGTCCATATGGTACTGGTGGTAGTGTTAAGCAAATTCATGTGGAACCAGTGGCACTGAGCATGCATTAACGGTTCCTGTGGGGCTTGCTACAGCCTTAGTCACCGGGGAGGTCCATATGGTAATCGTGTTTAGAAAATCAAAGGTGATCTTGCAGCCTGGTGTAAGTGTTGGGCCTCTGTGCTGCAGGAAGTGGATGGAGGGGTGTTGACTGTTTCCTGACCGGTCAGCTCCTAAATTCTTACTTGGCACATGACACAGGACTGTATTTTTATTAATATGCAGTAGTTTTATCCAGTGCCTCACCCCCCTTTTTTCTGTGTCTCTTTCCGAGGATCTTTCCCTCCACTACTGTGAGTCCTGGACCGTCCAAGCCCTGTCCCTCACCATGAGCGCTGGCTGCTGCTGTCCTGCTGTCCTGATCCGGTGCTGGTCCAGTCCTGTACCATCCTCGACTTGCCACTTCCTGGAGCTACCAATGCCACTGTTTACATGGACTTTACTGGAACTCTATTGCCATTTTATCCTATTTTGCTTTATCTTGTTATTAATTAGCTAGCCCGCGGAGGATGGGCTTCCCCACTATAGTCGGGTTCCTCCTGAGATTTCTTGCCACTGGGGAGTTTTTTCTCACCACTGTTTGAGGATTTTTCTCCCTACTGGGAGTTTTTTGCCTCATTTGCTATAGTGGGGAATAGGCTGGGCACTGTCCTTTCATTTATTTAATCTCTCACTGTAAAGCGTCTTTATGACAGTCTCTGTGAAAAGCGCTATACAAATAAATTGAATTTAATTTAATATTGTAAATATATGATAAAATTACAGTTAAATTAACTGGCAAAAAGGAGCAAGTTTATAGAATAGAAGTTTATATCAGATATATGTACATTAAAATCACATGAACATATACATACGTATAAAGTCTGAGGACAACCCCAAAGACAAGACGTCTGTACCCTCCCAAATATATACAACTAAAATAAAACGATTATACAATACTGAAGGTGCGACTGCCCCTTACACACTCACACTAACATGCGTGACCCTGTTACACACCATTCCCTGACACGCACACACATGAACACGTAAAATACATATCAACATATCCTTGGCATGGCTGGTATGTGAAACATAAAACATTATCTGGTTCTAATAATAACTAATAAAGTGTTTTTTTATTCTTCGTGCAAACGATGGCAATGAAGGTGCATTTCTTACATCAAGCGGGAGTGACGACCAGAGATTGGGGCCCCTGTGGAGGAAACTGCGGTGGATCAAGTCACCACGAATGGGGCCGTAATGAACCTCGTAACGCTGGCGTGTATTGTACACATGGACTTCATGATTGGGTGTGAAGATGGAGAGCAACAGACTAGGCAAAATAGAATGGGTGGAAGCGAAGATTAATTTGGCCATACCCACAAGACACACATCTTCTAGTCTGAGTATGCCCAAACATTTGAAGAGTGGTGCCATTGATTCATTATAATTTGCTCCAGCAATAATCCTTATGGATTTTTTCTGGAGTGTTATAAGAGATTTCAAGTATTTCTTGTGTGTCATTCCCCATAGGGTAATGCCATAAAGCAAATGGGGATGGACAAGACTAAAATATAAAATTTTTCTCATTGCTACAGACAGTGAATTCTTGCACATATTCAGGGCATAAATACAGCTTCTAATTTTCTTATGACACTGCTCTATATGTTCATACCATTTTAATTGCTCATCTATAATAATTCTGAGAAACCGAGCAGATTTTACTCGAGCAATGGAATTTACATCAAGACAAATCTGACCCTGGGGGGCTTGAGCTGAGGCTGATTTGCCAAAAAGTATATAATTAGTTTTGCCAGAATTAACAGAGTTTATTTGCTCCAAACCAGTCCGCTGCAACTCTAAGCTCTTTGTTAAGGACGTCATAAAGTTCTTGTAAGTTTGCAGAAGACCAGTAAATAGTGGTGTCATTCGCAAACAAAATACTCTTGGCTCTGTTAAGAACACTGGGAAGATCGTTGGCATGAAGAATAAATAAAAGCGGCCCAAGAACAGATCCTTGTGGTACTCCACAAATGGAGCTTTGACGGAAATTCTGATAGGCCACGGAGTCAAGCTTGCTTAACGTAGGAGGTGCT
Source organism: Gymnothorax javanicus (assembly GCA_029692085.1). Lineage (NCBI taxonomy): Eukaryota > Metazoa > Chordata > Actinopteri > Anguilliformes > Muraenidae > Gymnothorax > Gymnothorax javanicus. The sequence continues at coordinate 16,358,004 of CM056200.1, read as the reverse complement.
ACCTCCTGGAGAGTCACCTAAGTGCATTTGACTGTCATCTGACTTTGCATCGCATGATTGCTTAGCCGGTAATATGTTGAGCTTATTTAAGTTTGCCTTCCCGAGTAGCTGTTCCTCGGCACGCTAGCTCAACGATCGCTTGCATCTGAGCAGATCCACCTGCTACAGGTTTGTGGTATTCATTATCGCTGCAGACCTCCATTACAATGTTTATTTTGGCTACCGCACCTCGGTGGAGTTCATGTTGCTCTTATTCTATGATGTCATGCTTGCCCTAGCTATTCTGCTACGCTGGAAGTGCTTGGTTATGAAAGCCAGCCTGCGCAAAGCTTACTTGTCTTAAAATGTGGCTTGTTTCGAAAATATTGCCCTGTGTGTTTGCTGAAGTAATCTTTGGTGTATTTGGTGTCATCTGTTAAACCGTAAATCTAGAGCAGCACATGCTAATCCGGATGCAACCACGAATGCTCGACAATTCCAGTTCTCGTTTGGCAAGGCAGCACTCTCATTGTTGGTAGCTAATAATTTCTTCTACGGCAAGAATTGCGATCTGCTCACCTATTGCAAATCGCCACTGTTCAAAAGCTGGTCTTTTCTGGGTGTTGAAAAAAGATGTGGATGCTTTAAAAACGCAGTAAGTGTATTGCGGTACTGTCCTAAATCGGGAATGTGCCAATTGGACCTGTATGTCTCGCAAACAAGCGTGTGCGGGAGTGCAAACATTTCATGGAAGTCACGGCCTTGCTTGAACTTGTAGCGCAGTAATATTGCATTTTGTGAAGTTACTCCAAGCTGCTAGTTTCTCCTTGTTTTATACTCCTGGATAAGCAAAGCTTAGGAAGGAGTTTTTGTGATGAGACTCGAGCTTCATGCACTTCATGCACTAATCAATCAATGTGTCGTTAGCATGACCACGGGTCACTGACCTCTCACAAGTCCATATTAAGTCGCCTGATGTTATTTTAATTGTCTCTCCTGTTGTTTTGACTCCAGTAACATTTTAATCTCGGAAATGTGGTCTTGGTTTTCTGTGTCTTAAAGCCTCTGAAAACCCAATTTCACAAAAACCTCTGAACTACGTTATTTGGGGTTGTATGTGCATAATAAACATACTAAAATATTAGAAATTATGTCCAATTCAAATCCGAGATTTTGTCATTTAATTTCAATCACGAAGACTCCGGAATTAAAAGGAAAAGATTTATTGACAATAAAATGAATTTGACAATCTTTGGCGATGACTCCGTCCTCAAGGATCCTTCAGCGAGGTGGGGTGCAGATCTGCCGGCGTAGCAAGCAGTGGCGAAGCCATCCCCCAAAAGAGAAGGATCTTGAGGACAGGCGAGTCATCGAGATGAGCTGCCCTAGGAGACAATTTGCATTAGAAAATTTAACAAACAATGGCACTAGCTAAGCGCAGATACAGTGTATCACTGATAGGGCACAAGGAAAATACTAGCATAAAATCTCTGATCATTTGCCTGCGAGGCAATAAACATCTATAACCCAACGCTAGGCAAGCGCTCATAAACAATGACAGTGCGAGTGGACGAGGTGAATACATCAAGTATCTGATTACTTACCAATATAGATACTTCCAGTCACGACCATCTAAATACATGAGCATGGCCACTGCTAGTGGACATGAGACAGATACTGCATAGTGTCTGACTCCTCGCCAGCTAGGCAAGAAGTGCCCACAACCAAAACGCTAGCCAAGCGCTTGGTGCTGTGCCACTGCGAGTGGACCTGACATGCAAACATGAAGAATCAGATTATTTACCGATATAGATATTTACTGTCACAACCATGATCTAAGTACATGAGCACTGCCACTGCTAGTGGACGTGAGGTAGATACTTGCGAAGTATCTGTGACTGCTTGCCAGCTAGGCAAGGTGTGCCTATAACCAAAGCGCTAGCCAAGCGCTTGTGCTTACATTCCAATATAGATACTTACCATCACGCCATCTAAATACATGAGCATTGCCACTGCTAGTGGACGTGAGGTAGATACTTGCGAAGTATCTGTGACTGCTTGCCAGCTAGGCAAGTGTGCCCATAACCAAAGCGCTAAGGCGCTTTGTGCTTACTTACCAATATAGATACTTACCATCACACCATCTAAATACATGAGCATTGCCACTGCTAGTGGACGTGAGGTAGATACTTGCGAAGTATCTGTGACTGCTTGCCGACTAGGCAAGGTGTGCCCATAACCAAAGCGCTAGCCAAGCGCTTGTGCTTACTTACCAATATAGATACTTACCATCACGCCATCTAAATACATGAACATTGCCACTGCTAGTGGACGTGAGGTAGATACTTGCGAAGTATCTGTGACTGCTTGCCAGCTAGGCAATGTGCACCCATAACCAAAACGCTAGCCAAGAGCTTGTGAGCTGTGCCACTGCGAGTGGATGTGATGTGGATACATGCGTAGTATCCGTGATGGCTGCCGGCGAGGCAGCACGTGACCTTGGCGCTAGCATAGCGCACGTGAATATGCCACTGCGAGTGGACATGATGTGGATACATGCGTAGTATCCGTGATGGCTGCCGGCGAGGCAGCACGTGACCTTGGCGCCAGCGTAGCGCACGTGAATATGCCACTGCAAGTGGACGTGAGGAGATACATGCGTAGTATCCCGTGATGGCTGACCAGCTAGGCAGCATGAGACCTTGGCGCTCGTGTAGCGCACATGAGATTGCCACTGCGAGAGGACAAGAAAACATGGCATAGCATTTGTAATGGTTTGACAACTTCAGAATAAACATTGCAATCATTTAACAGCAACTTATTGAATTACAATTAATTTCCAATGAACACATACCTTGCACATTTAACATCTGAAAACCATGCTATTCAGGCATTATTTATTAATTCCCAACAACAGTTCACATCTCCTACCTCAATCAGACCACAAACATTGCAGCATGCAAGTGAGACCTCCCACTTGTGTAAACTAAGGACGCTGCTTTGATGAGGCCATGAGAACTGCACTTGGATTATCGTTGAGGCTGAGGGCTGCATTTATGAATGCCCACAGATGACTAACGCCCATGCTTGTAAATTGGAATGTTCCGTCTGCAATGAGCTGCAAATTTAATGCTCAGAACCTGAATGAATGTCCCGAGTAGGTAAATGTGACAAGCATTAGATTACCACTTGCAAGCTGAGCCATACCTAGTGATGGAGAAATGAAATAACAGCCTAGCATTCGTACGATTTGGCAGCTTGAATGGATTGCTGTGTTCATTGACATAGCACAAGGATAATTCATTCGCAAAGAGCAAACATCTACGATGTACGTCCATAACTTGCAAACCATCAAAATTCAGGCATCAATGACTCATGTAACTAAGCATCACCAAACACCTAGTTAGTTGAGTATGAACAATGACTGAATACAAGCGAACCACCACCAACCTAGAAGTAAGAAACGGATACCAATTTGATGAGGCCACTGAGAGCTGCACCTTGACTATGGTTGAGGCAGAGGGCAACGGACAGAGACCGATGCCCATTTCCAAATTAGCACATTTAATCCGTATTGGAAAAGGTTAGAATTAAAATTCCTTAATGCACAAACAATGAAACGCAATAACAGCCTGGGAGTCAACCAACAAGTGACGAACTGATTCTTTTGTCTCAGTTCTGAAGATGGAAACCAGACCCCCAAAATGAGGGTCGGACCCTGAAACTAGATTCACACCCCGAGCTGTTCGATAAGGTTGCACATGACAAACATCACAAACGCAACAGTGGAAATTAAGACTGGATACAATAGCAGAATTCTAGCTTAAGGACAGGGATTCCAAAGTTCCAAGATCAAAATCAGGAATAACACAACACTTACCCTCACTTACGGATCGATCCCATAGAAGCAAAGTGCTCAAAATAAATTTTATCAAGAATGGCAAGGGTGATGAGCAAAAGCGGTCTTTTTTTTTAAATTTTATTTCTCACCCCCATCCACATAAGCCTACCTATATATTGCAACAAGACTAATACGATTTATCTTTAATGAAGGAAGCTAACTTGTATGAAACGATTTCATATTTTTTTCGCCAAGATTCCATGGGAATAGGGCCGATAGTTTCCATCCCGACAGGTTACATCCGATTTCCAAGAAGTGCGTATTAATAATGAATGAATGCTACGGATTAACGCGCGACTTCTTACAGCACTAGACACACGAAGCGCCTTTAGAGCGATATGCGATATAAACTAATCACTTGACCGACACTGTGGCACGCTGACCTGATGCCGTATGATGTTGCAAAGACTAAATTTTTTGACCGCAATCGAGGAGTCCCAGCAGTTGTGATCATTTAACTTCGTAACCTCCAAAGACAGAATCACACGTAATCTAGGAGATATGAAACGCAGCTTCAGCGAACAAGATTTGTTATTGTAGAACAATGCTCCAGTGAACGTAGCAGCCAATAGCGATTAAGGGAGATTAATGATCAAGTATTGACGACGCTCGAGATTAACAAATAAAACTCAATAAACTCCAAAGCCACAGAGAACTTGGCAATTGTTAAACACCTAATGATACGGAATTCACTCAAGAGAAGTAGACCACACGAATTCCCATTCGGAAAACCGCAACAGAAAATAAAGACCCGACAAATTCCCACCTAGTAGTACTTGAGAATGAATGAAGATAAATTGATGTCGCTGGTGAAATGTAACCTACCGCTCGATGTCAGGAATAGCGAAAGCCGATTAAGAATAGAAGATACTTAGGAAACACCGCGGAGTTCCGATTTTGTTGCGAGGGACGAGCCGGCTGAATGCTGTAGCTTCTTCTTCTTAGGAGTTTTCGGCAGTGTAGACGCATCTAGGCGTATTACTGCCCTCCACTGAAAAGGTTACAACGTAACTAAGAACTCCACACTAAAACAGCACTAAATTCTATTATATAGCTCCGTTTCGTGCAAGAATTGTAAAACTGCTTCCATTATCAGCTGGTGATTCTCACTCTGACCAAAAATGAAGCTAAAGGAAAATGAACGAACTCCTAGATCAGACAAAGTTTTGTAAAAATAGACCCTTTGCTCTCTGTATTTGCCACAGTCCAGGAATACATGCCTCAGTGTTTCGGGATTACCACACTCACAAAGCCCAGACTGATGTTTTCCCACAACATACAAAGTTTGATTAAGCCCACAATGGCCTAGCCTTAATCTGCAGATTTTGACAGAATCTTTCCTGTTTCCCACAAAGTGAGTGTCTTTTTTAACACGAGGTTGCAGAGAAAAATAATGCCTCCCCCTAGTCTCCTTCTCCCACATTCCCTGCCATTCTTTCAGAAGACCCTCCTTGATTTTTTCCTTTAGTTCCACTCTCCCCTAGGATACAGACATATCTACTACATCTTTCTTTAAAGCTTCTTTTGCTATAGAGTCAACTATTTCATTCCCCACAACCCCCACATGGCTTGGAACCCAGCAGAACTTTACTTCACAGCCTGCCTTCTCAGCTCTATAAAGGACAAAATAAATCTCATGAATAAGGTCAGGCCGGGCCTTTGAATTACCATCCCTCAAAGCCATTAAAGCAGCTGCAGAATCTGAACATATGAGAACCCTCTCTGGTTTTACTTCTTCCACCCACCACAAAGCCCAGAGAATGGCCAACAGTTCTGTCACAAAGACAGAGCTTCCGTCTGAAATTCGTGAGACCAGACCAAAGGTCCAGCTGCGCCACATAGACCCCAAACCCTGCCCTTCCACTCTCTGGGTCCTTAGACCCATCCGTAAAAATTACTAAATGTGATGCTATTTCTTCCATAAGATAATTCTCAACATCTACAATGATCCCGCTTTTATCTTCCTCGACTAGAAAGGACAGATTAATATCTACCTCTTGCATTAGCCAGTAAGGCACTGATACCCAGCTCATATGAGATACTATTCGCTCAGACTCCATTCCCAGTCTACCAGCCCACTGATTAAATACAACTAAAATATGATTTAGGTTTAACCCTGCCACCTGCTTCCCATGATTCTTGCAACAGACACTTGGCTGGAAGTCCTTGACTAGAAAAACCTAATTTAATCCAATACTGCAGGCCTAACTTAATCCGCCTTAAGGATAATGCTGTAGCTTCTACTGCCAGACCCGCTTTCAAATGCTTCCGCGATATCACCAGGGTTTGGAGGGCTGGCATCCAGCACCAGGACACGACAGGGAGGCAATGCTTGTGCAGGAGGCCGCAGAACTGTTCAGAACTGAGAACTCCGATTCCGGAAGCCGCATGATGCGAAATCTCTGCAAACAGCGAACGGAAACACGTTATGAGCATTTAAATAAAAGACCCATGGTTGCGATTGGGTGAAATTGCTTAGGCGTTCCTTCGTCTTGTGATTGAACTTTCGTTTACACTTCCATTTTTAGCACCTATCCTCTTACTGCGGTTCAACTGGGCATGGTTTTCTAAGTGGGTTATTACGTAATAAGCCAAACCAATGAAAAAAAACTCCGTCATTTGTCCCACCCCTAACTGAAATTATAAAAGTTCTCTGCTCCGTCCAGGTTAGCTTCTTTTGAGCCCGAGAAACATCGTCCCGAAGTAGCCTGTCTTGCGATTGATTACCCAACTACATTTGGTTCCATTTATCTATCTGTCCATCCGTCTGTCCGTGTATTTGTCTGTCCCCCGCTATTTTCCCTATCATGTATGTTTGTTTTAGCTCCATTCAAAACGCATCAGTAAATGATTTTCTGAATGGGACGTGTGCTAGTGGAATGGTACTTCCGCTCTGGCTCGAATGTCTTATGCTGTGTTCAAACTAGCTTGTAAAAATGGTGTTTCTCAGAACACAAGCGGTGACTTGCGTTCAAATCACCTTACAACCTGAGATCATAAGCAGTGAACTGGTGATTAATTCAGCGGATCAATCTTCACCACTCGTGAGCAAAATGAGGCCAGACCAACACATTGTGAGCTAAACAGAAAAGTATGTTTATTTTCATGTTTGTTTCATCAAATATTAAAAGGAGCAACTTATTATTAACCTTTATGTCCCAGAGTTTGTTGTATTTCCATATCACAATGTTTCTGTTGTTTTGTCATTGGGAAGTTAACTTAATATTTTGATACTTTTATTATCACCCATGATGTCGCCCATGACAGACTGACAGCAAATGAAAGCACTCCATGCGTGTCTTTTTCGCAACCGGTAAGAGGTAATTTCACCACATTCAACATAGCGGTATGAATGCAACATAAGACCCTTACCTCACAGCAAGTTTGGGTTGCTCAGGATCTGTCCCATGCATGCTGTGACCGGATATCGCGCCCTTGAGGGACAGTTGTCATTCGCGGCTGCTGCAAGCGTGGTCGGTGAGCAATAGGGCCTGTTTTCCATTATCGGACAGACAGCCAATTGTTGACCAGTGACTGCGCAAATGATGCTTTTTTTTCCTTTTGTGTCGTTAGTCACGTCATTTTGCTGATGCCGGAGAATTTTTTATTTCTTGTTTGGCTTTATGTCTATGGAGGGTATTTTTGGTCATAATCCAAATGAAAATGAAAATTAAAATAATCAGGCCAAAATTAAATGTTAAAAATAAAAAGAAAATTGAAAAACCTAATGAAACATGTAAAATGATAATGTGAAACTACAAAACGAAAATGAAACAAGTAAAATTTCAAATGCAAATACGTAAATGGATAAAACGACAATGAAACGTTAAATTTAAAATGCTAATATGTAAATAGAAATGGTCAAACGGAAAACTTAAATTGTAAAGATGAAATTGAAAATGAAAATTTAAATAGCAATAGGGAAACATCAAATGTAAAACTCAAAATGGGAAATGGAAAGGCTTAAATGGAAATGCTTGAATCAAAAGCTTAAATGGAAAAGATAAAATTATCATTAAATTTTTTATTTATGTTTGCATTTTTCCGTTACCATTTTGCATTTGGCATTTTGCATTTGCCATTTTCCATTTTGATTTTCCATTTGGCTTCTCCATTTGGATTTCTCATTTGGCATTTCCATTTTCCATTTGCCTTTTCCATTTTCCATTTGGCTTTTCTACCTGTATGCAAATAAGGAGGTGTGGCCCAGAGGTCGGGGGGACGGTCTGAACCGGCCGAGTGCAGTGGCAGTGGATGTGTGTGCCTCTGATGAACACGGGTCCATTGTTTGACTCACGTTATGTTAATTTTAGCTGGTTAGCTAGGTACTCTTCTGCGCGCTGGCGAACATTATGAACAACAGCTGTATAAAACGTGCTTCCAGTTTATTAAACTTGACTAGATTGCCATCGGTAACCAGAAACTACCAGTCAAGTATTTACATGGTTCGTAACGGTTTTATTGACTTTGTGTTATATCGGAGTCGATTGTAATAACAGACTGTGTTTCAGTTTTCTGCACAAAAAGTGCGGCCGTTCGAGAAATGGGTAGCTATCGCGATCAAGTCGGTTAGGGCAAACTGGATGCTCGAAACTTCAGTTCAATAACAACCAAAGCAGAGCAATGGATTTCGCAGGTCATATTGTAGGAGCGTGATGTTAGCTAACAGTGGGATATGTCTTTCTACTCTTCTCCCAGCTTACTCACATGCTGCCTGCGATTCACCCACTAAATCTAAGTGTGGCACACCGACTGGAGGCCGTCATGCAGCTGTTACGGTTACTATGAACTTGATAGCTACGCGTTTCTTAAACAGCCGAATTGTTCCCCGCATTTTAATGTGCAGAAAACTGAGAAATGAAATAAAACGGAAGCGATTTTTATACAGTGGTTGTTCTTCGTGTTCGCCAGCTTGCAAGAGAGTAGCTAATCAATGGAAGGAGAGTCAAACAATAAAACCGTGTTTCGGGAAAAGTCTGCAGATGCATTTTCCGAGACAAATCACTGTTTAGTGACATTACAGTACGATAAAAATGGAAATCATTGACTTATGGATTTTGCATGTCTTCTCATGTTGCCGCACGATACAAGCAACATAATGCACTTTTCCCTGTGTAATGTAGCTCTGATATGTCTCATGCAATGGGTGTGTGTGCTTTTAACGACCACGGTTTTATTGTTTGACTCACGTTAAGTTTATTGGCTGGTTAGCTAGCTGCTCTCCTGCAAGCTGGCGAACATAGAACAACCGCGGTATAGTTTATTCACTTTCTCAGTTTTCTGCACAAAAAGGGTGGGGAACAATTCGGCTGTTGGTGAAATGGGTAGCTATCACTATAGAGTTCATAGTGACCGTAGCAGCATGACGGCCTCCAGTCCATGTGCCACACTGCGATTTAGTGGGTGAATCGCAGCATAGTAGGGAGGTGCCAGAAGACACATCCTACTGTTAGCATCGCGCTGCTACAATTGCAAGACCTGCGAAATCCATTGCTCTGTTTTGGTTGTTATTGAACTGAAGTTTCGAGCATCCAGTTTGCCCTAACCGACTTGATCGCGATAGCTACCTGCCTCTTGAACAGCCAAATTGTTCGTTGCACTTTTTGTGCAGAGAACTGAAAAACGGTCTGTTATTACGATCGATTCCGATATAACACAAAGTCACTAAAACCGATACAAACCATGTAAAAATACTTGATCATTAGCTTCTGGTTACCGATGGCAATCTAGTAAAGTTAAATAAACTGGAAGCAAGTTTTATGCAGCTGTTGTTCGTAATGTTCGCCAGCGCACAGGAGAGTAGCTACCTTGCTAACCAGCTAAAAATTAAAGTAATGTGAGTCAAACAATGGACCCGTGTTCCTCAGAAGCACGCACATGTGCCATATCACTATCACTGTTTCGACATCTGGCCATTGCTGGCGAGAACATATGATTACAAGTGACGATACCGCACAATAAAAACGGAAATCAGCGAGCTACGGATTTCGCACATCATTTTACGTAGCAGCACGACGCTAGCAAACAACATAATGCTTGTTGACATCAACGCTGCTTCCACGTGCGCTTGTTTACATTGACGTCACTACTCTCTGATTGCTCAATAGTGATTCCTCCATTACTACCAGACTGGGGAAAAAAATTTCGCTTCTGGCTCAGGTCAGAGCAAGCTCTAAGATATTGGGTGTATTTTGTTTCCCGACTTTTGTTTAGTAATCATTTAATAGAGAATCAGATAACGACTCGTTTTCCGTTTTTCGATTTCCAATCGAAAATCGGGAGATTTGGTCGCTTTTTCGCTTTTTGGTTTGCCCACATCAAAACAAAAACGGAAATCAGTTGTTCTCCGTTTTTCATTACCTTAATCAAAAGTAAAAAACGAATGGCGAAAGGTACACGGACCGCATAGACATATATACTGCTTTGCCAGTTTATATCATAGACTGTAGGTTGGCTCAGCAGTCAGGAGCCCCCTGCTGTCCACAAGATGCCACTGCACTCGGCGGTTCAGACCGTCCCCGACCTCTGGGCCACACCTCCTTATTTGCATACAGGCTGAAAAGCCAAATGGAAAATGGAAAAGGCAAATGGAAAATGGAAACGCCAAATGAGAAATCCAAATGAAAAATCAAAATGGAAAATGGCAAATGCAAAATGCCAAATGTAAAATGGTAACGGAAAAATGCAAACATAAATAAAAAATTAAATGATAATTTTATCTTTTCCATTTAAGTTTTTGATTTAAGCATTTCCATTTAAGCCTTTCCATTTCCCATTTTGAGTTTTACATTTGATGTTTCCCTATTGATATTTAAATTTTCATTTTCAATTTCATCTTTACAATTTAAGTTTTCCATTTGACCATTTCTATTTACATATTAGCATTTTAAATTTAACGTTTCATTGTCGTTTTATCCATTTACGTATTTGCATTTGAAATTTGACTTGTTTCATTTTCGTTTTGTAGTTTCACATTATCATTTTACATGTTTCATTAGGTTTTTAAATTTGCTTTTTATTTTTAACATTTAATTTTGGCCTGATTATTTTAATTTTCATTTTCATTTGGATTATGACCAAAAATACCCTCCATATATGTCGGCTATTGAACACACTCAAAAGAACAAATCCAGCATCATTGTACACGTCAGAAAAAAGCAAATGTTCGTCATGACTGAAGTGTGCGTTCACGGTTTCTATAATCCCACTCGTATCTCTCTGGACAAAGCAATAAAAATTGGTTCTTCAATTTGCAGTAAGTACAGTGCATGTCTCACCGGTGCGTTTTTAATGGAGCTAAGTATACAGTGGACTAATACTACACACCGAAGTATGCACCTGACAGCATATATTTTCTGCCATTGATGGCATCATCTAGCATTCTCCACAGGAACACCTGCAAGCACAATATAGTTCTATTGCTCAGTGAGCGCTGATTTCTCAACATGCATACTTGAGGGTAAAACATTACTGAATGGAAATTATTTTCACTGAGAGGAACCGGTTGACTGGTGAGCTAATTACGATGCAATAATATTGTACAGTAGGGGAGAGCTGGTACGAAAGTAACATTTTTCACATGGACGTCATTTTAAAAGATAACGCTACAGACCGAAAAAAGTTTTCGGAGCGATTAACTACTTTCGTGTGTGCTCTGTCAATATCAGGTGCTAAATCATCCCAATATATATTGACTTCGGCATAGTTTGACGTCGAACGGAAGTTGCGCATTGCTGCTTTCGACCCCTCCAGTCGGGATGAAAGTGGCACACAGGCCGGACAAAAGTAACGTGATGAAATTAACTGGAATCTTTTAAATTACTGTCGTTAAAACAGAAACAAAAACAATCAGACATTTGTTTTTAACATTTTAATTTGCTTCAAATGTTTCAAAAGTAAACGTGAACATGTTTAACGTCCCAGATAGCAAGCACCTCCGCTCCGGATCTGTGCCGACACCAGCTGATCCGGCTCAGAGCCGGGGCAGATCTGGAGTGGAGGTGCTTGCTATCTGGGTGGGGTGCAATTGGTCTATTTATAAAAATCATGAAATTACTTTACTCATTATCACAGTTGTGACAGATATAATGAGCTGCACCCTCAGTGCATGCCTCATGTGACCACAGCAGACAAAAGATGCACCGCACCCAAACTTTTCCAGGCAAAGATGAGGAAAATGTCTCTCCACAAACAAGACATTCCTCATAATTGCCCTGAGAAACTCTGGTTGCAGTGTGTCCACTAAACAATGTTTTCTTTGGGCGTTTTGAAGAGGACTGTTTTTTTTGGCCCCTCTGCCGACTCTCCTCCTCCAAAGCAGCTTTTACTGGGGTGTCGGTCAGTATTGCTGTTGACCTGCAACATTCAATGAGATGATAGTCAGAATCAGCTTGTTTTTATACAAGCAAGAAAATCAAGAAAAGTTAAAAACGACACTCTGCTCACCTCTTTCTGCCTCTTCTTTTATTTTCTTTCCTTGAGCCAGCCTTTGGATATGGGCGAACCTTTTCTGGGCGGAACCTCTGTATTGGCGTGCCACTAGATGTTCCTGGAACCACAAGCATACCTGGATAGATAATATTTCCAAAAAATGCTTGGCAAGGCTCAACATGCAAATTTAAAGACACACACAGACACAAACTCTCACCATCTACAGGAATGGCAGACTCGTGGGGATGCAGCTCAAATGGGCTCTGGCTAGGTTGGTGGTGTCTTAAGGGAGCGGGCCCTGATGATGGAGCGGACATTGGTGATGAAGAGGGCGCTGGTGATGAAGCGGACATTGGTGATGAAGAGGGCGTTGGTGATGGAGCTGGCGCTGGTGATGAAGAGGGCGCTGGTGATGGAGCTGGCGCTGGTGATGAAGAGGGCGCTGGTGATGGAGCTGGTGATGGAGCTGGCGCTGGTGATGGAGCTGGTGCTGGTGATGAAGAGGGTGCTGGTGATGGAGCTGGCGCTGGTGATGAAGAGGGCGCTGGTGATGGAGCTGGCACTGGTGATGAAGAGGGCGCTGGTGATGAAGCGGACATTGGTGTTGAAGAGGGCGCTGGTGATGGAGCTGGCACTGGGGATGGAGCTGGTGCTGGTGCAGGACGGTCGGTCACAAAAGCTGGAGCAAAGTCTGTCTCACTGAAAATATCTGGATTTAAGGGCCAGATACCGGTACACTCGAACCCAGACGAAATGCTGCTTGCTGTCGCAGCTTGAGGCAGAGCTTTAGCCACAAGACTTGGGATGTTGTAGATGGTCAAAGTTCTTCCAGGGTTCATTCAAGATCCAATTGTCTGCTGCACTGTTAATGTAGTGCTTCAGAGGACCAAAAACGCTTCGGTCTAGCGGCTGAAGACGGTGGGAGCAGTGGGGTGGAAAAGACAGGATTACAATGCCATGTGGCTTGCAAAAGTCAATAGCTACCACAGAGAGGTGTGATGGATGATTGTCTAAGAGTAGCAGCAACTTTGACTCCGGGGTCACGTGGGTGTGTCTTGCAAAATGCTGTAAAAATGCCAAGAAATCTGTCTCCTGCATCCACCCCGATCCATTGGCAGAACCAGTGCAGCCAAGGAGGCCATCCCGGATGAAGTGGTGCTGGAACTTCTTCCTTGGGAAGATAAAGCAAGGGGGAACAAAGTTGCCTTGTGCGTTGGCAGCAAAGGCAACAGTCACCAATGTCCCTCTTTCCCCAGAGGTCACAGCACCGACCTGGCGCTGCCCCTTGGTGGCAATGATTTTGTCTGGCACTTGAACCGTTGTGGTACCTGAAATAATAAATGAAATAAATTTTTGATGTTGCAAATCACTGTTGCTTTTTAATTTATCCAAATATAAATTTTTACCTGTTTCATCCATGTTCCAGATGTCCTTAGCTTCAAAATTATAGCGGGTGAGGACAGTCTTTAGGTTTTTAAAAAACGCTGTCACGTTGGTCTTGTTGAAGCTGGTGGAACGGGACATGCTGGTGGCTTGAGGTCGACGGATGGACAGGGTTTTGTTGCGCTTCGAGGAAGGAGGTGAGCCAGTCCTTCCCTGCCATCTGGTTTTTTCTCCCATGAACATGGAGTTTTGAGGCCAATATTTTTGGCCAGCTCATATGCAAACTTTCGCACCTAAACCAGCATGAAAAAAGAGGTTAATTCCCAGATAGCAAGCACCTCCGCTCCGGATCTGCCCCGGCTCTGTGCCGACTCCAGCTGATCCGGCTCAGAGCCGGGGCAGATCCAGAGCGGAGGTGCTTGCTACCTTAGGAAAATGGCGGTAGTGGTGTAGCTCTGCCTGCAGTGTTACCCCAACCTCTTTAGGACTCAGGCCAAAAATATATCATCTGCTCTTTTTTTTTTTTTTTCTATTTGATAATTATACAGCGTAGAGAGACAGGAAGGTTGGGGAGAAGAATGGGGGAAGACATGTAGCAAATGACCTCAGCCGGAACCAAACCCAGGTCGCTGCGGGAAGGACACAGCCTTTTTGGTACGCACGCTTAGACCGATGAACCACCGGGGCGCCCCAGCTGCTCTCTTTATATATGCCTGCAGTCTCTTCTCCTGTTCTTCTCTGAAGACTTTGTTGTGAGCCCTGTACCCTGGGGCTCTGGCCTGCTGCCCTCCTGCCTCTGCCCTCCTCTTGCAGTACCTGAACAGGGTGACATGACAAACGCCATGCACCTCTGCTGCCCTCCTTATACTCTCGCCTCTTCGGACATCACGAAAGGCCCTTTCGTAAACCTGCTGGTCAACCTTTCCTCTCTGGGTAGTTCTGACCCTAAGTCTTGGCATTTTCTGTCGGTAAAGTATAACACACACATTTTTTAGTGAGCTTTAAAACACAAAATGCGGCCGCGTTAGCAGAGAGGGACGAACGTAACCGTTGGTACTTCCGTCACGCACCTCTGCTGCCCTCCTTATACTCTCGCCTCTTCGGACATCACGAAAGGCCCTTTCGTAAACCTGCTGGTCAACCTTTCCTCTCTGGGTAGTTCTGACCCTAAGTCTTGGCATTTTCTGTAGGTAAAATATAACATACAGATTTTTTAATGAGCTTTAGAACAGAAAATTCGGCCACATTAGCAGAGAGGGACGAACGTAACCGTTGGTACTACCACCCCGACAGTGACTCCTGACATTTGAAATTTGATTGCTTCTAAAGTGGAAAAAGTCTGACATTTCAAACTTCAGGATATGTCACAAAACTAAATGACCTATCATTTCATCATAAATATGACTCATGGAGCAATAAAGACAATCTTTAAATCAAAAAAGTTTACCATTTGTCTGAATTTACTCACCACTGCAGAAAACAGACTTCCTGGTCTCGTTTCGCGGGGAAGCGATGAAACCTCAAGATTTTTCCTGGGTCTGGAGAGTGTCGCGAGCTGGACGTGCTGACCTAATTTGACGCATCGAAGTGCGGATGGCTGTGAGTAAATTACCATATTACTTTCATCCCACGTTACTTTCTCACCAGCTCTCCCCTACTAGCTAACTAACGTTACAGTACCATCAGGCCCCAGTTGGGTGCATCCCTGCTAACTTTGAATTATATCGGAGATGCGCTAACTCGGTAATAATAAAAACCGCAAAGGATTTTACAAAATACCATTCCGTAACTGGCTGGATGGTGTTTCCAGACGGCAGAGGAGCAGCTTCGTCTGATTCTGAAGCTGCTTGCCCACCGGACACGAAACAAATTTTTCGCACGACAGATTACTTTCATGGTCAATGCGAAGACGCGAATACATGCGTGTATTCAAGCCTTCTCATTGACTTTGAATGTAATCTGTCGTGCGAAAAATTTCTTTCACGTCCAGTGTGCAAGCGGCTTGAGTCAGACGGCTAAAACATATGGGGCTGGACTGACCCTTGCGCCATTGCTGTAACGCTGACGGAGCCAGTGAGATGTCACTCAAATCGAGGGAGTGGCCAGTCACACCACGATGGGCCACGCCCACACTGTCTTGAGAAATGGACTGAATGAGCCGTTTTTGAACTAGGTTTTCTAATCATTATGAATGTTAATTTTCACTCATTTTTTTGAAGATGCTTTATGAGACACCCTACTTTGATATTATATGTGAGTTTCCAGAGGCTTTAATGTAAGGAGTTTGTTATCGAAAATGGATAGTATTAGGGCTTTGGTTCTTCAAAGTAATCTTGATATATTTCTTGCAACTGAATCCTGGTTGAATGCTTCTGTGTCAGACCTTGATATAGCATTGGCTGGTTATAGTGTTTTTAGGTGTGACAAGAGTAAGAGAGGGGGAGGTGTAGTGATTTTTGTTAAATCCTCTCTCACTGTTAATGTTTTATTTTCCTCCTCTATGCCTGAGAAATTTGAGTGTCTTGTTCTTAAAATAGCTTTGGGTAGTGGAAGTATTATACTAGCAGGTGTGTATCGCCCACCGAGCGTGCTTTCCTCCTCCATAATCAATCTCTCTAAAATCTTGTCTGCTTATGCACACGCTGAATTAGTTGTTGCGGGCGATTTCAACATCGACTGGCTATCGCCGTCCTCGAACCATTTCAAAGAGGTCTGTGATGACTTGATTCTGTCGCAATTTATCTCAGAGCCTACGCGACCAAATTTTAAAGATTTATCCCGGGCAACTATAATTGATCTAATTTTAACAAATAGACTGCACAAGTATGCTCTGAGCAGCGTCTTTCCCCTGGATGTTAGTGATCACTGCCCAGTAGCGTGTATTAGGGATATGAAAGTTTCAAAGACACCCCCATGTTTTATTACTAAAAGAAATTTTAAACATTTCTGTTAACAGGCCTTCCTCCACAATATTTTCTGGAGTGATTTAAGCTATGCAGGTTTTATTCCAGACCCTGACCTAGCGTTAGCTGATTTCACTTCTGTGTTTAATCGTACTGTTGATAAGCATGCTCTGGTCAAGAGATTCCAAGTAAAAAACAGAAGAAATCCTTGGTTTTCGGTTGCTCTATCCAATGATCTTCGCGTAAGGGATGAAGCTTGGGTTAAAGCTAGGGAAACTCAGACACTCTCAGACTGGCAGGTTTCAGAAAACTAAGAAATAAATGCTGCTTACTTATAAAAAAGGCAAAATCTAAATATTTCATTTTGTCATTGGCTAAATGTCAAGGTAATCCGGCAAAATTTTGGAAAATTGTCAAGTCCCTGAATAATAGTCCTTCTTCGTCATTACCTCATTCTATCCACACGGATTCTGGTCCTAGTACTGATAAGCACAAAATCTGTGACTTTTTTAACGAACATTTTATAGCGGCCGGAAACCTTTTTGAAAATTTTAATAATCAATCCACTATAGGAGATATGTCTGACCTTAGCTCTAGTGCATTTACAAATTCTCAAAATCCTAGAGTATTGTTTTCTTTCAGGGAATTAAACATGAATGAGGTCCTTCTAGAATTAAATCATATAGATGTAAATAATTCCACTGGAGAGGGTCACTTAGTCCCGTGTCTTTTGTATCTTGCAGCCCCACTGATTGCACACTCAATAACTAATATTTTTAACTTGCCATTATCAACCGGGTATATTCCCAGTATATGGAAAGCGGCTCATGTTTTCCCTTTATTTAAGGGGGGTGACCCAGTTCAGTAAACAGCTATCGGCCCATCTCAAAATTGTCATGCCTGGCTGAGATTTTAGAATCTCTTGTAAAACATCAACTTTGCAATTTCTTAACTTCCAACAACATTTTAACGTCACAGCAATCTGGTTTCAGGCCTGGACATAGCACCATAACAGCAGCTTCATTGGTTATAAATGATTTAGTAACAGCTGTGGATAGTAAACAAAAAATGTGCGGCCCTATTTATTGATTTAGCAAAAGCGTTTGACACAGTAGACCATATTATCTTATCAAATAAGTTGTCCTCCATTGGTCTTGGTTACAGAGCATGCTCATGGTTCCAAGACTACCTCTCAAATAGAACACAAGCTATTATTTCTGGGGATGCGCAGTCTCAATTTTTAAAGGTGACAAAAGGTGTACCCCAAGGTTCTATTCTTAGTCCAATTTTATTCACAATTTATAGAAATGACATTGCTCGTAATGTAACAAATTGCAAGGTTAATTTTTATGCTGACAACACAGTGCTTTATTCCTCTGCTCCAACATGCTTACAGGCCCTCACATACTTACAATCTGCTTTTAACGTTATACAGCCTGCTCTAGCTGATCTTAAACTGGTTTTAAACACTGATAAAACAAAGTTCATGATCTTTTCTGCACAGAATGCAATTATGCCAGGTGACTCCATTTTCTCAGTGACTGGTGCTCAAATTGAGCAGGTTCAGTCTTACAAATATCTGGATATCTGGTTGGATCATGACTTCTCTTAAGACGCATGTTTCCAACCTGTCCAAGAAACTTAGAATGAAAATCGGGTTTCTTTACAGAAACAGGTCCTGTTTTTCTTTGGACAATAGGAAGAGAATTGTCGAGGCAACAATATTACCCATATTTGATTACGGAGATGTCCTTTACAGGCATGCCTCTATTAGTACCTTAAGATCCTTGAATGCAATCTATCATAGCGCATTGCGCTTCATCACAGGTGATGGTTTCCGAACCCATCACTGTGCTTTATATAATTCTGTGGGGTGGTTTTCCCTTCATTTTAGATGGAAGCTACATTGTATTTTATTTATTTATAAAGCTTTGCTCGGCAAACTTCCCTCATATCTCACTAAGCTCTTATCCATCAAAATCAGAAGTCAGCATACCAGATCACAAGAATGGTTTTTGTTAGAGGCTACCAGGACTAGAACAAATTTGGGAGGTACCTCTTTTAGTGCATTCGCTCTTTGTATGTGGAATAATTTGCAGGATACCTTGAAGCTAGACAGCCTTCTCCCCTTCGTGCCTTTCAAGAAATTAGTGTTGGATATATTGCTTCTGGAGGCCAGATGTATTTGCTTTTAGTTTATGTAGGATTTGCTCATTTATTTTTCCCTGTCCTATGTTCTTATGTGTTTATATATATATATATATATATTTATATATATATTTATATACACACACATTTTTTTTTATTTAATTTTTATTATGTTTCATTCTAGTTTAAAACTTGTTATTCCTTGAATCTGAAATAGTTGTTTGTGACTTTTGTGTATTTTTATGTGTGCTGTTTGTCTTTAACCTTCCATTGTAATTGTTTTATTGTAATCAGGGCTCCCCGGCAAAAGAGACCTCTGTCTCAGTGGGACTTCCCTGCAATAAAGGTTATTGATTGATTGATTGAAGATAAATATGATCTTGGCACAGATGACCGGCCCCTAATTCACAAACCGCTTATCGAGGAGTTAACGATTGTCACTTTGATTTTCTTTATATACACATTACTCGCTAGTTTCTTCGCACTGTCAGGGTATATGATTTGCAAGCCTAACAAAGCACATAGTGAGCTTATCTTACCGTAGCACTGAACCAGCTCATGTCTTTATCGGAACGCTTATATCAAATCGCGTTCCTGCATGATACTCTATGGATTACTGCAAATGATAACTGCAAATGGCCTTCGTGCTGGACCTAATTTACTGGGCTACAATGAAGTATTTAGAGATGGCAGATTGAAACTTTTGTAAACAACCTTTGGGAAGGATGCTACTTTTGGTCAAGTGACTTTGTTTCAAACTGCTTGGCTTAATTCGATTGGTTAACTCTGCTTCTACCTGGGTTCACGAACATGCTGTCATATGGATTCCCTGTAGGGATGGGGCAATTTTCGATCAGATCGCATATCGGCGATCGAAGGGATGATCGTGATTGGTTTTTTTCATAAAGCGATATTTTTAACCTGACACGTAGACACCCCCTAACTCGCCACGCAGCTTCATGTCTCTACGCTATACCTTCTTTACGATGGTGCGCATTGATATTTCAGTCTACATTCATTTTCAATGGTAGAAAAGACATTCCTAAACCGTAACAACCAAACTATCGGGTGTTTATCCACCGAAGGTAAACTAAAAGCCAATTGAAATGAGTCTTGTTGCAGAAACGAACTACCGGCATTTCTCCGTAAAAAAATATAAAGGTAGTGTCAATAAAAAAATTAATTTCACTATGATGTAATAAATAAATTTTTGAACACTATATTTCGAAACCCCAATATGTAACCCATCATTTACACCAATAAACTCACATCTCATGGTCTACTTGACAGTCTTTATATCAAAATGCGCGGCTTCAATCAGGTTTTCACCGGCGGGATCACGTTACCTGAAAGCGAAAGTAATCCGTATTCATTCAGGCAAGCATGTACAGTAGTGCGTACTGTCCTCTATTTTTTAATATTACGACTGCACATGAGCCGCCGCTGCATGTCGACATTGGCAGGTTATGGAAATCAACAGGGGCGGAGTGGGACATCAAAATCCACGGGGAAAATTATGACCGCACTGGCCCACCACTGGCCCAACCCATCCCCTCCACCATCTGGATGAAGAAGCTTCCAAACTGTGTTATTGCAGTTGGATAGGTGAAATTTGTTTGAGTGCTGGCATTACAGGAAACATTACAGAGCTACTGGTTGCTGTTGCTCACCTCTTGGTTGTGCTGTAGCGCTGTTCATTGGTGTTCATTCTGCTTGAGTTGAGGGGGAGAAAGGCGTGCAGGGCTGGTTGGAGCAGACGATTTACTCTTGTTTAAATGGGGTTTTCTGAAACTAATTCGTGTGTAAAAGTTCAAACATTAAAAGAGGTAAGACGATTTGTTCCCGAGGTATAACCTTTGTCGCATTAGGGGCAGGGAGAATCTTCCCCCCTTCTTTTTTTCCCCCTTTTTCCCCCTTGTAACAACTCGGTTAGCAAATTGCCAAATGAAGTCGCTAATCTGGTCAAACAAAGGAGACAGGGGTTTTTGGGGGTTTTTTTTCGGGGTTTCAGTCTCCTGGGAGCAAAGTAAAGTAAAATAAATTTAAACACTAAATAATTGGCCAACTAAGTGAATTGTACGATATACAAAGTAAAAGAGAGTTGTTTTCAAGGACTGAGCTACTGTCGCCTGGTTTTTCTGTAGCTGATTTAGCTAACAAACTTCAGCAAGCTCTCAACGCTAAGAATATTATCGAATTAACTAGATATCTAGCTAACTATTACCTGGGTTGGTTTCATACTTGGTCGCTTGTCTTTCATACAGTCTTCTAGCCAGTTATATTGACATTCACCAGGGTTTTTAGTCTCCTTCGGTCTTTCTCTTTACCGCATAAATGCATTGCCAACCTTGAATTAAATATTAACGTGAACCAGGGTTTTTGTCTTTTTCGCATCTCATTATTACCGAAGTGCTCTTCTGATTAAACACATTGCAAATTACGATATTTTTGTTTTTTACTCCGGTTATGGTGCCTCGATCAGCTGATTAAAGTTTAGTTGCTTGTTTGAGTGCTTCGGGACAGCTTGTTGGGGGCGATACCGTGTTTAGTTCGCTCACATAGTAAACGACTTTTTTTTCGGTCCGTTTGAATTAAAGGGAACCGGAGCTTTACTCTGTTTCAGTTACCTTTGGTTGTATTTGTGGCTAGTTAGCTAGATATTTACTGTTTGCATTTTTGACTTGGGATCCGAGATTAAGCATTTAGTCAGTAGGGCAGCTGTTACTAAAGTCATTCATTCAGTTAGGTTGGAATTTTAAACGGTGAGGTTTACCGGAGTGCTCCGCCCCCCCGTTTCTCCTGGGCACTGAAGCCAGTCTGTTTTATCTGGATTCTCAGCTAAGACCTGGATATTTTTAGATTAGTATATTTATAGTACTGGGACTATAAAAAGTCAAGTCGGCTTATTCAGAGTGCCTATTACATATCGAGTTAGTCTCAAACTAAGCCCCTTCTAAAAGAGGCTTATTATCCATTTACATAGTTTCCCTGCGGTTTCTATTGTGACTGCTGCTTAGGGCTTCTCAGGTTAATAAATTGTGGACCCTGAGCTTCTGTCTCGGCATTAATTAATTTTCCTTGTTATCTAGGGTGAGCAAGGTCATTAGGTAGGGGGTTCAAAATGTGACCAAAACTATGTGACGGTTGCAGGATGATCGCACTTTTGGAAAGAGATTTCCAGGGTGGGTTTGTCTGTCACTGGTGCCAGTGAATTGAGCATCTGGAGAGCAAGATCCTTGATCTTCAGAGCCAGTTGGCGGCGCAACATAGTTCACAATCAGTAGAGTTTCTAGAGGAACTAAGTAGTATGTCGTTTAGAGAAATAGTGTGTACGCCAAAGCAGGGGTGTGCGGAGACCACAGGACAGGCACGGAGAGAAAGTTGGGTGACTGTAGGTCGACAGTGCAGGAAA
The DNA here is from genome assembly GCA_029692085.1 of Gymnothorax javanicus. Classification (NCBI taxonomy): domain Eukaryota; kingdom Metazoa; phylum Chordata; class Actinopteri; order Anguilliformes; family Muraenidae; genus Gymnothorax; species Gymnothorax javanicus. The sequence goes on along the minus strand of CM056200.1, from coordinate 16,335,848 downwards.
AGACGTGCACGCCGTACAGCGACAGCTCCTCCAGTGGTTGAGGTGTCCAACCGATTCTGGCCCTTGCAGGAACTCGACTTGGCCCCTGACCCTGAGAGTGGGGGGATTGATGAGCATCAGGGCACCCTGTTAGCCTCTTGCCCTCAGAAAAGGGAGTTAGTGAAAGTGGGGGACTCATTCATTAGAGGAATAGACAGCTTAGTCTGTTCGTGTGACAAGGAGTCTCGTACGGTATATTGCCTGCCTGGTGCCCAAGTAGGAGACCTCCTGGAGCGTGCGGACAAGCTCCTAGCCAGAGCGGGGAGGGATCCGGTTGTCATGGTCCATGTTGGGACAAATGACATAGGTAAGGGTAGGTTTGATGTTCTGCAAGGCATATTTGTGGAATTAGCTGAGAAGCTTAGGAGCAGATCCTCCACTGTAGTTTTCTCTGGGATTCTACCGGTACCACGTGCAAGCAGAGGAAAGCAGAATTCTATCTGGAGGTTTAACACGTGGCTACGAACCTGGTGTAGGAAAGAGGGGTACAGGTTTATCGGGCACTGGAACTTTTTCTGGGACAGGGGTGACCTGTTCAAGCCTGACGGGCTATACCTGAACCGGAGGGGTACCTTTGCAGTGGGTCAGCGTATGTTGAGGGTAGCACAGGATTATTTAAACTAGGGACTTGGGGGGCAGGGAGGTTAGTGAGTGTTACACATAGGGGAATGCAGACTGCCCTGATGGAAGCTGATAGCGTTGCATGCACTATTGATGATATACTTTTAAAGCAACAAAGCGTAGTGGGGGGCTTGAAGCAGCAGCCGCATGGGAAATCAAGGGGGAAGAGCATTAGTAATAACCTGAAATGTTTTCATTTAATTGCAAGAAGCATAAAAAATAAATTTCCAGAACTTGAGGCCGTTATGATTAGTGAGGGCTATGACATAGTTGAGATTACAGAGACATGGCTTAGTGAAGAGGATGGAGATGAAAATAATATAGAAGGTTATAAGCTCTTTAGGAAGGATAGATGTAATAGGCGAGGAGGGGGCGTAGCACTCTATGTGAACGAAAACATAAATGTACAGGAAATTCCCGAAATTGAACACTCCTTGCCCTGTGAAGATATCTGGGTCAGGCTCATTGGCAAATACGAGACAGGTTTAAACATAGGAGTATGCTATCGACCGCCAGCTTTGGACAATATTGTCAATGAACTGCTCTTTAAGAGGATTAGGCAAGCTTGTAGAGGAGGAGGGACTATTATTATGGGACACTTCAATTATCCTGGTATCGATTGGAAAATGGTGAAAGGACAGAATAAAGGGGAGGAAGAATTTCTGGATGTTATAAATGACAATTTTTTGGTGCAGTATATTAATAAACCTACAAGAGAGAAGGCAATTTTAGACTTAGTGCTCTGTAATGACTCTGATAGACTTAGCAATGTTGAGGTACTGGAGCCACCTGGGACTAGTGATCACTCTACCGTAATTTGACGTTTCATGGGAAGCTAAAAAGGTGTCTTCGAAAACCAAAATTTTTAATTTTAGGCAAGCAAACTTTGACGGGATGCGCTCAAATCTAAGCGAAATAAAATGGGAGAAACTTCTGGACTGTAGTCTGTAAATGAGATGTGGGAAAGATTAAAGGGGGTTTTACTTGATTCACAATGTAAATTCATTCCAAAGGTGTCCAAAAGTAAGCTGAAAAAGCAAAATCCTCCATGGATGACCACAGCTATTCGTAGGAGTCTGAGGAATAAGAGGAATCTTTATGACGTACATAAAGGATAACAATGAGAATACTAAGGCTGAATACTGTAAAATGCGAGCTGTGGTCAAAAAAGAGCTGAGGAATGCTAGAAGACTGTATGAAAGGCAAATTGCAGAAGGGGCAAAAACTAATCCTAAGCGCTTCTTTCAGTACTGTAGCAGAAAAAGGAAAGTCAAAGAGGAGGTTAAGTGCATAAAGAATAAATATGGATCTCTGCTTTATGATAACAAGGATATTGCGGATACCTTAAACAGTCTTTTTGTTGAGAATTTTACCTCGGAGCGGGTTTTTATTCGGCCAGAGGGCATGTCCAACGCTCAAGATTATTTTGCGGAAATTGAGGTTAGACAAGTTGCATAAACTAAAGGCGGGTCCTGATGGCTTATATCCTAGAGTGCTCAGGGAATTTAGTGAGATCATCTTCAAACTGCTCTCTGCTATCTTCGGATGGTCTTTAGAAACTGGAGAAATACCAAATGATTGGAAGCAGGGCAATATAATTCCAATATATAAGAAAGGGGACCGTACTGAGCCAGGAAATTACAGGCCAGTCAGTTTAACTTGCATTGCATGCAAAATACTGGAATCTATCATAAAAGACGAGCTGGAATTATATCTTGAACGTAATAATATTTTGAGGGATAGCCAACATGGTTTCTGCAAGGGAAGGTCATGCCTGACAAACCTCCTGGAATTTTTTGAAGAGGCCACCAAGACTTATGATCAGAGCAGGGCTTATGACATCATATACTTGGATTTTCAGAAAGCATTTGATAAACTACCGCATAAGAGACTAATTTTTAAAATGAGCTCCATTGGAGTTAAAGGAGGTATTCTGGAGTGGATTCAAAACTGGTTACAGGACAGAACACAAAGAGTGGTGGTCAGTGGAATCTCATCTCAGCTACGTATGGTGGGGAGTGGCGTCCCTCAGGGATCAGTGTTGGGACCCCTGCTGTTCCTCATCTACATTAATGACCTTGATAGAAATATAGAGAGCAAATTAGTTAAATTTGTGGATGATACTAAATTGGGAGGTTTGGCAAATAGTTTAGACCCTACTAAAGTGATTCAGGAGGATTTGGATAAAATCCAGAGTTGGGCAGAAATTTGGCAAATGAAATTTAACTTAGCAAAATGTAAAGTTGTACATGTAGGTAATAAAAACATTAGACAGGATTACTTCATGGGAGGTTTAAAACTGGAATGTGCCCCACATGAAAAAGATCTAGGAGTGATTGTTGACCAAACCCTCACAGGTTCCAGTCATTGTGCCGTAGCAGTTAAAAAAGCCAATCGGATGCTGGGATACATTGCCAAAAGTATTGAGTACAAATCCAAGGAGGTTATACTTCTCTTGTACAACACATTTGTCAGACCACATCTGGAGTATTGTGTACAGTTCTGAGGACCATACTTTAAGATATAGAGGCTCTAGAAAAAGTTCAGAGAAGAGCAACTAAGCTGATTCCGGGGATAAAAGATGAAAGCTATGAGAACAGGCTGAAGATCCTTAATCTCTTTAGTCTTAGGAAAAGGAGACTCAGGGGTGATCTGATTGAGGTTTTTAATTATGTTAAAGGTATTAACAAAGTGAATTATGTAGGATTCCTTCGGGCAAATTCTGTTAGTAGAACTTGGGGTCATAAATGGAAGTTGACCTAGGGCAGTGGTTCTCAAACTCGGTCCTGGCGCCCCACTGTGTATGCTGGTTTTTGTTCCAACCACAATTGTAATCTTAGGATTTTAACAAGCTGTTGATTTGTTTTAATTAGGTGCATTTATGCTAATATCCACACTGAGATATATTGTAAATATCAGCAGAGGGAAACAATTTAACCGAACATTTCATCAACAGAAACAATCAATAGGTTCCTCATTGGTGAAACTCTTGACACATGGTGGCAAAACCCAACAATATACTTGGCAAACAATGCAGTCACACCTGTTGTGTTTCGTGTTGATTTTATTTGGGAGGTTATTTGGGAAAAACTCAAAACACCTGTGTTCAGAAACCTAATTTGGAGCTTACTGATTTTCTCAGTCTAATTTGATCTGTTAAAAAATGTTTTCACCTGAAATTCCTAACAATATTGAAAATTAAGCACAATATGTTCAAGGGTTTTTATTCTTTATGGTTGAATGGATATGTCCATCAAAATGTGACTTAAGATGGTAAATAACTACTCTAAACATGGAATGCTGCTAATTAAGACAAAGTAACAGCTTTTTAAAATTCTAGAATTGCAATTGTGGCTGGAAGAAAAACCAGCACACACAGTTGGGCACCAGGACCAAGTTTGAGAACCACTGACCTAGGGTAAATTTAGCACTGATATTAGGAAATATTTTTTCACCCAAAGAGTAATTTCGATGTGGAACAGCTTGCCTGACCATATTGTTGAGGCAGAAACCTTGGCAATTTTCAAGAGCAGGCTTGACTTCAAGCAAGATACCATTGAGACATTGAGTATCTGAAGTGATATTCACAATAGTTAAAAGAAACTGGCGAGCCTAGTTGGGCTGAACGGCCTGTTCTCGCCACTCATGTTATGTTATGTTAATTTCCTGTGCCAAACATACCGTTGCTGAAAGCATTAATGAGAAACCAACGGCTTTAAAAGAACATAAGTGAGAAATTGCTTTTTTTTTTAAAGATAAATATATAAATAGACAAATCGAACTGCAGGCAATGCTCAATACACACTCCACTTGTATAACCATCGTAAGCGCCAAGACACAATCGGACACAAAGCACCATGCGGAACATCAGATGACAAACCCCAGGTTGCTGTTCAACGATGTGGCCGCAGCAGCCCGAAACGCCAGTGTTCTGATAAACTGAGCTGAACCGGATGAGCAGTATTAATAAAGTATTCAAATCCTTAGTGAGCCGAAATGTTTTGGACACTTACACGTCTGACAACAGATACAAAGGGCTTAGTTTTATTGCCACCCATGTTCACGCAATCGATCCGTGAAGCAATCGAGCCATCATGTTCACTACCCAAATGACGTCATTTGACGCATTTTTTTTTTTAAAACACCAGGAGTTGAAGCACCGTGAGGATAGGTGGGTAGAGATCAAGATAACATGGCAGCGTTGACATCACAGCAAGTTCACAAATTTCAAGCTTTATCTCCACAACATTTGAAAAGCATGAAGCAAGTCCAAACCATGCCAAAAAAAAAAAAAAAAACATAAAACAATGCACAAAGTAGATCCATTGAATATTTCATCGGGAATAACAGGCAAATTGTAGCAATTCTGCCAATGAATTGATATTAATAGGCCTGAGTCAAGGCAAATGCAGTTGGGTTCCACCAAACCCTAGAGCTTGTTTGAGCAAAACTCGGATTGAACATGAGCAGCCCCCTACCCATACTCCCACTCAGTGGGGTGCCGAAGGCTCTCTGAGAATCACTCATTTTAAAAGTCAGGTGAAAACACGCAGTGCACTAGTTATTATACACCATAAAATAACCTTAATCACTCAAATCAACAAGAATAATACAAAGCAACAGTCACAATTGCGCAAAGATCAAAAAGTACTTTAAAAAATGTCTGAGTGACCGCAGTATCTCAGCCCAAGTATTTAGTCCACCTGGCTCCACGCAAACAGGCAGTAGCAGAACAGTCCCCAGGTTGCAAAGATGAAGGTCCAACTCCACCGAAGAATCACCGAAGAGTCACAGCACCAATGTGACCGCTCAGTATATGCTCTGCATGCTGACCCAAGGATGGTACAGGCGCCGAGGTAGATGGAGTGCTTGAGATTTTATTCATTACTGTATAATGAGACACACACAACCAGGTTGAGTCACGGGTATAGTAAGATGATCGGCACAGTTTGCTCCAGCCACAGCATGAAATAGTTTTTCTGCTGTATATTACATTGTGATCGTATAGTGGCAAATTAAAACAAAATCATAATCTGGCAGTGTTCACCAATTTACTATCATATTGAGTATTTGTTGCAATTATTAGAATTTCACGCTTCAACATTCATATCATATCGAATAAACCACTGAAATGCTGTTTTACCATGTATAGCTAACGTGTCTCATCCCATACTCTAAATGCCCATTAATTTTTCTCCAAGCAGAGAAATGTAATTATAAATGATGCTTTGCTGCCATCTTCACGGACGTAACAAAACAGCAGTCACACAAAAAACTCGCAAACATGACTGGCTTTGTCGAATAACAGTAATATAAGCCAAAGTGGCCACGCTATTTCACGTGTCTAACACATGCGTTCGTACCTATATTATTAAGCAACACATCATGACAGGCCGTGGTATACGCTCATTATACCACAGTTAAGGGGCGTTCTTTGGCCCAACGCGAAACAGAGGGCATGGTATAATGAGCATATATCATGGACTGGAGTGATGTATTGCTTTTATAAAACGGTTACCAATAATGGCAATATGAAAGAGGAATAAACAATAAATTTCACGAAGTTTTTATTTAAACAGAAATACATATTATCTAATAAAATAGCCCCGCTGTGAAAAAATAGTTCCACCTCAACATTTTGCTACATACTGTAACAGTTCGTTGTCATGGATACATTGTTGCTTCTCTGACAATAATGACAACATTGAAGAGGAATACACAATCAATTTAATGTAGTGTTTATTCAATGTGAAAAACATAGCCTATTATCTCATAAAATAGTCCCACTTTTACTCCATTTAACCTGTTTGAATAAATAAAAATTTTAACCTGTATTACCTGTTGTATTTAACATAACCTGTTGTATTTACATTAATTTCTGCAGTTTTTACTCCATGACATTAGACCTAGATTGTATTTACATTTATTTCTGCAGCTTTTAGCCTTCTCCATAACATTAGACTTAAATTTTATTTACATTCATTTCTGCAGTTTTTACTCCATAACATCAGACTTAGATTTTATTTACATCCATTTCTGCAGTTTTTACTCCATAACATTAGACTTAGATTTTATTTACATTAATTTCAATATTTCCGTGGATTGTGCATCCACTAAAAATACGTGTTTTTGGTATGTTCGTTGAACGTCAGCGTTGCATATATCAAACCGTTTTCATCCGTTCTGATTATAAATGACGATGGTTTGAGCTGTCGATTTCCTTCGTTTCCTCTGCGCCCAAAGTGCAGCTGTATGTCAAACCATACTTTATTAACCAAGCCCACCAGATTGTTTGGATTTAGGACTCGCTTTATGGCGTTGAAGTCAGCATCTGTAATTGATGCGTGATGGACTGTAGTGTCAAGTCCTTTCTTCCTCAACATTTTCACAACACCAGTGAACACATTATTGGACGTAGTGAACTCTGTGTCTTTGAGGAGGCACCAGGAGAGGCTGCGTGGGGGGTCGTTGATGTATCTGTTGAGTCCAGCGCAGAGACCGATGTAGCTGCTCAATCCGTATAGTTCACCTTTACAGTTTCTGACAGTGCCGTAAAATTCTCTTAAAATGTTATTGAATTGTTGTTTAGACACTGTCTGAAAGTCCACCGCCACACCTTTATCTTGACACCAGTTTTCGAAGCACTTCACTGCCCACTTGGTCTGTTTAACCGTATTGGCCTCGCTTCTCTCCTTCTCCAGTTAGTCCAACTCTCCGGACGTCAGCTCCGCATCTCGTCTTTTGCTCGGCTTTTTTTTCGGAGACAGGCACTCCTCAATCCATTCATCCATCGTTAGCCCTCCCCGGAGATCAAAGTTAACCGTGAACATGTTTAAATGTTAATTGTTAACGCCGTCAAAAAATAAACTTCAAAAACAGCTACTTTTTGTTTCGTACTGTAACAGTTGGTTGTTGTCATGGAAACATTGTTGCTTCCCTGACACGGAGTGATATGCTGTGATAAGGCTTATCAGAATAGTCACTATGGTATGCGCTCATTATATCACAGTTAACAGCCAATCAGATTGCCGGATTTCACCATTCCGTTTTATAATGAGACACACAACCACAATGAGTCACGGGTAAGTTGAGATGATTGGCACAGTTCGCTCCAGTTTGGTTAAGGACAAAAAGATCTACATTAAAACTTCTTACCATGCTATTGTAGCTAGCCGTTTCGTATTAACATCGCCTCGCAAATTGGCAGTAATGCGTTTAAAGGAAGTAGCGAGGCAACAAAATGTATTGCACATGAGTTACCCTACAAAACAATGCAGTATTGAGGACTTTGCCTCAGTTTCTGACAGCTTAAAGCTGTAGTATACGATCTGAGAATCAGTTGAGAAAGATTGAGACGTTGAGAAAAATTTGAAAAAAGCATCCTGCCCACACACACACACCCCTCCCCTCTGTGCTCCCTGATCCTTCCCACCGAGCACGTGTGGCCGTCCGCGTGGAGACTCCCAGACACACCTCCTCTACCAGAGCAACACGCTGGCCGGCAGTAAACAGACACAGAGCCAGCCTTGAATGAAGATTTACCATGTCGGATTTGCAGGTATAGCAACATTTAAAGTTTTTAAATGCATGTTAAACCTCACGTAAATTACAATGTCAACAGCTGCCTTTCTCAATCACCGGGATGTTTGCGGTGTGTCTTAGCTGGGGTTTCTGCATCAGTAAGAGAGCGCGCTGTTCACAAACGCCACAATGAACACGTTCACAATAACGTTCATCAATCGGAAATACATATGAACGAGTTCATGAGTTCATTGAATGCATTCAGGCACAACACTGATGATAGCAATGCTAGTTTACAATGCTAAAAATAAATGGCTAACGTTCCGACGCCGTCTGTCGACACAGAGAAAACGACCGGCAGCGTTTACAGTCATAAACCAGCATTGTCATAGACTTATAAAAAGTTATTTATGTAACAACTCACACAATAAAAGTCAAATATTACCTACCTTTTCAACAAAAAGTGCTGTATCAGCATCAGTTTTCAGGCCCAAATCCTCCTGGAGCTTCCTCCAGCGGTGAATGGATGACCCGATGTTTACTCGGCTTTGAGTCCTGCGTTGCTCACATTTTCTCTTCGTCTCTGCCTTTTCCTCTGCAGACTTACACTTTCTCCCAACTTTTGCCGATGGGGCAAGCAGGGGCCGCTTGCTGCTGTCGCTGTCTTTCTTTTCCATTCTTCTAGCACTTGTTGCTAAGCCGCTACTCAGCTACTTGCTTGTTGCAGAAAGTTTATAACGCGGAAGGGGGCGGGGACGAGGCGGAATGCGGAGCACGGGGAGTCAGAGCAAGCTCTTGGGGGAGTGTCAACTAGAGCAAGGGGATTGGATGAGAGTAGGAGAGAGACGTTGAGCAATGTAAGCCATCCGGCCGGATGGCTTACATTGGTCAACGTCTCTGCAGCCCTGGAGCCACTAGAGTGAATGGATTTTTTTCGTTTTTTTTGCTCTTCACATTGTGTAGATTGTACTATAGGACCATAACCACCATCTAAATGAGGTTATTAATAATGATCAAACTTTCAAATCGTATACTACAGCTTTAAAGCTCCACTCGGTAGGAATCCCAGTTTCGTGCGCTCTAGCGGCCACTAAAGGCCACTAGAGCAAGTAGAAGCGCAACACCGCTGTTGTAAAACACAACTGCACAAGCACTGCTCCTAAGAGTAACGTTAGCAGACGTAGTAGCTATTGTAACCTCAAAATGGGACAATATCAATATAATGATGGTACAATGCCAGCCTACAAAGCTGATATGGCCTGTCTTTGCTTTCAAACAATAGTTGCTAGTAAGTCAACAACTTTTCTCACCATGAAGCATAAAGTTCGCTATAAAAAACACTCCGGGGGCGCCCCGGTGGCGCATCGGTCTGGGCGCGTGCACCGTGGGGGCTGTGTCCTACTCGCGGCGACCTGAGTTCGGTTCCGGCTCGGGTTGTTTGCCGTGTGTCGTCCCCGTTCTTCGCCCCATCCTTTCTGTCTCTCTCTGCACTCTAACTGTCGGATAGAGGTGAAAATACCCCAAAAAAATAATCCTTAAAAAAAAAAAAAACACTCCGAGAAGGGGCTAACTCTGCCGGTGAAATGCTAATGCTACCTCGGCTAACCTTGTTTACATTATTTGAATGGGCTTAAAATCAGTTACATTTTGATAACCCAAATAGTGACTGACTACACACGATAACACAGCCAACAAAAACAATGTGTGATAAATACAATGCATGAACACGAGCATATAACTCACCTCTCAATCAGCAACATTGCCAGCTCGGCGTCTGACTTGCAGCCCTCTTTTGCCATGAGCTCTCTCCACTGTGAAAAAGCCGGTCCAATATTAACTCTGGTTTTGTGCCGTGCATGGTCCCTCTCCTTTTTTTTATCCTGGCTTCCACCGACACCGTCCTTTTTCGCTTCTTTGCCTCAGCCATCTCTCGAGACACGATACCGGGCTAGCAGGCTAGCCTAGCTGCCTTCTCCTTATGCTCCTTGTGCAAAAGCTTGTGTGTGCCGTAAAGCAGAATGTACGTCTCGCGAGAGTGCGGGACCCGTGGTCGAAAGTTACATAGTCCCAGATGCAGGCCACCAGGTCCCTCTGTGGTAATGGGAGAGATGCCATTCTCGCTGTAATAATCCAGCCCACCAATAGATAGACTTTGAAACTGAAGGTGAAATTCCACATAGTACTACTTTAAATTATATCTTTATCGATTATCAGAATGGAGCGAGCACCGAACCAACTTACCCACAGCATGAAATAGTTTTTCTGCTGTAGGTTACCCACAGCGCACCGATACAATTTACAACATAGAGGCCTCGGATGTCCGCAATACCAGAGGCGACGCTTTTTAAAATAAAAGCCTTACCGGAAGCAATGGTTGGTTGTCACAAATTAAGCAGGAATTAAACATTATTATTTACGCCATAACATATTGTGGCGACTTCTGAAGTAAGCGGACGCGGAGTCAGGGATCTGCGTTTTCGAATCGCTCCTTCTGAGCTTCGTTTTATTGTATCAGCGTTCAACATCTTCAACAACAGTCAAACAGCAAGCAAAGTACAGCTTATCCCTTCTTGAGGGTTCACGTTAAGACGAACTCAAAGCTCTATAGCCCTCTACTTATATACCCGCTCAGGGTTTCTGATTAGACAATTCTCTGGAGCCCGTGAGCCAATCACAGCAGCTCAGGCCAATTCATGCAAATTAGCAAGGAGCAGTTGACACCGACATTCAACCCATCCACCGAAGCGGCAGGTACGCCACACAATGTTTGCTCCCACAAAGTTCATGACGCCTGAAACGTGACATTTGGGGGCTAGCTAGTAGAGCAACCCAAAAAAAGGATCTGAGAAAAACATAAAATGATAAAGGTATCGTTTACTTATTAGATATATGCCTTCCATTGTTGATGAAAATGAATACGTCATGTCATTTGCATCTGGCAAAGTGAACAGTGAACTTTTTCTTATTATGGCTAGCTACCACTACATGAGCTAGCTTGATCAACCACATTGGTGTACTCTAACATTAGAGGATTTTCATTGCTTAACGTTGACGAACTGATTTTAAAAACTTGGGATATTGCGACAGATTTAACCGATTTTCAATACTTACGCGCACAGCAGTCGATTCTGCGAATATAACTCTTTAGGAAGTATAAAAATGTCAAGTATGTGGCTTTGATGAATTGTTAGTGTGTGTGATTAAAACATTCAAAGTCGGTTTAACCCATTCTTGAAAGCTGTCCTTATGTCGGTTGTCTACCACGTTGTTAAATTCAGTTAAGTGGTAAGAACTCTGCGGCGGGCATGTGGCTTTGATCAGTGATATGGACGGCAAACTTTGCAGTTAAAGGTACCATCCCAGGCGGCTGGACTTACGATTTTTTTTCGAATTGCACAACTGATAAGCACACTCAGTTCGTGCGCGTGCTTCATTCCACCACAAACAGCTGACCGGCGCTGCTGGCGGTCTGACAATTTGTGCTGCCTTGCCAAAAAATGCTACCATAATGCAAAGCGATCGTAAAGTCTTTGTTCTCGCCGTAATATTGCAATATGAATCAGTGTACAATAGAAACGTTGTCATTTGTTATCTTATTATAACACAAGCAGATGTTATAATGAGTTGGATAAGTTTGTTTGAAGATTTATGCCCATATACGCCATTATCATTCAATCTGTGTTTTCAAGAAAACCCAGCATGTACATGCAAATATAAATACGCTAAAAGATCGAAAGGCGCACCAAAAAAAGATGTATATTTATGATTTTTGAAGATACTTGAGATGTGAGCAAAGAAATAGAGCCCAAGATTTTTGGTTTGCGCAAGCGCAGAACTGCGAATTAGCATATTTTCATAGGTAGCAAAAATTGACAGAACACCGGAGACAACATTACAACACAGACAGCATAAGCAGCGGTGGATATCGATGGCGGTTGCACAGGATTTACAGCATAGCCAGGGAATAATAGCCCACACACAAGTAGGCCACTGGCAGTCAGACCTAACTTTACATCACACAAAGCCACCAACAACAACACCTGTATCTTTCAACACTGGATTCACAGCATAACCAGGGCATTATAGCCTACACACAAGTTTCCTTGGCTAGTGCCAGTCTCTAGGCATACAACAACAAGCAAACATTAGCTACCCATTACTAGGCTGTAGCTAACGTTATTTGGCTAACACCAAAAGTAGCCTAGGCCTTACTACTCAATGTGTATAGACTACACTTTCTGTCTATGTACAGCATTCACACAGAAAGAAAGACAAGAAGCTAGCTTACCAGTCTGAAACTTCGCTATGAGTGCGTCATTTTTTAAGGACCAGTGTGTAATATTTGGTATGGTTTATTGGCAAAATCTGAATATACTACCCATTAATATGTTTATATCAGTGTATAATCGCTATAAAATAAAATTTGTTTGGTTTTCGTAGCCTAATAATTATGCATTTATATATGCATATAGCAAGGGCCTTGCTTTAGAGACGTCGCCATCTTGCACCGCCATGATGGTACGGCAGCCCGACCGGACAATCCAGCCAGCTAGAGAACGTGTTTCGCGTGTATAAATCCCAGTGGTGGAAGACACCAATTTCCGCAAAAGTGTTTTGATCCTCGGAGGCCACCGTCTTTTTGCCGACGGGAGGGGTGAGCGTGAGTGAGTGAGTGAGCGCTGCAGTCTAGAATCTGAATGCTGGATGTCACTGTTCCCCCCCATTTTCCACACTGGTCCTTTAAAACCTTTCAGTGTCTTCAGTTCTCTCCAGCGGTCGAATGCTTCTCTGCCAAGGGATACTCGAGCTGCATTTGCAATTTTTACATATTCTTGTCTATCACGCATACTTTCAATGAAGGTTTTTGTCTTTTTAGCTGGTGGTTGACCGCTGGGTGCAGTTGGAGGTCAGAAAACTGGCTGCTCGTTCGGCTGCCCCATGACTCCGTCCGAATGCCTAGCTTTCTAGCTATTGCTGGCTATGTAGCTACAGCCAAAGTGCGTGCACATTCGAATGCACGCGCAGAACAGCGTACACGTTGATTTGGCAGTTTGACTGACAGACGGGCCATCCAATTAAAGTTGTCTGAGACTAATTTGATTGGTAGCCTAATTTTGACCCCTGCTCCTTACACAGATGACCAAATTTCGTCATTGATATGTCAAATCACTTATGTTATCGATTACTGTCTAATACTTACCAGACATACTCAGATTTTTATAATTTTGCCAAAAAATGAGCCGCCTGGGATGGTACCTTTAATATCATTTTAATGTTTGAAGTCACAAAATTAGAATGCGGGATAAAGTTCATTTAATGTCTTAATGAAATAAAGATCCACTTTGGAATGAAATGAGCGAGTATGCTGTAAGGCTTTAAAGAGAGAAATTATTTTAAATTTAAAACTAGCACTTTGCCCGTGGGGATCCACGGGTTCTAGATTCAACCCACATGGGGCCCAATTTCCAGCCCAAGTCAAAATTTTATTGTTTTTTATAGCTTCGCTTTTATATTATAGTGAACAATGCACCATTTGATGTCATCACATGCACCTCTATGATGTCATCACGTTGCCATGGTGTTTCCATGAACAGCAAGGTGGCTGTCATGTGACCGATATTTTTATAGTAACTAAAACTCAGTAACGATCAAGGGGAATACGCTGTGCTGACATTCCGCGCTCAGTGGAACATGAAGTCGCCTGCAAGATGGAGCAAAATAGCGTCGCTCATGTTTTGCTGCTGATATGCGCCCGGTGGAATCTAGGACTGATTGGCCGGACACACACACACACGCACGCACACACACACACAGAGTCCACTTGGCTATTGTAATATAGATAAGGTATACAATTTGCGTAGTTACCAGAGAACAAATGAGGAAGTAATGAGGAATTTACTGCTTGTAAACCATTAGTTAAATGGAAATTCTTGAGGAACTCCTAGTCACCTTTAGAAAGTCGCTATTGATTATTATTTGAGGAATAGAAAAGGAACTAACTGGCGGTACACCATTAGTAAACAGGCAGTTCTTGCTGACCTCCGCCTCCGACAAGAAGCTACGAAAACGGCCAAACCAGTTACAGCAGCTTTAAAGTGGAAAATACCAAGTTAGCCCATCAAATCAGCATTGTCAGCAACAAATTGTGCTTTTCCAGCTTGGATAACAAATATGTGCAGTTTCATGAGCATTCTATGAATACAATAATGCCAACTGAATATAAATCTCCCACTCATCCAGCCGATTACTTTTAGTTATTGAGCATATCATAGTCTTGATTGCCAGTCAAAGTGAATGGGAGCAGGCTGAAAGTAGTCATCTGTTAAAAGGTAAGGATTGTGCCTACCGCAACATACCTCTGACTGCAAATGGGTCATTCCATGTCATATCAACCAAATTTTAGGAACTTCCCCGCCAAAAATAAATAAATTTTTATTATATTCCCCACAGTGGAAGATCTATATATCTGGTGTGAAATTGGGGTGGGGTGTCAGTTTAAAGAAAATCACCATAATTTAAGTTTGAGAGCCTGAGATATGCATTTGCAGAGCAAACAGACCCACAAGTTTCATTTTGTCATCAGAATAGTTGCTGAACTCTTGGCTTAAGCTACTTTTCTTTACTCAGTGTGTTTAGTTTACCTGCACTGTGGCCTGGAAAAAGCAAAAAACACCAATCATACTAATTTTTTCAAAACTTAATGTATTTATTATTCTGTAACTAATTAAGATAGCGCCCTGAAACTTGGTATGCAAACTGTCGGTCAACTTTCTGAAGACCACAAAAGATATCGAAGTCACAATGGTTGTAGTAAATGTTTTAATAACCTTGGAAGTTGGCTTCAGAATGAAAAGTGAGTATTTTAGGTCATTATAGTGGGTATGTATCTCAAAAGGGACACAAGTGATCAATGTCGTATTTTTAGAGCTTGAAGGCATGAGTCTTGGGTCTAACATATTAAAAAACTGGAGATGTAAAACTGTTCTTTTCGATTTTACATCACGCCCATCATAATAGTGGTTGGCATTTGTTTAAGCCTAGATACCATGATTTGTGACTGAAGAGCACCGATAAACTTTAACGATCACACTGTTTCATTCACAGAGCACTGTTGCATCATTATCTACTCTTACCAGCACAGTATTTGACATATGAAAGAATTGTCATTATACGTATACCAGTGCTGCTATCAGATTTATTATAGTGTCATAAAGGGAAGCTGGAAAAAAATATTTTCTGAAAAGATGACAGTGTAAGCATGGTAATAATTACTGTGTATAAAGAATTTTCCAATGATTTTAATACACAAGACCTTTCCAGGGTTATAAATGGAACTTTGGAATTCCCCACTTCTATATTTAGCAACATATAAACTGAAACTTCCAATAATCCCATGTCTGAAATTTTGGGTTTGCCGCCCCGTGGCCCTATATATAGATAGCAGTGGCAGCTTGTGAACAGGCAACTGGGGAGGCTCAAAACAAATCCCATAAAATTAATGATTGGTCACGACCTGTTTTCAATCATTCAGTAGTTATTCTGATGTTTCTTTATATGTCAACATATTTGTGATGTGACCAACATGTCTCATAACAATGCCTATGTATTTATTTCATTATGAAACAAGAGCACTCAGAGAGCGCAGCACCTCCGCCACGCCAAAGCAACTGTGCAATAGTTATTTTCGTTGGCTGATGTAGGGTATTGTTGCATTCCACCTCCAGATGGCAGAAAAACCCAAAAGCACGGCAATTGGAAATCCGGCCCATTGGAAAGACTTGAAATCTCTGCCAGCACAGCTGGATTTGAACTTTGGCCTATATCTCAGCTGTACTTTGGCCTAGATATGCCGAAATTTAATCACTTGTTCCTCTTGTGCTTCTCTAACATCCTGCAAAATATGTTTAAAATCTATATGGCCGTTTTTGAGATACCCCTGCTGACAAACAGACAGACAAACAAACAAACCAACCAATGCCAGCGAAAACATACACCTCCTTGGCGGAGGTGAACAAGTGTATGTGTCACATTCATCTTTTCACTTACTCCATGGCTAAGGTGCTCTGAAAATTAAGTTAGACACCTAATGTGATTGGCATGCTCTACAGTCTAAAGGAAGAGTTTCACATGTCCAGTTTTTTAATATGTTAGACCCAAGACTCACGCCTTCAAGCACTAAAAATATGACATTGATCACTTGTGTCCCTTTTGAGATATATACCCACTATAATTACCCAAAATGCGCACTTTTCATTCTGAAGACAACTTCCAAGGTTATTAAAACATTTAATAAAATGATTGTGACTGATATTTTTTGTGGTCTTCAGTAAGTTGACAGACAGTGGGCATACCAAGTCTCAGGGCTCTCTTATTTAGATATAGAATAATAAAAGCATTAAATTTTGAAAAAATTAGTATGATTGGTGTTTTTTGCTTTTTCCAGGCCACAGTACAGATAAACTAAACACACTGAGTAAAGAAAATTAGCTTAAGCCAAGAGTTCAGCGACTATTCTGATCACAAAATGAAACTTGTGGGTCTGTCAGCTCTGAAAATCCATATCTGTGGCCCTCAAACTCCCTCCAAAATGAACGAGATTTTGTTAAAATTGACCCCCCCCCAAAAATAGGCAAAATTTCAGGAACTCGCACTAATTGAGCTGAAATATTTGATCTCAGTACTGCCGATGCATATCTCTTGAAATGTGCAAAGTTTTATGAAAATCAAAATTTTTATGTGGGGGGCTCTGGTTGAGTTGACACGGAATGACCCATATCTGAGTTCTACCTGGCCACAAAAGTCGCCATTTTGGCTCTTGAAGGTCCTCTGAATGGCTTGTAATACCTAGTGATGTAACCCACCTAAAGTTCTTCACTTATTTATTTTCAAATACTTACTACATTGTACGTATTTGTTTCCCTCTGATCTATTCCTTCTCTGGCAGTGAAGATATATTTTCTTCTTCTCCTTTTTTTATTTACGACAGTTGTGTCATAAATACGGCGCCTCTGGCTTATATATATAGTGCATCTAGAACGTACAAGTTAGTTCGTTGTACAAGAGAAACCACAGCGAGTAGCCCATGGCTCGCTGTGCAGCGTTTTGATCTCTCTTCCTATATTTATACGTTTTTCTACATCTTCCTGCCAGGCTAACGGTTTTATAGCCGATGCTGTTTTGACTGTCTTGTTGTACCGACCTATGCGGAGAGCCTGTGCAGTGTTGGAAGAGCCAGCCAACGGCTCCTGTGTGGTGTGTGTGTGCCCGAGTCCAGCTGTCATCGCCTGGAATCCCTTGGTGTGGTCCGCGCGCCTGGGCTCTAGAAGCCAAAGTCCAACCGCTCCCCCTGGAACTCTGTGCGTTTGTGGTCATCGCCCCAGCATCTGAGTGTGCGCCTGCATAGACGGCTGCGAGTCACAGGATAACGCCTGTTCCAGCAAAAGTGACGGTTGCGAGTCTCAGGATAATGCCGGTTTCATTATCGGCTGCGAGCCACAGGATAACACCGGTTTGATTGCCCGGCTGCAAGTCTCAGGATAACGCCGTTTTTGACAAACTTTGTTCGGGTTACAGTATAAGAACACTTAAACTGATTTTACATACATCTTCTAACAGCGCTGAACTTTTAATTTCATTTTACCTGTTCGACTCATATAAAGTTTCATTTTTATTTGTTCATTTGCTTCTTAAACATTCTTTTATTATTTTTATTTTGCTACTTTGAGCCTATTAATATTTTCATTGGATCCAAGTGTAATGGGTATGAAAATGGTGAGCTCTAAACCTACTATTGTTTACAAGAATAGTCTATATCTTATTACTGTACATATTATTGTATTATCTGTCCACTTTAGACATTCAGAATTTTCTTGCGCAATCTCTTTAGATCTCTTTGCACTTTACCTATTTATCTATTTATTCACTCTGGGATGATTAATTGTTTCATTCTGCATTCATATTCTATGTTAATATCTCAGTAAAATTGTATGAATTTTATCACAGTGAAGCCGACTATACTCTGGTCCAATTCTTTTAAATTATTTAATTAATTGTAGTGGATTAATGCAGTACATTATTGCAGTAGACCCAGTCAAAACCTTCCCTCTATGAGCCGATCTTAAATTCTAGCACATAGAGTTTACAGTATCATAGCCAAATGGCACTGAAAAGCTATCACTTTCTTTGAGAGATATTTTTCTGCAGTTGAACTCCAGGGTTATTTACTCGTTTGATTGAGTCAATGATGGCAGTTGGTCTTAGTCTCTCCACAAGATGGCGCCACATTTCAATATTGTCTCAGAGACGGTTGCTGCGCTCATGAACTTTCGTATGGCAACTGAATATTTTTCCTCACGCGAAAGGTCACTCATCCAGCCGCTGAGCAACGTGTCTCTTTTTACAGCTGAAGCAAATGCTGCATCTGTGCTGACTGAGTACGATATCCACTTCCTTTCTAACGTCATCCACATTTTACACTGTTGTAGCTTTTTTTATTTTCAAATGAAAATAAAATCCCTACTTGGGATTTTATTTCAATTATCTCGAGACCTTGTCATCCCTTATTTGCTCGGTGTCTTTGTTTTTTAGTTCTCTCTTATCAGTCTGTCTGCTGTCTGTTAATTCCTCTGCCCCGAAAATTGGGGACAACGCTAAAGATCAAAGCCTCAGTCTTACACGTATGCACACATTCTTGATTTCCAAAACAAATTTCACATTTTGATTGGTCAGACCACTGGACTTTTTTCCACTTCACTTCAGTTCATTATAAATGAGCTCAAGCCCAGAAAAAGAGACATTTCTGGATCTTGTTTATATACACAGCTTATCTTTCCATGGCAGAGTTTTAACATTTGTGGATGCAGCAATAAGTGTGTTCGCAAACAAAAGGTTAACAGAAGTGGTCTTGAGGCCATGCATAAAACACCATTTGATGTGTTTTAACATTTGATGTATTCGTCTTTGATCTGTTTTCAATTAAACTTTTGGGTTCAAGTGATTTGCAAATCAGTACATCTTGTTTTTATCCACATTTTACACACCGTCTCAACTTTTTTGGAAATGGAGTCGTGCAACGGCTCTTATACCTGAAACCCAAAAGTATTTATACCTACACACCCATTAGCACTTGCACCTAAATCTCCAATAGTGCCAATATCCCCTGTTGTGATCCTGACCAGGAATAAATACAATGGTTTGACTGAAGTTTCCAGCTGAAATCATGAAAAAGTATACAGTTAAACATTTACTGAATTTGGATATTCCTCTCATAGACTCCCATTACAAAAGAAATGGAGAAATGTTTGAGGAGAAGAAGAAGAAATGATTGCGGAACTAACATAATTGTGTTAGCTGACAGCCAGCCCACTGACAGTTGCATGTATTCCATTTGACAAAGACATGTTGTCACGGGTTGCCATATCAGCCAGCAGAGAGACTGAGCTCTTGGTGTCACACTGGCAGTTTCTCAAAGCGAAGGCTACAGCCCAGGTACGCTGCATTACAAGGCTGCTGCATCATAGCAGGCTGTTCCACTGTGAAGGTGCTTTCGAATACAGCTGAGAAATGAAGCCGTCTTCTAGCCTGATATCAGACCAAACTGTCAGCTCATTCACACCATTTCCATGTTGACAATTCTGTCTGATATCAGGCAAAAGAGAAGGCCGCATTTCTCCGCTGTTATTAAAAGCGCCTTCACAATGGAACAGCCTGCGATACAGCCCAAAAATGCAGCCTGCGCTTTGAGAAACGGCCATTGTGTAAACTGTGTTTTCACCAGTGATTTCATCGTTCTGTGGTCCTCAAAGTCAGTCCTACAAATCACAGCCTCTCCCGGGTGTGCTGGTTTCTGTTCTAACCAAAAGAGCAATGTGCAATGAGCAAAAGAGCGTTAGAAAAGTGTTCCCTTCTATCCACTCGTTTGTGTTATTTTATTCTGTGAAGAGGACAACTCACAAACCCCAAACACTGCGGTACTTCGCTTGTGTGACAGAGTGGTTTTTATTTCCATCAACTTTCAGTAGAAGGGGCAGTTTTTTTTTGCCTCGTGGTTTCTTGTAATTGAGGAGATGCTCTTTCGCGGGCATTAATGGGCGAAACCAACTCTCAGGGGGAGTTTTCAAACTAAGTTTAAATTCAGTTGTGTTGTTTTTCTAAAGCTGTGCCTTTAATGCCACCCGTAGCAATTTTTATGAAAGGTTATTTTCATGTGAGACAAATGTCAAAGTTTTTAAGCATTTGATTGGGCTCGAACATTCCCGCTCAGTTGTAATATGTTAATTGGAACAATCGTGTTTTTTCTCTCTCTCTCTCTCTCTCTCTCGGTAATTCAGTCCTGTTTCTCAGTCTGCCGTGGGATGCAATGAGAGCAGGTTCGTAATTCGTGTCTCTCTTCACACAGAATAATTAGTTTGTTAAAATTATTGTTCAATACTTAGTTCATTTGTCATTTGCAAAATAAAACCATAAAAGAGATTGTAGACTGCAAATAGCGGGTGAGTAGCCGCATTATCCTTTGTGTTTGTTAAATCCGTTCGGCGAAAGGAGATTTTTTATGCATAGGTTAGCATCCCTTAGCTACTTGTTGCGTGTGATCTGCCCAGAGAATTAATGCAAGAAACCGGTAGACAAACTAAAGGCATGAAATAAATAGGTTATGTAATAAAGGCAGTGTAATACTTGTGGGGTTTGAGACATACGTCGATGAATGCTTTGAGTTGCCCTCTTTTCATTGCTTGCTGTATGTAGCCTTTGTCCGAATTGAATTGTTCGATACCTCGTGGCTGTGCTGCAAGCCGTCGCCATTTTCTTTTGTGATGCAGGAGATATCCGTGAGGCTGGTGCTGTGTCTCAAATCACGCACTTCCCTTAGTACACTTCTTTGGAGTACACTGTGTGCACTCGCGAAGTGCGCTCACCTCGGCAGGGTAGTGCAGTTTCAAATTGAGCACTGCCGTCGTGCACTGAACAGAAATGACGATCGCGACCGCTTCTTCTGACCGCGAAACCTCTGTCGGCTACTTCGCTCACTTCCATTCATTTAAAAAAATCAATAAAATTGAGCGATCTTTTCATTTTGCTTGCTTGTGGAATGTCTTTTCAAGCGAGGTTGAAATTCCGCCGTCGTCGCCTCCTCCTACTGGCTGAAAACGTACCAGTATGTTGATTTAAATACTTTTATTGCGGTCTTCGTAGTCCATTTACTGTAGGGAGTTCAGCAGCATCATCCTTAAAGTCTTATTTACCAGTGCCCTAGCTTGATATTCACATGAAAGCAGTGATAACTGCTTGGCTGTAATTAGACGGACCACAAAAAACTTTATTAGTTTCCGACCTGTTTTCGATCAATAGGCAAATGATTTACTCATTTTCCAATGATTGTAATAATTTCTTGGCGATCAGTCTGCTGCATGGTGCAATGTCGCCGCGATAACGTAGTAAATTCATGTTTAATTCATATTACTTTCCAGTAGAAACTACGGTGTTCCCTTTTAACATTCTGACACGCTATCTAACCTGCGCGACCTGATCACAACTAGGTTCAGCATCAAGTTATCAAATATTGAATAACATGGATCCAAATGCAATTTCTTACGTAAATAACTGAGTCTGACCCATCTGATAGTGTCACCGTTTTCGTAGTTCTCGTAATGTCCATCAATAATTGAAAGCAGATCAAGACCAATTATTAAGAAAAGAATAATAATAAAAGAATAATAGATTTTTTTTATATATATATATATATATATATACACACACACACACACACACACACACACACACACACACACATCTTTACTTGCGGACAACTGTGTGATGGTGCCTTGCAGAAATAAATAACGCCAATCTGAAATACGACACAACACCCACATAACTCAGACTGCGGTTAGACACTATATTCTGTATTTCTTTAAAACATCATTTCCAGTGTTAAATGTATCGTCACTGGGTGATTATGAAAGTCCCGAAAATACAGCCTACAGAATGGACAAAAACAGATACTGTTTGTGACTTCAACGCAGTCATGGACTACTGTCACTTAGAGCTTGGCACAGTGATACCAAATCCAATGCAAATGCAGACACATACTAAGATTTAAAAACATACATGTAATACCATTTTATATAAGCCATGCATGTCCCATGTGTTCCCTTCTCTAGCCTGCAGCCCCCAGGCAGTACTGCAAGCTGAATGTGACAGTGCCAGTACTGGCGTTGTACTTCGATGGTCAAAGTGACCTGAGAGGGGACTTCTGCCTGTCGAAGCCATCCTTCCATGCTCTGATGGCCGTTCTCGGCACCACATCTGACCACGGCTGGGGGCCCACCATTGAGGCCCTGGTCTTCCTGTTTTGGTTGGCCAGTGGTACATCATATCGAGTTGTGGCTAGAGCCTTTGATATGCCTCGAGGACAGTGCATTGCGCAGTCCCTAAGACGAGCAGGAAAGTGCTCGCTCTCCTCCCCCAGGTCATCCGCCTGCCATCTGAAGAGGATCTGGCTCCCCTGGGGGCAGGTTTTGTGCAGCAGCCTTTAACAGGGTTGTTGGTAGCATTGATGAAGCCACCAGCTGAGAACGCAGCCTGCTTCCTGAATAGAAAACTATTCTATTCTATTCAGTTTCAGGCTGTCTGTGACCACACATCCAAGTTCATTGATGTGTTCATTGGTTTCCCTGGGTCAGCACATGATGCACGGGTGCTGAAGCACAGCCCCATCTATTATCAGCAGAAGTACCCTCCACCAGGCTTCTGCATCATTGGGGATGGAGGCTACCCCTGTCTTAAGCAACCCATCACCCTCATGACCCTTTACAGGCAGCCTCTTCACAATGAGTTCCAGGTTCACTTTAACAGCAACCTGTCCAAAGCCAGAAATGTTGTGGAGAGAGCTTTTGGCATCCTGAAGACCAGGCGGAGGTCCATTTTCTTGAAGGCGCTGGAGGTGGACGTCCTCTTTGTCCCAGAGGTCATCACCTGCTGCACCGTCCTGCACAGCATCTGTCTCAGCAATGGGAACCTGTTGGAGCCAGATGATGTTGTGGAGGGAGCAGCAGGGGACCCCCCAGAACAGGCACCTCCAGGCGCCACCTGTGGAGCAGAGGAGAGGCACAGGATGGCAGTGATGTGTTTTGCACCAGACCACGATTACCTCTAAATTATTCAGTGGGCGCTGTCCATTCTGCCCTGAATGTAAAAAGCATGCAATTCGGCTGCATTTTTACCATTTGATGTAAATTGTTTAGCAGTATTAATAACGAAATATTAAAGATCAAATTTGGCTTTTAAATTATGTTCAACTGCTCTTATATGCATTTCTTTTGTGCTCTTTCCTCGTTATTTTCATGTTTTCTGTGAAACACTTAAGCCTGCTGCACACTGGAGCCATCTGCTGAGCAAAAAGTTATTTGAGGCTGTTTGCTCAGCAGATAGCTCCAGTGTGCAGCAGGCTTAAGATTTCCTTGTTACTGAAGAGTTATACCAAGGAATGTTCATTAACTTGCCTTGCCATGTGTGTGAACATTGTGATGGTGACTGGTTGAAAATGTACAGTAAAAAATATGACAGCAGATTTCATTTTTAAATTATTTATTAATAAATTTTTCCAAAATAGCCAGGAAGCGCTCCTCCCGTGCAGCTGCCTCTCTGTCTCTCCTCTCCTCTCTCTCTCTTATCTCCCTAAAAAACCTCTCCTCCCTCTCCACAGCCCCCGGTGCCTCCTCCTCTCTTATCTCCCTAAAAAACCTCTCCTCCCTCTCCACAGCCTCCCGGTACCTCCTCTCCTCCCTCTCAGCTGTCTCTCTGTCTCTCCTCTCTCTCTCTCTCTCTCTCACCTCCCCTAAAAACCTCTCCTCCCTCTCCACAGCCTCCCGGTGCCTCCTCTCCTCCCCTCTCAGCTGTCTCCTGTCTCTCCTCCTCCCTCTCTCTCTCTCATCTCCCTAAAAAACCTCTCCTCCCTCTCCACAGCCTCCCGGTGCCTCCTCTCCTCCCTCTCAGCTGTCTCTCTGTCTCTCCTCCTCTCTCTCTCTTATCTCCCTTAAAAACCTCTCCTCCCTCTCCACAACCTCCCGGTGCCTCCTCTCCTCCCTCTCAGCTGCCTCTCTGTCTCTCCTCTCCTCTCTCTCTCATCTCCTAAAAAACCTCTCCTCCCTCTCCACAGCCTCCCGGTGCCTCCTCTCCTCCCTCTCAGCTGCCTCTCTGTCTCTCCTCTCCTCTCTCTCTCTTATCTCCCTAAAAAACCTCTCCTCCCTCTCCACAGCCTCCCCGGTGCCTCCTCTCCTCCCCCTCAGCTGTCTCTCTGTCTCTCCTCTCTCTCTCTCTATCTCCCTAAAAACCCTCTCCTCCTCTCCACAGCCTCCCGGCACCTCCTCTCCTCCCCTCTCAGCTGCCTCTCTGTCTCTCCTCTCTCTCTCTCTCTTATCTCCCTAAAAAACCTCTCCTCCCTCTCCACAGCCTCCCGGTACCTCCTCTCCCCCCCTCTCAGCTGCCTCTCTGTCTCTCCTCTCCTCTCTCTCTCTTATCTCCCTAAAAACCTCTCCTCCCTCTCCACAGCCTCCCCGGTGCCTCCTCTCCTCCCTCTCAGCTGCCTCTCTGTCTCTCCTCTCCTCTCTCTCTCTCTCATCTCCCTAAAAAACCTCTCCTCCCTCTCCACAGCCTCCCGGTGCCTCCTCTCCTCCCCTCTCAGCTGTCTCTTTGTCTCTCCTCTCCTCTCTCTCTCTCTTATCTCCCTAAAAAACCTCTCCTCCCTCTCCACAGCCTCCCGGTACCTCCTCTCCTCCCTCTCTCAGCTGCCTCTCTGTCTCTCTCTCCTCTCTCTCTCTCTCTTATCTCCCTAAAAAAAACCCTCTCCTCCCTCCACAGCCTCCCGGTGCCTGCCCTCTCCTCCCTCTCAGCTGCCTCTCTGTCTCTCCTCTCCTCTCCTCTCTCTCTTATCTCCCTAAAAACCTCTCCTCCCCTCTCCACAGCCTCCCGGTACCTCCTCTCCTCCCTCTCAGCTGCCTCTCTGTCTCTTCTCTCCTCTCTCTCTCTCTCTTATCTCCCTAAAAAACCTCTCCTCCCTCTCCACAGCCTCCCGGTACCTCCTCTCCTCCCTCTCAGCTGCCTCTCTGTCTCTTCTCCTCTCTCTCTCTCTCTTATCTCCCTAAAAAACCTCTCCTCCCTCTCCACAGCCTCCCGGTGCCTCCTCTCCTCCCTCTCAGCTGCCTCTCTGTCTCTCTCTCTCTCTCTCTCTTATCTCCCTAAAAAACCCTCCTTCCCTCTCCACAGCCTCCCGGTGCCTCCTCTCCTCCCTCCTCAGCTGCCTCTCTGTCTCTCCCTCTCTCTCTCTCTCTTATCTCCCTAAAAACCTCTCCTCCCTCTCCACAGCCTCCCGGTACCTCCTCTCCTCCCTCTCAGCTGCCTCTCTGTCTCTTCTCTCCTCTCCTCTCTCTCTCTTATCTCCCTAAAAAACCTCTCCTCCCTCTCCACAGCCTCCCGGTACCTCCTCTCCTCCCTCTCAGCTGCCTCTCTCTCTCTCTCTCTCTCTCTCACTGCATGCTGGGAGATGGGTGTTTGAGTGCGTGGCGGGAGGGTTTGTTTGAGCGAGTGAACGTTGCTTTTCTGTCACCATTTCCATTTTCCGACTTATCACATATCTAAGGTAAGAGTTCGCTAAAAACTGTTAATTGAGTGAAACGCTTACTCTAACGGTAGTTAGCTGTGGTAGTGTTTCGGGATGGCGTCTCCCGGTGAGGGAGAATCGCCTTCCTGTCTATTCGTCATGGCGTGAGAATAGGCGCCGACTTTGGATTTCTGTGGAAGAAGTTCTCCTTGCAGTGGGGAACAAATTGGATATTTAAATATTTTCGATGGCTCATGGATGAATAAAGCAGTCGTTGTTTTTCTGAAAGAGGAGCGTCTTGTGAATCAGCTGATTGCGAGTGGTATTTTTCTAAATGACAGTTTTGTTAATGTTTCCCCTTTGGCTGTACCGTCAAAATGAATTACTGTGTCTGGTGTGCCACCGTTTATTCCAAATGAAGGCTGCAGCGTGAATTGCAACGTTTTGGAAAATTCAGCGAGTGGATTTAAAAATATCGGGTTAGGATGTAAAGATCCAAAGTTAAAACATGTACAGTCTCTCAGAAGGCAAGTGTTTATGTTTCTTGAGTCTCCAGATCAAACGCTTTCGAAGTATCATTTCGTGTTAAATCGTTGATGGCTCTTATATGGTTTATGCTAGCTCAGGAAATATGAAGTGTTTTGAGTGCGGGGATGTTGGACATAAACGGGCGGCTTGCCCTCATAGAAATCAGGCTGCTGGCCCTGCGAGGAAACTGGACCAAACAGTAATGCTGAGCAATCAGGCGCAGCGCAAGGAAGACCAAAGGAAATGGGGATTGTAGCGAAGCAAGATACTGAGGCTGAGACTAGAGAAACTGGTGAAAGAAAGGCGGTTAGGTGAGGTACAGGTGAAATTAGTGCAGAGGGTAGGGAAGAAAGAGCAGGGTGTAGAGGTGCAAAAATACACCTAATGAATGTAATGTGTCCTCTGAGCAGGTTATTTGAGGCCCAGGATGTTTGCAGTGTGGCAGTAAATGTTATGTTACCCTTGAAAGAGAATATGCCAGCTGTGCAGGTAGCTGAGCTTGGCATAGAGTCTCCTCCACCAGTTGAAGCACAAAAGAATGTTGGTAGTACTTCTACTAGAGAAGAGGTTGCAGGGTGTAGTAAGGAACTAGCCATGAAAAAAATTAAAGTAATTGAAGAAGAAATGCCAGAGGATGATGTTTTATCAGACTTCTCTGATGTGACTTCTCAAACTGGAGATGACCAACAAGAGTATTCACTGCAGGAAATTAATGATTTCCTTGATGAAACCTTTGGTAAAACTGTTGAAGTGACTAAATTCTTTCCAGATGTGGATAAATTTATACGGACAGTTAATAAAATGAGAAAGGAAGTTAGTTTTGAAGACCTAAGTCAACAGAAGAGGTTTCGTTTGAGGAAACTTCTCACCAGACTAAGAAGTGGTAAAGCTTCTCGAAGGATAAAACATAAAATAAAATAAAAAATGGAAAGAGCACAAAGGGTGTCCTGTTTTCACTTCTCTGTTCTTACTTTCTGTCTTACCTTTCTCTGTTTCTTTTTTATGATGGAGAGGATAAGGATTGCATCTTTGAATATAAACGGAGGTAGAGATAGAAATAAAAGAGCCTTATTATTTGAGCTTCTAAAAAATAAGGATATTGATGTTATTTTCTTACAGGAAACACATAGTGAAAAGCTTAACTTGAAGTAGAATGGGGATGGAATGGAATGGGGATTATTCTTTCAGCCATGGATCTAATTTAAGTGCAGGGGTAGCAATATTGTTTTCTCAGAAGTTAAGAATGGCTAGGTTAGCAACATATGAGTTGGAAAAAGGTAGAATTTTGATTGTGCAGGCTAAAATAAATGATACAATTTTTGTCTTTATCAATATCTATGGGTTCAATGTTGGTACAGAAAGAGTAAAAATGTTTCAGAAATTAAATGATGGGCTAAGGCAGTTTGATGGCAGTTCTTTATTAAAAGTGGCTGGGGATTGGAACTGCACAACTAATTTTACAATGGATAGGAATGGAGAAGAACCACATTTAGGTTCAGTGCTAAAATTGTCAAGAATAATTAAAGAACATAGATTAAAAGATATTTGGAGGGAGATCAACCCAGGAGTAAAACAGTATACATGGGTGAAGGCGGCTAGCGGTAACATTAGTGCTGCGAGGCTTGACCGTATTTATCTAAGTCAGAATTACAGTAACAGGGCAGTTAAAGCTTCAATATCACCTGTGGGGTTCTCCGATCACCATATGGTCACAGCAGACTTAGTCTTGCAGGGAAATGCGAGATGCTCTTCTTTTTGGCATTTTAATACAAGACTCTTACACAATGTGTCTTTTTGTCAGTACTTTTCTACATTTTGGGAAAAATGGCAATTAAAGAAAGGAGATTTTAACAGTTTAGCTTTGTGGTGGGATGTGGGTAAAGCACAGATTAGACTTTTTTGTCAGCAGTATACTGCTCACTCAACAGCAATGTATAAAAATAATATAGCAAGGCTTGAGGAGGAAATTACAGCGGTGGAAGCTGGTATGAGTGAAACGGACACTGCTGATGCTGAGAAAAGTGTTGGGTGAGAAGAAGAGGGCATTGGGCTCTTTTCTTCAAGAGAAAGCAAAGGGGGCCTTAATTAAGGCTCGTTTTTCAACTTTGAAAGATATGGATGCTCCGACTGCTTTCTTTTTTAAACTGGAACGAAAAATGAATCCACAGAATCAAATGTCCCATCTTAAACTGCCCAGTGGGGAAGTGACAACAGATCCAACCAAGATGCGGAAGATGGCAATTGACTTTTATAAAGATCTTTTTGGTATGGAGACCTTGGAGGATTCATGTATTCAAGAGATTCTTCAGGGACTACCTAAACTCGAATCAACGCAAGCTGAGTCATTAGGACTGGAACTGTCTTTTGAAGAACTGTCAGAGGCAGTACAGCAACTGTCTATGGGTCGTTCACCTGGAATAGATGGACTTCCTGCTGAATTTTATAAATGTTTTTGGAGATTGATAGGAAGAGATATGTATGACGTCTTTAGGGAGTGTTTCAATTCTGGGGTGTTACCAGTGAGTTGCACCAGAGCTGTTTTGTCTTTGTTGCCAAAAAAAGGGGATCTGGGGTTTTTAAAAAATTGGAGGCCTGTGTCATTACTTTGTACTGACTACAAGATTTTGTCAAAATGTCTTTCTAATAGGCTTAAAGAGTGTATAGGGAACATAGTGCATGGGGACCAAACCTACTGTGTTCCAGATCGATCTATAATGGATAATCTGTTTTTATTACGTGATGTTATTGATTTGTCAATGATTGAGGGGGAAGATTTAGGGGTTCTATCCTTGGATCAAGAAAAAGCATTCGATCGAGTTGGCCATGAGTACCTTTTTAAAACTTTGGAAGCTTTTGGGTTGGGTGAGACTTTCATAAGTTGGGTTAAACTGCTTTATTCAGGGGCTTCCATAATGTTAAAAGTTGGGGGTGGTTTAAGTCGTCCAGTTAATGTTTACAGGGGCATAAGACAAGGTTGTCCATTGTCTGGACAGCTCTCATTTAATAGCTATTGAGCCACTGTTGAATAGGCTTAGGCAGGAGTTAGAAGGTCTTCCTCTTCAGGGGTTACAGACAGAGAGCTCAATTGTTTTATCTGCATATGCAGATGATGTGACTGTATTTATTAAAAACCAGGAAGATGTTCAAGTTTTAATAAAAAGTTTAAAAGTGTATGAAAAAAGCATCTTCAGCAAAAAGTGAATTGGGGAAAGTGTGAAGGGTATGCAGTTGGCAATTGGGAAGGTAGAGGGTTACAAAAATTCCAGGAGGCCTGGAATGGAGTAGGGCTGGCATGAAGTGTTTAGGTGTCTTTTTTCGGGAATTTAGATTTTCAGAAGAAAACTGGGAGGAGTGTTGGACAAGGTGAGTGACAGGTTGTCTCGGTGGACCTGGGTCCTGCCACAGTTATCCTACAGGGAAGGGTTCTGGTCGCTAAATAACCTGATTGCCTCTATGTTATGGCACCGTTTTTACAGTCTTGGAGCCTCCTGATAGTTTGGTCAAGGGGGTGCAGAAGATGATTGTGGATTTTTTCTGGTCTGGTTGCCACTGGACCAGGGCTCCAGTACTTTTTTTGCCAGTTTCTGAAGGTGGTCAAGGACTAATCGATATACGAAGTCGGATCTCAGCTTTCCGTATTCAGACGATACAGCGTCTTCTGTATAAGGAAGGTTTGGTGTGGACGGAAGTTGCAAGATTACTGCTCCAGAAGATAGAAAACTTGAAATATGATAAACACCTTTTTTGCTGAAACTGGAAGGATGGACCTGTTGGGAAGCACCATCTTCTACAAATCTGTTCTGAGAGCATGGTCTTCAGTGTTACAGATTCAGCGGGACCCACTCCAGTTCTATGGTCCTGTTGGTGAAGAACCGTTATTTTATAACCCGTGCATCCAGTCCAGGGTTTTGAACTCTCCAAGTATTCATAGGGCCCTTGTCAGAGCTGGAATTACGAAGCTATCCGATTTGAGGTTTGGTGGCTCTTGGAAAGCAGTTACAGTCCTCAGTGAAGAAACGGGGCTACGGTCCTTGCGTCTGTTGCAGAAGCTCCTTGATGAAGTGAAGTCTTCGCTCACTGGACCCTGTACAGAGGTGCTTGGTAGGGAGCCTGGATCAAGCCAACAAGGAAGGCAATGGGTTTTTCCGTCCTTGGTCGTTTCAGCGGCAGGCGGGGAACATGAAGTAGAAGAGGATCGCTTTCTCTCCTTCAAAACGCCACAGCTGGAAGTACTACCAAATATTCCCAGGAAGGCACTGTATGTCATCAGTGTGAAAGTGATCCATAGAGCTTCATTAAGTGGACAAAAAGATTCAAAGTGGTCTGGGGTGTTTGCGTCAGGCTCGACCCCTAGGGGTAGCTGGAGGTCCCTGTATAAACCTCCTACTGAGAAACGCACTGCGGATCTCCAGTGGAGGATTATTCATGGGGCCGTGGCTACAAACAGACATCTGGCACACTTTGACTCAACTGTAGCTAAAGAATGTTTATTTTGTAGTAGTGAGGAAACATTAGAACATCTTTTTTTGAGGTGTCCTAGACTTGCTCAGCTTTATTCCACCCTTCAGGACTGGGTTCAGGCTATTGGAGGGGTTTGGAATGAGGTTGGGTTTATTTTTGGTCCCAAATATAAGGCATCAAAACGGAAACAAATTACTTTGCTGAATTATTTAATTGGTGAAGCAAAGCTTGCAATTTGGCTCACAAGGAGGAATAAGGTGAAAGGGGTGGGCTGTGTTGAGCCAGAACCAATGTTTAAGGGTTTAGTGGCAGCGCGACTCAAAATCGAGTTTGCTTATTATAAAATGGTTTCCAACATTGAACAATTCATTGACATGTGGGGAACAGGGGGGGTTTTGTGTCAAGTTCAGCATGATGTCTTATTTTTGTCTTTTTGATAATTGCTGAAGGTTGCTTAGCTTATTGTTTTCTGTTGAAGGAACTGTTATGTTTTTAAGTGGATAATGTGCCAATAAAGGCGTGTCAAATCTCTCTCCTCTCTCTCTCTCTCTTATCTCCCTAAAAAACTTCTCCTCCCTCTCCACAGCCTCCCGGTGCCTCCTCTCCTCCCTCTCAGCTGCCTCTCTGTCTCTCCTCTCCTCTCCTCTCTCTCTCTTATCTCCCTAAAAAACCTCTCCTCCCTCTCCACAGCCTCCCGGTACCTCCTCTCCTCCCTCTCAGCTGCCTCTCTGTCTCTCCTCTCCTCTCTCTCTCTCTCTCTCTCTCTCTCTCTCTCTCTCTCGCGTTGCATGCTGGGGTTTGAGGAAGGAGGGTGGTTGGTGGGAGGTAGCTAGAGTCTGGTGAGTTTTCTAATCTTTTTCAATCTTTTTTTTTTCTTTTTTTTTTTTTTTTTTTTTTTCTTTCTTTCTTTGGTCTATGAATTAGCATCTTTTGGCGTTTTGAGTTTATTGTGTTTATTGGTGGTTTCGGGTAGTTTTGCGGGCTGGGGATGGCGTCTCATGAGGAGACGCCGTCCCTATCTCTCCGTCATGGGTTCAGGTGTCTACCTGAGCCAAGTGTTACGGTGGAAGAGGTTTTGCTTGCGGTAAGTGAGCGTGTGAAGCCAGGCGATATAATGTCTGCTTCCCGAATGAACAAAGCGGTTGTCGTCTTCTTGAGAGATGACAAGTTAGTGAATGTTTTAATTGAAAGTGGTATTGCCATTAAGGGAATGTTTGTACAAGTAACGCCCCTTTTTTCGCCATCTGTTAAAGTTACGGTCTCAAATGTGCCGCCTTTCATACAGAATGAGATTATTGAACGAGAGTTAGCACGCTTTGGGAAGTTTGCTAGCTCAATGAGAATGATTTCGCTGGGGTGTAAAAACCCTGATCTTAAACATGTCATGTCTTTTAGACGTCATGTGTTTATGTTTTTGGATTCGCCAGCTCAAACGCTTGATATTTCGTTACGTGTAAAACATGACAATAAATCCTATATGATTTATGCAACCACGGGTAGTCCTCGATGTTTTCTTTGTGGGGATTTCGGTCACATCAGGATGCAATGTCCTAAACAAACTCCAGAAAACTCTACAAATGGTCAGACCGCTGCTGGATCTGAGGCCGCCCGCGAAGGTGGGAGCGTTCAGATTCAGGCGGAGTACGGTCGGCCGGCGACTTTGCCGTGCAATGATTCAGATTCTAGCCGCGCTGAAAACACTGCGGCTCGGGTTTCTGAACGATTGTCGCTGAACTCTGGGCAACAGTCCGAGAGCTCAGCAGAACAGCAGGTTGACAGGTTCGCTAAGAAGAGAAAGGTGGTGCCGGTTAAGGAAGGAGAGTTGGCAAATAAAGCTGAGGAGAGCGAGCCGATCAGGCTCAAGAGCGAGGGTGGAAACGATTCCATAAATAATGAAATCGTTTCTGCGGAAACGCCTATAGCAGACAATGATCCGAAACCAAGTACAAGTGCCCAAAAACAGCCCGATGATTATGATAGTAGTGTGACCAATTCAAGTTCGAGGATAGTCTTGGACTCCAATGAGGAAGAAATGAGCGACTGTGAGTCACTAGCGATGTGCCATCAATACAGGGCGACTCGGCTACAGACTCCGGTCTTTACACTCTGGAAGAGCTGAACGCGTTTTTGGACCTAAACTTATAGAAGATCTGGGGTAAATTTAACAGAATTTTTCCCGACAAAGAGAAATTTATCAGGTCAGTAACCACACTGCAGAAAGCGGTTGGTTACGATGAACTGAGTAAAAGAAAACGTTTTTCGCCTCAGCAAGTATGTTACGATGATCAGGCACGGACGGTCTAACTGCAAAAACCGTTTGGGAAAAAGAATTGCTAAGTCAAAATGATAGTGCAGCACATGGTGTTTCCCTTCTCTGGCTGTTTTCTGACTGCTCTCCTTTTTCTCTTTTTTTTTTTTTTTTCCCACGTTATGGATTCACTAAGGGTGGGATCTTTAAATATCAATGGTGGTAGAGATAGGATAAAGAGGGCGAGTGTGAAGGAGGTAATAAAGCAAAAAAAACTGAATGTAGTTTTTCTACAAGAAACGCATACTGACATAAACAATGAGGTTGAATGGAAAATGTGGTGGGAAGGGAAGTCGTTTTATTGTCATGGTACAAATTTTAGTGCTGGAGTAGCTGTTCTTCTCTCTCCTGACCTAGATTTTACTCTCTTGTGCACTCAAGAAATTATTAAAGGGCGGGCTATGATGCTAAAGGTGGATATAAAAGGGAATATATTTTTTCTTGTCAACGTTTATGCCCCAAATTGTGGTCAAGAAAGACTTCAATTTCTTAATACCATAAAGAGTGTGTTGCAGCAGTACAGCGGGGAGGGATGCATTGTTCTTGGTGGGGACTGGAATTGCACTGTTGATTGCACTGTAGATCGCACTGGAGAGGAGCCTCATCCTCCGTCAGCGGTCCTCTTGTCTAAGATGATGACTGAATTCGATCTTTTAGATGTTTGGAGAACCAAAAATAATAAAGCCAGGCAGTATACCTGGCTAAAAGTATCAAATAACATAATAAGTGCTGCAAGACTAGACAGATTTTATGTATCTGATATATTCAATAATCAAATTTTGGAATGTTTTATTGCACCAGTGGGGTTCTCCGATCATCACCTTGTGGTTTTAAATATGAGTGTTTTGTCTCCTCCAAGAGCTAAGACTTATTGGCATTTTAACACACAATTACTGAAGGATGTGTCATTCTGTGAACAATTTGCTAAATTCTGGGAAAGATGGAGGGTGGAAAAGGGTAATTGTGAAAATTTAAGACAATGGTGGGAGGTTGGGAAAACTCAAATAAAGCTTTTTTGCCAACAATATACAAGCTTTTCCACGGCAAGGGTGACAGGTGCAGTTAAAGCACTGGAGGAAGACATCACACTCATAGAACAGAGGATTCTTCAAGAAAGTGACCCAAACTTAGGAAGGGCGCTCAGGAGAAGAAACAGGAGCTTGCTTTGTTTCTTAATGAGAGCGGGTAAAAGGGGCTTTGATTCGGTCTCGCTTTTGTGGCATTAAAGACATGGACGCCCCCACTGCTTTCTTTTTCAATTTAGAAAGAACATGAGGCAAAAAAGCAAGAGAGTAGTCTCTCTTCGTCGTCAAGATGGCAGTCTAACTACAAACAGCACAGAGATGCGCCAAATGGCTGTGGACTTTTACTCAGCTCTTTATGGCGCAGAGGAATGTGACCCTGAAAGTGCCGTGCTGATCTTCCAAGGGTTACCACAGCTCAGCCCAGAAGAAAGGAGCAGCTGGACTCTGGAATTACCCTGCAGGAACTGACTACTGCTGTTCAGCAGCTTTCCACCGGCGTTCCCTGGACTGGATGGGCTACCATCAGAATTTTATAAACATTTCTGGAATCATATTGGTAGAGACTTTTATGAGGTTCTCGTGAGTCACTTCGGGAGGATTTTTTACCAATGTCATGTCGGCGTGCAGTATTAACACTATTACCAAAAAAGGGAGATCTGTGTCTTTTAAATAATTGGCGACCTGTAGCTCTTTTATGTTCGGATTACAAGATCTTAGCTAAATGTCTTTCAAATAGGCTAAAGAAATATCTCTCTTCTTTGGTACATCTAGATCAATCATATTGCGTCCCGGATCGGTCCATCATGGACAATTTGTTTCTCATACGAGACGTAATAGACCTGTGTAAAATGCATAACAGCAGTATTGGACTCATTTCTCTAGATCAAGAAAAGGCTTTTTGATCGGGTCGACCATGACTACCTTTTCAAGACTCTCAGGGCCTTTGGGTTTGGGGGAGATTTTTATCCTGGCTTGGACTATTGTATGCAGATGCCTCCTGCATGGTAAAGATAGGGGGTGGTTTGAGCCTCCCTTTTTCCTGTCTTGCGGAGAGGCATACAGGGGTGTCCACTCTCTGGACAACTCTACTCATTAGCAATAGAACCGCTGCTTATCTCATTACGAGCTAAACTGTCTGGTTTTAATATTCCAGGTGATGTAACAGGTTCAGGTGTGGTTCTGTCAGCTTATGCTGATGATATTACAGTTTTTATTAGCAATGACAGAGATGTTCAGATTTTAACAGATACACTACTCCAGTACCAAAAAGCTGCCTCAGCCAAAGTTAACTGGGGCAAGTCTGAGGCTTTATGGGCAGGGCAGTGGCAGCCAGGGAGAATGCCGCCTTTACCGAGTGGTCTGAAGTGGGGTAGGAGTGGGATGAAGGTCTTGGGTGTTTATTTAGGCTCCGCTGAGTTTCAGGCTAAAAACTGGGAGGGGGTAGTGGAGAAGGTGTGTGCCCGATTGTCTAAATGGCATTGGCTGCTACCCCAACTGTCCTATAGGGGGAGGGTCCTGGTCGCCAATAACTTGGTCGCCTCAGCCCTGTGGCATAAGCTTACGGTGTTGCAGCCACCACAAAGCACACTGCAGGCTGTGCAGCGACAGCTAGTGGATTTTTCTGGTCCGGTCAACACTGGATACGGGCTGCTGGTCTGTACTTACCTGTGCAGGATGGTGGACAAGGGCTTATTGATGTCACTGCCAGAGTCGCTGCCTTTTCGACTACAGTCGGCCCAGAGGCTATTGTATAGCAGTGACCGCAGGTGGGCTGGCACAGCATATGCCTTACTGAGGAAGGCCGGTCGTCTGGGCTTGGATAAGCAGCTGTTCCTGATGAGGCTGGAAGGTGTGGATTTCACTGGCCTGACTCCGTTTTATGAGTCCATGCTGGAGGCCTGGCGTGTACTCACAATCTCCAGAAGAAGAACGGATGAGGTACCAGGAATGTGGTTGCTTGAGGAGCAGCTGTTTCATAACCAGCTTCTCCAAACGACAACGTTGGTTTCATCTGGTCTCACGGGTCGTCCCATGCTGGAGGCAGGCTGTGTGAAGTTGGGTCACATTCTGAGGACTGATGCTGCGGGGCTGAGCCAAAAAACTGGCGTGAGGTCCCTCCGGGTAATGAGTCAGGTGGTGGCTGAAGCCTGGGGGTCCCTCACAGGAGCGCAGCGGGCTTGGGTGGCTGATGGCATGCAGCAGTGGCGGGAGAATGAGGGTTACATCTTCCCTCCCCTGAGCGTCGCCGCTGCCGCTGCAGACGAGTGGCAGGACGATGGAGACCGCATTCTGTCCTTTAGGACCCCTGAACTCGGTGACCTGATGGCCGTGGGAAAGAAAGCACTGTACGTTACCTGTGTGAAGGTACTGCATGCTGAACGGCTGGCAGAGATGAGAGCGACCAAGTGGGCTGAGGTTTTTGGCTCTAACCCTCCACCTAAAGGCAATTGGCGGTCCCTGTATAAGCCGCCTATTGAAAAGCGGACTGCTGACCTCCAATGGAGGATAATACACGGGCGATAGCTACTTAACAGACATGTGGCCCACCTAGATCCAAGCACTGGGGTGGGGGTGTCCTTTTGTCAGGTTCCTGAGGGCATTAGTCATTTATTTTTGCAGTGTTCGAGATTGGGGATCTGTTTAAACTCCTTAAGAGTTGGTTTTCTGAGCTCGGGGTAATTTTCTCAGATCAGCTTTTTTATTACGGGGCCTAAATATTCACTGAAGACCAAAGCAAAATCTGTTTTGATAAATTATCTGTGTGGCACAGCAAAGCTGGCAATTTGGAAAACAAGGAAAAACTGCATCAGAGCAGTGGGCTCTTGTAATGTTCTTGAAATGTTCAAAGGACTAGTAACTGCAAGGTTGAAAGTGGAATACTCTTATTACAAAATGGTTGGGAATGTGACACAATTTCTGGAGATTTGGGGGCTGCAAGACACCTTATGTTTTATAAATGAACATGATGGCAGTTTGGTGACTAATTTTTAAACAACATCCTTAACCTCTCTTTTTTCTTTCAGGTAATGTAAAGGTTGAGCTGGTTTTGTTTTGTTTTAGTTTTTCCTCCTTGCTTCTTGTTTCATGCCTGACATTTTTGGTTTTTTGCTGATTGTTTGAGATACTGTCCAATAAAGGGCCATTCAAATTCAATTCTCCTCTCCTCTCTCTCTCTCTCTCTCTCTCTCTCTCTCTCTCTCTCTCTCTTATCTCCCTAAAAAACCTCTCCTCCCTCTCCACAGCCTCCCGGTGCCTCCTCTCCTCCCTCTCAGCTGCCTCTCTGTCTCTCCTCTACTCTCTCTCTCTCTTATCTCCCTAAAAAACCTCTCCTCCCTCTCCACAGCCTCCCGGTGCCTCCTCTCCTCCCTCTCAGCTGCCTCTCTGTCTCTTCTCTCATCTCTCTCAATAGCTCTCTCCCCCGTCTCTCTCAGCTCCAGCTCAAACCTCTCCTCTTTCTCCTGCATCTCTTTTAACCTCTCCCCTCTCTCCTGCAGCTCCATGACATCCAGCCGCCTTTTTGGGGTGGATGTCATGGAGGCTGTGGTTATCCCGTTCTGGGGTCAGCAGAGAGGGGGGTTCGATCACCGCCATATCCTGTGAGCAAGAGGCAATGAGGACAGGCAGTGGTACGGACGGCCTGCCCCCCATTGCCTCATCCATCACTGTGTACCACTTCCAAGATGCGGCGGTGGTCTCACCCCCCTCAGTGCTGACCCCAGTTTTTGGGCACTTAAGGTCCTGCGGAGGACGGACAACAAAAAACAGAGAAACGCAGCCATTTTAAGATGCTACATTTGAAATGCCTTCCCGTGCAGTAGCCACCATTTCTCCTTTGATATTTGTTCATCAGCAGAACTGTTGTGCTACACTAAGATAGGCCAAGAGGTATGACAATACCAAAGTGATATAAAATCATCCTCAGTTAATTAGTCTCATGAGCACTATAAACTGAGAGTGCACCGAACACTAGGCCTAGTAAGCCATGAAATTTCAACAGCTACTCTCTTAATTCTGTTCAGATGGTCTGCCACTGCTGATGAATGCAGAGGCTATATGGGCATTGATAAACAATATATATATATATATACTCAAAATTTGATAGGGATCATAGGAATTTTTTTGTGAAATGACATGCAAATTTGGTAACTGCCACTGATGAACAATATATTGGATAAATGACATGCAGTCAGACACAAAACACATTTGCACGTGCATTAAATGACATTAAATGAGCGTGCAGCCTCACACTTTTGGCTTTCACGAACACTTCATGGTTTCACCTCTGAGATGTAAATTGAAAAACAGACAGTGTTCGTTTGATGTTTCATTACCACAGTTAATGTCAATAACGGGTATGGCCTCCCTAGCTTGAATGACGGCTTGACAATGTTGGGTCATACTGTCAATCAGAACCCGGATGCTTGCAATTGGAATGTTGTTCCATTCTTCAACAAGGGCATTTCCGAGCTCTTCTAGAGTTGTGGGTTGTGCCCTCGACCAGAAATGGCGACCTGCAGTATGTTCCACACATGCTCGATAGGGTTTAGGTCCGCAAAGCGCTGGCCAGTCCATGCGGACAATTGTCTCCTGCTCTAGGAATTGATTCACCACCCTAGCACGATGGGGATGGGCGTTATCATCCATCAAGATGAAATCAGGGCCAACAGCACCAGCGTATGGTCTTACGTACACATTGAGGATCTCATCCTGTACCGTACCCCTGTCATCGTCCCTCTCCCCATGACATGCAGGTCCGTTCTGCCGTTCCTGCTTATTCCTCCCCAGACCATAATTGATCCGCCACCATAACGGTCGTGTTCGTTGATGTAGGCATCATTAAATCGCTCACGTTGTCTTCGCCACACCCGTTTCCTCCTGTCAGTAAAGTCCAAGCAATATCGGGACTCATCAGTAAAGAGAACTAGAGCCCAATCGTTGTGTGTCCATGTGACATGATCGTGGGCCCAATCCAAACGGTCACGCCTATGACACACGGTCAGTGGGATTCGAACACATGGCCTTCTTGAGTTGAGGCGGCAGTATGAAGACGATTCCGTATCGTCTGAGTGGATACCCTGACCCCGAGGCCTTATGAAGGTCATTTCGTAGGGTGGTGGCTGTCCAGAAAGGATGACGTCGTGCCTGAAGTGTGAGAAAGTGGTCTTGTCGTTGTGTAGTCGATCTCTGACGACCACCCCCCCATGACGGTGTGCTGCTGTGTACCAAACGTTTGATGCGGTTCCACGCTCTGTTCACAACGCTTTGGCTGGACGTTAAGTGCATTAGCAGCGTGGCGTTGTGAGAAGCCAGAGTCAAGCATTCTGATGCATCTTCCCAATTGCTCTGAAGTCAATCGACGTCTAAGGCGTTGAGGAGACATTGTTATTGCTAAATGTAATGCAAAAATTTGGGAACTTCCAAATTTTCACCAACAAGCAACACACACGTCTGAGTTGAAATGGTGAAGTGTTAGTCAAAGCCAAAATGTGAGGCTGCACGCTCATTTAATGTCATGAAATGCACGTGCAAATGTGTTTTGTGTCTGACTGCATGTCATTTATCCAACATATTGTTCATCAGTGGCAGTTACCAAATTTGCATGTCATTTCACAAAAAATTCCGATGATCCCTATCAAATTTTGAGTAGTATATATACAAAATATATATATATATATAGATTATATATATGAAAATCAAAACTGCTGTATAATGTACTAACTCATATTTTACAGTTAGCTCGGACAAACATTAAATAATTACATTAGTTGTGAAATGAAAGTATCAACCAATATAATTTTTCTTTTGCTGTCATAATGGCAATGCACATTCTGATAGACATGTAATTTGGAAGAACATGGAATAACAGTTAGCTAACATCAATAGCATGAACTCAGTGAACAATATTAACGTTAGACGTTTTTCAGCTCGTAGCCATTCATGGGCATTTCGCCTCCCTGGCATTTGCAACCCGCCCGCGATAAGCGCAGTCCTCCTGTCCCTGATAAAATGAGATAATACACATCAAATCAGGACTGAAAACAGTTGTATACAAGTCTTTAGGTGATATGGCCCATTTAATCTTTCGAGGCTGACTCTATACATGCCTTCCGGTTCCGAGCTAGCGCTACTAGCCCAACTTTGACGAATATAATCAACTTAATATTTAATATCAGAGTTCGACAACCATCCGCAATGAAGAGGACACGTAATTTGCATAAAAACAAAACATACATGACAACACATCTATATGTTCAGGTTAACTATTTTTTTAGCTTATCGTCAGCAACTGTCAATGGCTGGCTAAGATATGCCTTTGCTAACTAAATAGTCGTTTAGTATTTGCAGGGTTAGTAAAATTTAACAGCTAATATACATATTTATGGTTTCTACCGGACAAAATGATGTTATTTCGAGGGGGAAAAATTGGGGGTGAAGCCTGAGGGCATTTCAAAATGCAGTCTACTCAGAAATAAACCTGGCCTCTTATGTAGGCAACCCGTTGAGGGTAAGCAGTGTCCATTGATTACGCTCAACTTTCAACCCCTTTTGCATGAAGTAGTGCACTGCCCTGTACCTCAGTGTGGCCCTTTGCATCAAAATAAATATTTAAACCCAATTATGTTCAACAAACATGAGAGATCAAGATGGATATTAAAAAATGGTGAATGAATGGGACCGTCCTGTCAATTTTTTGGATCAATGGCCACAATTGTCAAAATTATCAATGTTGTTAAACTGTAGGATTAAGAGCATCTTTCTTTGTCTTTTCATTGTAAAAATGCAGGGAAAAAAAGAAAGTATATTTTTTTGAATAAATGAAAAATCAATCACTTAAAAAAGGAAAAATTTTTATATTCAATGTGATACTATTTTGAGACACAGCCTGTGGAGGATTCTTTTTTGTCTAATGCCTAAACCCTCCTGATGATAGTTTCAATGAGCTGAATGCTAATA
This sequence comes from Gymnothorax javanicus, assembly GCA_029692085.1. NCBI lineage: Eukaryota > Metazoa > Chordata > Actinopteri > Anguilliformes > Muraenidae > Gymnothorax > Gymnothorax javanicus. The sequence goes on along the minus strand of CM056200.1, from coordinate 16,294,798 downwards.
ATTTGGACCGTGTCTGTCAATAAAGGTCGTGACGTATCTTTCCTTTGCCACAGACACAAATAAATCTACAGTCTGCATCTGAGGTGTCTTGCATTCTTTCGAGTCCGTTACACTTGTGAAGAAATGATTTGCATATTCAGTGCAGTACATGTGTCCTGTCGAACGTTAAAGGCAACCCCTTCGGCATGAGCACTTTTCATTATAAATCTAAAGAAATATTTTTCCATATTCAATCAACATGAACCCCTTGCACTCTGACTTTCCTCTTAAGTTTTCCCTGAAGTAGGTTCAAAGTCCGATAAAGCTCTCTTTTTTTTTCATATTGTGGGACAATAATGTCCCTTACATATTCTGTATCTGCTGGTTGCAGCACTTCACTGAAGGAACATCGTAATTATTATCAGAGAAATATTCAAACCCAGGATACCATATTTTCATGGCCACAGATACATCAAATGGAAAATATCAAGATCTTGTTCATCATTTCATGCACATGTCCCTGTAATTTAGCAGGACATATTTGGGATCTTTGAAAACTTTGGGATCTCCATTAGAATTTTAATCAGGCCTGAAGTTGCACAGGTTTCAATTCAACAGCTGTTTTTCCAGACCTGATCACATATGTAGAACAAACATGATACTATGATATCAAGTAACTGCACTACAAAATGTATGCTAAACATGTAAATGAGGAACTAAAAGATGTCCTCTTGTGTCAATTATTGATTTATTTTTTTTTTAATTACTCTGAGTAAATATCACAGAGCCAATCTTTTGCCATTTATTGTGAATATTACTCAGATTTCATCAAAGGACTGAAGAAGATAACCAACCAGCGTCAAAAATTTCAAATCAATTGATTTTTATTTTTTGAGACCATTGTAGCTTTGATTTGATGTGCAGCATCTATTCCTCCTGACCTGGGCATTTTTGCCAATCTTTAGGTGGAACATTTAAACAGTAGCTTGTTCAAAAGACTTTGTAAGTATGTACGGTTTATGAAGATTGGAGAAATTAAAAAATAGTGTCCAGGTCCATGGCATCCAGACAAGAAGAAGAAGAGATAGACAAACCATCTGGCTCATCAAACTATAGTCTTTTTCAGATTTAACCTGGAACTGTTTAGCTGTGAGCCCAAACAATAGTCCTCAGGGTAACCTGCAACAAAATTTCAGGTGAGCCCAAACAATAGTCCTCAGGGTTACCTGGAACAACTGTACTTTCTGAGAAAAAATAATGGTCCTCAAGGTTACCTGGAAAAAGAGATGAGGTGAGCCCAATGCAATAGTCCTACAGGGTTACCTGGAACAAACTGAGCTGATGATAAGTGAATAGCCCAAACAATAGTCCTCAGTTAATGATTGGAACAAATAGTAGAGGAAACAATAGTCCTCAGGGTTACCTGGAACAAGAGCAGAGGTGAGCCCAAACAATAGTCCCTCAGGGTTACATAAAACAAAATTTCAGGTGAGCCCAAACAATAGTCCTCAGGGTTACCTGGAACAAGAGCAAGAGGTGAGCCCAAACAATAGTCCTCAGAAATACCTGGAACAAAAATACAGGTCAAATGCTACGGCTCTGAGATGGGTATGATACAGAGCCCAAACACCAGTCCCTCAGGGTTACCTGGAATATTTAAGCAGAGGTGACCCCTTTCCAATAGTCCTGAGGGTTACCTGGAACAAAAAGCTCACAGAGATGAGCCCAAACACATCTAGTCCTCAGGGTTACCTGGAACAAGCCAGAGGTCAGCAACTGTCAATGAGTCCCCGGGTTACCTGGAACTAACTTTCCAAATAGGTGAGCCCAAACAATAGTCCTCAGGGTTTTGTTAGAACAATTAAAGATTTTAACAGCTCAAACACCCTAATAAATATTTATGGGGTTACCGGGAACAAGGTTATTTTGAGCCCAAAAATGGTCCTCAGGGTTACCTGAACAAGAGCAGAGGTGAGCCCAAACAATGGTCCTTCAGGGTTATTCTAGAAAAGTTTAAAGTCCCCCAAACAATAGTCCTCAGGGTTACCTGGAACAGTGTCCAGCGTTCTTCCAAGGTGAGCCCAAACATCAGTCCTCAGGGTTACCTGGAACAAGAGAGAGGTGGAGCCCAAACAATGATCCTCAGGGTTACCTTTTGTCTAATCGAACAAGAGTAGAGGTGAGCCCAAACAATGGTCCTCAGGGTTACCTGGAACAAGAGTAGAGGTGAGCCCAAACAATAGTCATCAGGGTTACCTGGAACAAGAGATGAGCGTGAGCCCAAACAATGGTCCTAAGGGTTCCCTGGAACAAGACACAAATAAAGCCCAAACAGAAGTCCTCACAGGGTTGTCTGGAACAAGAGAGTTAACTTGTGAAGAAAACAATAGTCCTCAGGGTTACCTGGAACAAACGTTAAGAGGCAAGCCCAAACAAGAGTCCTCAGGGTTATCTAAAGAAATACAAATCAACAGGTGAACCCAAACAATAGTCTTTCAGGAGAACCTAGGTGGAACAAGATAAAGCTTTTGAGCCCAAATAATAGTCCTCACATATTCTGTGGAACAAGTTGCAGAAATGAGCTGAAACAATGGTCCTAAGGGTTACCTGGAACAATTTAAACAGAGGATAGCATAAACAATGGTCCCTCAGGGCTACCTGGAAAATATCAAGATCTAGAGCCCAAACAGACCCTCTGAACAGCCAGATCTCCTTTTTCAAATATCTGAGAATTAACTGCAGGAGAGGCCCCATAGCTGGGGTCAGGCCTGATCTCCGCATTCACCAGTGTTTTTCCAGAAGCAGGATCACACATGCAGAACCCATGAGATGGGATAAAAAGCAGAATGCCACCATCAGCTGTCTAAACATGTAAATGGAGGAACTAAAAGATGGATAAGCAAAGAGGAGAATACAGTAAACGGGATACATGCTTCTCTGAGCGGTTCCCCACTACATCACCAATATCACCACTTCATGTGGGTGATGCATCTTTCATTTAAAGGAACTAACAACAATATCAACCAGCAACAAATACACTGCAGTTGATAAATTATTTTCTCATTTTCTTTGATTAAAAGTGCAGCACACTATTCACTCTTATAAAGAGCATACTGCCATGACCTGTTTAATTTCTTTAGGTGGAACATTTTACAGTTACTTTCACAAGTCATTGAAAGTATGTACTGTGTATGAATATGGGCCTTAGTTACAAGTAGATTTTTACAGCAGGGCACTTGCTCTATGTATGATGCAAACAGGATGGAAACATCAGAATATATTAAGTTCAAAAGACAGACTAATATTCTTTTGCAGATTTAATGTTAATTCTGTTTGGCTGACAGGTTAATATTTTTGAAGGTCAGAATGCCCAGCATCAGCATTTCAAAAGGACATTTCCACTACTACAAAGACAACAATCAAATTACTGCTACTTTCTGATGGAAAAATATACTGCTCTGCAAATATCTGAAATGTAAAAAATGATAAAAACTCCTCTGGAGATACAGCTGATGAATGCAAACTGCCAAAATGCAGGCATCCTCTGTACAGCTGTCACGTGAATGCAAACTGCAGCTGATGTTTTCAAATATCTGCTGTAGGCCTATAGCCTTCTGTTATGTGATTGGTGAGAGCACAGAAATGCTAATGGCTCCTCCTCTCAGCTGTGCATAAATACCAGAATCATTTCACTGCGCTTTGCCACCAGAGCAAGACAGAACAGCAGGGACAGCAGCTGAGCGGTCGAGATGGGCGTGACTACAGAGAACCTCTCTTTCCAAATATCTGAGAAATACACCAATGCTACAGAACGTCTCACAGAGATGGGCGTGAGTACAGAGAACCTCTCTTTCCAAATATCTGAGAAATATACCAATGCTACAGAACGGCTCACAGAGTGGTGAAACTTCTTTGATTCTCCCTAGCAAATAGAATTTCTATGATTTTCAAAACGCATCAAAAAGGCTGTTATTTTCCTCAACATTTGAGGAGAAATGTTTGAAAGTGAAGCACAAATTGTTATGACTTAAAAATCACAACAAAGAAAACCAGCAATGACAACTTAAACAAATTTATTCTTCACTGATAAAAAAAACTTCTACAAATAATCCACTGTTTTAATCTTATAATAACACTCTAATGCCACTATGTAACTCTGTTGCCAAAACAAAAACTCTGCCTCAACTGAACAAAATCACAGCATTTGTATGACTAGGAACATTCTGGAATGATCTACAGGAGTGCTGGGTGATCCGGCCCCCTCCAGGCAAGAAGAAGCCAGAAACTTCTAGAAAGCACTAGTCTCATCAAAAATAAAGTGGTAGAATTAACCATTTAAATGGTTAAAAATAAAATTTCATCAAAAATAAGTGGTATTGCATCAGATCATGTTTTTCTACTGACATACCACCAGAGGGTGCCAAATGATGAACAAAATAAATGAAAGGTCATTTGTAGAATGACGACTTGCCGGAATCATGCACAGATCTCTGAAACAGAATGAACGAAATGGAGTTGGTTTCAAGTCTCAAGCTGTAATAGTAGCAAAGTTATGAACCAAAATGTGTTTTGGACCTTTCTGGTGAGCTTGACCTTGACCTTTGACCTCGAAAAGAGACCGGTCTCTAGTCAGAAAGCTAGTCAATGTTGTCACCAAGTTTGGTGAAGATATTGTGAAAATTGTGGCCTGTAGAGTGCACACAAACAGACAGAGACAGAGCAAAAATAAACCAAAATAGAGCGCTGCCTAGGTGACCTTGACCTTTGACCTAGATTTATCAAAATAGTGCAGTGCTTAGGTCAGGTTACGCAGGCCTTGAGTTTATCAACAAATGATGCACTTGGTTTGAAGTGTGTACACCGATTAGAAGCGAAGCTATGGGCTTATGTGTTTTTGATATTTTTTGACCTTGACCTTTGATGTAGATTCACCAAAATAGTGCAGTACCTAGGTGAAGTAACATAGACCTTTCGTTTATGAACAATATGCACTTGGTTTGAAGTCTCTACGACAATTAGCACCGAAGATATGGCTTATCTGTTTTTGACCTTTTGTGTGACCTTGACCTTGACCTTTGACCTAGATTCCTAGGTCAAGTAAGATAGACCTTTCGTTTATGAACAATATACACTTGGTTTGAAGTCTCATCGACGATTAGAACCGAAGATATGGCTTCTTATGTGTTTTTGACCTTTTGTGTGACCTTGACCTTGACCTTTGATCTAGATTCATCAAAATAGTGCAGTACCTAGGTCAAGTAAGATAGACCTTTTGTTTATCAACAATATGCACTTGGTTTGAAGTCTGCATGATGATTAGAACCGAAGATATGGCTTCTTATGTGTTTTTGACCTTTTGTGTGACCTGAGCCTTGACCTTTGACCTAGATTCACCAAAATAGTGCAGTGCCTGCCCAGTGCCTGTCCTATGTTGTTCATGAAATATGAGCTAAATTGAGCTGAAACTGTGGACGCCACAGTGCAAAAAACAAATAAACAAACCCACAAACAAACAAATGAACAGAGTAATATACTTGCCAATCCGAGATTCCTCGGATTCCGGCAAGTAACAATCCGAAATTCCTCAGATTCCGGCAAGTAACAAATAGCTGACCAGTAAGGCAGCACAAATATTCTGTAACAAATCTCCATTTACAAATGATATACAGTGCTTTACATAAAACACTCATACATAACACAATGTATGAAACAGATTGAATCAACTGAGAGACCAGTCAAGAAAAACAAAGCAAAATAATAGAATTTAGCCAAATTTGGTAACCATGAAATCCCCCAAGTCTGAACAGTCTTAGTGTGGTTATTCAGTTGCAAGAAAAAGTATGTGAACCCTTTGGAATTACCTGGATTTCTGCATAAATTGGTCATAAAATGTGATCTGATCTTCATCTAAGTCACAACAAAAGACAAACACAGTCAGTTGCGTGCACAGACATTTTGAGGGGCAGGTGCTCAGTGGAAAATAAGGCCACTTTGTGTGGCATGTGGAACCGCCAGCTGCCTTATTCAGTGTTCTCCACTCATTTTTTCAATGACCGGGCAGTAGGCGGCCTTTTTTAGGAGCGGGTGGGGCACGTATCATTTTGTTGAGCCGGGGGGGTCACGCGTCTTATTGTTTCTCTTTCGCCTTAGTGACCTGCATGTTATGCCTATTGTAAATTGACTCTATGTAATACCTGTTATTTGATATCTATTTAGTTTATTTGATACGTGCTGTCTAGTGATGTTGTATACCTGTTTGTTGGTAATTTGTCTATTCAATAATAAAAAAAAATGTTCTCGATTGCGGCAAAGGGGGCGTTCCCTCAAGTGGATAATTTAGCAGATAAAATGCAGTTTTTTTAAACATTGGGTAAAGTACACGATATTAAAACCATCACTAATTGTTCAAGATAGGTACTTTGTAGCATTTTATCACACAAAAAACAGCTGAATTTCATGTCCTAAGCTGTTTAAGGCTGGAGTAAGCACACTGTTATTAACTGGCACCTTTTTTGCCAGTTATTTTAACTGTAATTTTACGATCAGTTCATAACAGAGGTTCTGAGAATGTCAACTGTAAACCAGTTACATGCGCGCAGGACTCAGCTTACAGTTAAAATAACAAGGAGACAGTGCGTTAATTTAACTGATAAATGCAATCCATTGATAACAGCGCAGTAACACCTAGTAGTTCGGCTTTCCATAAATGGATCAATGCTGCCATCTAACGTTATTTGCTAAATAATAATAATAATAGTACTTATTATTATTATTATTATTATTATTATTAGGCCTACTTTTTACATTATCGCTTGACTCCTGCTGGAACACGAGTCCAATCACTTTACGGAAGTTTCTATTGATAAATGATGACACCCCAATTTACCTTGCAGCACCCCTTAGCAGAAACATGTTCTCGCGCGCATGTTTAAAGGAGTAATGACATTTTTTTTCTTTGGGGCTCCTTCTGTGTGTAAGTCACTCTGCCGCCATTTTTTTTTTTTGCAATCGAGAACATTTGCAATGGGCCAGCTCAGCCACGTGATGTCATAAATTGTACACGGATTGTGTCTAGGACGTTAGCTGTAGTTTACGACTCTTAAAGAATGGACCAACAAAAATCACCGAGAGTGAACGGAAAGCGATGTGTAGTGTGGGGATGCAGTGCAACACATGCATATGGTCATGGAATGTTTCTGTGGCCGAAAGATGCAGAGATATCGAGAATATGGACAAAACAAGTGCAACGTACTAGTGCCGACTTAGTTGGCGCAGGCAGGCCCGGGTCACTGAAACCTACGATATGCGGCCAACATTTCGAGTATTCATGTTTTTACATATCATTATTATTATTATTTGCAGAATCCAAATCGTTTCTCTGCACTGCCTGTTCAATAGCCAGCCAACTCGCTGTTCAGTGTGATCTAGCCAGCTAAGTAGCGAAATTATACTGTTCACGGCGCTCTATTTATTTCTGTGCACTGTGTGTTTGCTGCTTTACTACCTAATATCAGCAAGCTGCAAGATATGGTTTACACATGTTGTGATATCATTCACGGCTCTATATTGCTGCACACTGCGCGTTCGCTCGCTAACTAGCTAATAATAACAAGCTGCAAGGTACGGCTTCCACGCATTGTTTCGAGAGCTCATAGAACAGTGCACAGAAGTGAATAGAGCCGCGAACATTATCATTTCACTACTGGCTAGATCAGGGGTGAGTTCAACAACCACTAACGCTATTCTTAGCCTAATATATCATATATGGTCTTGTTAGGTAATGTAACCAGGTCTATTGAATTCACTTAAAGGGGACCTATTTTGCTATATTTCCAAGGTTATATTTTGATCTTGGACTCCCTTAGAGTACTCCTGATCGTTCAAAGTCCAAAACAGGGTCCTTATTTAGCTCATACTGCCATCCTAAAAAAACCCCATTTGTAGTCCATTGTAGTCTCTGCCTGAAACACCACGTTGGGGTGGCTCTTCCGCTATGGCCCCCACTCCCCATGTGCCCACTTTCTTCTGACTGGCCAGCTCTGTGGAGGGCAGATCTAGGCGGGACGAGGCAGCAGAACGCAGTTTTCTGGGTCCGCCTCCCCAGAGTGAAACTGAGACGCGTCTGCCATCTGAGAAGGAATAGACAGGCAAATTCTGCAATCAAACGCAGGACGTGTATAGAAATAATGAAATGAACTTGTTCTAATAAACGCAATGGCGAAAGTGGAGGACGCAGTGCGAAAGTCTGGCAGCTCAAGCTTGAATTTGCTGTCTACCTACGGCTACTATGGTGAATACATCAGTGTTTCTACTCTAAAGCTAGGATTGAGGGAAAGCTAGAATCCACCCCATACAGACATTTTTGTAGAACGGGTCGACATACCCAAGTGTAGACCGGAGACCGTAGAAATCCGGTGGGTTTAGAGGGAAACATGGACAGTGAGGAGCAGCAAAAAGTGGACCAACAACTTATGGACTGCTTCGGTGTGTATTAGAAGGACCTGCTGGTTCGTGTGCATAGCTGTGGTGTGCCATTAGCGTGGAGTAACTAAGAGCTTCTGCGCTGGTATATGACTAAGGGGCGAAAGCTCCAGGCTAAACGGCCTTTTCAGAAATTGCCCGTGGTAATACTTATTTACTTATTGCGTCGGAATGACCAACGTTTGCTCGCTGAAAATGGGCGCGATAAGCGCTTTCAGACCAAGGCGAAAGAGGCGGCGACAGATTACATTCAAAGTCAATGCGTCTTTGCATTGACTTTGAATGTAATCTGTCGCGCGAAAATTAGTTTCGCCTCCGGTGTGAAAGCTGCTTAACGCGCTCATAACGCGTGTATTCGCGTCTTTGCATTGACTTTTAATGTAATCTGTCGCGCAAAAACTAGTTTCGCGTCCGGTGTGAGAAAGCTGCTTAACGCGCCCATAACGCGTGTATTCGCGTCTTTGCATTGACTTTGAATGTAATCTGTCGCGCGAAAAATTAGTTTTGCGTCCGGTGTGAAAGCTGCTTAACCCGCCCATAACGCTTGTATTCGCATCTTTGCTTTGACTTTGAATGTAATCTGTCCCGCAAAAAATTAATTTCGCATCCGATGTGAAAGCAGCTTTATGGATAGTACGCGACAGCTAGAGAGAGCTTGGTTATGTTATGAACATAATACAGGTTTTACAGACCATAAGTTCTGTTAGCGTGGACTAGTTGCTTATGTGGAGCTAGGGAATGATCACTTCTACAGGAAAGAATTACCTATTTAATCTCCGCCTTTTTCGGCTTTTTATTAGCCACAAAAATTTCTAAAGGGGGATGAAATTATGTCATGGTAGTGCAGAGAAATCGTTTGTTATACCAGACAGGTTAGAGCTTTTACGTTTCGTGATTGCTTTCACGGTAGAATCAGAGAGCTAACCCAGATATTTAACATAACATAACATAACATAACATGAATGGCGAGAACAGGCCGTTCAGCCCAACTAGGCTCGCCAGTTTCTTTGTACCATCGTGAATATATCACTTCAGATACTCAATGACTGAATGGTATCTAGCTTTAAGTCAAGTCTGCTCTTGAAAACTCCCAAGGTCTCTGCCTCAACAATATGGTCAGGCAAGCTGTTCCACACCGAAATTACTCTTTGGGTGAAGAAATATTTCCGAATATCAGTGCTAAATTTACCTTTAGTCAGCTTCCATTTGTGACCCCAAGTTCTGCTAACAACACTTGGTCGAAGGAATCCTACATAATTCACTTTGTTAATCCCTTTAACATATTTAAAGACCTCAATCAAATCACCCCTTAGTCTCCTTTTCCTAAGACTAAAGAGATTAAGGATCTTCAGCCTTTTCTCATAGCTTTCATCTTTAATACCCGGAATTAGCTTTGTGGCTCTTCTCTGAACTTTCTCTAAAAGCCTCTATGTCTTTCTTAAAGTATGGTCCCCAGAACTGTACACAATACTCTAGATGTGGTCTGACGAATGTGTTGTACAAAAGAAGCATCACCTCCTTGGATTTGAACTCAATACTTTTGGCAATGTATCCCAGCATCCGATTGGCTTTTTTAACAGCTACGGCACAATGGCTAGAGCCTGTGAGGGTTTGGTCAACAATCACTCCCAGATCTTTCTCTTGTGGAGCACATTCCAGTTTAAAACCTCCCATGAAGTAATCCCGTCTAATGTTTTTATTACCTACATGTACTACTTTACATTTCGCTACATTAAATTTCATTTGCCACATTTCTGCCCAATTCTGAATTCTATCCAAATCATCCTGAATCACTTTAGTGGACTCTAAACTATTTGCCAAGCCCCCAATTTAGTATCATCTGCAAATTTCACTAATCTGCTCTCAATATTCCTATCAAGGTCATTAATGTAGATGAGGAACAGCAGGGGTCCCAACACCGATCCCTGGGGGACGCCACTCCCCACCCTACCTAGCTCAGATGATATACCACTGACCACCACTCTTTGTGTTCTGTCCTGCAACCAGTTATGAATCCACTTCAGAATACCACCTGTAACTCCAATGGAGCTCATTTTAAAAATTAGTCTCTTATGCGGTACTGTGTCAAATGCTTTCTGAAAATCCAAATATATGATGTCATAAGCCCTGCTCTGGTCATAAGTCTTGGTGGCCTCTTCAAAAAAATTCCAGAAGGTTTGTCAGGCATGACCTTCCTTTATTTAAAACCATGTTGGCTATCCCTCAAGATATTGTTCGTTCAAGAAATAAGTCCAGCTCATCTTTTATGATAGATTCCAATATTTGCACGCAATGCAAGTTAAACTGACTGGCCTGTAATTACCTGGCTCAATACGGTCCCCTTTTTTTATATATTGGTATTATATTGCCCTGTTTCCAATCATTTGGTATTTCTCCAGTTTCTAAAGACCGTCTAAAGATGGCAGATAGCGGCTTAAAGATGATCTCACTAACTTCCCTGAGCACTCTAGGAAATAAGCCATCAGGACCCGCCGCCTTATCTGCCTTTAGTTGATGCAACTTGTCTAATACGACGTTATCCCTAACCTCAATTTCCGCTAAATAATCTTGAGCATTGGACAAGCCCTCTGGCCAAATAAAGACCCGCTCTAAGGTAAAATTCTCAACAAAGTAACCGTTTAAGGTGTCCGCAATATCCTTATCATATAACAGCGATCCATTTTTATTCTTTATGCACTTAACCTGCTCTTTGACTTTCCTTTTTCTGCTACAGTACTGAAAAGAAGCGCTTAGGGTTAGTTTTGCCCCCCTCTGCAATTTGTCTTTCATACAGTCTTCTAGCATTCCTCAGCTCTTTTTTGACCACAGCCCGCATTTTACAGAATTCGGCCTTAGTAATCTCATTGTTATCCTCTATGTACATCTTATAAAGATTCCTCTTTTCCCTCAAACTCCTACTGAATAGCTGCTGTCATCCACTGAGGATTCTGCTTTTTTCAGCTTACTTTTGGACACCTTTGGAATGAATTTACATTGTGAATCAAGTAAAACCCCTTAAATCTTTCCCACATCTCATTTACAGACTCACAGTCCAGGAGTGTCTCCCATTTTGTTTCACTTAGATATGACCGCATCCTGTCAAAGTTTGCTCGCCTAAAATTAAAAATTTTTGTTTTTGGAGACACCTTTTTAACTTCCCATGAAACCTCAAAATTAATAGTAGAGTGATCACTTGTCCCAAGTGGCTCCAGTACCTCAACATTGCTAATTCTATCTGGGTCATTACAGAGCAGCAAATCTAAAATTGCCTTCTCTCTTGTAGATTTATTAACATACTGCACCAAAAAATTATCATTTATGACATCTAGAAATTCTTCCTCCCCCTACCCTGTCCTTTCACCATTTCCCAATCAATACCAGGATAATTTAAGTCTCCCCATAATAATAGTCCCTCCTCCTCTACAAGCTTGCGTAATCCTCTTAAGGAGCATTTCATTGACTGTACTGTCCAAAGCTGGTGGTCGATAGCATACACCTATGTTTAAACCAGTCTCGTGTTTGCCAGTGAGCCTGACCCAGATATCTTCACAAGGCACGGAATATTCAATTTCAGGAATTTCCTGCACATTTATGTTTTTCGTTCCATAGAGTGCTACACCCCTCCTCGCCTATTACATCTATCTTTCCTAAAGAGCTTATAACCTTCTACATTATATTCATCTCCATCCTCTTCACTAAGCCATGTCTCTGTAATCCCAACTATGTCATAGCCTTCACTAATCATAACGGCCTCAAGTTCTTGAAATTTATTTTAATGCTTCTTGCATTTAGATAAAAACATTTCAGGTTATCATGAACGCTCTTCCCTTCGATTTCCCATGTGCCTGCTGCTCAAAGCCCTCACCATGCTTTTTTGCTTTTAAAATATATCATCAATAGTGCATGTAACGCTGTCAGCCTCCATAAGGGGGAGTCTGCATTTCCCTCTGTGTAACACTCTCTAACCTCCCTGCCCCCCAAGTCCCTAGTTTAAATAACTCTCTGCTACCCTCAACATGCGCTGACCCAGTGCAAAGGTACCCTCCAGTTCAGGTGTAGCCCATCCGGCTTGAACAGGTCACCCCTGTCCCAGAAGTAGTTCCAGTGCCCCATAAACCTATACCCCTCTTTCCTACACCAGGTTCGGAGCCACGTGTTAAACCTCCAGATAAAATTCTGCTTCCCTCTGCTTGCACGTGGTACGGTAGAATCCGGAGAACACTACTGTGGAGGATCTGCTCCTAAGCTTTTCAGCTAATTCAACAAATTTGCTTTGCAGAACCTCAAACCTACCCTTACCTATGTCATTAGTCCCAACATGGACCATGACAACTGGATCCCTCCCCGCTCTGGCCAGGAGCTTGTCCGCACGCAGCTCAGGAGGTCTCCTACCTGGGCACCAGGCAGGCAACACACCGTCTGAGACTCCTTGTCGCGCGAACAGACTAAACTGTCTATTCCTCTAAGTATTGAGTCCCCCACTATCAATAACTCTCTTTTCTGAGGGGTAGAGGCCAACAGGGTGCCCTGCTGCTCATCAGTCCCCTCACTCTCAGGGTCAGGGGCCAATTCGAGTTCCTGCAAGGGCCGGAATCGGTTGGACACCTCAACCACTGGAGGAGCTGTCGCTGTACGGTGTGCACGCCCTTTCCTGCGCTGACGTCCTACCGTCACCCAACTTTCTCTCCCTGCCTGCTCTGGGGTCCCCACACCACCCTGCTTTGGCGTACAGACCATTTCTCTAAACGACATACTACTTAGTTCCTCTAGGAACTCTACTGATTGCGAACTATGTCGTGCCGCCAACTGGCCCTGAAGAACAAGGATCTTGCTCTCCAGATGCTCAATTAGCTGGCACCGGTGACAGACAAACCCACCCTGGAAATCTCTTTCCAAAAGTGCGATCATCCTGCAACCGTCACATAGTTTTGGCCACATTTTGAACCCCCTACCTAATGACCTCGCTCACCCTAGATCACAAAGAAAATGTGTGATGTATCCAGCTGATCCCGGTCATGGATAAGTGAAACGAAACAAACCCAAACAGGTATCCCAAGCTCTGCAAAACCTACATCTGCTCTGCCTTTTCAGCCCAACTTTGCCGACACATACAGCACCTCTTCGGTTAGCTTCAACTGTAGTGGCTACAATCGGGCAACATTATGATGAAACTGCCACATTGATGCTTACTGAAGTAACACAAGCATACCGATTAGAATTACTGCATATAAGTTAACCAGGAGCATTTTTAATTAGCACAGCGGCACGCAAACTAACATGCAGTACGTAGCTGGTAACCGAGCGGTCATAACAACCACAGAGACAAACCCTTGCAATACAGGTTTTACAGACAGCAAGTTCTGTTACTGTGGACAGTTGTACCAAGCATCCAAATTACAAACAAGTATTAAAAGTTAGCTTCAAATGAGATTTATGTTCACACACCTTCTGTAGAATTTCCCCTGATATTACTCTTGCATATTTAGGACACAAACATGAGCAACAGTAACTTGGCTACATTAGCCGCTGTGCTACAGCCACAATCGACTGGTTATCACGTCATGGAGGCTTATGCAGTAAAAGCAACTTACAGCTTCTGTGTCTGTGAGTCAAGGACAGTCGCGACCGATACAGGCTATATCTTCAGATATTTTACAAAGCCAGCATTTGAGGCCAGTTGTTAGTGCTAACTATCGCTAGCAGTCCTGCTAGCCACCCGTAACACGTTAGCTTCACTTACATTACACTTATATTATTTGCTGTTATACCGTTACTTACAGCTTGTGGCTCCGAGCGCTTGATCGATGCAACTGCTTCAGGTTTGAGAAGCAGCTGAAACGCTTATCCTGTGTCGAATTATCCTTCATTGACAAAGCTGTCTTTGGTGAAATGCTGAGCACAAACAGCTAACCTTCCCTTTGGCCGTTGCTGTTTGCTGCCAGCAAACAAAAAAAGCTATCCACTGATTTCTGGTGGCGTCGTCTTTTGGAAGAGAAATAGGTGCTTTTCCTTGCGTCCAAAAGTAAACGGACAAGCAGCTTTGGGAGAGATACTGACAAAACTGCACCTCAAATGATCTGCGGTTCTTCTTTTGAATTTTCCGAAAGTGTAGACGCTACTAAGGCATAGTATGATCTGCCGTTGTTAGTGCCTGCTAGAATAGTTTCCGGTGTGGGCAGGTCCAGTGCCGTGATTGGCTCTGGCTAGGTCTGTACTAATTGGACGGCACAACCTGACGTCAGGTTTTGCCCAGATCTTGCGAAGATCTCGGGAGGAGCTGTTCAGAGAGGAAAGCACGTTCATGAAATCACGTTCTTGGATTACGGCAAAACCTCTGTATCTTATGTTTAGAAACTTTTTAGAGGTTGAGTATGGACAACCAACATTATAACATTACTTATATGTATTAAAAGAAGGATCAGCATAATAGGTCCCCTTTAAGGTTGAAAAGTGAGTAGGCTGGTTATCCAACACGCAGTGCACAGAAACATTGTAGAACCGGAATAATAATCATTCCGCTACTTAGCTGGTAAGCGTTGTACAGTTCGGGGCAGGCGGAGACACTGACAATTTTCTGTCTTCATTGCTCAAGTACTCTGGCTGGAATCTGTATGGTTCTATGGTTCAGAATCCCATGTTAAGCTGCTTTCACAGCGGACGCAAAACGATTTTTTTCATATGACAGATTACATTCAAAGTCAATGCAAAGATGCGAATACACGTGAAACGTATTCGCGTCTTTGCATTGACTTTGAATGTAATCTGTTGTTCGAAAAAAATTGTTTTCGTCCGGTGTGAAGGCAGCTTTATGTTGAGTTTCCTCATCTTCCATGAAAAAGTACTCTTCTTCATCAAAATGGACAGATTCAATTGAAAATTCTGAGGAACTATCGGAATCTGACTCGGATGCCGTCGTTGTTGGACGCACAATCGCCCACCGTGTGCTACTTATGACGTGACCACACAGGGGAGTGCCAGAATCGCTTTCCTGTGTTGCTCAGAATGTTTGTTGCTGAGGGGGGCGAGGCAAGTAACAAAACATTGCGATTTTTGTTAAAAATTATTTTCTACATTTTTTTTTTTAAGCAGACATGGGAATTCTTTTAATTGTACCCTTTTATATTCGTAAACTTGCTCAGTGCATGTCCTAAGCTCTTTAATTATGCGCCAAATGTTCTCAATCAGTGAAAGATCAGGACTGCAGGCAGGCCAGTTCAGCACATGGACTCTTCTACTACGAAGCCATGCTTTTGTAATAGCTGCAGTATGTGGTTTTGCATTGTCCATCTGAAATACACAAGGCCCTCCCTGGAATAGATGTCGTCTGGAGGGGAGCATATGTTGCTCTAAAACCTTTATATACCTTTCAGCATTCATGGTGCTTTTTAAAACATGTAAGTGTCCCACACCATATGCACAAATGCATCCCCATACCATCAGAGATGCTGGCTTTTGAACTGAACGCTGATAACAGGAGGGGTTTTCTTTCTCCTCTTTAACCTGGAGGACACGACGCCCATGATTTCCAACAAAAATGTCAAATATGGACTCGTCTGACCAAAGGACACTTTTCCACTTTGCTACAGTCCATTTTAAATGAGCCTTGGCCCACAGAACACGGTGGCGCTTCTGGATCATGCTCAACAATGGCTTCCTTGTTGCATGATAGAGTTTTAGGTGGCATCTGTGGATGGCTTGGCGGACTGTGTTCACAGACAGTGGTTTCTTGAAGTATTCCTGGGCCCATTTAGTAATGTCAATGACAGAATCATGCCGGTGAGTGATGCAGTGGGGTCTGAGGGCCCGAAGATCACGGGCATCCAGTAAAGGTCTTTGGCCTTGTCCCTTCTGCACAGAGATTTTTCCAGTTTCTCTGAATCTTTTGATGATGTTGTGCACTGTCGATGATGAGACCTTCAAAGCCTTTGCAATTTGACGTTGAAGAACATTGTTTTTAAAGTATTCCTCAATTGTTTTACGCAAGCCTTCACAGGTTGGAGAGCCTCTGGCCATCTTTACTTCTGAGAGACTCAGCCTCTCTAAGACATCTCTTTTATAGCCAATCATGTTACACACCTGATGCCAGTTAACTTAATTACTAAAATCTTTTTCAGCTGATTCTCTCATATATTCATTGCTTTTTCAGCCCTTTTTTGCCTGTGTCCCAACTTTTTTGAGACCTGTTGCTGCCAGGAAATTTGAAATAAGCTCATTTTGTGGATAAAAATGTAAAATGTCTCAGTTTCAACATTTGAAATGTTATCTGTCTTCTATTGTAAATAAAATTTTGGGTCTGTGATCTGAAAGTCATTGCATTTTGATTTTACTCACAATTTACACTTCGTCGCAACTATCTCGGAATTGGGGTTGTATTTATATTCGATATCAATATTCCAAACCCCCTTGTCAGTAATAATAAAACCCCAAAATATATTGGCCCCTCCCTTTAAAATCGTGCTGACAAATAAAAAGCCGAAAAAGTGTTGGTTGGATACAAAATTCTTTGCACGCAAGGGTTTCCTTCTTTCTATACATTTCCCAATTTAAAACCACCCAGGTGCATACCGCAACGTGCTGATATCAGAATTTTGACATAGACAACAGTACTCGGATACGGTACGGTATTACTCATGTGAAAGCTGACCAGCTGGGGGAGAGGTGAGGGGGAGGACAATTGTACTGAACTCCATTATTCTGGCCGTTTAGGAAATGTAGATCTCAGTATTTCTGCACCAGAAACACTCAATTCTAAAAGTTGGCCAGGTACTAGAAACACTGAAACTATCATACTTAGTGTGAAAGGGCCCCGACGAGTCTACTTCGCTTCAACACAGTTGTAAAAAAAAAAAAAAAAAAAGGTCTATTGGAGTCAAATAAGTTGATGCACCTCTCTCTCTACAGCTCTGTGCATATCTAGGTCAACGCACTGCATGCTGAGAAATTAGCAAATATGGCAGGCCACATTGGCAGGCTGCTGCAGCTGTTGTTGCTTATAGCTCATTGTCAGTTCCTCCGCCAATCCTGAACTGTACAATGCTGACCTGGCCAAGTAGTGAAATGGTACTATTCGCGGCTCACTGTTCATTTCTGTGCACCGTCTGTTCGCTAGCTAACTAGCTAATAATAGCAAGCTGCGAGATATGGTTAACAAATGTTGTGATATTATTCACGGCTCCCTATTTATTTCTGTGCTATAATTAGCTAGTCAGCTAGCAACACACAGTGCACAGAACGTGTTCAAAACGGGTCAAACTCGAGCGTCCATCACTGCAGATGACATAATCAATAGCTAGCTAGCTAGCATTAATCATTAAACTACTCAATGAGTATGGAAAAGTTACTCTTCTGGCTTAGCAAGGACGGCAGTTACAGTCTTCAAAATTTGATCCGTGGCTAGCATGGGCATTGTGGTAACTGTTACCTAACCTTGAAAAAATAGGCCAAGGTCACCTTTAGGCATGTCATTTTTAGGCCTTTATGACATTCATGTGTGGTAAAAATGATTAGCTTCTGACTGAAACAGTTGATAAGATAAAGCAAAATGTTAAAGTTTTGGTGATATTTTTAGGCCAGTGACCTTGAAAAAATAGGCTAAGGTCACCATTAGGCATGTCATTTGTAGTCCTGTATAAGATGCATACATGGAAAAAAATTACAAGCCTCTGACTGAAAAAGTTCATAAGAGAAGGCAAAATGTTGAAGTTTTTGGTGATATTTTTAGACCAGTGACCTTGAAAAAATAGGCCAATGTCACTGTTAGGCACGTCATTCGTAGGCCTTTATGAGATGCATGTCCAGTAAAAATTAGCAAACTGTAACTGAAATGAGATAAAGCAAAATGTCAGTTTTGTTGAGGCCTTTTTGAACGTCCATGAAAAATAAGGAGCCTGACACGCATGCTCAGCAACAGGAGCTAAAAAATAATAATAATGATGATAAGAGGTCAAACTGCTCCGGCACTGTGCAAATCAGCATAAATAGTTAAAAAAGAAATATACGTAATAAATAATTTAAAACAGGTATATATAAAAAGGTGTAGAGCCTTATTTCTACTAGTTTAAAAACTGTGGTTTTAACAATCTTATTGCCTGCGGGAAGAAGCTCTTTCTCAATCTCTCGGTATTTGCCTTGAGGGCTTTAAGGCGTTTAACCAACGGCAGCAGGGAAAACAGTGAGGCATTAGGATGGGAGATGTCCTGCCAGATTTTCCGTGCTCGCAATCTCAGCCTCCCATGGTATATCTCCTCCTAGGATGGCATGGTGCATCCCATGGTTCGCTCAGCAGAGCGCAACACCCGCTGCAGGGCGGCCTGGTCACGTACGGTGGTTTTGTGAAACCAGATCAGGCCAAGCACCACAGCGCAATCGGCAAACTTAATGATGGAGGTGGAACAACTGGAGGCTATGCAGTCATGCGTGTAGATGTTATAGAGCAGCGGACTCAATACACATTCCTGGGGGGAGCTGGTGTTGAGGATCAGGGGCCCCGAGGTCACAACACCACCCACCCTCACCACCTGGGGCCGGTCGGCGAGGAAGCTGAGCACCCAGTTGCACATATGGGTGTGAATCCCCTGCAACCTCATCTTCTCAGCCAGGCAGAGGGGGACTATGGTATTGGATGCTGAGCTGTCATCTACAAACAGCATCCTTTCCCCTCCCCCATCCAGATGAGTTAGGGTGGAATGCAGAAGGCTGGTGATGGCATCATCTCTGCTCCTGTTTGCTCTGTAAGCAAACTGTAGTGGATCGAATGAACTGGGCAGAGAGGCACAGATGTAGTTTTTCACCAGCCTCTCAAAGCACTTTATCACTGCTGATGTCAGGGCCACAGGATGATAGTCATTCAGGCCTGTTAGGTTGGTCTTCTTAGGCACCTGGACAAAAATGGACTGTTTGAAGCAGGATGGAACTACAGCTTTGGTCAGGGACATATTAAAGATGTTGGCATACACTGGGGCAAGCTGGGAAGGACACGGTTCTAGGACCCTCCCTGGGATCTGGTCAGGTCCTGGAGCTTTCCTCCCATTCACCCCCTTGAACACCTTTTTCACATCACTCTCACTGATAATGAATGGAGGCTCCCTGTTTTAATCTGCTTCATTTGATGTTATTTGGTTGCCCTTCCCCCTTAAAGGTTGTATCAGCGATTCTGCGCCAAAACATAATTTGTCACGTTCAGGAGATCTTTCCATACGAACTGTTTGCAGCTCGTCTCATGAGTGGGCGGTGAAAAACTCCGGTCTCTGTGGGCCACCTACAGCTAGGTGGGCACTGAGAGAGATACACAAACTCAAAGGACGCGCTAATATAAGGGAGGCCCAATTTGTCTCTAATATCTAGCGTACGGTGATCATATGTGATCAGGCTAATTCTTTGAACTATGAAACAGATTGGAGAAATAAGGAAAATGGGTAGAATGCACAGCCTAAGCAGAGCGACCCCGATGGTGTCTGGATGCAGCCGTGCCATATTTTCACATATACCCACAATATTGCTACAAGCCCCTTTTTTGTCCTCCTTTTTTTGACTGCTGACTGAGGTGAGGTGAAATTGGCTGGAGGTAGGACCTCAGCCTGTTGGTAGGCTTGTTCCAGAGCTAGTTAGCTCCACAGACTTTGTTTCCATGGTAACTAGTGTCATGGCTTATCCCACACACTCTGTGCAACCGAAATGGGGCTTGAGATCAGGCTAATCCCGTGCTGATCCTGGACTAATCCCTTATCCCGCCTTTGTGCAATAGGCCCCTAGTCATTCAACTCTGTGAGATTAAACCTACCATCGTTGTTGTTCTGTATAGACCTCCTAAACCATCAAATATTTTCATTACTGAACACTCTGTTTTAACCACACTTAATGCAATGTCACCTAATTTAATTATATCCCCGAAATACGAGTTTTGGGGATATCATGGTTTCGCCCCATCCGCCACCGCATCCGCAGATTGTAGCCGTTAGCGCGATAACTCACAAAATACTTTACATTGGCTTCTCATTTTTAGCATATGGGTAGATATGGTAGAGGGGATGAACTGATTAGATTTTGGGCAAGTATGCATTCCTAGGTTTGCCACCAGGTGGCGCTATATATTGAAAAAATCTGTTTTTTAACCATATCTCTGGAACAATTACTTACACAGACCTCAAAATTGCCTCGTATTGTAGGTCTAGTAAAGGGGAATCTAATAAAGGAGGCTTCGAGGATTGGGGAATTTCAGGGATACACCCCTTGCTGTTGGCCGCCGACAGTGTAGGCCTAGTTTTAATGGGGGATTTTAATAATCATTTTGAGAGCAAAGACAATATTTTTACCAAAGATTTCAAAGCAATGTTGGTGTGCTTTAATCTGATGCGGTATGTCAACTTCACAACCCACACAAAGGGCCATATCCTTGAATTAGATTGTTGCTCAGGCATCGCACCTCATAACATTACCTCCACTGAACTACCTGTCTCAGATTACAAAGCTGTGTTATTCACCACCAACTTTGCGCTCAGTAGATCAAGGGTGCAGCGTATCATATCATTCTGCAACATCAAACATGTTAACCCACCGGAGTTCATCAGTTTAGCAACTTCTTTAGTTACAATTTAATCCTATTCCTGCTCCCATCCTCCCGCCCTCAGACCTAATAGAACATTACAGCAACAGTTTATCGTCTGCACTTGATATTTTAGCCCCTCTGAAAACACGTGTTGTCTCATTTACCCATACTGCCCCATGGTACACCCCTGAACTGCGCAAGCTCAAGGTTTTAGGTCGCTGTCTGGAGAGGATCTGCACCAAAACTGGACTTGCTGTTCACAAACAAATGTATCTTGATCATTTACTTCACTACAGAAATGCTCTCAGTTACAGCTAAAACCTCTAACTATGCAGATATCATCAGCGCGGGCAGAGGGAATACCAGAACTCTTTTCAATACAATAAAAAGTACTAAATCCACCAGAAATTCATATGAAAGTAATCTTTCTAATGACCAATGCTCTGCTTTTTAAAAATTTTTTGACTCCTAAATTAGTAAAATTCATGAGCAGCTGGCCTCTGCTAACACCATGCAGACGGACTCACCAGCAGCATGCATCATGAAACTGTCTTCACCCACAGTCCTATGGGACTTCAGTCTCCCAACTGAAAATCACATTTCTGAACTAATTACTAAGTCCAACGCTTCCACTTGTCACTTAGATCCTATCCCCACAACCTTTGTTAAATCATGCTTGCCCACTATTATTTCTCTCATTACCTTCATTAGTAACTCGTCTTTGTCCACTGGCATAGTTCCCCCTTCACTGAAAGTTGCCATAATCAGACCAACTGTGAAAAAACCCTTGCGATTTTAATAGCTATCGGCCCATTTCCAATATACCATCCATTTCCAAAATCCTCGAGAGGGTCATTGCATCTCAAGTCCAGATCCACCTTAATAAAAAATAATAATTTCAAGCAATTCCAATCAGGTTTTCACTCCAAACACAGCAAAGAAACAGCTTTGGTTAAAACAATCAACGACCTCCTCCATGCAGCTGATTCTGGGTTACTCACCATTCTCATTCTTCTTGATCTCACAGCAGCCTTTGATACAATATCCCATCAGCTCCTTCTGGATCGTCTGGCTAGCACTGGAGTTGGTGGCATTGCATATCAATGGTTTAACACAGTGATTCCCAAACTGTGTGCTGTGGCACACTGGTGTGCCATGAGAACTTCCGAGGTGTGCCGCGAGAAAACCCACTTACTGTTTTTTTTTCTAATAGCCTAATAATATAAAACGGCTGAACTTAATTCATTCAATTCAGTTTATTAAAATGCCTATTTAAAATTCCTTCTCGATATTTCCGCATCATGTATTCTACTGTACAATTCCTTCTCATGATTGGCCAATCACACATCGTCTAACGCGAAAAATTAAACATTCCCTGGTAAAACTCAGCTAAAACAGCAGTGTAGGCTAGTTGAAACGAAACAACGAAAATGGATAAATTCCTGATCAAAGCCTCGAAAAGGCCATCCGACTAAGACCCTGAACCACCTCACTCTTGCTGCGCTGGCCAGAAAAAGAAAATCAAAGTGGTGAGCAGACTTTACAGTGAGGAATATCTGACTTATGTTTTTACATTCACCGGAGATCCCGCTACCCCAATACCACTGTGTCTTGCTGGCGGTGAAAAGCTGGCGAACGAAGCTATGGTGCCAAATAAATTAAAAAGACATCTCTCAACCAAACACCCTTCTCGCGAAAAAAAAAAAAAGACCATTGTAATGTGGTAAATAGCCACTAGATGGCAGTATTGACTTTTTTTTTGTGAAGCCCAGTCTGAAGCTAGGTTGGGCATGTCCAGGGCATGCCCAGAGGAAAGTCCCAGAAATGGGAGGGGCTGGACAAGAGTATATAAGGAGAAAAATCGAGAGTGTGTGGTAGTAGGAGAAATTGCAAGAAGGATACATTTGACCAGACCTGTCACTCTTTTCAAGACCTGTTAAGCTTTTTGTGGATTTTTGCCTGTGTTGGAGCATTTTCCTGTCCCAGGACATCACAACATAGCAGCCCATCTCCATTACAGGGAATTGTAAATATCTCATTTTTTTATTTTCTTTTCAATCTTGGTCAGTAGTGTAGGGTGTAGATTAGTTCTATGTGTTTGTTTAATTAAATCTGTTGAACTTAAAGGATTTTGTCTCTCATCCCTTGCTGTCCGTGACGCCATAACAAATTGGGGCCATAACACCATGGATATTTAATGCGGTTGAGAAGCCAGATGAACAAACAAGCTAGTTTCATGATGAAAACCGCGAGTGTCAGAAAAAGCATTAGAAGCTAGCTATCTGGCCGCCGAACTAGTAGCAAAATCAAAGAAGTCTCACACAATTGCCGAATCTCTTATCCTGCCAGCATGCAAAGCTATCGTCGGGACCATGTTGGGTCAAAATGCTGCCAATGGAATATCGAAGGTTCCTCTCTCAAACAATACAATTGGCCGACGAATAGGAGAAATTTCGGCAGATATAGAGGACGTTGTAATGGAGAAAATAAAAGGGAGTGGGAAATTTGCGCTGCAGGTGGATGAAACAACCGATGTCAGTGGACATGCACAATTACTGGCCAATGTCAGATATGTCGATGGGGAGACAATTAAAGAAAATAACTTTTTTTTATCAAATATTGCCAGAGAAAACTACAGGTGAGGAAGTGTTTCGAGTGACATCTGAGTATCTGGAGAAGTGGGGGCTGAACTGGAAAGACTGCATAGAGTCATTTATTTTATGATTGCATAAAAGCCTGAAACCTGGTTGGAAAGCTCGAGTGGTTGTCTCGTCTCTCGGTCGCGCTGCGGGGTAGGTAGCGCGAGTGGAACGCTATAATATCATAGCGGTGTGCAGTGAGATTTTTTCATAGTAAACAGTATGCCGCGAGAGAGAAAAGTTTGGGAAACACTGGTTTAACACATACCTAAGCGATAGGACACATTTTGTACAGATTCAAAACTACCGGTCAGAAAGTACAATAGTTCCCCATGGAGTTCCACAGGGTTCAGTGTTGGGGCCACTCCTGTTTATTATTCATCTCCTCCCCCTCGGCTATATCTACCGACACCACGGTATCCATTTCCACTGCTATGCTGATGACACACAGCTATATGTGTCCACTAAACCTAATGCTACTCTCCCCTCCAGTACGCTTACTAACTGTCCTCATGATTTACACATATGGATGACAACCAACTACCTCAAACTTAACAGCAGTAAAACTGAACTACTCCTCATTGGCTCTAAATTATTTGAGAGATTTGAGACGCCCTTTGCCTGATTTCTGCCTGTGCCCTTTTGGACTGATCTGTCTGTTGTTCGAGTTTTGACCCTGCCTGACTACGATTCTTGGTTTTTGCTGCCCTGGTTTTTGGATTTCTGCTTCGTCTCATCTACTCTGATTTTTGCCCACTGTTCATGTACTGTTGCCTATCTGATCCATTGTTGCTGAACCCTGCCTGTCCCAAGACCCTGGTTTTTACCTCTGCCAACGAAGTTGGGGCGCAGGTTATGTTTTTGCCTGTTTGTTTGTTTGTCTGTTTGTGAACAACATAACTCAAAAAGTAATGCACGGATTTGTCTGAAATTTTGTGGATGGATTGCTATTACATCAAGGATGGACCCTATTGATTTTCACTGTGATCAGTGAAACAATATGGCCACCACGGCAGCCATCTTGAAATCCTATGACATGCGATAACTGAACTTTGGTCCCATTCATGAAGATTTGGATTGTGCTGCCTTGGCGGAGGATTGCACTCTATGAGTGCTTCTAGTTGATTTGTTTTTTCTGCTATGATATTTTTGTGATCTCTGGCTTGACCTCGGACTGAATAAAGGATTTCGATTTTTCATTACTGCTTGCATCTACTTCCTGGACTGTATCATTACAGTTTAACATGAAATGCGTGTAATCTGGACAAATTAACAGCTTTTTAAAATCCTACAATGCCATTGTGGTCGGAACAAAAACTAGCATACACAAGGGGGCACCAGGACCGAGTTTGAGAACCACTGATTTAATAGGACTCCAAAAAATGAAATTCGAAATTAATTTTCGCCATCACTCAGCTGTGCATCGTACCCAACAACGCCATTTAGCTGTCACTACATTCAGACTGGCTTATTGCTCTATGACCCTTGAACACTAATTTACACATCTGTGCTGTTTCACAAGCTACACCAGCGCAGAAATGATAAAGACATTAATATTTCATGTAGTCATTGATGTGTGGAAGAAAACGCCTTAGTGGAACAATGTATAACGAGGCTTTCAAAACTAAATTAAGACTCTTGTTGGTTCTATCAATTAGTCTCAGCAACTGTTGCTGATTGGGAGAGGTAAACTGCGAGAGGTATAGGTCATTAAGCAGGGAAAGGTGAGGTTATTGCTGGCCCTGTGTTTCTGCCGACGGACCGCCACTGGAAACATCACAGGCATGGTGTAAACCATAAATATTACAAAATTGACATTAATTCTATGGATTTATCCTCTCAAATGTATGAATTAATGCTAAGTTACTAATTAGGAAGCGTAAATGGGAACGAATTTGGAGAAATGATGTGCTTTAAGGCAAGGTGACAGCCGGGAAATAATCCCTCCAATGACAACTACTGAGTGGAAGAGGTTAAAATGCTTGAGAGTTTGACTGTCAATTTTTTCTGCTGTGAAAATAATATCCTAAAAAGCTCAGGGCCCGGTTGTTGAAAGTTGTTAATTTAAGTTAGCGCTAACAACCTGACATTACTACCACTCTCTAAATAAGTTTCTCGCAAACACTCCTCAATCCTTAACCTAAATGAGGGGAAACCTTTCAGACAGTGTTTATTAAGTGAATGATCCAGTACCATGGCACTCTAAAATACACCACATTACTTCAGTCTTACACTCCTGACAGAAATTACCGTGTGTTATTACCTCTGACAGATGGGAGTCCTGTCCTTGTGATTCCTCCATTGCAGCCAATACACTCATAAACCAGTAACCATCTCCAAACAGGCCACAGCTCTATCTGTTAAGTTCCTGCTGACGCCAAATTCAGCACATTGTTCTAACGTATCAATCTTGACGCATAGCTGTTTAAATAATTTCATTGCAAGTCATTTATTAATTTGAAGATCTCCATGGACTTTCACTGATGAAAATTATTGACAAAACCCAATAATTGAAGATTTCACCTGTGTATATTTCTGACAGACACACTTAATGCACGTGAACACTAAAAACAACAATTCATAATAAAGTGTGTGTTAATATTTTATTTCCAAATCCTGAGATTTAATTAATTTATATGGCCATGACCTTATATCCACTGATTCAATTTTGGATGAACAGAAGTCTGATTTTCTGGAGGCTAAAGATGCCATGTAACAAATGTCACAAATTGGGGAAAATGTCAAAAATGTCAAATGTCACTGGAAATGCAAAATTTGACTATGAATGTAAAGAGAAAGTAGAATAAAAGCTCCTTTTGTGATAGTTATCTCAAAACTACTGTTTATTAATGCCATTAGTCTTTGAATAATGGGGTTAAGAAATTATTGATATGAATATTTTTTTTCC
Organism: Gymnothorax javanicus; assembly: GCA_029692085.1. Lineage (NCBI taxonomy): Eukaryota > Metazoa > Chordata > Actinopteri > Anguilliformes > Muraenidae > Gymnothorax > Gymnothorax javanicus. Next base: position 16,268,247 of record CM056200.1, on the reverse strand, counting down.
TTCATGGGCATTCATAATTTTGATGGATTTGTAACACATTGGCAAATTTTGATTCAGATCTCTCAGCTTTGATTATGTTCTCCTCTCTGAGGATCGGCATGGAAACCTACAGGACAATAGACCTCCTGGAACAGATGCCAGGCTTTAGTGAAGTCTATGTAGCGAAAGTAAAGAAAAGTACTTGTAAACAGCAGCCTCCTTATTGCCAAAAATTTTGATGAAAATCAAACTGTCACAAATGTACCTAATATTATCTGCAGAAATACATTTACTGTAACTGAGTGCTCAATTTCTTTTCTTTGTGAGGATGAAAGAGAATTGTTTGTGTGTGCTTTGATGAACCTTGTGGTTTCATGTGTAAGACCTTACACCAGGTTACACAGTCTCACTTGTGCCCCAGCTGGCTGACTGCATTGCGTCACTTGTTTGTCTGGGATGCACTTCTTGGATTGCATCACTGACAAATAATATATTGTTAGAACAGGGATAGGGGGGCACTCATCTACCCCTCCTTTTAGCCCCTCCTCTGTTTTACTGCAGATCTGTTTGTCACATCACAAACTCACTCTGCAAACCCAACCCCCTCTTGCACACCCATCCATCCTTAAATATAATCCTGTGGTGACAGGGTATTATACAGTCACTCCAAGTGCTGTTGCTTCCTCAATGGATTTGTGACTGGCTGTCATCTGCACTGCTTACATACCACTCAAATTGATATATTTTCTGAAGTGGAACGATATGGAATAAAAACATAACCCTCCTGGAAACAGGTGATCAGGATACAGACCTTGAGGAGTGTATGTTGAGCAATTACAGTGTCTCAGGTAAGTTACTAATTCTTTCTTTCAATCTGATGAACCATTCTTTCATTTCTTAAGCTGTGCTTGAGTGAGATACTTTTGCAGACTGTAATACAATAGATCCAAAGGGCAAACCCTGTCTTCTGGGAACACTGTCTCCACCTCGGGAAGCTGTCTGAACTTGAGGAGTGTATGTCAAGCTATTGCAGTTTCTCAGGTAAGTTATTCATTTTTTTCAATTTGATAAACCACTCTTTCATTTCTTATGTTGTGCTTGAAAGGCTTTTGCAGACAGTAAAATATAGACCCAAAGGGCAAACCTTGTCTTCTGGGAACACTGTCTCCACCTCGGGAAGCTCCAGTGCAGTTTCAAAGAGTAAAGCTGGTGTCTTAGAGGAGAGAGAGTTTTCTCTGGATGGAGGTCGTCTTCCCAGAAAACAAAAACTATCCTTCAATGTAACAATGCAACAGAATTTTCCAGGTCTTGTTTGACACGAATAACTTCTCAAAAGAGAAAGCTTAACTTTGTGCAAAATAGGCCAGTATAAGTGTTTCCATCTCTATTATGCAGTAAATGTGTTATGATGAGGAATACTTTGGAGAGAAGAATAATGTAAAATAATGCTGGAATCAGCTTAAGAACATAATTTAGCCTTGCAGGCAGTTTAGGTGGTGAGTGCAGTTAGGCTTGACCATGTAACTTACATTCACTCTCTTTTCTAAGGATCATCAACCTTCAAACCTGCTAGATAAAATAAAACCAAAATGAACAGCTCTGTCATCAATTCTAGCCTACCCTTCAACCACTCCTCTTCAGGATCCAGTCCCCAACTCTCGGACACATTAACACAAAACCCAGACCACTATGCTGCAGATGTGTTTCTGTTTATTGAAAGAAGCATCAACCTTGTAGTGGGCTACCCTGCCAACATCATGGTAATGTGGCTGGTGGCCAGAGAGAAGAGTGACTCTTCCACCTCCAATCACTTTATCTTCAGCCTGGCCCTCGCTGATGCATGGTTTTGCAATAATAAGCCCCATCTGCTGCTTTGGTTTTGACATACTTGGAATCAGATATTTCATGTATGTACTGGACTTTACCACTGGGATCAGAAACGGCTCCCCACTCTTTCTCACCTGCATTTGCCTGGACCGCTACGTGGCTGTGGTTCACCCCATTGTGTTCACCAGCATCAAGGATAAAAAGATCAGAGTTGCTATTTCCATGCTTGTTTGGGGGCTCGTGATGGCCTATGCCCTCTGCAGGACATTGCTCACCGCCCATTCCCTGACCCAACATTATATCTACATTGGGATGATTCCGGCCACCTTCATCATTATGGTTTACTGCAACATTTCTATCATATGGAGTCTGAGGAAGTCGGTCTCGGGCAAGGAGAAGATGCACCCCATGAAAAAGAAAGCCCTCAGAACTGTGCAAATCTATCTGGGCATCATAGTGTTTCATTACCTGCCTGGAGGTGTTACCTCTTTCTTGAGACATTATCCTGAAGACACAGTAATCTTCACAATTGATATGATTATGTTCAGCCTTAAGGACTACAGTTCCAGCACTCAACCCCTTCTCTACCTCTCCCTGATTAAGCAACTGCCATGGCTGAAAAAATTGCTCTGCATCTGCTGCCGAAGCCCTTCCCCTGAGCCACATAATGTAAGCACATGAGATGTATGCTTGTGATTGTCTGTTATATTGCATTTACTCTACATACATTTGTGAAAATGAGTTCATAAAACAAAGCAAGAATGTTGTCTGAGTTATAGGCAAATATATTATCTTTAATTTGACTGTAATTAGGAAAGGGATGATAATTAACACAACTATAACCATATGCGTTGATTAAAAAGTGAAAATTATTTGAATCAACCACATCTCTATATCACCATGATCTCATATAATGCAAATTAAACTTGTTTTTGATTATTTAAAAATGAGCATTATGATAAATCAATCAAAGAGACCTATTTTTTATTTCATGTGTAAATGATACTTATCTCCATACTCCCAAGACTGCTTTATTATGTACATTTAATTTCATTATGACTTCACACATACATGTATCTGTCAAGTCACAATGGTCATCAGTACAAGACCATACTGGGCTCAGATACCAGAAATACCAATGCATGGGCTTCTCATCATCTAATCTATAGGCCTACAAGTAACCATATCCTGGTTAAATTTGGCTGACAGGTACGGGTTGTACCGCTTTGTTGCCAAGCGATACCACCAGCAATTGATGACACTTTGACCACTGCTGATCTCCCTGATAACCTAAACTCAATATAATTTAAGATATCATTTGAAAGAGTATTCGAGAACAAACATTTTGAGGTCTAATTTGTCCATCTACTCTTAACGCTTATGAAATAAGTGTCCCTACAGGAATTCAGTTAAGCTGTGCCCAAAAATTGAGCAATTTGAAAGTAGACCCTTTTCCAATTCGTACTGTGTTCATTCTATTGCAATAAAATACACTTTATTTATATCAGGCTGTTTCTTTGTGTCTTCGCTACTGGATTGAACCATCGGAGGGGTTAAAAGTTGTATCTGGCATGATCTGTGGGGGATATTCCATGGGAATGTCATATTTTCACTTTGCCTCATTTTTTGTCACTTTTCTAACTGTAGTGAACTCATTCTTGATCCAATCATTACAAACTGTATCTCATATGAAAGATTAGTTCAGGGCCAACATTTTGAGGGGTAGTTTGTTGTTTTGGGGTGAAAGACTACAAAGTTACAGCTATTTTCATTTCTCCTACCCCCAATAATTGGTCCCGGAATTTTGGCATAAACCCCGGAAAGAGACCCCATTTTCTTCCTTTTGCCGGGCTGTGGAAATGGTTACCAAGATTTTCCGTCAAGGGACGTGGTGTACTTCAAAAATCCAGTGGGTAATATAGGGTACATTTTTTGCACCCCAACCCCCCTAGCTGATACACTGTAGTGATTTCTGGAGCTGTAATTTACTGGTTATTAGCAACTATCCAACAAAAATGTTTTTTTTTGTGCTGCCATAATTGTGCCCTTCAGAAGTAAAGTGGGCTATCTCACATCTCGGTCAAAATTAGTTGGGTACACTACTGCTTAGTAAAGGTCAACACAACTTCCCATGATACCAGCATTTTCAGGACTATGCTGTGCTGCCATCTATTAAAAGTCATAGAAACCATTCTTAACATGTTGTGACAACCAGTGAGAGGCAGAGTGGGCTATCCCACATTCCAAGATGGCAGCCCCCATGCTGACTGGAGCTGAGGCAGTTCTTGAGAAGATTTTTGAGTCTGAAAGTGACCCCAACCCCCAGTGGAAGCCTACAGGTGAATCTAGTAACGACTCTTCTGCAGGTAATAACTGTCCAGTTTCCAGGATTTAATTTTATGCCCAGATAAAATAAGTTTTTCCTGGCAATGATTAGGGGTCACTAGCATTATGATGGTTATGTGCATTCACTGACAAGTTTTTGACCCTTTCTCCAGCCAAGAAAGTTAAAGTTAAAGTGGTCTATTCCGCATTTCGACCATTTTCCTTAATTCAGTAAAAAGCTGTCTTGTACAAATTTTCCACAAACTAAGTTACACTTGGAGAATTATGTAAACATAGTTCAGTCAGGTCCACTTTGTCTGAATCTCCAAATTATAATTTGCAGCGAATTTACTTGCATTATTTGATTTTGGTGGGATGGCTCTGTTCTGGGGCCTCCCGCCCTACCATGGGTATGCATTAAACCCCCCCAAAAACAACCATTCCAGGCGAGAGTCGCCATTCCAGGAAATCTCTCCGCTCTTCCACCTGCATGCCCGAAAAGCCAAAAGCAAGGAGAGCCAAATAAAATCCTCCCTGCTCTTCCATGCATACAGGTGAAAACCCAAATGCAGAAAGAGCAGCAGCAGCCCCCCCAAAAAAAAAAAAACAATCATAGCAGGCGAAAAGCCAAAGTGCCATGATAGGCGACCTCTTGCCCTTCCCTATGCATTCATGAAAATCCAATAGGCACGGAGAGCTAAAATCCTCCCTGCCCTCCATGCATACGCATGAAAAGTTGTTGGCGGAGAGAGCAGCAGTGAAATCAATACTTGCTAGAGTGGCTGATCTGTTAGCGTTGAATATTCCCCATGAACGCAGGTGGTGAATATTTGGTTTAGCGTTCACCTGACCAGATTTAAGGCTGCTAAGCCTCCTGTAGCGAACATTTCTTAGCCACACGCAGCAAGCAGGTACATGGAATGTAGTATTAACATCAATTACCTCAATTTACCTCAAAGTTGTGCCAAAATGGCACCCATTAAGGGCAATGTAATGAAGTTGATCATAGCAAAAATGCTTTTTTTAAAACATTTATTTAACCTTTAATTAAATAGGTAAACCCACTGAGACAGTTTCATTTGCAATGGTGCCCTGTTAACAGAAAAATACATAATAAAATATGAACAATTAACAAAAACATTAAAACAATCACAGACAATCTCTAAATCCTTCATCACCTTTTTCAATTCCTATGAAATTAATTTGTGCAGTTTAAAGGACTCTCGAAACCTGATCCATGTCCCTGTAGTATAGTAGCAAAAGCAGTTTTTTTTTTTTGCCCTTTCAATGTATGTGACCTAACAAAGAATCATTTAGTTTTTGCCACAGTTGAAACCAGTTTAAAGGAGAATGTTATCACATTTTTATAGGGCTATAAACTATATAAAAAAAGTTACCTGTGGCCTACTTTATTTTTGAGAATTTTTTTCAAAATTTTTTTGCGTTGATGCAATATCCCGGTTTCAAAGTGCCTGATTTTCACCCTCAGTAAATCAGCCCGACGATTACTCAGTGACGTCACACTGAGAGATAACAGGACAAAAAAAACATTGTGGACAATACAGAAAGGCATAGCGGTAGCTCCGATTCAGATTCAGATTTCAACGACGTTAGTGACTCTGGAGATTGCACAGATATCGAAACTGATGAATGGAGATAGAACTGGTCACCTGCGCGGGACTTAGCCAAATTTCTGAAAGCTGGACTCGGTCGTTTTTCTGAGATGCAACTGGTCACCCACCGTGGGACTTCGCTGATTTTCTGAACGCAGGGGGCTGTTTCAATAAACTTTACTTGTCCGACCGAGTCAGACCATCTGTCGAGTGAAAAGTCGGACCTTCGACAGACTATGTCTGTCAGGTGTTTCTGTAAAACAAAAGTTGGATGTCCGACCATTATGTCACCCATTGGTTTCAGCATACCATAAAGGAAGCCTCGATTTTGGCAATTTGAATTGCACCATGTTGTCATTTTGAAACCGGATGTAATTTCTATTGGACGAGAGCGTGTATTGAAGATCTGGGGAGGACCATGGCTCTGATTCTGACCGTATCGGACGAGGACCAGAGGATAGCCACGCCCCTAAAGCATATTCTGGCTTTATCCTTTATTCTAGTCCATATGGGACCATAATTTACAAAAATGAACATCATGATATATCCAAGGAGACTTGAAACTTGCTACAGCTACCATAAAATAATGTGAAAAATCATTATTTAAATGAAAAATCAGGTGGGAAAGTAGGGTCATTTTCTCATAGACTTCTATAGCATTGAACTTCTTTCTGCAACCACCGACGTCACCATCTGCTGGCCATTAAATAGAATGCCATTTTACGGTACTTTTGCATGGGTTTCATTTTTCAGACCAGGGTGCTGCGTCCACCTTTTTATACAGTCTATGACGCGGACAGACGGTTCGTCACTGCCCGTTCTAAGTTGCGTGAGAATTTACACCTCAGCGATGCACTGCTTCGCTGTTTGACGTTCAAATATTCAAAATAAGTTAACGTTAAATGAAAAAAAAAAAAAAACCTCAATTCTGATAATGTAGATAATTCACTACTATTCAGACATAAATTAATGGCGCATATCGCTGTAGGATGTCACGTTCAATTTCAGTAGGCTATTAACTGAATTCAGTCTTGCTAATTAAAAGCAGTCCTTGCTCACTGTGCACTCAGTGCTAAGCTACGATTGGCAACATAAAGCTATTCATCACACAAAAAACATTAAAACATTCATTTCGTCACGATCGCTCATTTTAGGGAATTGAGTTAAGCAGACGGGCGATAAGCAGAGCTCCACTCTCGGTCACACAAGCACCACGAATACGATGTTTTATAACCATTGAGAACCATGCGGAGACCTCTCCTTAGGCAATGTCCCATTAGTGTTGACATAGCATGCATAAAAACATAACTTTTTGTCGCACTGGAGGATAACGGTACATTGATTTAAAAGTGAAATCTTCACGTGTTGTTAATAAATTTTGTGTAATTGTTAGAAAAATTCATGCACCGATTTAACAGAGCCCCGTTCTCAGTAAGCGCAGATCGGACAGAACATTACGACCAGCATCATTTTGCGTCTTTTAGCCACTGGTGTCACATGAACTAGGGCTGGGCGATATGGACCAAAAGTCATATCCCGATATATTTAGGCTGAATATCGATATACAATATATATCCCAATATTTTTTCCGCAAAGTGAGAGCAAATGTTCAGTCAAAATCAAAGCCAAATATGACATGTTACAAGTAGTTTTATTGAAACCGGCTATTTCAGTGAACAGTTGCAAAATCAAATGAATAAATAATGAACAGGTTTCTTCACCTGGTTCATGAATAAATGCTCAGCTGTTCAAATAACAATAAAATGTAAACATAAATACTGTATAACAACAGGAGCACCTTTTTTTAAATTAAAGCTCCGTAAGGTGCACTTTTAAATAAAAGATATATCTTAAATAAAAATAGCCTATAAAATAGGCCAATCTTTTTCTGAAATAAATATATTTATATGAGAAAAGTACAAGATCAACATTTTTTTAGTTTGACAACTATAAATGGCTTATTAAAATCAAATGACAGATTTTCTTCTCCTTTCTAACAAATCCACAGATGCAAATAATGAATATTACAAAAGAACAAAATATGACAAACCCTAGTAAGGGCAGCATTTATATATAAAGAAAGAACAAAATAAAGTGCTCAATTTCTTATCTGAACAGTCTCAACCAGTTGCACAAGAAACAGACTATCAACTCAATAAACATTTTCCCCCTCTTTTTTAACTTTGATAAACAGTAGTGCTGTCTTGAGGTAGACATTAGAAGACAGACAAGCGTGTCCTCCTTTGTGTGAGAAACACCAGCCTGTCAACAGCATCGGGCTTCAGAGATGCTCTGTGGCAGGTCACGATGTTGCCACTGCAGCTGAAAACCCTTTCGGAGGGTGAACTGGTAGCTGGTACCAAGAGATACTTTTTTGCCAGGTGGCTCAGAGCTGGAAAGACAACGTCATGATCCTTCCACCACTTGAGGGGATCAGTGTCACTCTCCACACTTGCTGACTGCAGGTAACTTGACAGTTCTTTTTCAAAAGCCCCCCTCTTGGTCGGTGCAGTGGTGGTAGCTGTGCGCTGCTTGAAGAAGCTTGCCAGTGTCTTCTTAGCCTTTGGTGCGACTGCTTCTTCTCCATCTGCAGGCTCAGGCACAGCGGGCACACGTAGGTAAGGCGGCTGACAGCTGCTCTGATCAGCCAGTAGCGTCTCCGCCTCCAAGACAGCTCTGTGCTTCAACGCATCGACTTTTTCACTTGGGATGTAGGTGGCCCTGAACCGTGGATCCACAAATGAAGCCAGCTCCAATAGGTCAGTAGTGGCTGGGTCAGAATACTTGCTGTTGAGGTACTCAACAATGCTGGTCTTGATCGATTTGCAAAGCTCGCCATCACCCTCTTCACATGCCAGGAGACTTTCGTTAAAAAGGTGCAGCACAGGTTTCACATATGATAGAGTGACGTATTCCTCACCTGATAAAGCATCGGTAAATTCCTGGAGAGGTTTCAGTACCTTTTGGACTGCTTCTAGGACCTTTAAGTCCTGCCAGGTGGGGACAAGGTGCCTGGTCTTTTTGTCACCAGACAGGACTTTGGCCAGTGCTCTGTCCTGCTCCAGGACTCTCTCCATCATCTGCTGCCTCGATCCCCAGCGTGTGGAAGACTTGGTTATGAGTTGGTGACCTGGCAGACCCAGCTGAATCTGGACTTCAGCAAGATGTCTCCTTTTCTTCCAGCTGTACGAAAAACAGCTTACAATTCTCTTGCACAGAGAAATGGCCCGGATGACGCACTTGTCATTCATGCCATGTCCTGTCAGAATCATAAAAAACTATTAATCAAATGGGCATATGTGAGAAATTTGACACTGGTTTCACTTTAACACACTCATACAACTAAGTGCTTTCCAAAATCAAGCTTTAGAAATATTCTACATTAATATTATTTTCTTGTTTCATAGTTTATTTTTTTAATCAACACCAGTCCTAATCATAAATATCAAATATTAAATTCATT